>JAECWI010000001.1:14800000-16000000 GCA_018150345.1 Drosophila equinoxialis
TATCTATTCAACTATCTATCCCTTTCTCTCTGTGTGCTTATGGCCACTTGCCATTCCTGCCATTCTCTCTGACTGATACTGACCTAGCCGCAGCAGCAGCAGCCGCACTAACAGCACTTTAATCTGACAGATATTTGATTTGATTGCTTGGTCCGAGAGATAGAGGGAGACGACAACTAGAGAGTGTGAGTGAAAGAGAGATAGAGAGGAAGAGAAAGAGAGAGCAGCATGTAAATACTCTCGTCTCGTTTCTAACGCAAAGTTCATTTCAACATTACTCTTTGCACGGCATATCCACTCGAGGCGACAACCAAGTGATGCCTTTTGTTGATCGAGTGCTTGCTACGCACTTCACTCCCCAACAATGACAACGACGCAATGGGGCGATGGGGCAGGGACTGAGGATTGAGGGGCAAGAGGGCAAAAAACGGTGAACTGCTACACATATATTCCGAAATGCTACTTTAACGCTCACGATAGAAACACATGGTCTTTCATCTGTTATTTTTTGGTTTTTGGGCAGTGGCGATTAAATCAGGGTCCAGCCCCAAAAATAAAAAAACGAAAACAAAACTGAAAGAAGAAGGCCACCGTTAAAATTGTGATGGTAGTTTCATCTTCTTCTTGAGCTTTATGTGTGTGTGTGTGTGTGTGTGTAGGCAAACTCAAGTGTTGAAGAGTACACTTGAAAACGATTGTTTAGCCCATAGACAACGGGCGACGGAGCCAGACCATAATGATCCAGAAATTGACAGCAGCGGCTTTCTCACGTTTTTCTGCGCCTGGTCGTAGGCAACAACAAGTGGCCCACAACACACAAACACACACACACCAACACACACACGCATTCAACTAAATTTCATGCAAAAGGCTGTAAAATGTCAAAATATACGAGCACACAACGATTTAAACTGTCAACGCTGCCGTAAACATTCATTCAGCCAGTCACAGAGAGAGAAAGAGGAGAGAGGAGAGGTGGCGGGTTGCTGGCCAATCTGTGTGCCACTTGTTGCCTCAAAATTTGCTTATGACCAGCAGCAGCCGCAGCGGCAACACAAACTCCACACACTCAACACACACACACAGAGTGAGCCTGCTCTAATGTCGCTCGTAAATCCTGGCCTACTGAGGCCAGATGGTGGTGCTGTGGCTGAACCAGGGGAGCTGGTGGTGTGGTGGTCATGTGGTTTTGGTGGTTTGCTTGCTGGCTGCCTGGCTGATGAATGTTGTGATGTGGAGCAGGCGCAGTTGGTTAGATTTACGCCTCACAATTAACGTTCTAATCGTCTCAATTTGTTGGACATTTTGTTGGATCTCTCAGCCAGCAGATAATCAGCGATACAAGTCTATTAAAATATCCAACTAATGCCAGAAAGTTTATTCATATGCAAAGGAAATTTTATAGATTTTTCACTCCATGAAATATCTACGTAGGTTTATTATGTATAATATGTATAACGGCAAAAATTTATTTATGATTTAGAACAAACTTTATGTAGTTAACTTGGAAAATAAATGCATTCAATAAATTAAAAAAATTAATTATGTATACATAATTAGTTAATACCAACTATTGAACCTAGTTATAATAAAGATTTAAACTTTTTTGATTTAGAAACTAACTAAATATATTAAAGATCACAATGTTATTAACAAACGTTCTACAAAATAATTTTAAAAGAGAATTAACACAGAAAAAGTTTTATAGTAATATAAACAAGAAAGGGAGATAAGAATAAACTAGACTAAATTTTCAAAATATGGGATATATACAATATATATTTCAATATTACCCCAAACTTATATATTAGCTGAACTGCAAATCAGGCTTATATGGTCCATCAGAACCTAGAAATAATGGTAAGGAGAACAAATGTATTATCACAGGAATAGAAAAAATAGGTTTTACTTTGAATACAAGATATTATTACAAAAGCAAAAGGCATAGTTCTTACAAGAACCTTACCTTAAAGTCTTATGCCTTCTCAAAAGGCTGTTGATTTGAATAGGAAAGACAATGGAAAACTTATATTTTCACTACTGTTATTAAATGTATTTAACCATTCATTGTTATTTGGATTTACTACCAATAAGTATTTAGCCAATTCGATATTTTCATTTGAACCGACAATCAAAACGTCTTCTTAATAATTTTGCGCCATTGTTTGCAATATATAATTCTAAATTTTATAAAATAAAATACCCAAAGAGACTACAAAAAAAAACAAAAGGCGCTTGGAAGGATTACATTACAAAAGTATTACAGACCAGAATTGGAAATTCTGGAAATTCATTATCTCACACGATACATTATTATGTCTTAAGGAACATAATATAGATTAGTCTAATGCCCTTCTCTTCTTCTCCACTTCTTCCTTCACTTCGTCTACATTTTCGGTTGCTTTTTTCAATTCCATGTCTGCTCTAAACATATTATAAATAATAATTAATTATAAGCTTGACTAGTATAAATTAATAATTTAATGATAGACAACTATAAATCCTTAGCAAAGACACAAACCTATCGCACTAAGAGCTTTGCCATAAAAAGCTTTCATTTGAAATGGAGCGCTGACAGAATTCAATTGTTAATGCCGACTTTTGGGGAGCACATTGGGGACCTGCTTCGTCCCTCCTTCCACAACAACGATCCACACTTTTCTCTATTAGTGTTGTCATTAATTTTTCAACTTTTCCTTTTCTTTATTTTGTTTGAATTTAGTTCCCGTTGTTGTTGTTGTTGTTGCTGTTATTGCCTTTGCATTGTTATTTAAACAAAATAAAACTAAACTAAGCGTAAATACTTAAGAATAGAATAAATGCCACAGGAAGGAGATTTTAGTGTGTTCGGCAGGACAATTGTAGCAGTCCTTTTCATGGATGTTCGTATGAGTGGGTGGGTGGGTGTTTAGGCGGTGTGCGTGTGTGTGTGTGTGTGTGGGTGGGTTGGTAAGCTAAACTTTAAATTGTCCAATGCTACGTGCCCCGCATGCGGAGTTCATAAATCCAAGCGCTAAATGTAAACATCAACAGTTGCGCTCCATGAGGAGCGAGGACCAGCAACAATTCTGGGAAAAACTTGCAAAGTTCAAACGCAAACTAATGCAGCAAGGGATCCCCACTATACCCCACATTAGCCCCTCCACCATGCTCTCCACCTCCACCTTTTATCCTTGCCATTCTCTAACATTTCGCCCACTGGTTTGGCTAGCCACTTTCACCGTTGTTTCTGTAGTTGTTGTTTTGATTGTTGTTGTTGCGGGCATCCTTAATGCGCGATAGTCCAATGTCGGTGTGTGTACGAGTGTTGTGTGTGTGGGTGTGTGTATTGTAGGTGTTTCTCCTCCATGGGCATGGTCTTCGTGTGCTTCTTCTGGCCATCCAAAGGCAAATAAAATAAACTTCATTTTGTTTTTGTTTGTCGTATAAGCAATGGCTTTAAGCTCTCGTTTCCATCCTTCGTTCCTTGAAACGCATGTGTTGCCCCAATGGTAATGACCTCTCTCCCACTCTTCCCCACAAACTCTCACATACCCACTCGCCCGTACACCCACCCACTCTCTTCCTTGTCTTTCTACCACATTTGACCTTAAACTAGGTAAATGCTGGCCATAATGTTGATAATGATGTAAAAACTGGAGCATAATCTCAAATATATAATAATTTTTTTTCTTCTCGCTGTTGTTTATATGCAAAGTGCATACTATTAAACTTACTTCTACTTTGTGTTTAGGTAAAAATTCAAAGTATTGGCCACTTAAGCTAATTCTATCTTATCTCCTTGAAATGTTTGATAAGACAATTTGCTCAAGTGGATATTCATTGACGGGTCTATCTTTCTAGTGGCTAACAAATCAAAAATCTAAACAAACTTAATTTATTGAATATATTATATATCAATTTGCCCTTCATCTAGAGCAACGATAGAGAGTTACCCAAACGGAAATTGCATTTTAAAGAAATTCTTTCATGGCCAGCATACAATTTAGCCTTGTCCTCGCTACATACCCGAAATGATTTGCATTAGGCACTAAAGTTTGTTGGAATTTTAGAAGTGCGGTAAATTACCAAAAAGTATTTGTTTAAAACTTTAGCTTATCCAATACATTTAAACACTTCTTGGAAAATAAAGAAGAACATTTTCTTAAATTTATTCATGGTGTTGATATGGTCTATATAATTTTTGGAATCGCTTAGAATCGAATGAATTTAATTGTTTTTCAATTTATCCTTGTCTCGGGTTTGTCTCTTCCCTTAATTGATTAAGATAATCTAAGCATAATAAGTTAACTTGTTATTAATCAATTCAATCCTTTCGTTGCTTGTTCGTTCTTTGCCAAAACAAAAACTCTTGCAATTTGGTGTAAGTTGTGTTCCACGTATTAGACACATAGTTAAAAGCCATGCAGTCTTTAATTGTCACGTAGACTTGCTTATCAATTTCCTTAAAACTTATTTACAATAAACGTAAATTTCTGTCATAAGCCAAACAGTGTAGATACATACTCTGTCCTAAAGGGTTGTGTTGACTTGCCGAAGTTAATTGATTAATGCTTGAACCTTGAACCTAACATATTTATCTGCCTAGATTTTACATAGATAAACAAAACGAAAATTGTTCAATGAAGATAGAAAACATTATTAAACCTTTCTATAGGCTAGTCTTATGAGCAATATTACCAAAATCAAAAGAAACCTTCTTAGACAAATCAAGACTAAGAAAATTTTTAATCACAAGAGGCCTTACCTCATACACAATGTTTGGATCTTTTAAAATGAGTCGTAAACATGAGTGATTGAATTTAGAATCAATTGGACGATCTGAAAAGTATATTTATATATATTTAGTCAGAGATCTCTGTGTCGAAGGTATAAATAGCTTGTAAGGTTATTAAGAAAAAGAGCAAACTTTATGCAATAACAAAAGTAGCGCATTTTCCCATTGAGTTTAGGTTACTGTTTGGGCCAAACATACATAAGTATAAACAAACAAACTTGCTTTATGTGTGCCAATAACTTGTTTATTTTGTTATGATAACAAGAAAAGGTAAATGTTTAAAAGCTATTTTTTCCTATATTAGGTTACAACAAACAGAAAACAGAAAGTGAAGGGCAATAATTACTATTGAAGTGCTACAAAAAAAAGGATTGATATTGAATTCCATTCATAACATCGTGATGGGCAGGTGTTGCTCAAGGTTTCTTCTTCATTTGATGACTTAATAAATGCATTTCAATTGGCCGTTGACGAATGCGGAATTTCCACTTAAATGGATTTACAACTGGCCGCTAGATAATGCCACCCATCCCATCCTCCGTATATAGGTAAGTATGTGCGATAGCTAGACAAACTGATTGTCTTTATGTCACTGTCTGAATTTATGGCTCTTTATGGTGAGCTAAATCAATAGAAAGCAAGCAAAGAAACGGCCAGAATGAAAGGAAATCGACTGCCTAATTTACTTGTTATCGGAAAACAAATATGCAAACAGAAAACACAAATTGGCATAGAGCAAACAAAGAGGGGGAAGAACTTAAGGAATACACGGGGAAAAGGACAAAAACAAAAATATAGAAAAGGACACGTGTAAATTTCGACACTTGAATGGAAAGTGGCAGCAGGTAGAGGCACTTGCCGCTGGCTCCCTTGCCACTTGCCACTTGCCTCTTGTAGTGGCTTATTCTATTGTTGTTGCTGCTGCTGTTGTTATGTGCCGCCGTTTATTTGCCTACAACAAATATAAATAATAAATATTTTACAAATCAAATGGAATTTCATTCGCCATTTCCTTTAAGTGCTGGATTTATCTTATCATATTCTTTGGCTTATTAAATTAATTGAAAAACAAATAAGAAATAATAAAAAGAAAATCATGCAAGACCATTGAACGGATTAGACAATCAATCTATTTGGATGGAGGCCAACTACCTTATCACACGTAAAAAAGAAAAAACCAATAGAATCGTGCAGAAACTTTGGTTTTAGACTTGAGCATACCCTGTGATAAACTTTGCTAGGATATGGCTAACATGTTCATAACAAAATTGGTAGCGACGACTTCTATCTTACCTAATTTACTTTACCTTATGTCCTTTGCTTTTATTTCATAATCAAGCCGTCAAGCTCAACTCAATTTCAATTCAAAGTATAACTCAGAAATATTTCAATATCCATTTTTGAGCAAATGCTTTTTCGTATTTGTAATAGTTTTCGCATTAAAAATGGTAACAGAGATCCAAAACCAGTAAAACATCTCAAAAGCCTAAACAAACTGATATCTATAATTAATCATCTTCTGATTCTACTGATCTGAAATAACAAGTGCCAATCTTGTTCGACTACTTGAATATACCCTTTTATTATCGTCTGGGTGCTGGGTGTAAAAATACCTGTTGTTGCATTTGGCAACAATATTTTTGCACTCGCTTGGCAACATTTCTGTAAAATGTTGATATCCAAATGTTGGCAACATACAATGCAAGCCCTTCATATAGAACCAAGTAGATAAGGTTTCAATATTTCAATTTTGAACCTACTGAACTAACATAAATTAATTCAATTCTTAATTAACACTTAAATTAATTAAAATGAAGATGGGTGTTTTTTAAAATCATTTATTACTGTGACCCAAATTGAAACACGATTTTTGTGTCAAGAAATTTTGTATATTTGATATATAATTATATTGATTATAGCTTTAACTTCGGTTCGAAAATGGTACCTTAACATATAAACCTGTTTTAAAAGCGAGTGAGGAGGAATTAGAACCTAAGGAGAGAGGACATTATAATTAATACATTTATTTGGGATAGTACAGCATAAATATGGTGTATTAGATTCCGTAATGAATACATTGGAAACAGAATTGCCATTTTTGACAAATATTTGATTAATGATTAAATGATTGACGATTGATTAAAAACATTTTATTAAGTATTCTAACTTTCAAGTAAGCTTTATTATTGATATCAAAACACTTAATGTGGTTATAAATTTAATAGAGTTATAAGTTTGACTGGTTCGTATTAAATGTTGAATGGAAATTCATTTCAGAGTAATGGGCTCCGTGCTTTAGCATGAAACCAAACGTAAACAAGTTGATGTTGAGCTTTTCGGGTGGCCCGGAGTGTAGTGCACGGCCAAAGCACTTGGAGGGCTTTCGTGTGTGTTGCCGTTGCCGATGTCGCTTCAGTTACGTTTTGTTATTCGCTCGGCCAACAACGTGGCGCCGCTTGTGTTTTCTGAATTTTCAATTTGAATTTGAATTTCGAACAAATTGAAAACACACAAAAACAACAAAATATAAAGAACTTTTAGAAAATCATTTTTCAAAAGTGTTTGCTGCACTTCGTTCGCGTTGTGTGTGTGTGTATCTTTGAGTGTGTGTGTGTGTTGTTCGTGTGTCTTCTTGGAGCTCTTCTTACAATTAACAGTAATCAATGAATTTTTGTATATTAAATGTTTAATTTGGTGTTGCCGATCCAAGAAAAAAAATAACAAACATATATATTGAAAAGTCAACCGAAACCTGATTTTGGCACAACTTATTTAGTGTGGAGCAGCACAGTCAATGAGAGTTTGCCGGGGCGCAGTGGTTTGAGGAGGGGTCAGGGGAACCTGCGGGGCGATCGTTTTTGGGTGTGCGATCGAACTCACGAGACGACGCCAACACAGAGACGCAAAGTGATGGAGAGAAAGAGAGCTAGAGGGGGAGTAGAAGGGTTAGCTGGGGGGCGTACAGACGAAGAGAGGGCTCGTCCGACTGCATTTTTGCTTCACGTGTGGTTCCCCGCCACTCTCCCCCGGCCCAGACTTTTGTTGTTTTTTTTTTCTTTGCTAACGCCTCAGCGAATCTGCAGTAAAAATTGTCTTTTCATTAATTTTGATTTTGTTTTTGTTCAGTTTTTTTTTTAAGTAATTCGTTTTTACAGTTTATTTTTGTTTATTTATTACTTTGGCATTTTTGTCATTTTTCTCAATCTGCCGCTTCGTCAAGTGTTTTGTTGTTGTCCCACAGCAAGCGAAATGGCCAGAGAGAGGGAGCAATCGGCGTGATCAGTGATCAGTGATCAACTGAAAACTCAATTGCAAAACAGAAGAAAAAAATGTAAAACTTGGTTCGTTATTTGTTATTTCCATTTGTTGTTTGCGGCAATTTACTAATTGATGCCGCAAAACAATAAAAAACACTATTCTCTACGAGTGAATATAGCTCATGAATGTGCATCCATGGCACAGAAAAGTGGAACCCACACCAAAGAGTTATATGTACATAGAGTGAGAAAATGTCGTGTTAATACCAAAATGTTTCAAGCCGGCAATTCAATACACTGTGAACAACCTCTGCTTCGTTTTTATGAATACTTTTGGCTACTTTCGACTAATTTTAATCAAGAATTAATTGATTTTAGCTTAGCAATCGAACATATAAAGTCTTGAAATTATTTGGATATTTTATTTAGAAAATGCACTTAAGACACATTTTTTATTTCTTTACAATAACAAATTACACAATAATTTAATAATTAGTTAAATTGCTGAATTATTGCCTAATCAGTGAATTAATAATTTAAGAAAATGCTTAAAAATATGTATATAATTATTAGTTCGCAATACAGCAACAAAATAATATTAATAATTTAGGTAATAAATTCAAATATTATTTGAGACTAAACTAAGGTATTGATATGAACAAGTTTATTTAAGAAATTAAGACAAAGTGCTTAAAAAAAGTTTAAAAAATGTTAAAGCCTTAACCGAAATAAGCAGTAGAAATAAAATTAATCAATTGAGTTCTCTCTTGTCACTTTATGACCTGGAAGTGAATCAATAGAAAAGACAGTGTCGCATCTACGAATGCGATCTGGGAAAGATTTCCCTCTAAAGTATGCAATGCGCAATTTAAGAAGACGACTTTCGAAAACCAAAAAATACATTTCGGAATAACATAGGAAATCAAAACTAATCATTGATGGAAACATTGTTTGGTTGTCAAGATAAAAGAGTAGAGAGACCATCAAAAACTATTGAATTTTTGAAATAAATAGTTCTTTACTGCAGACAATTGCATAATTTAGGGGGTCAATTTTTCCCCTATTTAGATCCCCTAATTCCGAAACTTTTGTTTCGTTTTTTTAAATGAATAATTAAAATGTAAATCCCAAATATTTGTATATTCCTGCAGCTAATTCAAACCAATTTCCTCGTATAAATATTATTAAAACGCTCTATCCATTTATTTTAAATGCAAATGGGAAAAACTTGGCTAGCAAATTGTTGTGAATTGCAAGCAGCCAATTGATTCATATATTCTATAGAAATTTGCATCGATTGCAAAAGTTTCTCTTGTTTTTTGTTTAGTTCTCGCTTTATTGATAAACAATTAGAGCTGACCTTCTCAACAAAAATTGTTCTGCCTTTATTTTAATTTATCACAGGCAAACAACAGACACAAACAAATTCGTCAGAACTATCAAGAAACAAAAAAAAAAAAAAATAATGACAAGTTATGTTTTATTTGTATTATAAATATGCTAAAAGCATCTGCCGCACCTTTGTGCATAAGAAATAACATAAATAAATATGCCGCATTTACATGTTGAAAATAAATTGCACCGACTAAACGAAAAAATTAACAAAAACAAAAAAAAGAAGAAAGAATTTGGCACATCAAATAAATTAAAATCAACATATTTGTTTCTTTTTTTTGGCTCATTTTTCATTATTTTTTGTTTTGGACTTTTGACTACGCCTACGCCGCGAGAGGTTGATGAGCTGCAGCAGGAGATGAGCCGATGATGAGACTGATAATGCTGAAGAATGACCATAGGATATAGAATAGGGTATATAAGTGAATGAAGCAACTTATTGTCTATAGAGAAAAAGTCAACAAAAAAAGCTAAAAAATGGTAATGGGAGATAATTGCAATTTCTCTTTGAAAATCTCTTTTTAATTAACTTAGAAAAAAAGCAAGGTTAATTTTAATTACATTTCTCTTTTTTTTAACACATATTATAAAATCCGAGTTAATTATTTGTTTTTTTCTAACTTCCAACATATTAAAACCATATAAAATTGTGAAAATTCCCTAAAAAAAACACTTTGAAAGTGAACAGAAATTAAACAAACAGTTGCCTTGAAAAAATGAAATTTAGAAAATGAAAAATTGTTTTTTTTTTAACTTATAGGGTATACAGTTTTCGGTGAAAGCATTTACTTTATCAGTTTTTATGGCGTTTTAAGTACCATTTTTATATCAAACTAATAAATCATCAACGCATAATTTAACTATAGAAAAACATTCATCTCGCATTCATCTTATTTCATTATAAATTTATAGTGTATTTCAATACTGATGAAAAATTGGCAACTAGCGTAATGAAATTTCAAAGCACTTTATTTCAATTATAGATAAAATCAGATTTCTTTTAAATAAACATTTTAAGTTGGTTTTCTTTTCGACTCTTAATCAAACAAATTAATCAAATTCATTACAAGGTTTCTTTTTGGCATGGCAACAAGTCATTTTGTGTTTAGTTTTTAGTTTTAGTATTATTTTAATTTCATTCATCAAGCAGTCATGATTTATATCTCGACGACATAAAAGATCAATAATTACAGTAATTGAAAAATTTGTTTTTTCTAATTTATGCATATGAATAATTTTATCATTATTTAGAAAACTTGCACTTTGCCTTGAACTGGCATAGACAATGCAAATTTTCATTTAGCCTATGCCAAATTATATGTTTTGATCTTGTGCATTAACAACAAAAACAATTAAGAAAGCAATAACAAGTACCACTATCAACAAATGAAAATTAAATAAAACTAAGGAGGGGGGAAAAACAACAACGTTGACGCTAATTGTATCCTAGCTAGGAAGGGTACGTTAGTTCTCTCTTACAGTTTGTCAAACAAAGCAGAAATAAGCTTCTAATCGTTTACAAGAAATGTACCTAGAAAATTTCATTTTTGATTAACTAGTTGGTCTTAACTGATTAACCTTTAGTTAGCTAGTTGGTCTCAACTGAAGCTAAAGGATGAGATGAGAGAGAGATGATGAGAGATGAGATCTGATAATCATTTTATCAATTCTTCTTATCGATTTGGTTTTAGGACTTCAGTTCATTTGGGTGTTTTGAGCATCTATCTAATCATCTAATCCTAAAGTCTGGTATTGGCAAACTCTGATCCTCTGTTATCTAATCATCGACTATTGGCAACGTTCTCCTTTTCTTACAGACTCTCTTCGCCACAGATGTGTCTTGTCTAGCTTACAAATTTTGAATTCTTCTACACTTTATGTCCATTAAGACCTTATAATAGGCATACATATTTTTGATTATCTCGATGAGCTTAGCTATTGTTTATTCTTTTGTGTCTATGTATAGGAATCTATATCTTATATTCACTATAAAGTATTGGTCATTACTGAACTTAATGTTTTGTTTTACTTTTTTTCTTAATAACTATGATTTTACGATTGTTAAGAGGTCTTATTTACAAAAGGATATGAAAGGGATAGTATCCTAAGAATTTCTGACTGATGGTTCATTCTTACATATACCTTTTCTTTAATTTTTCTATCAATCCTTCAAAGCTTGTAGGATTGTCTATATCTTTTATGTACATGACAAATTCTACAATACTCGGCTTTCTTTTTCATTGATCTTTAGGCCAAACATTGCCACTCCACTTACTCTTTTCTGTAAGCAGGGCAGAGATTTTAGCTCAATTTATACATTCTTTTCTACCCACCCTTTTCATATTCTTTTGGTCAGACAGTCCTTATATGACATTGTCACATTCTTCTTTATGTATTAAATCTAAATTAAGTCATTTTCAAGCTAATTTTCCTTAATTAATGTTTATTGCATAGGAATAGTTAATGGCTCATTTATGCAATATAATTGCGTTCTTTATTTCTTATTTGTTTTTTTTTTTTTTTTGTTGAATAAATGCGACTAATTAGTTTCAACCCAAAGATTCATAAGATGGGTCTTTGTTGAAGAGTATTAAAACCTAACTATGAGCATTTCGATCCAAAGATCATTTCTCTTGTTTTTGGTAACTTTTTTGTGTTTTGTTTGCCATGCCTTTCGCTTTTCTTTTGACGACATTCGTTTATATTTAGATCATTTCTATTATTTGAGCATTTCTTTTAATGCGTCTTTCGGGCATCAAGTGAGAGTGAGCAGCCAAAAAACAAAACCAACAACAAATTTAAAAACAAATAATATTACTTACAGGACCGACTATTTGATATCCTATAAAATTTTGGCAGAGAGCATTTATATTAATGTTCGATTTTTCTACTCATGGAATTTAAATGTCTTGCTTTAATGAAGAATATATTTATTAACATACTAAAATAAGTTTAATTTTTGGTATGACATTTCTGAAAAAGAATTCTACAAATTATTAAGTTTAATATGCCTTTTATATAGACTAAAAATTATTGGCATCTAATCTCTGAAAGTTATGAATTAATAATATGAAATATTATTATGAAATAGGCAAATATATATAGATGAATATGTTTCTGTTGCTAAAAAGAGGCGTGTCAAATGAATAAAGCTATGTAGTCTGCACGACACATTTAGAAGCTATAGAATTAAATCTAGATCTAGAAAAACTAACAGAAATGGTCCATAGAGAAAATAATTGAAAATGTTTAATGAGTTAGTCAGTCATTCAGTTAGTCGGTGAGGTGGATAGGGAAAACAGAAGAAATAAAAGTTCATATAATACCTGGAAATCTATGTCTACACGTTTTACACATTTCACAATGCATAATGCATTCTGGGTAATAGTTTGCCTGACGTAAAAATATGTAAATTCTGTTGCAGTAAATCAAAACACAGTGGTGTGACATCACAAATCGAAGGCGACTGCCAATCGGAAGAGCAGCAGTGTAATTGCAAAGTCAACAAAAGAACAAACGCAAAATAAAAGGAAAACCAACAGAAAACGAGAAAGCAACAAACTGCTCAAAATGCATGAAAACTGGAGTCAAAGCTGGGGCTGGACCTTGTTGCTCATATCAATGGGTAAGTGCAATAATATGGCCTGACTTAACTGTCTGAACATCATGTTCATAAGCAGCAGTTTCCTATGTGCTTATCTCTCAGGCTGTCAGTCAATATAATTGGCAGAGTCGTGACTTTCGCGAAACTAGAACCGACTTACTGACTAGGCGAATATACATACATATACATATGTACATACACATACATAGCAAAACTAGAAGTGACTTCGACTTGAACTGAAACCGAAAAGTTTCAAATTTATGAAATGCCAATTTCACTTACGCCCAACTTTATTACCCTTGACGCACATTTGCAACTTTTGTTGCAGCTGACTGGAGCTCTGACTTTAGTCTCAGTCTCAGATTGCCTTTTAGCTTTTCTGTTTGTTTATACCCACCACTTTTCGTCCCTTTATTCTACCTTTCCTTCGTCTCTCTCTCTTACTCCCTCGATTTCGCTACATTTTTGTACTCGAATTTCTACAGCATTGCTGTTGGCATTGGCCAGGTCAGAGGAATGCGGCCAGGAGGAGTTCACCAAGTGCGCCGAACCACTTGATATGCTGCATTTAACAAAAGAATTTTCAATGGGTCCAGCCAAGAAGGAGGAATTGGATAAACTTTGTCAGTAAGTTGTTTTGCTGTCTCTTGCCTATTAACAAACATCATTATGAGCTTTATCTAAACGATTCATCAATCGATTCTGTATCTCTAATTCAAAAATTATAGTGAGTTGCGTAAGGGTGTCCGATGTATTCAAAGTTATACGCGTCGTTGCATGGATTTGCAGCAGAGGAATCAATTCAATAAACTCTACCATGGCACCAATCAGTTCATTCGTGATCTCTGCAACAAGGGTGAATTTCAAGAGGGTAAGTTCAATTAGTTTTCTCACAGTTAAATATTGAAAACTTATCGAGTGTTTTGCTGTAGAGTATCTAAAGCATGCTGCCTGCTCGGAAATGGCCAAAAAGCAATTTGAAGTTTGTGCCAATCGCTATAAGGAGACCATGGTCTTTCTCAAGCCCAATAAGAATCAAGAGAATCAAGAGAATGGCACTCTCAATGAGAATATCAAAACCATTTGCTGGTAAGTCCAAGATTAAGTCCACATCGAATGAGTTGTTAATAGGTTTTAATTCATTTCTAGTTCCATTAATGAATTGGGAGACTGCTCTGAGAATGCAGCACGTAAAATTTGTGGCAATGAGGCAGCAAAGTTCACACGAGAATTGGTTGATAAATATGCCAACAGTTTGACCAAGGTAAGCTACAAATCATTGAATAAACAAATACACTAAATAATTAATATTTTACATTTAAATTTCAGCTCTATTGCGAGGATTTCACACGTCATCCGGAAAGCTGTCGAGATGGTGAGGGAGATGGAGCCATGACCTGGTCATCAAGTAGTCTGGGCCTAATTTTAACAGCATTGCTATTAAATCTGCTGGTCAGATAGACGCACATAGAAAAACAAGTTAAGTTTACTTAAAAAAACAAATAGAAACACCAATGAAATTCTACACAATAGTTAAGGTTTCCAGAAAAACAAAAATACAACTGCAACACACTCACACACACACACACACATAAAAAATGATTAATTGCAATCACAACACAAATTCTCTATACGAGCGAGCAGAAAAGAACATAAAATTCAAAAGCTTAGTATACGTTGCATACATTTGGGGGCATTCAATATAAAAATAGTCAAAAGTGAGAGAGAGAGTCAGTTAATGGCGGCAAATGCAAAGGCCTAACAACTATATAAAGTAAAGTAAATGATAAGTATGTTAATTATTGTCAAGCTGTATACCATAGGTAAGGATGATCGTACAGATATATATATATATATATATATGATATATATGTTAAAAGTGTCTAGTTAGTGTCTAGTTATGTTGGTGTAGCAAATCCGCAAATACAAACGAGAGAGAGAACCAAAAGTTGTCGGTTTATCATTACTTTCCAGAATTGTGTGCAATATTAAATATATTAAATGAGTTTGTCTAGGCTTTAAAATAAATACACATACATAAATATACTTCAACAACAAAACAATTATTAATTTATATAGTTATAGCTGAATTTTAATGTTTAGGCATCGGATGAGTTAAGCTTCCAAAAAAAGAAATGAAACAAAACGTAACACACACACAAAAGAAAAACTCACACATATCGGCAATAACGTAAAGTGCATTTCTTTTAATGAATTTTTTATAATTAATTTCTTAGTACAACTAATTTATTTAAACAAAAACAAAAATACAAAAAAAAGAACTCACAACACACACACCAAAATGTAAATACTTAAACAACAAAGATACAAAACAAAACAACAACAAAAAAATGTATTAAAATTGATAAAGTCATAAAAGCATAAAAAATATATATAAATAAATATTAGTTTAACTTACAAACAAAACATACAAAAGAAAAATTAAACACATACAAAAATTATAAAATAAAACTGTGAATATATTATTTTAAGGCAAAAAACCACTCATCCATACATATGCAAAGAAAAATACAATAAAGAAATAAATTAACAAGGAAAAATGCACAGGATGCCCGTGCCAAAATGCTTTTTACTGCAAAAGAAGGGATAAACCATGCGGCAGAGCCAAAAAGTATGCAACGAAGCAGCCACTGTTTCAGCTGCTGCAGCTCTATGGCGCCCAGAAGTATGCTGCGCAAATATGCAACCGAAAAAACCAAAGAGACGTCATCGTTGGGTGTTGAAACGGCCTGGCCCCATAATTTATGTTTATGTGGTGCTGTTGCGTTCATTAGACCCAACAGGCGACCCAACGGCAATGGCAGAGGCGAGGGACATCAGCGACGAAGGTTACCATGGTGGTTAGAGGCTGGCGAGGCAGGCGAGACGCTTCTGGCAGCTAATTTATAAGGTTGGCATATGGCTCAAGGACATATATGCTTAATATATACATTAGCGTATATAATTAACCATTCAAAATGGCAAAGTTATTGGCGTGCCGCTGATATAACGATCGAAAATAGATAAAGCTCACCAGCGGAGAAAAGTCAACGCATTTGCCGATTTTTCATAATGCTTCATCTTAAAAGACAGATACCCGATTCCACTTTAATCTCGTGCAGACTTCGTTATGTCCTTATAGTTATGGGAATATTCTAAATATTTGCAATTTATTCACATTCTTTCGTTTGTTGTTGAATAAGTTGTTTAAAGACCTGAATACTTAATACTTAAAGGTAAAATTTATCTTGGACAAATCCATCAAAGAAGCTGCTAGATTTGACTATTTGGTCTAGGACTTCATTCACTAGATTTTCAAATGAAAGCGTAATTCGTCAGAGTTCGGTCATAGATTATAATTTGATCCAACTTTGAGAATAACTCTTCAAACAAGATTGTAAAAAACAATCCAAAGTCCAAGTACTACCACTAAAGACCATCAAGTATGCCCATTAAAGACTTTACTCACTTAATTTCTTGTCGCTTTACAATTTATTAAAACTGTTTGAATATTATTAAATACATTTAGTTTCCATAAAAGTCATCTAAACAGTTGAATGCAATTTAAACTAAAAGTTTCTTTCGCTTACGAATTAACTTTGATTAGTAGGTAGCAATTGGTTGGGAGCAAAAGGTAAATGGGTTCATTTAACAATCAAACAAATTAAATATATAATACAACACACACACACACAGAAAGAGAGTGAGAGAGAGAGAGAGAGTGGAAAATCAACACACAAACATCAACAGCACACAGACTCACACTCATTCACTAACTCACTCATACGCCCCGTTGTCCAGCTTTGGCAGTTTGAAGCTATTGTTGTCTCTGATAGTTTTCGTATTTTTTGGTTTTGTTTTTGTGTTGCACAAAATATCAACGCAGACAGCTGAAACAAGTCGGCGGGTGGGGGGTAAAACTTTTTGAAAACTTTTCTTTTGTTGTTTTGTGTTGTTTTTGTTGCTGATGTTGTTGTTTTTGTCTGTTTTAGCATGTGATACGATTTTTATGTAAAACATAATTGCAGATTAGTCGCAATGGAAATGTGAGAATAAAAGCAAAACAAATTGTAATCGTTCTGTTGCCGCTTTAAGAGAACGTGAGAGGAAGGGGGATTAAGGAAAACAAAAAAAGGCGTGGATTACAGAAAAGAACAGTCGGCAGTTTTCATCTCCTCTTCGTATTGGCAGTGAATAGAGTTTACAGAGGATTTCACACTTGTCTACTATAAAAAAACACAAACTGATGACTGTTTCTTCTGTGTTTGCCTCTCTTTCTATTTGCCACAAAGATATTTTCAATTAATTAAAAATCGGCAAAAATACAACAAGTGGTTGCTGGATAAAAAAGGACCCATACCCACAACTCGTCATCCTACTGACCAAAAATACTTTTGGCCAGACCACAAAAAGAACTTATACTCAACAATTATTGCTTTACGAAATATGACTTCAAATTAAGAGACTCACAGGAGGAAGAGAGCGAATTGGAGTCGATCCTGGGGGGTGGATGGCTATATGACTGAGTGGATGGAGGTTACGCCTATTTGCACAACAAATGAAGTTGAAAATGCCTTTGGACCAGCATATGAAGCAGTTGACCTGACCCAGGGTCTCTTTCTCTCTCTCTTTCTGTGAACTCGTCTCCTGTTGCTGACTGCCACTTTAAATGGAACGTAAATATTTGAACTGCATTGACAGTCAGCACAGGTAGGGACAGTTGCCCCCGTTCCCTCCGCCGCCTCCACTGTCTGTCTTCTCTTCTCTGGTAAATGGCAAACGTTTCATATTGATTTGTTAAGTACTGGTAGTGGACCAACCGAAAATTGCACACAGGCTTATGTTCATTGGCCGTTATTGCAATGCAATTGCAATTGCTTGGTTTTGAATATAGTTTGCCAAAGGCTTAAGTAGCCGTCCCAAACCACACAGATTTCTACTATACATGTATGTAATTTATGAAATGTTGCTTCCTCAATTATGAAATCAACATCATGGCAAATGTTTAATGGAAAAGTCTTAAGAAATTATTGAACATCCATCTAAATACTAAGCGGTAAAAAGGTAAGTTTCTTACAGAATTTAAGTAATAACAATGATTTTTTTTAATTCCGCTGGATTCAGTTCATAGCTAAATTTAAATTATTTGCATATTTTTAGGCTTCCTTTTATCTTGCTCATTAGATGCACTGGGCTTCCTGCATTGATATTTATTTTGGTCACTTTGTAGCAGTCTTATTGAAAGCCCAGATATTACAGATTTATACGTTTCCCCCATATAAAACAAAACCTCAAATTCACCTTGTGAAGCATACTTACAGGCTGAAATTACGACTTGCCATAACAAAAAGTTTTTACAGCCTTTAACTTGATGTTTCTACTTCAGATTTTGATATTTATTAGGTAAAAGGTAAACTATTAGCCTTCTTTAGAGTAAGAGAGCTTCACGAATCAAATTTGAAACATCTTAAAAACTTTCCTTTAATTTAAAGTCATCAGCAAAAAAAGATAAACAAAATGCATACGTTTCTATAGTTAATTCTCTTTTGAGAATAAAAACTCAGACACAGAGTTTAGATGGTTATTTGCGATGCGTTTGTAGAAGCATTTACGTGTCGAAGCTTGTACTATGTAGTCATCATATTCACTTTGATATTTTCGTTTCAATTTCAAGTCACTTTGGAGAGATTAAATGGGCAACCTGCCACTGCAATTGGGATGGATGGATGTGTGTGTGTGTGTGTGTTGGGGATATAGCTGCTGATGCCCATAAATGCGCTTGTGGTTAGAAGATGGAGATGGAGTTGAAGCTGGACTTGGCCTACGTCAGCTGTTGGCTAGTTGGCTGGTTTTTGTGGGTGGTCTGGCTGAGCTGCATTTCGTACATGATAATCACGTTGGTTCTGGTTCTCCGCTTGTTTGTTGTTGTTACTGTTGTTACTGTTGCTGCCACATGCGTTGCATTTGCAATTCAGGTTCCCAGGCTAGCTGGCTGGCTGGCCCTGTCCAGTTTCGTACTGCTGTGGCATGTCGTGGTGTGGTTTATAGCAACATCTTGTCCAATTTATTACCACTTTCATTTGGTAGCATAATAGGCATTGCACTCATACATACCCACACTCACACATACACACACATAGTTGCATAGCACTTGCGGCCAGTGTTGCATATCTATAACACGTAGCACTCAAAAATACTAAAATGGCATTCATATAAACCATAACAGGTGCTCATCGCACAATCGAAAGCGTTTAAAAAAGGGGTTTACATTTTGGTCAAATTAGTTTTCAACAAATTTTCAAGTACATTAGCAAAGTTTCAAGTTTATCTTTCAAATTTAATTACCAAACAGAATTTTTCCATTAAGTATCTCATTAAAGAAATTGCTTAGCTTTTTTTTAAAAATGTTTCGAAACCAAAACTGAGATTTATGTTGCTTCTTCTTTATTAAGCTTTCGAGAAACCAAAGAGACCAAAATCTAAAGATTCAAAGAATAGTTTATCGCCCTTTATCCATATTTTTGTTATTGCTTGAAAAAGTTTGTGTAACAAATTTTTTCCGAAAGCGTCCAGCCAAATGTAAATAAAATAATATAAAATTGGTTTCAGATATCTAATAATTTTGTCCTAATACCAGTTATTTCTTTCCCATTTGTTAAATAGTAGATAAATATTTGATTACACCAATATACATTTTATATTTACTTAATATTTGCTGTGATTTAAAATGTTAAGTGTTTTATAAATGTTTTACTAATTAAGCCGATATTAAGTACATTAGCAGGTAAGTGTTCCCCCTAGCTAATAAGGTTCTACGACTCTGTTTTAACATATGTTTCGACATTTGTGTAGGCCTCACTTTTTGTCTGTTGCATTTCTGCTTCATCAGTTACATGCTTTGAATAATTGAAGCGTATTTTGGACTGCCAAACCACTCTGACAAGTTCCTTTTTTGCTGTTTGTTGTTGCAAGTATTTTTATTGCATGTCTCTATCTAAAAAGTTATTAAATTATCCTCTTTGGCCTCTTTGGGTTAGTTGGAGCAAAAAGGAAAATTGTTGCAAATCTTTTATCAATTTAAAAACAACTCAATCCCCTCCCCGCCTCGTCTGTTAACCAACATTTTGTGCTGATTGTTGCAAAATTGCAATTATTGCATATTAAGCAGGCATTAGCATGCGAGCGGAGGGGAATGTATGTTTGTTTAAAGAGGGGTATCAGGGTCTAAAAGTTCAACAGTCAGTCTCCTGTCTTTGTTTTTGTTGTTGCTGCTGCTCGTGTGCTTAAAATGCCATTTTTGCTGCATATCCCCAGGCGCTGTTAGAACATACTCACCCACTCTCACACTCACGCTCACACACACACAGACACAGAAGCCGACTAAACCAAAAGAGAGAGAAAAAAGAGTGTTGAAAACTATCATGATGGCAGCTAAAAACAAGTCATGAAGTGTTGTAGGCGGCACTTTGCCTCTGTTTTTTCTCCTCTCTTTTCCCTTTCTCCTCTTTTTTTTTTTGCTGTTGTTTTTTTGTTGGCTTTTGTGTGCGTCTTTTGTGGCTTGCCTAGGCGGCGCGTTTTTAATTGCACTGAAAACAGAAGTCTAAACACTTGTTGGCTGTTTCCACTGTTGCCTGGCTGCCTTCCAGCTAGTTTTATGCCGCATGGTGAGGTGTCAAACTACTACAAAAGTTGTCAGCAAAATTGCAATTGCAATTGCTGTTGCCGTTGCAGTTGCCGCTTTGATTGTGTGTGCCATAACTAAAGGCTGTTTTTCAATTGTACTCGAGCAAGTGTCTAAAGTTTCGCTTTGATCAGTTTTGCGACAGTTTTAGCTAAAGTCTATACAATTTATAGCAATTAAGCTAAAACATGAATTCAATTTAGCTGAACAGCAATTTCCATGACCCACTTTAAGCACAGCCACATTATGGACATTAATACTTTAATGCACTTAAATTATCATTATCTTGAACTTAATATTAAAACGTCTTATTGATTGGTGAGAAAGCTCTTAACTCTATCTATAAGACTTATACTTATACACAAAAGATAACTTATTCAGTTGATCATTTTAAGTGGTTACCAAAAAGATAGATTAAATATTGCATTTTGTATTCATCACTTAACTGATTAAGTTAGAATATAAACATTAAGTTAAGCATTTTCCCAATTCCAATATTAGTGGCCGAAATCGGTCTCAAATGTGTACAAAAATATGAGAACTGTAATGAGATAGTAACTAATGTTATTATGCCAAGTTAATTATTAAATCAAAATGTAAAAAGAAATTTAGTTTACTTTAGTTTTATTGTAGATATCTACTTGGATTTTTTAGTTTGGTACTCAATCACTTTCACTGAGATTAAAGCAACAATTAGCACAATAAAAAATTGAAATTAATTTTTTGTTTTAAGGTTTTTTTTTGATTAGAGGTTATTTGAATCGTAGTAGCGCATATCTGAATTGATAAAGAATATTGTAATAAAATATTGTTCACATTACTATTACACATAATTTACTGGGAAAAACTTCAGGAATATGTAAGTCCCTAAAAGTCTCATGACTTTGCAGGAATCTGATAAAAAAGAAATAAGTCGTAAATTCCAAAAAGAAACTCACTAAAAATTTATTAAAACGTTTTATTCAAGTCCTGATCCTAAGAAGTTATCTAGTTCATATCGTCATAATAGTAGTCGATAAGATATTCGCTATTAAATTTCAAAGTTCGATTCATTATACACTTCTTGCTCACTTAATTTGTCGTACATGTTTAATTAATGCACATACACACACACACGACTCATCCATTCCCTTACACACAATAGCAGAAGCAATAACAACAACAACACTTTGTCATAGCCAAAAATTTTGACTCTCTGGTGACATTTGAAAAGTTTCAAATAATATAATTTTCAACGCGCTATGGCAAACTAACAAGTTCGACTTCGGTTTTGGGTCGCTTCTCGTCTTGGTAACTTTTTGGCCAAGCCGAAAAGTTTTTCAGCTGCACTGTTGCAATGCACTGACACACCTATACACACACACACACACCCAAATACACACACACCTACTACTACACACATTCCAGGCCATATCTAGCCGCATTGTAAAATATAAAGAAAGTTTTCTTTAGCTCTGGCTTGAAAATGCTGCGTTTTGGCATCGTTCGCTGTCTTTGGGGAAATTAAACATTTTCTATTTGGGAAAACTTTCGGCTCGTGTGTCTGGGCAAAGAAAAGCAACAGTTGACTGTAAAGTTTTTCCACCCTCTGCCCCGCGATCCCTGCTTGCTGGTTACATTAGTTGCCTTTTGTTCGACCAAACAATTGCGGAAGTCATAATTTTTTCTAATTTTTTCCCTTCGACTTTTTGGTTCGTTTTTCTTTTCTTCTTCTTTGACAAATTTTCCAGCAAATTGCTTACAGATTCGCTGCTGCTCCTCATGCTCTCCTTCGTCACTCCCATACAACTGCACAAATAGGGGAAACGGGTGATAAATTTTTTTTTATCAGTGGAGTAGGACTCAGATGGTTGAGCTTATCCTTTGCTATCGTTGTCATAGGTGTTGCATATTTAATGCGCCGACGCCAATGGCATACAAACAGATTTCAAACCAAGTGCACCCAAAAGTGCATGCAAATATTTTTCAGTTGTTTTCCGTGCCCCTCGCCCACGCCCCCCGTCGCACTGTGCAGCAATTGTAACTGTAAACATGGCTCGGGGATCAGGAACTAGGGACTAGGGAAACGGGATTCGGCATCGTTTTGGCAGTTTGTTTGCCGTCCGTTGAGTAATTGCCAACATTGTGAGATTCGGCAACGTTGAAAGCGGCCAACTGAAAGCGAACCGAGCGAGTTGGCATTATGAAATAACAATGAAATAGCAAAAGATTTTCGTTTTAGATGCACAATTCATCTCTCACCTGAAAGCGATGACAATTTGTTGACAAATATCTCAAAAATATCCAATACAATCTATCAAAGTCGAAAAAGTACTAAAGAAATCGAACATATACATAGTACACTTTTTGAAATGAAACTGAGCATGAGAGCAAACTAAATGTGTCATTTTAGTTTTGGTTTGATAAAGTCTTTCCAATTGAAGTTTAAGTAAAACTTATCTCCTTAAGGAACTTTATCTGAACATTTAGACCTTGGATAAAGGTCAATGTTTGCGAAAGAACGGCCTACAATTAGCATAGGAAATAACGAAGATATTGATGAAAGTCACTATTTTAGACCGATCGTTCCTATGATATAGTCATCCGATCTTGATCAAATTTAACACACAGTCGCTTATTGTTTATAATAAACTTACCAATATTAAAAATCACGACAATAGCTCAGAAACTAACAAAGTTATTGAAAAGAGTCACTGTTCGTGACTTTGCCGTTTGTATGGAGCTATATAAAAAATAGTGATCCGATCCAGCTGAATCTGAGATATACAACCTGTGCACTATATACAAGCCTACATGCATAATTTGAACTCTCTAGCTCTTTCGTAGGATCCAAAGGGACGGAAAGACGGACGGACGGATATGACTATTTGAACTCGTCTCGTCGTGCTGATCATAAATATATATACTTTATATGGTCGGAGATGCTTCCTTCTGTGCTACACTTCTGACAAAAATTAATATACATTTTTTGCAAGAGTATAAAATATGTCAGATATATATTTCTAGCTACATCAATGCAAATGATGATCGATGTTCTAATATTGCAACTAAGTTGATAACTTAATGTTTTTTATACCCTTTTAGAAGATATGAACACAAAACGCAGACATGAACACAAAACACAGATTAAATTTGGAAATTTATTTGAATTTTCTAGATTATAATGAAAAAGATGAAATCACTGTACTTTTTTGAATTCGTCGAGTTTGACAACAATGCAACAAGAATAAAAATATTTAAATCCAAAGTGAATAAAAATAGTCAATTTAAACTAGCAACGTTGTATGGCTGAGAACACCAAAATATTGCCATATTTTGTAAACTTTTCACATCTGACAATGGTAATACAATTGAGTAATCTAACAAATCCTTCAAATTGTCCGCTGTGCCTTGTTGATCCTCACTTAAAGAAGATGTTAAAAGTTATTAATAAATTTGGATTGTAAATTCTAACATTTACTCACCCAAGAACCAAAATTGCGTTCTGAGTTGGAGCCAATTTATGTATATGATCTTTTCATATTTTCTATGCCAACAATGTAATATTTCTCCATCTTTTTTTCACGCAAATATTCATGCAACAACTTAGGGTCTTTTAGCCATATTTTTAGTTCACCTGCAGTTCTGATTCTGTAATATTTTATGTTAATTACAAATATGTATAATGATATTAATTGAAAACACTCACCCGAAGTTTATCTCCTGTTTGTTTAATACCAATTTTCGAACGCCAAACGCATTGCAGGTTTCCATCAAGTCATTTAAGCTGGCTTCATTATGATTGCGAGTGGATAATACAATTAGTTCGCCATCAGAGTGAGATGAACTTGTTCCACGGACTAAAGGAACAACTCCTGGTTCGGAGGCAGCCGATGTATTCCAGAAGGTTAGATTGGACTTGGGATATGAATCGTTAATTGGTTTAATGCTTGGTACCTCTTCATACGCTGGTGGAGTTTGGATAGATGTTGATCTCAAAGCTTCTCGTAATTCATGCACTATTTCTCCCTTATCTTTTTTTGTATATATTATTACTTATTACTACACCATTTTTCATATTAAAAGCAAACAAAAGGTTATGCATTGTCCATCGTGTGGTAAAGAATTTATATAAAAGGAGACGAACTTTCACATGAGGTAAAACCGATTCATCTGCTATTTGAATTGTCTGTATAGATTCATGTGCATATCTAAAAACAAATTAAAAATATTATAAGTTTATTTTCACACGAATTATTTTCATCTTACCGCACACTTGGAAATAGTGTTAACAATTTTTGTACAATCAGTACTGCGAATTGACGTACTTCTAAATTTTCTGCATTCTTAAGAGGCACTAAGCATTGTAAGATTTCATCCAGGTAGTCACTCCGTAGTACAGAACACAAATTTAAATAAAAATATATAACGGAAAGTAAGGACATTTGTTGATTGGGCTGTAGAGTAGCTATAGACTGCAAGCGCTCAATAAGGATTTGTGGATCTTCTAAATTTCGTGCCACTATTATTTCATAAACGCATGTAATATTTAATTGCTCATGAGGTAAAGGTAATGCTGTCCATAACAAATCTTCACATTCATGTTCTCTGCGCATTGAAATTAACAAAGCAGAGGCAATGCAAAATTTAAGTCTGTGCTCCTTGGAGTTGGCTAAACAACGTGGATGGATATCCGACAATTGCTTATTAAACTGGAACAATTCAGAAATGATTTTCTTTGGATTCTCGCTATTCGTAATCACCCTGCTACAAAATAAACATACAATCTTGAAAGCTTCGTCATTCCTGTAAATGCAATGAAGGATACTTTGTTATAATATTATTATTTGTCAATTAACCTAATTTACTCTCACCATCCATCTTCAGTTATTTCTGAATTAAGGATAATTTTCTCTAGGATTTCATTTAGAGAAATGTTTTCTTCTGAGCTTAATATTCCATAAGCAACATTTTCATTGTTGTGAATATGATACGTAATAATCTTAAAGGAAAGGCGATTTTGTTCTTCAGGTGTCAAATGTTTCGATGCATATGTTCCAATACACAGAGCTCTACAAAAAGTAGAAAGAGAAAAATTAAAAAGGTCAATAATAAGATACATATATGTAAATACTTTTCAAATGAACGAAGTGATAAGTAATTTCAGCTTGGGACAATTATTTCTAAGGCACTTCGCCGGGCTATTACGACGTAATTGGCAATATTTCGACATTGGATCTGATTTTAAATGGCTTTTCCGGTACTGACTTCCCTATGATCTTCCATTAGGGCGATTTGACTTTGATTCGTTCGTGTCTACCGATTAAGAAAATGCCCTGGCACGAGAAGACACGTCTTACAATTGTATCTGGCAAAAACAATCTTAGATTTGTGGGAGACTGTTTAACCTCTAGGATTAATAGCTTATACGCCACTCTCCAGAGTTGCGTTGACAGAACTGTAACCTTTAAATGTTACAAGCTGACAGGATGAATCAGCATAGATCCTGCCAACATGTTCAATGTTTCAGTCGGAAGTTCCATGACGTCTCAGATACATCGGAGGACAGGACTCGTCAAAATGGAAAGTTTCTAAACCCCGAGTCATACACTTTTTGGGAAGTGTTTACCAACACGCCGAAAAATATAAATTTAGAAGGTCCTCTTACGTTTGGAATGCTCTTCGTATATACATAATAGGTATTCATAAAAACAGATACATCTTCTAAGTGAATTAACTTACATTACAGGGGTTGGAAACTCAATACCGTGTTACAAATTGCACTGAAGTGAAAAATGAAATGCTAGGAGGTTTAATAATGTTCGATTCCTACTCGAACGGCATTCGATTACTTTAAAATTTCGATAATATTTGTTGTAGATAATAGCAGATAACGGAAATGTAAACAGATTACTTTCATAACATGTTGAATCAACTATTATTTACGAATTAAATTAATAATTGTTAATAATAATGTATGCACAGGCCCGGACTGGCCCACCGGGCAACCGGGTAAATGCCCGGTAGGCCCTCAAGGTAGGGGGGCCCTTATTTGGAAGATACGTATGAAATTATGCATTACCTTCTAATGTTAAAGGGCCTCTTGAAACTTGTGAAATTTTCAGTATTGAAAAAAGTTTTTATTTACGAGATAAAATTCCATGTTGTAGAGTATCACTTTTTAGTCACTAGAAGGGAGCTTCTCCGACCCCATAAAGTATATATATTCTTGATCAGGACCAACAGCGGAGTCGATCTAGCCGTGTCCGTCTGTCCGCCGGCCGTCCGTCTGTATGAACACGCAGATCTCGGAGATTA
Source organism: Drosophila equinoxialis (assembly GCA_018150345.1). Classification (NCBI taxonomy): domain Eukaryota; kingdom Metazoa; phylum Arthropoda; class Insecta; order Diptera; family Drosophilidae; genus Drosophila; species Drosophila equinoxialis. The sequence goes on from JAECWI010000001.1 coordinate 14,827,012, forward strand.
TAAGAGCTAGAGCCACCAAATTTGGTATGTATATTGGCCACGCCCTCTTACGCCTCCAGAATTTACATAAAACTGTTTTTCTTAAAAATTATTACAGCTAGAGACATCGAATTTGATTTATATACTCGTTTAGTTAGCGCGCAGAAATTAATTGTTCAAACTTTTTGCCACGCCTATTTTTGCCCCCGCAAATTAAAGCCGAAGCCTTCCTGACAGCTTCTCCATCTACAATCTTCCACTGGGTAATGTGATTTACAACCGGCATTCTCAGAAGTGGGTTTTAGGTGTGACAATATGAATATTTGTTTAGTATGCGCGCAGAATTTGTATATTTTAATATTTTGCCACGCCCACTTCTGCCTCCATAACTTAGAAAAAATCGATTACCAGCTGCAATTTTTTGACTATCGCAGTGAAATTCGGTAGATCTTAATCTTATCTATTTCTACCAAACTACCATTTATGGAAATCGAACATGCAAAATATGCGAACGAACGTATTTTACAACCCGGTTTAAAAAGACAGAATTGGCCGTTGGTTAGTGGCGGCGCTAGAGTGCTCGTGTGTTTCAAGATTGAGCGAGATAGCAAATGGTACATTTGGTTTTTGAAATTTGAAATATTTGTGTCACCTGGTGCATGGTATACCCAAGTCGGCGAGTCGACTTACATACTTACTTCATTCATAATGATATTCATGTGAGGTTAACATTATATTGGAAGTAGTTTATTGTTCATAACATTAACTGAATTTTTAAAATTGAGGTGTAATACATATGTCTTTCTTTAAAGTTAATATCTAATTTCACAACTGCCAAACGTTATCGTAGCTAGCAAGTAGCTATAATATGTCAAAAATAGATTAAGAAGCTGTTTGACGCAAAAGCATTTGGAAACTTTCTTGCTTATGGCAGTTGAAAAAAATGGTTTTCAACTAAATATTGTTTTTTTTTAACTTTGGTGGGTGTCGAAATCTATCTTTTTTCTTTTGAACGTTTGATCATTGAACCTTTTCCACCCTATTTGGCGATTTGAATCAGCCATGATTCACCAATAGGGTGAAATGGTATTTTAGATCCGCACAGAATCTATATATTACTAAGTATAAGAGCTAAAAGCACAAAATTTGGTTTGAAAACCCTTTTAGTATGCACAGGGAGCCGTGTCACAGATTGTTGTTAACAATGTTGGACTCTTACCGATAAGGCATTCGTGGGACTTATCATTTTGCGTGGTTCTGCAAAGATTAGATATCGATTTTATGTATTAAGTTGTTCTTAGTCATAACAGTTGTGAGGTACTTCGGTGCCTGAGCCAGGCAGACACATTGGCGCCGATAATAAAACCATTCCCCAAAATAGAAAAAGATTATTTTTAGCTAAGCTAACTGATCTAAATAATTTATTGATGTTTTACTCTTCCAGATCCAACTTTACAGAGTTGCTGTCTTTCGCCATTCATTTTGGCGACTTTAATATGTCATTTCAAACTTTGTTTGTTACAGTATCAAGCGCATTAATAACTTTTGATTGACCCAATAGAAACTTCAATACGTTTTGAGAACTCTTTAAAAAAGACACATTTTTTGCATTGATTTGTCGCCATTCTCTCATTTTCATTCGTTATTTATATTATTTTATAGTTTTTTATTTTTCTTTTTTAACAGAAAATTGTCAACAACAATGAAAGAGAAAATCCATTTGAAAGCGGCAAATTGCAGCGGCATCGTCGACATGGTCGATGCCAAAAATAAATCGAAAATAATTTTGCACATTGATGAGAATGAAATGCGACAACATTTTGCATTCTGTTGTTCCAATGCCAGGGCATTATCAAATAATTCAGTTGTAATCTATTTTAATCTGCCAGCGTTGCCAGATGTCTGGCCTCTTTTTTTGGCTAACAAAATGTTTTGCCAAAACGGTGGACAATTTCAACCATCTCGCCCCTCTTCGTGAAGTATATTTTTTTCTCTCCTGCTAAACACCAAACAGATTTAAATCCACGATACGTTATGCATATAGTATCAGTCTATATAATAATGAAAATCGAACTATCAAAAAGTGCATCCCATTTTTTTGTTAGCATTCTTTTGCCCTCTCCTATTACGACATGTGTGAATTGATTTAATCGGCTTAGTGTAATGGACAAATCTAAATGAAACAACCATTGAAAAAAATTAAACAACAAAAAATGGCAAACACACATAGAATCGGAATTTTTGTGGTGGCTTAAATTATTAAGGTTAATTTGGCAATGCACATTCAGCTGTAAATGGACAAACGACTTCAGTGAAAACTATCTTTCTATATTTTAACAACCAAATTAAAGCACATTGAAGTGCTTGATAAGATCAGTAAGGTAGTGCGATTCTCTCTTAATTAAACATTCGAATAATTAAAAGTTATTTGCATTACACAGACCGGTTTTGTTGAGTTCAACAAGTGAAATTTATTGAGTAATACTGCTGGACAATAAGTTTTCAATGAGGTTATTAACCTTATCAGCTTACCGTTCACTTCAGAGGCATTGTAAGACGATGGGCAGTTCGAGTGATATATGAGCGAAAGTAATCCGATCCTAGTTGAGATGAAGAAGTTAACCAGGACCCGTCCATAAATAGATTCCTTTTCATTAATTGAGCTAACACATTCTTTAGCCAAAATTAAATTCATTCTCATTTTTATTCGAATCCTAAGAAATTAACAAATACTCAGAGAAATTTGTAATATTTTGTACTTTTTATGAAGAAATATAGTTGATAATTCTTCAGAGTCCTTGACTCTGAAGTAAGTCTGGGCCTGAAGAGGGTAAGTCTGGGCCTGAAGAGACTTTTTTAAATTTAGTAAATAATTTTTAACTTTGTTGAAGAAATCTTTTCCATATGGAAAGGGTAATTACGATCTTGTATTGCATTATCACTTCAAATCGGCAGGAATTGGCTTATACGTTTAATTGAAGTTTTCACATTTAACTCAAAAAAATATGTAACTTACATATTTTAACTTTTAAATACCTTTTTAACAATAAATTTAAAAGCCACTAAAACTAAAACGAAATTTCAGAGGCTACAATTGGCAAAGTCTTTCTGTCATATATCAAATATTACAAGAAAAAAAAAAGAAAAACACTTCATATTTCTTCTCTACCATAGCTCCTCTTTCTGTCTCCCACTCTGTTTCTCTTTCTGAGAGTGTCAGCTTAAGTAAATGTGTTTATTTTTGGGTCCTAGCTAAAATCACAAGCCTCTGGCTCAATGCAAACTCCCAGCATTTAAGCAAAATAAGAAGAGGAAGAAAAGAAGGGAAATACAAACGACAGAAAAATGCAATGCAAATGTGTCCACAGTTTTCCTGGTCATGGAAGGACGCCCCTAGTCACACTTGCATTATTCATCCAACGAGAGACCAAAGCAAAAAAAAAAATATCAAAAAAGCAGCAGCAAAAAACAGACACACATTTTGGCAGCTCGTTCGATCAAATCCCTTTGGGTCATGTACTTAACTTAATTAAAGTATATATGTATGATTTTTTTTTTTTTTTTTTTGGTTGCCCTCGGCCAGAAAGACAAATCACAAAACCGCAGCTGAAAATGAAAAGCATACTCATCATGGGCAGAGCGAAACAGAGGAAGAAGGTTGATATAGAGCTGGTTACAGGGAAGACCATTTATAAGAGAAAACCGCGACAGGTAATGAAGACACTAGGATAAGAAGTCGAGGATATTTCCCCTTGGAAAGATGGGATTTACTTTCCAACAGAAAGCTAGCCAAACTAAAAGCAAAGAAAAAAACGAAATACAGAAAGACTCTTTGCACAAATTGAAAAGTTCTGTTTTCTGTTGTTGGCACTTTCTTAGACAAATATGGGCAGCTGGTCACAGGGAGACAAAGAGACATCGACACGAGAGCCGTTTGGGCCATTTATCAGAGTGTTATTGGCCAAAAAAAAAAGAATGAAACCAAAACCAGAAGCCAAAGCGGGAACCAACAGAAGGACGAGGACAAGGACGAGTGCAATAAAATGCAATGTTTCTGTTATAGCGATTTACGTTACATGTATATGTGTTTGTGGGAGAGAGTGTGCAAGTGTGTGTGTTTGGGTGTTGTCCTTCATGGCCCCAACATCCTTCTCTCTCCTGGTTTTAAGTTAGCCGCGTGAGCAACATTTTTATTGCTACTTTTCGATTGAAAGCAAAAATGTTTAGCAAAGTTTCATGGGTTGTTGTCCTCGCTAAATACAAGTCGTAAGATAAGCAGCCTTTTGGTTTTGTTGTTGTTGCTGCTGTTGGCCAATTGCATTTATTGCCATCTCTTTGCTTTTTTTTCTGTGCCAATTTTAATTGCAGTTGAACAACAATAATGACACTAACAACAACAATGTCTGGTCATATATTTGATTTAACTTGTTGGTTGTTTTCCAACCAACACTTTTTTTTTCTTTTTGGGGGTTTTTGTGTATTCTTTTCCATGTTTGTTTTTGTCGTCGCAAATAAAAATAAATTTTCGTTGCCCTTTTTAAAAACTATTGCGGGAATTTAGAGATTTGTGGCATGAGCATTGTTTTGGTCATATATTTAACAAGTTTATAAGAATTTATTGCGTTGCAATACAAATCAATACGCTGAATAGGAATGGAAAGAGACGAGGTAAATTGTTTCCATTTTCATCTAGTTTTATTATTAAGATCATAAGCATTTGAATATTTTTGAATTTGAAGAGAATGGTTAATATACTATGACCAATACTTTAGTAAGAGATTTAGTAAGCTTCCATGGCCTACGGGGCTATTTAGATATTTCTTTGATTGGTATCTGGTTTGTCTTTATTTTCTCTTCAGCTTGGTTCTCCGCATACTTACAGTCAGTAAAGCAAGCGATGTGATCAATAGAGTGCCTACGGTTTTTAATTTTTGTCCCTGATTCAAACATTGTAAATTTTTATTAAAAAAGTATTAGTATTATATTCGACCCTTTGCATGACCAATTTATAGACTTGCGATTGTCATAACTTTCCTGCCCAATCTCTTTGTTCTATCTAATCTATCATGTATGTATAATCTTATTTTATAGTTGATAATTTATTTTAACCTTGACCCGAAGAAAGATTTTCCTACTAATTGTAACTGAAAGGAAGGAAGTAAGTCGCAAGATCAAGGCCACCGGAGGTATAATAAAACACGTTAATACGTATATTTTACCCTATAGGTGCATGGTATAAAAATTTTAAAAGCACCCAAAAGTATAGTATATAAAATTAAAAATTGTTTTTAGAATTTTAGATAACCAATTTGTTAGATGCATAAAATTCCAATAATTCTTTAAAATTAAAACGATGCAAATTTTTCGAATCCCTATAGCATTCTTTTTGGTTCGCATCCAAAGTGTATGATATTATGCATTATAACAAAGAAACGCCTCTTTGATTTTGTGTAAATTGCGTTTAAATCATACTTAATATATTAATATGTTAAAATAATATTGTTTTCAGTACAATAATTTGTTTATATTATACTAGAAAATATTGCAAATGAGGACACTTTGAATAATTCCAACGCATTTTTTTTTCGAAATCCTGACGTAATGGGCATAAACTGAGTACTAGAAGACCCATTGAACTTATAACACTTTTTCATAACCTCGAAAATGTCGGACTGTATTATTGATGATAAAATTTATTTGCTTTTTGTTAACTAAATGGTCATGATAAGCTTGGAGTATAATGATAAAATTTAAAATTCAAAATAGTTGTAATCAAAACCAAATCCAGATAACTGATATCGGGATAGTATTTTGAGACCTTCTTGGTTCATTTCAAATCTTTTTTGTTTTCAAAAACTAGTTTAATGAAAGACACATGTTTTATCCTTTTATTGGGATTGTGTGCGGTTAGTTCATAAATGAGTTGTAGAATGGTTAGGTATCTGTATAAGTAGAGTTATGAGTAGAATTCACTTTTGAGTTTAAGTGAAGTTTATTGGTTTTTAATCGACTAACAAAAAAAAAGCCAAGATCATTTTTCCATTTCCATTCTTGGTAGCTTTTTCTTTGCCTTTTATTGTTCATTGGTGATGAAGCTTTTTAATTGAAATCGACTTGAAATATATTTTCTATACATTTCGTGAATAAAGTAAATGAAACGGAACAAAATTTGGGTGATCCTCTATATCCATTAAATCCAAATTAATCGAATTAACAAAATTAATTTTAATTTTCAACATAATTTAGTTTAAAGAACTCTCTGTGTGGTAATCATATGCTAATTAAATCTGTAATGTAATTTAGACAATTTCATCAAATTGTTGTGCTAAATGTTCGTTTATTCATTGAGAGATACCACAAGCAATTATCTATTATAGGTACAAGTATATGTACATATAAATTATACCAACATATTATACTAACCGGAAAATTTAAATTTTTGCAATTATGTTTAATATGTTTTTAATACACGCACTTTGCTATTTAATTGAATTTGTTATGCAAAACAATTCGCTGCTCATTCTACATTTTTTTAAGTTAAATATTTTTGCGCTAATTTCTTGCATAACAATTAAATATTTTACATTTTGGTTCAGTTTTAAATGGTCAGTTACCTAGGTCTAAAACGGCCAACAACTAATGGCAAATGGCGAATGAAAGAGCCAAACAGAAAGCACAGTGCGAACGAGTACATACATTTAAATTAGGATTAGTTGACTATGCGAATGCGCATTTAAATCAAAAAAAGAAAAAAACATATGCAAAATGCAAATAGAATGCCAAAAATATGGAAAATATTATGGAGAGCGAAATTGTCGAAAAGGGATAGAGGGGTGATGGAGGTAAAGGGGTAGCTATATTTCTTTACGCAACGGGCATATTGATTTGGCACTAACAGAAATTGCAATTGCAACTGGCAACTGGCTAAAGGGTTCTGGGACAGGGTCTGGGTCTGGGTCTGGGACAGGGTCACATAAATTAATCGCTAACGACATTTGTTATGGAGAGCATCAGCAGCGTATGTTCGATCCTGCCCCGAGTGAATGCAACATGCAACTTGGTGAGGCACGTCATCTCGTGCGTCCAATATGAGCGCGAATTTTAAAATTATATTATTTTGAATGGCTTTTTAGAAATTAATAATTACATATGACATCCATGTGCGTGTCCTGTATAAGTGTGAGTGTACATACATATGTATGTACATAGATGTTTGAGTATTCCTGTGTGTGTGTGTGGGTGTGTGTACATGTGTGCGTGGCATTTAATTCATATATTATGCAACTGTCAGCATGTATCTGTATCTCCTTTTTGCCCAGAAGCTTTAATGGCCATTCAAATATTTTCCGCCATCCAGCTAAATGGCCAACGAAAATTAAAGCCAAATTTGATACAGTGGCTTAAATTAAGTACTGAATTGTTCAACATACAAATTTTGTAAATGGTTTTTCACAAGAGAACATCCAATAAAGCTAACCTTGGCTATGTTAAAATTTATATAAAATCTTTTTGTCCCCTCACACCTATCTTACCTACACCTAAAATAAACTACTTAACTTCTTCAACACTTTAAACATCCATCTTAATTGTTAAATTGAATATTAAATTGGTTTTAAATATTATAAAATTTAATCGAAATAAATAATCCTTTGCAAGTAGGTTTTATAAAATATATGTCGATTTTTAACAAAAAACATAAGAGGATTGTTTAAGAATAAACATCGTGTTCATCTGAGATGGCTTCACCAAATCAGATTGACCAAAGAAATATACAAATGAAACATAAACAAAAGTAAGTCATAAAATTCATATGACAATTATTGCTTAATAGCAAACAAAACATGCATCCACATTCTGTGGAAAACACTTAAGACCAAACAGCGACGCGGTATCAAGTAACCAGCGCTCAGCATGAAATATAAACATTTTTCCACCCCCGAAAACGTGGGACATTAGAATAAGCATTTTTAAGAACAATTGTCGCTTCTTAGAGTTTAAGAGTTTTTAAATAAAATCAGTTCATATTTTGAATTCAACGAATGAAGACTGGGTAATTTTCTCTGCTCTCCGGGAATCCCTATTCATTTTGGTCCTTCGAGAAAAAGGAACTCTGTAGTTTTCCCCCACCAGTGGTAAGAGACTCAGAGTGTGAATCAGCTCCTTGAAGTCTGATCTTATGCAAGTGTAAATGCTAAGATCAGCTAAAGGTAGCAAAAATAAATTTACTCTTGTTTTCCCCCACCCGTGGTAAGAGACAGAGTGTAATATAAAAAGCAAAATATTGCTTAATAATTAAAAAGTGCGTGCGTCCGATTTTAAAGACAGTTTGGCTAGTGGAGCAACTGTAGTAATATCGGCGGCGGGAGTTTTGTGTGTGGCGTATTCGAAGCCCTAATATCGAAAAAAAAGTTAAAGTTAAAAGTGCATATGTAGTTGCAAGTCAGCAACTACAAAAAACAGCAGAGCAACAAGATAGTTGCAGAGAAGAGGTGGCTAATAGGAGAAAATCTGGTGCGATGACCGGCACCGGTACCGCCTGAGCCCATAGGCCCTGGACAACAGCAGCTGAGCAACGACACAGCAAAAAAAACATACCGGGGAAGACGGGTCCCAAGGGCTGCCCTGGACCATTCGACTCACCTTATTGCGAATACGCCTGTGCGAAGACCAGCACCGGCACCGTCTAGCGCGACAAGCTAGACCCCGGAACAGAGCGATCGGAGAAACCAGCATCGGCGCCCCAACAGCCTGTGCGAAGACCAGCACCGGCAACTTGAAAGCTGTTCAACGTCTGGACCGATAGCGCTACAAAGAGCGCCCAACAAAATAAACAACTATGCGCTGCGTCGCACATTTTTTTTTTTAATGCACTGCGATGCATATTTTTTTTTCATATTCCTAACAAACTATGTACAATTGTGCGGCAATAAAAGCTGTCCGATTAGAGTGTGGCCTGAAAACCATACGCAAAAATAGGTAGGGATATATGTAAAAAAGAAAACAAAACACCAAAAAAAAAAAAAAAACATTTAAAAACCAATATAAAAAAAAAAAATTAAAAAAAAAATAAGAATCAATTGTCACATATATATACATCCACCATATAAAATGTTCAGTAATAAGACTGCTAAATTGTTAGAGAAGCAGGTAGGGTTGCATACCAGGTTAAGGGAATTGGAAGCACTGAATCCCAGAGACATTACTAGCAAGGTGGTTGAGGAAGTAAAAGTGATTAGTAGCCGATGGATGCCTAACCATGAAAAATTGCTCCAGCAGGGTATTTTCGATCATCAGTACTACAGAGATAAAGTACATGAAGAGATTTTAACGATAGTTGCCAAAATAATAGCTACAGGAGAGTCAGAAAAACCAGGCACTAGTAAGTCAGTGTTAGTTGAAGCAGAAGCGGATATGTCAGAAATGTTTGATGATAGCAAAGGAGAGTCGCGCGGGAATGCGACCTCCAGTCATGAAAACGGTAGTGGTAACCAGGAGATGTTTATGGATAGAGTCCGGCAGCTCCAGGAATATTTGGATAGGGTAACCAAAGAGTTACGCACTATAGATAATTCAACAGGCAATGAGGCATGCATAATATATATTAATAAGATCAATTATTTATGGGAGAAAGTACAGGCGTGCCAGGTTGTGTTGAAAGATGAAAAATTTAAAAATACTTTGGATGATTTAGAATTCGATGTCCGCAATTCAGTATCAGTGTTAGAAATAAAGATAAACAACAAGGAAAGTAAGATTGAGAATGTAACCGTGAGAGGCGAATTACCGGTGTTGCCGAAAATACAGGTACCCACATTTTCTGGGGAACCTAGAGAATGGGACCTGTTTGTAGAACTATTTGCGGAACTGATTGAAAAAAGAGAGGATTTAAGTATTGCTCTTAAGTTCAATTATTTAAAATCCGCATTAAAGGGCGAAGCAAAAAGCATGGTAGCCCATCTATTGTCAGGTTCAGCTGATAACTATAGTGCCGCTTGGGAATTGTTAACCAAGCGGTATGAAAATAATCGGAGGGTATTTTCCGAACAATTAAGTCGGATCGTTGATTTACCGATGATCAACAATGAATCCGCAAAAAGTGTTAAAGAAGTGATTGACATAGTTAATGAGTCAGTTTACTTAATTAAAATAAAAGCAAATTTGTCCGATGAAGTTGACGTCATATGCGCACAACTCCTACTAAGGAAATTTGACAGAGAGGCTCTACAATTGTATGAGAGTCAGATTAGAAAAACAAGGCAAATTCAAATGCTATCTGATGTCATGGAATACTTGGAGCAAAGATATTGCTCGCTAAGTGCCATGAGCAAAGAAGAGAAAAAACCGCTAAAAACTGTGTTAAATTATGCGGAAGTCGAAAATAAATGTCCGATTTGCAAAATTGCCGGGCACAAAGCGTATAAGTGCTATATGTTTAAAGGGTTGACACCTACTGAAAGGTATGAAACAGCCAAAAAAGTGCAGCTTTGCATAAGATGCTTGAACCATTCAAGCAATAAGGTGTGCACTAATGAAATGGTCTGTTCATTGTGCAGTAAGAAACACCATACCTTACTCCATGTTGACGAAAATCAGGAGAGAGCTAATACTTGTGTAACCGCACAACCAACACTGTTGGCCACAGCAGTAATACAAGTAAAAAATGTAAATGGAGGATATAAGACTCTAAGAGCCCTTATTGATTGTGGTTCACAGAGCACCATTTTGTCTGAAGAGGCCGCTCAAATATTAAAACTACCTAAAATTAAACAATACACAGAAATAAGTGGCGTGTCCTCAATAAAATCTAATAAATCAAAATATAAGGTAAAAATAGATGTGAAGACGCGAAATCCTTGGAAAGGACATCTTAAGGTTGAGGCAATTGTGTTGCCAAAGTTAATGAAAGCTCTTCCATTAAAAGTAGCAAACGTGGATATGTCAAAATGGCAAACTTACGTTCTAGCTGATCCTACCTTTAATAAACCTGGTAGGATTGATATAATAATGGGAGTTAACGTATATACCCAAATCTTAAAAGGGGGAATTACAAAGATTGATGGCCTGCTAGGCCAAAATACTCAATTTGGTTGGATCGTCTCGGGATGCACCAAATCCAATCAGAATAAATCTGTAGTGGCAACAACAATAGATGTCACATGTTTTGAACAAAGTTGGGAGAAAAAGAAAGATAAATTTCAAAATAAAAACAACACAATTCCAAAGAAATACAACAGCAAAACTCAAGACATAAATTTATGGCCCCCGGCAGGACCTCACATTGGAGGTAAAGTGAAAATTGGGGAAGAAAAAGTATATATCCCAGAGCCAGTAAAACATGAAAATATTCAGAAGGCAATGGGTCAATTAGATAATGCTTATCTAAAAAATAATGTCAAAATAGATTCCGGTAACAAATTGTCCGGAACTATACCAAAAAATCAGATATGGCAAAATAATTATAAAAGGACAACATTTAATGGTAACCAGAATAGCCACTCACACTTCAGCAATCAGCGATATTTAAAAATAGTGGAGCAAAGATCACATTGGAACAAGTCAAAAAGTAAAGGTAGTTATTTATTTAATTCTCCACCTTATAAAAAAGCTAGAAGTCAGCACAGTAATACACATCAGAAGTGGGTAGATATCCCAAAACAGAAATCGTTAGGTAATATGCCAAATATTATAAAAACCAGTAGAAGCCAACTCAGTAATACATACGGGAGAATTGGTAAGAATAAGAAGTCAGTTACAATCAGTAAAGGAACATCAGATTGACTAGGTTCAACGTCTATCATGCTTCTTTAACAATAGTTTGCTTACTAATGATAATAATTTTAATAATTTGGATATGACAACTAACTATAAAGATAAAGTCCAAAACGCCGCATTTGGCGGCCCTTTGCAGAATGTTTAAGAATAAACATCGTGTTCATCTGAGATGGCTTCACCAAATCAGATTGACCAAAGAAATATACAAATGAAACATAAACAAAAGTAAGTCATAAAATTCATATGACAATTATTGCTTAATAGCAAACAAAACATGCATCCACATTCTGTGGAAAACACTTAAGACCAAACAGCGACGCGGTATCAAGTAACCAGCGCTCAGCATGAAATATAAACATTTTTCCACCCCCCGAAAACGTGGGACATTAGAATAAGCATTTTTAAGAACAATTGTCGCTTCTTAGAGTTTAAGAGTTTTTAAATAAAATCAGTTCATATTTTGAATTCAACGAATGAAGACTGGGTTATTTTCTCTGCTCTCCGGGAATCCCTATTCAGGATATATTTATCTCTAAAAAAACTTTTAAGCTAAATTTAAAACTGTGTTGCCAAAGTTTTCTACAAAGACAAAGTTGAGAACAAAAGTTAAATAAACCAAAATTGAAACCAAATTGGATATATATAAGGTTTAATTATTCTGCTTGTAGAACTCTGCAATTTCTGGTTTGTCTTTATTTTGAACCACTGTTAAGTGTCAAATATAATATGTTTGCTTGATGATAATAGATGGATATGTTAAAGAGATGCTAAACAGTCGAATAACTATATTTAGGTATTCAAATATTTGCTAAGTAGTATACTAAACTTTATTAATAAAAGTAGAATTTAAATTGAACCTAAGAATTACTGAAGATATTTATCAAGATTTGAGAACATTTTTTATTCGTAGTGGAGTAAGACAGGTAAAATGTATCCTAAATATTTGCATGATTATCGTTCGATTGATCCCCTTTAGAAATTCTATTAGACAAACTTTGTTTTACTCTAATGAACTTTAAGAGACTGTGGGTCTGACACCCCTTTAAGACAGGTTGCAGCTGTATTTTTCCGTCTAGCCACTTGGCATTTAACAATGTCTTCTTCGCCTTGCCATAAATTTTTCAGCCTTTGCGGCCCATATCACATTTGTATTTTTTTCTGAACTCTTTTTTTTTTATACTTGGTCCCCATACGCAGGCCGCCAAAAACTGAAACCTAAACGAAACCTTTCGTACTAGATTTCATTCTATGGTGTTCTTTTATTTTGGGTTCCCATTATTAATTGCCAACGTGCGCTGATTTCTTTGCTAGACGTTTTTTCTTGCCATTATTTAGTTGGCTGTTAGCTGATGTTGTTGTTGGAGTTGAAAATGTTATTTGTTACTGTTTGGCCGGGCCATGTTCGAATGCTGGCTTGTTCGTTCGCTCATTCGTTTTATTTGGTTTGGTTGTCTTGTCCATTTTGTTCAGTGACATTCATGCACTGGCGCCCAAGCAGAAGAAGAAGCAACAGCACGAGGGGGGAAAGTCAGAGTCCTCCGGAAAAGGGTAAGGACAGAAGAAGAAAGTCCAGCCTCACTTGGGGCAATAAATCAATGCAAAACGGCGCAAGACTCTTTTGCTGCCTGTTTTTAAAGCGAGCATTCTGGCAATTTAATGCACTCTTCCGCCTGATGGTATGCAACACTATTTTTGGAGTTTTTCTGCTTTGCTCTCTTGTGTTAGTTTCAACATGTAATTACTAAAGCATGTCGTGCGATAATGTTTGTTGCAAACAAGCTAACTAATGGGTGTTGTTAGTTGAGGTTGACTTTTGCCTTCCCTCAGGCTATTTACAATCTAATTAGGTAAAAATTTTACACTGAATTTAACGCTCTGTGTGTGGTTTTTGACATGCAAATTTCCAACTTGATTGAATGAACAAATGATTCTGTTTTATGGCTCACACTAAATACATATATATGTATATAAAACTTTTAATCAAATAACCAACAGCTTTAATTGTGTTCACTTCGCTCTCTCTATCGCTCTATCTCTTTCGCTTTCGTTCTTATTGGTTGAAATTGTAGAATTTCAGAATATTTAAAATATAAAAACCGCCAACAAAATTGTAAAATTGTTATTGAAACAGACCAGGCAACGGATACCCCCATACAAAAAATGTATATGCAAAGGAAAAAAAATGGAATCGGAGGCGGACTGCAACTTAGTTACTTACAGCGGTTTTAACGCCGCCAAAGGCATCAAAAAAAGACCAAAAGACACAGAAAAAATCTAAAAAAAAAACAGATTGGACTGATGTATATCCTGTAGGAGTTAATGAATTTTTTCGTAGTAGATGCATCAATAACTTAGGTGGGAAATGAAACCTTTAAATCTATTTAGCTAGAGCTGGATCTATATCTGATTGGAAGTTTTTATTTAAGTTTATAATCTGTTTCTAAGGTTCTTTAGGTAAATGCCTCTTGTTAATAAATGGATACATGTATTCATGAATCTGATTTAAATAAATTTCCATTTCAGCTTACCCATTTCAGCCCTGGTCTAAAGGGTACCAGCAAAGGTCCAGTCCAGATAGTCCAGAGCCAAGGCCAACAATGGGCAATCTCCGAAATATATTGAAAAACTGAAAGGCAAACACACGCACAAATAAACAGAGAGTTGCGGGATGAGAAGGTAGAGGAGGAGAGCGAGAAGTAGTGAAGAGACAGACAACTGTTTTCCTGCTGCAATAAATCTGCAGCAAGCGGAGGACATTGAAGGGGGATAGGACATTGTCGGCCAAGCTGAAACGGAATGAAGGGTTAGTGTTAAAGGGAAAAGAGCAGGGGAGAGGAAAAATTCGTGTAGCTTACAAGTTGCCATGACATTGTCATGCATATGAAGTGTCCTGGCGGGTGAGCGTGTGTACGTGTGTGGCAATGTGGGTGGGTGTCCCTCTCACAGGCAGGCGGCCTTTTAATTGCTGTTGCTCAGTTGCCTACCTCCTCTTTTTGTTTACAAGCTCCGCCAATTTCGCGCTGCTATTAAATATATTTGCAATATCCAAGCAAATAAGCCGCCCATGCCCCGCTGCCAAACCCCCCTCTTTCCCTCTCTCTCATCATGGCTTTTGGTTGCACAATTTCAGCCTTGATTGTTGTGCCTGTTAGTTAGTTAGTTACTCATTTTAATTTAATTTCTATTTAAATTCATGTCGTCATCTATGCAGCGACAAAACTTTCTCTCTTACATTTTTCTTTTTTTTTTTTGCATTTTTATATATTTCATTTTAGCGGAGAAATTTTACGGGCAACTCTCAGCGCTTAATTACCCTTTTGCTTATCAAAATATCTACAAGGCTCTCAGTATCTCCATCTCTCTTTCTCCCCCTGTGTGAGTTTCGCCTAGATGGAACTTGGAAGATGTTGGATGATGAAGACGCCAACAACACCAACGACGTCCATGAAGAGGAGTAAAATGTAGAAGCTCTCACCAAAAGTTGCCTTAATGAATTATTTAATCTCCGCCTGCATCTTTAGCGTTATGTTAACGGTGAGAAGGTAACCATGGAATGGGTGACGGGTGACAGGGGGAAGCAATGAAAATTTTTGCTCGGCTAACCGACATTTTTTGCGCTCGACTTGTCAACCCTATCATGAAATTGTATGAAAGAGCGGGCCGGGGAAAATGAAATGTTATCCAAGATGTTGAGAAAGAAAAAGTTGATTAAACGAACTTAAAGATGCTCTATAATGAGCCACAATAAGGATTAGAAAAGAAATGTGGATTAAGCTGTCTTAGTATGAGACTCTCACTTAATACATTTGACGGATGTTGTCTATTCTGTACATCAAGCTTTTTTCGCTCACTGTGTTTATAATTCTTAACATGCATTTAGTTTAACAATAAAAGCTTAGATTTTTTAAGACTGTATCAGAATCCTCAAATAAAAGAATTTGATCGATTTTTAAAATACCTATAGAGACTAACTAATCAAGAGCTACCTAAGATTAACCTTGAGTCGGCTATTTTAGTCTAAATATTGTTTTATTTCTTTCAGCTTTGATTTTTATTGAAACACACTTTCTAGCTGGAAGGAAGGGTTCAGTTCAATTAAAGATTTCTTTCCATTACAAGATAACAAACAAAAATTGTGAAAATCCTTAAACTGCAAACCAGAACCCATTTCGTGTCCAATATTTGCATAAAATATCGCAAGCAACTATAATTCCCTCTAAAGTAACAATAAATATAAATAGTTGGATGCATTCGTGAGAAGTAAAAAAAACTATAGTTTTTTCTGCATACCTTTAGGCGCTGCCTTGATACCTCGCCCATGGTTTAATTACTTCCTAATCAAAATATAATAATAATGTCAACTTGCTCATTAAAATGTTATGCTGGCATTAAGAGTATAGAGTATTTGCTCAACGACAGCAACAACAAGCTAATGCAAATAGGCCAACAAAGTTGGCCAGGCTAATAAGTTAAACGACACCGTGACACAGTTACGAGGGGCATATATTAATGCCAAGACGGCGTGCTGCCCGCCAGACAGACAGACAGACTGACAAGCAAAAGGGGGCGAAGAACTTTCCGCGAGTCGAACCTGAGAGCCTGAGGAATGAATGAAGATGCAAAGATGCCAAGACACTCGGCACTCGGTGCGAGAGGGTGAGCGAGTATTTGTTCACCTATTTACCACGCAAATGAAGTTGAAAATAACTGTGAAATGAAGATGAAGTGTTTTAGTCAACAGGCAACAGACTAGAGGGGGATGAGCCAAGCGGCTGCTGTGGCGCCTAAATGGAATGTAAATATTTTATTTGAGCAGTGCCAAAAGAGTAAGGGAGGGGCGCATTACGGTTACAGGGTTACGGTTACGTTAAGTTCGGTTACGGTTCTGTGGCCACGTCGAATGCCGACTTGTTGGCAACTTAAGTGTTTGTCTGAATATGTGTGTTTGTGTGTGTGGGAGAATGTATTTAACTTGGCAAGCCGTATGTTTATTTTAGCACATGCCCCAAAAAGGCCTTAAGCGTCAAAACAATGGACAGCTCTAGCCCAAAAGTGTAAGGAATGACTCCGAAAGCGTTGAAGGAGCGGAAAATGGCAGATGAACTCAGACGTGCTTTCTGGTGTTGAAAATTAAAGGCAATTAAAAGACCAAAGTGAGGCAGTTGGCGAAAACAAAAAATGCCTAAAAGCCGTCTACAAAACATTGCCAACAAGCATAAATCACAAGAACTCAGTCGTGTTGAAGTGCCAACCACATGAGAAAATTATGCCATTTGTTGAAGAATGTGTGTGGGTGTGTGTGTAAGTATGTGTGTCTGAATAACTTAAAGTCAAGGCCAAAAGACTGACTGCTCGTCTTGTATTTCTCTGACTAAATCAAAACAAAATGAAAGATGTTATGTAAAGAAGAAGAAGAAGCTTTAAGTGCTTAAAATGTTTAATTGGATTCCAGTTTCAACATAAATGCATCAAAGAACTGCAAACCCCCTCTGCCTTTACTCCCCTCTTCCCTTACTCCTCTCTCCATCGTTCTTTAAATTTGAATAATAGCACTAAGTATTCCATGTTACATACATTCTAAAGAGATATGGCATTTCAAACGTAACCAAAATAGAAAGAAATGTTTATCAGACTAGACAGAAAGAGATATAATTTCATCATTGAAAAGATATTCCCTCTCACTCGAAGTAGACGAAGTGGAAAAATCAAAAGTTGGCTAACAACTTAAAGAATAAACGAAAATAAGTTTATAAATTGTGCACTGTGGCACAAATTGGCAATACTTTTGGTAATATATAATAATTTATTCATTAATTTCATAAGAAATGTAACTAAAATTGTCAACCTCTTAGTTTAACTGTGAAACAAGTACTTAAGTAAGAATGGAAATAGATCAAAGCAATATGTATACTGAAGCCGGAAACGTATGCTTTTCCGCCTGATTTGTTAAAACAAGACTAAAACTCAGTTGCAGTTTTGGAATTCCCTTAAAGACTACGTCGATTTTCAAACTATCAGTAATAGAAAATAGCTTTAAAAGATTATGTGATAGAGAAAACGTTAAGGAAGTTAGGGTTAAAATTCTTGATTATCTTTTTTCTTGCCTACGAAACCTTTCATTGGTTTTCATAGGGATGGGTTTAATTTGGAACTCCTCAAGAAGATTGCTTGATCCCTAGTACAGCATAGTAAGCCAATGAAAAAATATTCTGCCTATTGACCACAGTGCCACGGTTCTTGGTCCATATAGTTCAATTCTATTTCATGTTCAGAAGCTCGATAAATGGCTAACGAACTTGTTGGTCCTATTAAAGCATTTAAAGCATTATTTACCTTGAACTGAATTTTAAATAACTCAAAGCAAATGAAACGTTGAGCTCAGTCTAATTGAATTTTAAAGATTTCCAAAGTCATAATCGTCTTAACAAAATAAATATGCGGAATATTATTCAACAGAAATAAAATCTCACGCTGCCTACAAATATGCAACCTATTTTTGTATATGCCAAACAATAAAATGATTTTCCCTCTCTACTGTGTTTGAGTGTGTTTGTGAGTGTGCTTTGTCTGTGTGCTTTCTGTGTGTGTATTTTTGGGCTAATACTTGGCCAACATTTAACGTCAATTGTTTTATGAGCGAAAGAGCTAAACAAAAAGCAATGCAACTAAGCCAGACAACAAAAGGCATTGAAAATTTGCAGAGAGAAACAACAGAAAAAAAATGATTTATTCAGCAGTGGGAAAAAATGAAAAAGAAAACACACACACACACCAACACGGTGAAAATTTGCTAAAGTTGCGTTTTCTTTTAGCTCACGGTTTTACTTTTTTTCTTTTTTTCTGTTGGGGGAGTTTATCTTGCGGTTACCTGGTAGGTGCGAGAGGAGAGCAAATGGTTGGGAGCATTCGGGTGGGAGGGCCACTGCGGCCTGTGGTCACGCTTTTCTAAGCGTTTTCTTATCAACTGCACAAGTTATAAAGCGAAGGCAACGTGACCGCATGCCGCTTTTTGAGATTGCACTAAAAGATTCACCATTTCGCCTTTTTGGTTTGGTTTTAGTTTTTCCACCTTTTGTTTTCGTTTTGCCTGCCTGCCTGCCTTTTGTGCATTTTATAGTTAAAACATTTTGTGCCTAATGGCCAACTGTGGCTTAGCCTTCTCTTAAAGATGAAGGTCTCTTTACCTATATATACATGCATATATATTTTAGTTTCTTTTATACATTGCTCGTAATTAATAACACTCAATGCCTGGCCGCACATTTGCATAATTAAAAAGGACCCTGAATAAAGACCTACAGGATATCTTTAAGAACCAAACCGACTTCCATCAATTGCAATGGAACAAAGAAAATCTTTGCATTCTTGCTCGTAAAATGAATTTAATTTCATGCAACTCGAAAGTGGCAATAAACGAAGGATTGAATGCCAACACGAAGGGCCACATAACAGCCAGATGAAGGTGTACATGATGAAGCTGGAGAAGCCGACGACGACGACCATCACAAAAGCCATCAAAAACGAAATGCAGGAGCGTAGTTAAAAAACTTTGTACAAAATATTTGAAATTTTTCAGTCTAGAAACGGCGCCCCTGTCCCGATCTCTCTCACTGTGAATGCGGCTCAAATGTAGGCAAATATTTTCCTAAATTCCCCTTTAAGCAATAGCAAAAATCTTTCAATTTGACTTTTGCACCAAGGATAATGTTCTAAAAGCTCAAAATGAAGAGAGAAAAAACCTAAACGAGAAATGTATATAAAGTGTCAAGTGGCAGAAGACAAAAAAAAAAAACGAAAATAAATACTCAGCGAAAGACAAAATCAAACGAGAGAGAAGAGTGGAACAAAAAGTGGATACAACTAGCCAGCTGTCAAGGAAGCAGCTCAATTGCAGGACAATCAACACAATTGATTTCCCCAAAGTGACTGAAGCCAGTCCCTTGGTCTGGCCATGGTTCTGCTCTTGCCGTTGTCCTCCCTCCCGATCCGCTTCCCCTTAGCATTAAAAGGATTTAATGCCATTTAAGCCAAACAATGTGAAGATAGCAAACGTCAAAGAGTCCACGCGAAGTCGTGGAGGCGAAATAGTCGTCTTCGCCCTCATCTTTCTGCCCGCCACTCGAGCAAAAAGTTTATCAATAAAATAACTTGTCGACGGCGGCAAGAGCTGCAAGAGAACCTCGACAAGTACTCGCCAAGTCAAGTCGAAAATTGCAGCAAGTTTTTTGCTGTCTGTCAGCATCTATGTATGTATATGTATGTATGTATATGTATCTTTGTGTCCTGGCATTCTCCACGATCCAGCCTGCCAGCCTTCTTTTAACAAAGGACATTGAGTGCGGCAATCTTGAGCTGCCAGCGGAACTTCAATTGCACTCATGACTCTCGCCACACACTCACGCACACATATGTACATACAAAGAGTTATTGCACGCATATGACGCATACGCCATGTATGACAATGCACAACTCAAGTCAAACCAACCAAATTCAATCCAAGACAACTGCAGATAACTTTTCGGCATATCCTCAATTAGTGTGGCTTGTTAAAAGATGAGACACAGGTGCACACAGACACCCACACACACACGCACAGAGGTTAACAGCAAACGCTAGAGTATCCAATGCAAATGTTTTCCACTCCAAAGGAGAATCATGTAAATTTTTATTCAATTTAAATTGAATCGAACATTTCTCAAAGGTTATGTAAATTTAAAAACTCAATTCAAAGAATTATTGAATATTGAATGGTTAAAGTTAAATATGTAGTGGGTAAATTGAGTGTAAAAGCATTTAATACAAGCAAGTAATTACAACTATAATGTTTTAAATTGAAAGTATTAAACCCCTTTTTATACCCTTCCATAAATTGTTAATTCTTATTAACTTATCTTCAAGTCTCCTTAACCCGCGCATCAGGATTTATAAAATAGTTATTCTAGAGAACATTCAATAACAAATTGAATATTTTAACCCATTGAGCATTGGAAATATTAGCACATACCGCTGATCCTTTAGATATTCTCGATTGACAAATAGATTTAAAAAGTAATGTATATTTCTCATGTTTGTAAATGAATAAATAACCAAAATTAGCACAATTTATCATTCGGCTTCTGACAGTACTTAAGGATTAAGCAACATTAAGTTGACCTTTTTGGGTCCTAAATGTATAATTGTTCCCTTGTAATTTCGAAGAAATGCCCCATCTCTTTATTTTCTTGACAATTAAATTTCGTATTCACTTCCCTTGAGATGCAGTTGTTTTTTTTATTATGTTGTTGTTTTCATTGACCTTTACTTTGCCCACTTAAATTTTGTTGTGTCAAGCTGTAGAGAGCTGCTAAGGTGAGAACTCTGTCAATGCTAATGGGCAATTGAGTCAGTCGAGTCTCTCGTCCAGTTGGCTGTTTGTTCCAGTTGGCCACTCGGCAAGGACTCGTTAGTCTTGACATTGTCTTTTATGAGAGACAACTCTCGAGTTGCATTTTGTATTTTAGTTCAGTTCTGTTTAGCTTTGTTTTCTTTACTCTCTACAAGTCGCCTTAGCCAACTTATGCAGGCCTAATTTGCAGCCTTGAACTAGACAATGGTGGAGTATGGCGGATGGAGGGAATATATGGCACTTGAGCACATAGAGCCATGTGCTTTTTGCCCAATTTGCATGTGAAATTGTTTTACTAGTGGCAATAAAATGGCTGACAAAGAGAGACAGAGAGCACGAAGCAGAGCAAAAGTAGAAGCAGAGTAAGGCAGCCAGACAGAGAGACTGACAGTTGGACGGATAAATGGCTTTTGGTTGCCAGCCAGCAAGCCAGGCTGGGGGAACGGAAAGTACTCTGACTTAAACAAATGACTTTGGGTAACGTCCTTTTGCTTGTTTATGCATAAATTCTAAATAATCCTGAAAAGTGAAATGCGCCAAAATGCGCTACATTTCCGTAATGTTTGCCGTATTAGAAGAAGCGCTCTCTCTCTCTCTCTCTCTCTCTCTCTCTGCTCGACTTCAAAAATAAAGAGGAGGGCCACACCCACTTTCTACATATGCGTAATAATGCTGCGTTATCAATTTACATTTTGGCAAGCAATTCAACTCCTTTTACTTTTGGGTTTTCAAATATTTGGCACAGCCTTTTATCGATGAAATTCACTTGCAAATTGAAATTACGTCAAAATATCATGTGAACCGCAATTTTCATACCATAGCCATTATCCTAAATGTTGTATTTTTTTTGTTTCCGCAATCTACCAGCTCATCCCTCTTGTTTTCTGTGTTTTGATGGCAGGCGGCAAGCGGCAGGCAGCTCTCTGCAAATTTTCAATCAATTGCTACTCTTTCAATTTCATGCATGAGAGCTGCCTAAAAGGTAAAATGCTAAAGTTGACCTGACACTGAATCCCATATACCCGCCCATCTCTAACTCTTGGTTTGTGCTTTTGGCAATAATGTGACCTCCACCTCCATCTCTATCGCCTACTCCTACTCTTATACCTTGTCGTGTTGCATGCAACAGCAGCGGCAACACTGGGTCAGACATCCATCCATCCATTGTTGAGGCCACAATTGAGGTATTCACACAAGTTTGGACCGTCGATTTGGCATCATCATCATCATCATTCCAACCAAAGTCGAAGCTGAGTTTTGAGTTTTGGTGAATCGTTTATTGTTTTAATTTTGCTCTGACTCTGTCTCTCTCTCCCTCTTTTTAGCTCATTCTTTGGCAACATTTGCACATCGTTTACCATTTTGGCATTTGGCTTAGTGAGAGTTACTCACAAACACACCCACACAATAGCCACAGCCTCCTTCTAAAGAACACAATGCGAAGGAGAGCCATAAATGAAATTGAGTGACGCCTCTATGTATGCAACACATTCAAATTTGTGTGTACTACAATGAGAAAATGCCTACAAATACTTTTTATCTTGCTTCTGACCCATTCTTGAGGCATTGTTGTTTGGTCTCGGTTAAGTGAAATCAGATTTTGCTCAAGCCGAAAGGCTATGCAATGCATAATAGAAGCCAAGTCTCAAATTAAATACTAATATCTACTAATATCTAATAATTATTTAGTATGAAATATCAAGGATATTTCAAGCATATGAAAATAGGCCAAGGACAATAAGCTTAGAAAAAAACACTCGATTTAAATCGATTTAAAATATTAACTAATATTGAAAATAAGCACACTTACTTAATTTGAATCTCAAGATCTTAGTCTTTTGTTTCTGACTTAGTACATAAACTACAATTATAATGTTCCCATTTTGAGTAAGATGAACATATTATAAACTTAGAAGGATTTAGAAGTTGATATCTACCTTACATCCGACTAGTCTTTGGTAGACTGCATGGATTAGTTGTTTTTCATTATGATCTTTGCATTTATCACCAAACTCCCCGATATCAAAAGCAGATATTGTTCTAGTTAGAAAACATTTCAAATATGCAAAGGCCGCAATTCACCAGGATTTACAGAAATTGCTCTTAAAGTCAATGAAATTAAATTTATAAACTTTATTTTCTGATATTTTACTGAATTCTTCTTTACTCATTTCTGTAAAATGGAAAGTGAATTCGTGCAAATATGGAGTTCCTTATAATGAATTGTTCTGCTTTTCATTTAAATATTGCAAAAGGTGGGCGGTGGTGGGGGTTTTGGCTTCTCCATTAGCAACGTTTCACCTGCAATTATATAGCAATTGAAGGTGCTGCATTTTAAAGCAATTCGGGGCAACAATGGCCGCTTGTTAAATGGACCTTGGCTGGATGTTGCAACTGCTGCCATTTGCCTTTCCCTCTCGCCCCTCTCTCTCTCTCTCACCCCTTCTTTGCTGTTTGGTTGAACTACAATGAAAGGCAGTTGCTTTATTTTAGAAAATTTAGTAGCTACTGCTGTTGGTTGTTTGCCACATTTACCGCCATGCCTCTCTCTCTCCTCGTCTATCTCTTTCTCTTAGGACTAGCCACTGATCTCACTCAATGCAACTCTTTCTCTAGCTGCAACAACAAAAAGTTGTTAATTTTTACGTAATGGGAAAAGTTTTTAATCTGAGCTTTTTGCCATGATATACACATATACACCACACACACACACACACTTGCACACAATAAAAACAGGCTTTATGGCAACTCTGCAACAGCAAATAAAATGCTAAACCTCAAAAAACACTAAAACCAAATTCAAATACAGTTGCAACCAGCAGTTACAAAGTGCAACAGGAATACCAGAATACCAAAAAAAAAAAAACAGCAACAACAATAACAACTTTAACTATTTTTCAATAATAAATATACATATATATATTCAGATATGTATATATTCGATTTTTGCGGCCATTTTGGCATTTACAATTAACTCAAAGCCTCGAAACTAATTTAGTTGCAAATTGCGAACCTCATAATTTGTTATGCGCCGAAATTCGATTGACCAGACCAGAGAGAGCGAGCTAGAGAGTGAGTGGGATAGAGATAGAGAGAACCATTCAGGCCAGACCAAAGACCATAAATTGTGCAGATTGTGCGTAACGGCCGCATATTGTCATCAATAAGTGATCAACTTTAGACAAATTTGTCAAAATTAACTGTCACTACGTTTGCCATTTTGCGGTTGCATCGGATGGCCCACATGTTGCTAGATAAACAGGCTTTAACTTATCGGCAACATGTTGCCAAACAAATCAACATGTTGCTGACCAAACAAATGGGGCAAATGATGAAAATTAAACAAGAATCATTAATGATGACCTCTTTGAGGCTTTATTAATGCGGCAAAAATTAATGTGTACATAAGTGGATTGTTAATTTCATTTTATGCACTCTTTTACCTTATGAAATTTAAGCTTTTACACTTTAAAAATAAGTAAGGATATCAACTGGGTTGAATTTGGATTCCATTACGTATATATGTTTCATTAAAGTTGTAACTAACTTTGCCGACTCGAGGTCAAATCATTGGTAAAAGAAAATAAAAAACGTTTTGTTTCCAAATAAATTTCAAGTTTGCCTATTCAAAGCAAATCTATACTTCAAAAGTAATTTGAAATAAAGCCATTGACTCTTCTGTAAAAAAATACAATCTCCAAAAAATATTTGAAATATGCCTAAATGCGCCGATTCTAAAGTCCAACAATGGTTAAAAATGGATTAATATTAAAACTTTTCTTCAAACGGAAACTCAAAAAATTTAAAACAGAATCAAATAGTTTCCTCCCTTATCTTTTCGAATGCTAAAGAAATGACACACGTGATGAGCAAGAAACTAGCTTGCAAATTGAGACATTGTAGATACGAATATATGGAGATACAAAATTTGATACAAACCGACCCTATAAAAAAAGTTTTTCCTGCTCTTCCAGCACAAATCAAAGGGAATGTAATACTAAAATATAAAGCTTTTAAAAACGACTACAAAAATGTCCGTATTATCATTTCACAGAATTGAAAACAAAAAGGGATCTCAAGTAAGTTCAAATTGACTATTTTTTAATTTAGAATTTTTCATCATTACACATAAGTACTAAGTGGTTTGCCAGCCGTTTCCCCACCTCTCTCTGCTATTAAAAATATAAAAAATGGTCAGCCACAGAAACTAATCAGTTCAGCTCAGTTCAGTTTTAGCTTAGTTCAAGTTTGAGTTTCAGTTTGAGTTTGAGTTTGAGTTTCAGTTTTCTGTTTATGACCATTTTGGTTGCTCCTGTTGTTGTTGTTATTGTTGTTATTGTTGTTGGCTTTAAAACTTCTCCAGAGCATAAATTTCAATCCCGCGAGATCTACGCAGAGTTACAAAGTTCAGGACATTTTATGTCGCCTGAAATTAAGCAATGACATGGGCCAATGTGGTGAAAAAACTGACTCTAACTTCTTCCTTTCTGTGGCCTGTCTAGAGTCATTGCTTTGGCCACTTGTTACCGCTTTGGCTTCGGCCCCGTTGCGGCCAACGAAAGTATTAAAAGTGTCCAAATGATGATTGTTTCTTGGCCAAACACAACAAAAAAAAAAAAAAACCAAAGCAAAACCAGAAAGCTCGACAAGGACTTAAGAAACTGACTGGTGTAAAGCGCCATGGGAATTTTCGCGGCGTTGCTGTGACAAATGTGTCCTGTCTGCTGATGCCTTACAATCCATTTCCTCTACTTTACTCGAGGATTTATTTCAATTTTCGCCTGCTGGCAAAAACTTTTTGCTTTTTTTGATTGTTTAAAGCCAAAAAAAAAAAAAAAAAGAACTGAAATACTTCATGCTTATTGTAATTATGTTTCTATATTGATTTTACATCCAGGAAGTCACAACTTAATTGCCAAAGAGTCCTGCTCGTGTTGATCCTTGTTAAGCATGCGCTATGCGGCAATAACAACATAAAAGGCGTTAATATTGTAGATGGAGAGGGTCGGTCAAGCGGTTCTTCAATCAGCAGAGGGAATCAATCAATGGAAAGCATTGAATATAATTAAAAAGTTTGTATTAAGCATTTAAAATTTACAGAATAATTATTACAGAGATTTAGATTTAGAACTGAAAAAAATTAGAGTAAACTGTCAAGAGATATATGACATCTATAAACTCTTTGAACTGAACGAAGTTATTAGTCATGATAAAAAGTAGTTGACTCGCAAAAACCATTAATTCATTACAATTAATTTCATTAATGGTAACGATAAATTGAATTATGTATATGCCTCTTGTTATATCTAACATAAGCCTCTGCCATTTGAGATATTCTTCAGTGAACTTAAATGCAACCCCCGCTATGAATTGCCTGCCAGAAAATGTGCGAAAAAATAACCCACAAAAAGCAATTATGCTTAAAATTAAAACTCATTCATTTGTGCTGGAAATGTTGAAATTCATATGAGACGTTCGCTGTGTCTGGCCAAACAGCAGTCGTTTGTTATATGTATATACATATATATATATAATATACATTTACATATATATATGTATTTATGACTGTGTGTGTGAGAGACTCCTTCTTCTCTATGAAATGAAATGAAAATTCAATGCCAACCCAAATAAGTGAAAAATTTATGCAATTCGTTTATTTTTTTTTTTTTTTTTCGGGTGCTTTGTTGTATTGTTTTGCGGTTGCTTTAATTTTACCAAATACCTGGCATAACCCGAGAAACCGAGAATTCTCAATTCCAAATGTATTTAAATTTTGTGAGCTGAATGCTTCAACGATTTGCATGGCGTATGCTTGATTTGTCACACATTACGCATACGCAATGACTTCAATTCAACTGAAGGCGCAGCCAATTAGCCAAGTTTCTATTTCTTCATCATCTCGCTCTCTCCCCCACCCCTCTAAAAACATGTATCATACACAGAATTTTGATTTTCTTTCCTTTTTTTTTTTGAGTATTTTCTTTTCTGTTTTTTTTTTTTTTTGTTAGCCTTCATTTTCTTTCAGCTTTTTTTGCTTTGGCTTTGGCTTTGCTTTGTGTTGCGTTGCGTTTCTTTATTATGCAGTAAACTTTCGTAGCTCAAAAAAAAAAGTTTTTCTTTCGACAACACAAAAAAAAAGAAGAAATAATTTGTGAAAAAAGTTTTCGGCGACCATATCTGGGTGTACGTGCCGGGTACCTTACTCTAAATTCAATTTCATTGTCCCATTTCACAGTGAGACCTGTTTAAGAGGGAGGTAGAGTCTGGGGATTGGGGTATGTTACTCTTGGTTACGTGAGTTTAATACTGGCCAACAAATGTTTAGTATTGTTAACTTATATATTCTCAGGCATTCAGCTATTTGATGGCAATGGATCAGTTAGGGCTAATGAATTCATGAGGAACTTCTTTGACTTGATCTTGAAGAAAAGTTTTCCTATGCAGCTCTATATATTTATATCACCCTTTTATATTAATGTCGACAAAGACAGACAAATGTCTTTCGCTCTCTCTCTCTCTTGACATTTGACACTTATCACTTTCTTAACGGTCACATTATGTCTACCTTGTGATAACATAACTCAGCCAGTGCCCTGTATTCCAGCCAACTACCTTCAGCCTTAGTCTCTAGGCTGCACTTTATGAGCATTTTTTTAGTGTTTTATGGCATCAAGCATCAACCAGAACGGCAGTCAGAGGAGGCAACGAGGCGGGGCAGAGGCAGTTCCACTGTCAGACAGCTGTTTGTTGTTGTAACTGAACTATTTAATAATGTTGCAAAGCAACCACGTTATGCACTTCACGAAGGCGCGAGCATCATTTGCAAGTTGCAAGAAGCAAGTGGCAAGAGTTGGTGCAGGTAACACGAAAAAAGGCTACACTAGGCGAGTGGCAGCAAGTTCATTTGCAAGTGTCGTTCGTTTGCCGCTTGCCATTTCTTGTTTTCCCGCTAACTCTAGGAAATATAGGGTATCCGAAGGGTATATAGAACTCAGTACTTAAAAGACGAATTTAAGTGGTTCAGTTAGTTAAGACATAACTAAAAGCGTGGAAAGACCCTCTTTTAAATTATTTTTCTTTAAAATAAGGAAGAAAGTAAAAAGCAAATTTCAAAAACATTTAAATCAATCGCTCAATCCGGATGTTCGATATATGAAAAAGATTAAAACTTTACATTATTTCCGGTCCTCCATAACAGGATTTTGGCAGATTTGGTCAAAGGAAGGGAAATTTATTTCCTTAAATAAGTAAAACAAATTGAATAAAACATTTTGGAATATCCTTTGTAAAAAATCAATGCCAACAATGTTTATATACAATATCTTAGACCGACATTACGATACATTTCTCAAATTCATAACATTTTCCGTAAATTATTCACTTTAGGGATCTTTACTGGTTGGAGACAAATTGCTCCTTATCTTGACCACCACGATCGACATAAGAAGCTAGCCCAAAGAATCAAAGTTGGTTAATCTTACTTTTTACCAAAAGTATAAAGAATATTCTGAATCATCCTTGTGAAATTGTTAACTTAGACTTTAGTACTTAGATCTTTCCCAATTGAACGGTATCACGTCCTTCGCATTATTGTTAGAACGTTTACATTTTTCTGTATTTTATAGTTTGTTGTTAGCTTTCACTTCTAGCACTGGGAGCAGGCAAGAAGGCAGACGGCAAGCTAGGACTGCAATCCACTTTTGCACTTAGCTGGGGATAACGTGCGGCTTTTTGTCAAACCAACAAAAGCAGCAACTAGAAAAACAAAAGAAAGAAAGGACAACACGGAAACAAGGACTATTACAGGTTGCAGCCAAATATCACACCAACTTGTCATGTCCAAACAGTTTATGGCGCCATGTCAGGTTTTTCCATGCATTGTGTCTGGCCATTGTCTGGTAAAAATTATGCAGTAAGTTGCGAAAATGTGAAATTGAATACGAATTTCGATTGGAGCGATAGAGTTTGGGATTGGATTATTGGTTATTACTGGCAGCAGGAACAGCATCATCATTGTCGACAGGATCAGCATCAACATTAAGTAAATTTCAATGATTTCTGTGATAGCTCGGCTCATATCACACATTTAGCTCTTGGCCATTTGCCAGTCACTTTTGGCCCTCCCTCATTTCTCTCTCTCTCTCTCCCTCTCCCTTTAGCCATTCTCAGGCACTAACAAGCGCTGCTAATTGCGCACACACATACATACATACATACATACATAGACACATACGCACACACACACACATAATGAGCCGTGGCCACAAAGCAAAGCCAGCGAAACGTAGCGTGTCCTGGGAGTCCTGTGAGCTCCTGTAGCCCAGGACTAATGGCTCTTAGCTTCCGCCGCATCAGTGCAATGCACAGCACAAAAATTTCGTTCCAGCTTCTTTTGGCGTTGGCAAAAATTTAATTTAGAGCCAAAAACGTAACGCAGCCAACATCTCCTGCTGCTGCTCCTACTCCTGGTCATCCCAGCTCCTTGCTGCACCAAGGATCAGCAATGGGTCCCAGACTAGTAGTAGCCACTGCTACTACAACTTGCTTCTCTTGCTCTCTTTGCCGACAACGTAATTTATGGCATTCCAGGGCGGCCTTTGGACACTGTAACCGCATTTCTTCTTGCTGCCACGATTTCTGCCCATACTTTTACAGCATCTCCACCACCAGCTCCTTCTCTATGACTTGGACCACTGCCCTGTTTAGAGTTGTCGTGGCAGCACCGGTCGCCCAGGTTCCACCAGTTGCCCCCATTCCTCTGCCAAAATGCATTGCCCACGATGAAATGCTGTGAAATTAAAAAAAAAAAATTAACGAAAATGGGCTGAAGATATTTTCCGCCCAGCCTTCTCTTTCGCATTTCTCTTTCGTCGTCCCCAAGAGTGAAAATTGCTCGCAAATGAAAATTGATATTAAAGTTCTTTCGATAAGAAACATTTACATTAACTACATTTAGATGAACCAGAAATAAATTTCATTGCATTATAATAGTACTGAGTAAGCATTTAATATACAAATAGAAATCCATTTAAATCCTATGAAAATGGGCAAAAATTAATTGGTAAAATGTAAATTTACTTAATTTGAATTTGACATGATCGACCAATTGTTTACCCAACAAATCATTCCATATAGACGCAATACATAGCTCGGAAATGTAATTCTATTCTGCCAAAAAAGTTGTTTGGTTTATTTCGGCTGATCTTTTTTGCCTTCCGTTTACGGATAAAGTAAAACTCTAAAAACTGTTTCAGTAATATGACTTCAGAGCTTGAATAAGATGGTTTTCGGAGCGTATTAAAGCTTAGCCCGTTTCCACTAAGAAATATTTATATATAATCATCGAAAATATTCCTATAATCTTCACTTATACATATATAGTAGGAAATATTTGACTAAATTTAAAATTATTGAACCTGTCACTGAACCTGTCAACAAATGAATCTACTAAACAGAAAATTAACACAAAAAGAAATTTCATGATTGCATTTGTCAAATCAAGCTCCAATTATTCTAATTCCTTTGCTTCACTTTTGGGAAAGAGGTCATTTAAAAATTTTATTCATTTCGAATTACTCGCATTCGTTTACTTCGATTCATATCGCCTAAATCTCAGTTTATGTCTTACATTTTTCAATTGAGTTGACTTTTTTGTTATTTCTTTTTAGTTTCATAAACGCAAACTTTTAAAAACTTAGAAAACATTATATAATCTAAAAGTTAAAGATGTATTTAGAAACTTATAACTTATGATTTCTAATGCGTTTTTCCTATTAGGTAATTAGCAAGAGTTGTTTAAACATAAGCCAAAAAAAAGGGGGAAAAATTCCCAACAAATCCAATTTATACTTATATAAAAATGAGTTGAAACAAATCAAAAAGTAACTTTAATTGCCACAATGCAACTTGGGAATGAACTAGACATACATATCTAAAAACCAAAAGCCCCAGAAATAGCACAAACAATTCCAATTTTCAAAATTCTCTCAAAGCAACCACTGGAAAAAACAACAACAAAAACAGCAGCAGAAGCAATGAAAGAGATGGAGTCTGGCCAAGAGGAAGTTGGTTTTAGGAGTTGGCCAGAATGTGAATGGAGAACGGTGGAAGGGGGAATAAAGAGGTGAGGTAAGAGTGTAGCAATTGTATTTTGCACCTTCAAGTTCAGCTCAGTTCATAATTATGTGTTAGAGCAAATGAAAGTTTCATAACTAACTGGCAAAAATGAACAAAGGAACTTTTTGGGGCAATCATAGTAGAGGACAAATGGGCACAAAATGTTTTTGTTTCCAATTCGCTGAGTTTTTTTTCTTCTCTTCACCCATTTGTTGTGCATTTGAATGAATACATTTTGTGTGGTTTAATTTTTTGGACAGAAACTAATTTGAAAGTCAATTAGAATGAAGCCAAATGGAGATCAAAAGCAATGTTCCCTCTAGGCTAAGCTACCAAACTGACAATGAGGGGAACACAGGATAACCTCAAGTGAGAGGAAGCGGGAGACACTGTTAGTAGAGTTTAGTTGAAGCTTATTTCATATTTATGTTTTCTATATCTAATGTTTATATCAACATGTGCTCTAGTTATTTCCTGCTTTTATTGTCGATTTCTTTTGCTTATTTTCCGCACCTTCCGCATCATTTCTTTATATATTTTTCTTATATATATGTATGTATATGTGTTTTTCTCTTCTGCTACTTCTTTTTACGATTTATGATCCAGGAGCGCATTCCCAGCCGGCAATTGCAACGGATATAAACATTTTTTGAACTCATTTTAACTTCACAATATCTCTAACATCTTTTTTTAGCGGATGGTGTGGGGATGAGTAGATGAGATGGGGTTGAAGATTGCGTTTATACCGCTGCCTTATGAAATGGCACGTGTCGTTCTATGGATTACTCATGATACCCTTGCCAAAGGGTATATTCTATCCACCCAGGTTCTGTTCTCAAAGAATATTAGTTCAATCCAAGCAGTTCCAAAGTCAATCCCTATACATATATCTCTATGAGTTCCCTGAACTGATGTTAAAGATAAGATACCAAAGGGCTACTTGAAAAGATAGAACTAAAATTTGAACTTTTAAGGCTTTTCATTTATGGTAAGTGACCTTGAAATAGGATGACGCAAAAGCCAAACCTAACTATTGTTTGAATTTTATGTTTTAAATATTGACACTTGGCACTAAATGTGGATTCAATTGGTTTTGTTTTTTTGCTGGAAATTATTTAACTATTAGTTAAATGAGTCAATGAAATTTGAATTCAACTTGAAGTGCTTCTAGCGTAAGACGGGGAACTTCTAAGAGAAAGGGTATAGTAAGGGTATGGCAATTTCAACATAAAACTAAGTTACCCCATTCCAATGGTTGTTGTTTTTTGTTTCTATATTTTTTTCACTGCAATCCAGCATGCTTATGTTTCACTTTTCACAACATAAATCCCAACAGAAGCTAAAGCAAAAGCCACACAGCATAGGTAT
The DNA here is from genome assembly GCA_018150345.1 of Drosophila equinoxialis. Classification (NCBI taxonomy): domain Eukaryota; kingdom Metazoa; phylum Arthropoda; class Insecta; order Diptera; family Drosophilidae; genus Drosophila; species Drosophila equinoxialis. Next base: position 14,859,632 of record JAECWI010000001.1, read on the forward strand.
ATGGGTTAGTCCATGTATGTATGAGTAGATACGTAGATATGAAGAGGAGGGCGATCAAGGGGACGCACTTCTTTGAGGGGGAAAAGGCAGACAAACTTCTGGTAAGAAAGAAAAAGAAACTGAAATTTACTGCTCAGCTATTTATTTAGATATCCGCGTACAGCTCACTGCTCTGCCCTGGCACTTTGAGTGAGTTTTTGAGAGGCATTGGCAAAGGCAAAGTCAATGGAAAAGGACAGAGGGAAGGGCAAAAGAAGGCGGAAGGTGGTTTGAAGGCAACTGTAAAGAAACCTGAGCCATGCATTATGCTTATTATTTGCTTCTCGTCTGACAGGTAAAGGCTTAAGTCCTGCTGAGCTTTCAGATAAATATGAGAAGCTGTAGAAGATGACAAAATCGCAAGTTTTAAATTCTCTTTTCCTGCTGAGCTAGGCAAACAACAAAATATAATACATATAATTTAATTCTTGTTGTTTTTTGTTTTTTTTTTTTCTTAGCTTTTCAATTTTTCATTTCTCTTATTTTCTTGCCAAAGTAATGGCCAAGCGGTCATATTAAAAATATATACATATTTAAGTGCAGGCCAGACAAGGCGGGAATAAATTTAAAGTGAGGGCGGGAAGGTTGTTGCCGCCGCGTCAGAACTTTGAAAATTATTACTTTGCTTTGTTTCTGTTGCTGACTCTCTCTCATTCTGGCCAAGTCAAGTGAACTGCTAGGCCATGGCTAATTCCTGTAGCACCTACAGATCTCAGGTCAAAAAGTATAAACAAAATATTCAAATCGACACCAATTTATAAAGTCTAACTAGAAGCTTGTTGAAGCGTTAAACGTTTCTTAGAGAAATATTATTTAAAAACAGAAATGTTATCATAGTAAAAACGTTGATATTTTAAGCTTATATTCTTAAAAAACTTTAAAAATTTATACTAGCTTAACTATACTTTATTGAGTAGTTTTAAAACTAAATTTGATAACCTTCTTATTCACAATAATAATCATTTTTATATATAAGAACTGAAATTTAAGAAATCTTCATAAGATTAGATTCGTGATATATTTCAAGAACCTTTGACATTCAATATTTTGTTGCATGTTGTATTAGGTTTAAAGAATAGCTTATGAAATGAATTATTAAATCTTCCATACTTTCTTTTTTTTCTTTGTTTGTTGATTTCAGCAAAGAGTTTTGAGTACTTAAAGTGCCTTCATTTGAGCCAATAAAGACAATAATTCAATTATGATATTCAAAATTTTGAAAAGCTAATAATTATTTTATTTGCATTAAACTTCCATTGCTGTAGTTCTAAGCTTAGATTTTAAGTGATGAAAAAATGTTCATCAGACTCTAAAATTGTAAAATTTCAAAAATTGTATGTACCAAATAGTCCTAAGCTTAGATTTCTTTCTTATTTTGGTAGTGTATCTCTAGTCACCTATTTGCTTTTCATTTATTTATCTATTTTAACTTTCTTTCACTCACACACAAATACAGATTCACTTGCTTTTGCGTTGCCTTGCCTTTTGCTCTATCTATTTATCCCTTGCCATCCCATCGCATCGTTGCCCGCTATGTTGCCGCCTTTCTGTGGCCTGCATTTCTACTTTTGCTCATTAATAACGTAAACTGAGTGGAAAAGAGGAAAATAAACAAGTTGCAAGCAGCAGCAAAACTACAACTTGGAACCGTTGACTGGCCACAAAAACTTCTACGAAAAACCAAGTCAAAATTGAATTATGAATATTTAAAATGCGTTTAAACATTGCGGCTTCTGATGAAATCACTTTTCCCACACACACACACACTTCCTCCACCTCTTTCTCGCTCTCTCTTTATCTTTTTCTGGGCAATCTTGGGACCATCTTTGTTTTGGTTAGTGGTTATGAATATCCAAAGTACAGAGATATATAACAAATTTCTATATATAATTCAGTATATCCAAGAACAAGCAGCAATTAATAGTAAATGCGCAAAAAAGTATGCTATGCAAAAAGGTATCAACAGTTTTTTCTTATAGTCGAGGCCTTGCCTCTCCAAGTAAATGTCAAGTTGGCATAAATAATTCACCATTGCAACAGCATCCCCAGCGACTGTGGCAACATCATCAACATGTATACACACACACAGACACACACGCACACATTTGCATTGTCCTTGCATCAGTATGCCTCATAAATTTTAACAAATGCAACCAAGCCATCCAGTCAGTCATTCAGTCACTCAGCCAGCCAGCTCGACGTCGTCACTCAGTGAGTCAGTAAGTCAGTCAGTCAGTCAGTCAGTGACTAAAACCGCTCGAGGTGAAAATCTTTGCACTAATGGCGCTGTTTTACATAATTGCCATGACATTGTACAAATTTATTCAACTGCATGCGGACCCAGGATCCGGACCCAGGTGAGCCATATGTGTGACCTCGAAAAAAACACATACAACATGGATCACAGCCACAAAACAACCAAAGATAGCTGGAAATCGACAATTTTGGTATCCTACAAAGTGATACAATGTATTGGACAATAACACATCTTAACCATAATATAATAAAAGGCTTAAACTAGTACAAAGTAATATTCATAGATGAATTAAGAAATTTCAAGGATATCTTCCAGGAAGAAATGTCATCCACAACATGAAACTTTATAACATTATGGAAAATACATAGAAGAAACATTTCTTTTATTTATATTAAAGTTAAGATAAGGCACTTCTTAAATTTGAATGGTTGCCAGCAATAACAATAACACTTACTAGTTATAGATTAAAACAATTTTATGGCAATCAAAGTAAATATATTTCTATATTCTTGTTAACTTTATTACATCTAGATCTAACCTTTTTTTAAATTTTAATTCCTATTAAAAGACTTCTTCTCAAAATACAATCACAAAGTCAATAATTAATTCGCAATCTCAACACAAAAGCTCAGTTCTTTTCAATTCTGGTCTTGTATTTTAGTTATTTTCTAAAAAAAAAAAAAAAAACATTTAAAAATAGTATAAACAAATAATATAAAATAAAACAAAGATGGATTGTAAGTTGAAAAAATGTAAAATAACCAAATGCTTTGGTCAACTCTTTGCCAATAGGTTTGACCTAAATTGAAATCAACACTGCGCTTCATATGTTAAGCTCTACTTAAGCGATTGGTAATCCCAAGATGCCCTGAAATTTACACAGAGACATGGGTACATCACACTGACTTAGACTAAGCAGGTCTGCGTGGAAGGCGAGGGCGATAAGGGGTGGTGGCTGGTTAGTAAACAACCCAGTGACTGTATCAAAAATGAATAGCTTAGCTTGGGCTGTGCTCTGTGCCATTGTCCAACAATGAAAAGACAGTTGGCAAGCGTTTTGTTCTTACTAAAATATAATAAGGCAACACAACAACAATAAAAACAACAACAACAAGAAGGGCAAACAAACAAGTTGCACAAATACCCATACAAACAAAACCTTCTTCCTACCCTTTGCCCAAAAAACATCTTCATCGCTTCCGCCTCATCCTTCTGAACTGCTGCTGCTTCTCCTTCGTGTTCATCATTGTCACCTTGAGCTTTGGGTTATTGGGTTTTTGCACACTCGTCCAAGCGTGCGCCTTGCACTTCAACTCTTGGCTTTTGAAGAGGCAAGACCCATAGATGGCAATGCCACTGACAAGGATATAGGGGCACAAAATAAGGACAACCTGAAAGTAAATTGCATTCTAAGTACGGCCAGAGTGACGCTGGTAATCTGCTACCAAGATGTTTAAGCTTGAGATGAGATAGTTAGTTTTTCTTTTTAAATAATTGCAAGTGATTAGATGCAACGAAAAGCAATATTTTCACGGTAATTGAAGAAACTATTTAGAAAGATTTTAATTGAATGCGAAATTTGATTTTTAATTATATTTATAGTAAATATCATGCCCATCGATCGTTACTTTACAAAATCGCTTAGCTTGTTTTTACTTTAAAATTTCCTTTAAACATTTGAGGATAGCTCTTCTCTTTCCTTTTCCTTTCCCAATACTTCCCCCTCTCTAGCTCTACTCGACTTTCGGTCTGCTCTATTGACCCCAAAGTCACTTTGTGCTTTATCGCATGCTTAAGGTCAGAAGTCCAGAAAGTTGATAAATATTTGCTTTGTCAAAATATTTGTGCATACTTTTGGGAACAACACTTTCACGCCTCAGTATTCTCTGTTAGCTTATCACCTCCCTCATCTCCCTCACCACACCTCACTTACTCTTCTTCTCCTTTTTGTTTTGTTTTAATTGTGCCAATGAGTAAGCTAGATAGATATACAAAGTCCTAACTTACCCTGTGGCTTATGGCTTGTCAAAGTTTATTTTTTTTTTATTTTAAACTGACCCAACTCCCTCTCGTTTAATGCTCCTCTCCCTGTTTTGCTCTCTCTCTCGCTCTCTTTCACTCTGCATTGCCATAAGCCAACTCATGTTTGTTATTAATGTGCAACTGTGTGCGTGCCATGCAACCTGATCTGAACCCCGAACCTCCAGCCCCATCAAACCAAATTGCAGTTTTTAGTAGAAACTACTTGACCATGCCATTTGACAGTAACCAATGGGTGCAAGTGCAGTTTCCGCCCATTTTGCGCGTATTTATTGTGCATGGCACCATGCGGAGTTTCCCATGTAACATTTTATGTTTTGGCCCGACTCATGTTTGTATGGACGAGTGTTTGTGTGACTATGGCTATTTATGTTTCTTAATGTACTGCAAGAAATTAGGAATTGACGCGGATAATCAAAAGTGTAAAGTTCAAACGTTTTCCATTGCATTTTTTCGAACTTTCTCGTTGTAAAATAGCTACAGAATACAATATTTGTATTTTTATAGCATACTTATTGGGGCAGCATTGAGTACTTCTCACATCACTTAAAGGAATTTATTATTATTATTAGATAAATCATTTACTTAAAATAATTAGAAAAATCTGCTGCTAAACTATAATTATTACTATGTTTTTTTCCATTTGTTAAAATCTTAATTAACACTAATATTTGAAGCTTCTATTAAAGAACTACTTTGATACGGCATTTACAGTTTAAATTCTCTGCAATTTGATTATCTTTGGTCGATAACTCACAACAATACAATAGCCATAAAGCCCTTAACCTAATTGAATATGAAACTTTAATGTTCAATTTTGATAGTTTTTATAATATACAGAATCGTATTCAATCGTTAGACAAAAAATAAATAAATAAAAAGAGAACGACATAAATTTGAATTAAATATTAGCCACACAGTATCCAATTGGTCCATAAATGAATTAAAAGTTCAATTTCAAACAAAATAGAATAAATATATTTATTTTAATATCATTTTAGTTAGTTTAAACAAACTTTTTGCATTATTTTAAGCTTTACTTGCTTATCACTTGGATCTGCTGAGGGAAAAAACTTCGTTTACTTTCAGTTAAACCCATTTAATCTAATGCAGATACAATCTATGATATTTTCTTACAGTGCTGCTTCTCCGACTCGTTCACATGCATGTGAATATGTGTGTGTGTGTGTGTGTGATTGTGGCTCTCTGTTTAGTTTTCGGCCACGTGCCGCGCATATTAAGTGTTAGAAGGCGCCACCACCGCCGCATACCAACCAAATGCCGCACAACTCGAACTGAAAACTGAAAGCTTAGACTCCTGCGGCTTCTTTAGGCGAACCGTTTGCCGTAGCTGCTGCAGGTTAAAAGCGCATTACAGTTGAACTTCATAAATTGCAGCCACAAGCAATGCTCTGCCTTCATCTCCGTCTCAATCTCTCTCTCTCTATTTCTATACATACGTACATACATACATACAATCCTCTTAAACCCCTTGCAAATGTGAGGCTAAATGCAAATTTTTTAGCTTACAGAGAAAGCGCAAAGGATTCACAAAAGGTTCTGTAAGGGATAAGGGCTTATGTCAAAGCAAATGCCAGAAAAAGAAAGAGGCAAAGCTCATTAGCGACTAGAAAACGAAGTCAAGCGTTTAGAATAAAGGGAAAGAAATCACTGTATGATGCATTCGCTAAAGGGAAGCAAATAAAACGAAAGATAAGCATCCCAAATGATGTCAAACTAAATTTAAATTAAAAAGCAGTAAAACGAAATTATATTGATTTGTAAATAAAAAATATTTTATAATTTGACCGAGAAAGCTGAAATGAAACGAATTTACAAAAAGATGCATGTCGAAGATGATGTCGAAAGTAAAAGTTATCTTTGGCTTGCACAATGCAATGCATTTATTTGAATTAAATAATTTGATAGATTTAATCTAACATTCAAGGCCAATAAAAATATGACTGAGTTAACTGATCTTATTATCTTTAGCATACCTTAAGGAGCAACTATTTTAGTGGTGAGAGCAGATTCACAATGGAAATGGTAAACGCATCGAATTAACAATAAGCTCAATAAAAATAATTCAATTTGTATAGCATACTTATTTGTGCAAAATTGGTATTTGGACTAGCCCAACTTGAAGAATAAAATCGTAACTTATTACCGTTAAATATTATTGCCGATAATTAATGTATTAATTAAATTTAGATATTTGCCAAAACTTTGACTTAAAAAAGAAGGGATAAATTGCATAAATTGACAAAGTCAGCTTAGAATTACCCAAACTAAGTTACAAATTTTTCTACAATTATTTGGTCATTTTTTACATTTACCTTTAACTTTTTATTGTATATTTTCCATTATCTGATTCCTTTTCCTTTTCTAATTCTAAATATATTTAAATTTTCTTTCAGATTGCAATAAGCTGTTTTATTTCGATACCCTTTTTGAGAGTCTCTTCCAAAGTGCCAAAATGTGGAATGTCATGGAAAAGTGAATAATGTAAACTTGGGTGATTTTCGAAAATTGTATCAGAGCTGCAAACTTAAAATATTTATTAGACATTCTTAGACAAGCTTCAAATTGGCTTAGGTATGTATGTATAATGAATTAAGTTTACCTCTCATAGCTATTAATAAGTTTCCCATTTTGTTAAGGTGTAAAAAGTCGGTTTCGATTAATTGTTCTCTTTCTTAGTCTATAGTTTTTCGTTTGTTGACCAAAAGAAATAAATAAAAACAAAATTTGCCATAGTTGCATAAAAATGTTGTAAGCAAAAATGCAACTAACTAAACTAAATGCATTTTGCATACGTTTGCTACCAAATATTTTACATATTTTGAGAGCCCGAAAAAATTGAAACAAATATTATTTATGGGCAAAACGCATTGCTGCATTTTCTGCCAACGGGGCACAAAAGGACAACTTATTGTTGTTGTTTTTTGCTTTTTGTGTTTATTTTTTCTGCCGTTTCTAGTCCTACATGACATGGCATAATTTGAGGCATAATTTTTAAAACCAACAGGCTGGCATTTAAGCCTATAGAAGGGCGGGGCGAGTGGATGGATCGTTGGCTTAGACCACTCAACCCGTTTTTGTTTATGTTTTTCTGTTTGTTAGGTATTTGTTTCTTGTTTTTGCCCATGGAAAACATGTTGAGCGTGAGAAAAAAAACGCGTCGAGGTTTTTTTAGTTGTCAACAAAAATATCTCTTGTTTGCAATGGAAAAAATCTGAACTAGACACAGTGGTTGGGGAGGTGGGTGGGGATGGTTGTGGGGCTGAATTGTCAGTCAGTCAGTTAGTTACCCTACCCGTTGATAAAGCGAAACAAAGCTTGACGGCAAAAATAGCAAACGCCTGCGGAATTGAGCAATTTTTATGAATAGCGAACCAAAATGGAGGCATCTACTTCAACCCAACTGAAACATGGTAGGAGGAAACGACGATGGGGTGAAGAGGGACAAATACATACATGTATATGGTTGTTAGTTGCGTAACCCGGCCTTTAGTTCATCTGTCAAGCGTTTTGGCTTGGGGGTGCTTGACAGTTTGACGCCCCGTAATTCATGGCATGATGAACGCCAATTCCAGCTCAAAAAAAAAACAAGAAGAGAAAACCAAACCCAACTTACAGGTCCATTTATTGTTCGTTGAAACAGATGTTTGGCATTTAGCATGACTTCTATGTGTATCGTCTATTTAACATATTGCATTTAACCCCTGTCTGTCCATCATCAAATTAAGCATATTTAACAAATTTGTTTGGCTAATTTGATTTGCTGTCGCTTCGCGCAACAACATAAAATTCAATTTTCGTTTTTAGCTGCAAAAAGGTTTTTGCATGGCCTTCTCATAATTTATTACCTGCAATGGGCCAACTTAATTATCCCTTTTTTTAATGCAATTACATAGAGAGAGATAGAGAAAGCGAGAAATCGAAGCACAATTTTGTGTGCGACCAGCAAAAATGCCAAAAGCAGAATATGAAAAAAAGACAAAATAAAAATGAACAAAAATAGGAAAAGAATAAAGAATATCCAATTCCAGTTAAGGTAGGCGCCGCCGTTGCCGCTGCCGCATTGCAAAATTTGCTGGCCATTCATAAAAGAGCTGATAATTGAGTCTGATGGCAAAGTCGACGTCGCTGTTGACGTTGACCGCAAAGCACAAATTGATACCCTGCTAAAATTTGAATACAAATGTAGCATATAACCCAATCATTATCCAATCATCATTTGAAAAGTCACTCAGTTTTGAGAAAATATAAAAAACACCTGAAACTTGCTCTTTGATTTTTTCTCAACAAAATGGAAGAACCACGCATCCATATGGACTTAAAAACTCGTGTTGTTGTATTCACTCAACCAAAGGACAACAAAGTCACAAAACCAGAAGACCAAAAAACTATTTCTAAGATAGAAAAGGAAGCAACAACTGCAGAATTGGACAATGATTCCACTGCCATTAATGAAAGTACTTTGGTAATGACAACCTTAACTTATTTTAAAGTCACTTTCTTATTTTCTTTCTTTAGTTCTTTTCATTATTTCAAAACCAAAATGCGGCTGATTAATTACCAAATGATTCAACTTTTTTGTAGTTGGGAATTCCTAGCATCAATAAACTTTGTCAAACATGTCAGTCACCAAATACCAATAGCATTTACAACTCGTTCTAGATTACATCAGATAAAAATAAATAAATAATTTTACAAAATGAAGAAAAAAAAATGTTTTTAAGGTTTTGAGAAGTCGTACAGTATTTGAATCAGAGTCAATGCAGAAGAAATCCTATACCACGAAGAAGGTTTCTAGCGGAACTGTCTCTAGGATGACCACTCCCGAGAAGGTCGATCTGAACGCAATGGAAAAGAATGACACAAAGCAGATAGATACCAAGAAGAAAAACGACTTGGAAAATGAAATGACCAAAGGATGTAATGGTGAATGCGACTCTATACAGAATGTTCTCATGAAACTTAGTTCTAAGACCAGCGATGCAAAGAAGAAGGAACGCAAGAAAGTCGATCACAAAAAAATCGATGCTAAGAAAAACAATCTTAAAAAGATAGATGCTGAAGAAGACGTCAGCAAGGACAGTTCAGAAAGTGAAATTGATCCGATAGAATACTTTTATATGACAAACAACAAAAGTGTCTGCAGCATTGCAAAGAAAATACCCAAGAAAAACGATTCTAAGAAGGTCACGACAAAGAAAAACGACTCCAAGATGAACAACTCTAAGATGAATGATTCCAAGATGAACAACTCCAAGTTAAACGATGCTCCCAAAAATGAAAAATTTCAAAAGAACGCAATAAATAAAACAGAATCTAAAAAAAATATAAAAAAGAAAAACGATTCAAAAGAGAACGAGCCTGAAATGTTAAACTCTAAGCGAAATGATCCCAAAGAAAAGGATTCTAAGATAAACGATGCTAAGAATCTAAAGAAGCTGGAAACCATGATGAAGGAAATTGAGAAGGAAACCAGAAAAATTAAACTCGATAATGAACCTATGCAAAGCAAACCCAAACAGATCGTATCTAAGAATAAGAAAACTAAGAACAGTCCCAACAGTGGGGTTTTCGAGATGGATGACAAAAAGAAGGTAACCAAGAAGAACGAACGAACGAACGAAGAACGAGCGGAAGCTGAAAATGACGTTCAAAATGAAAATGATTCCAAGGAATTTAAGAAAAAACAAAGCAAAAAATCTGCAATAAAGCACGTCAAATGAAGATTCAAATAATGATTCTGGTGCCCACCAGGTAATAGTGAGCAGTGATAGATTAGGTAATTCATACCCTTCTAGATTTGCCTTAATAAATTCTTTTATTCCTTTCTTTTCAATATCTTCCCACAGATTAACTTATAACCCTAAATATTATTTGTATTGTGTTTCGTTAACTTCATCATACAAAACTTATAACTAAACTTTATCTTGATATGCATTTTGTATTGTTCATGAACCCCTGTTTGATTGATTAAATTTATTGCAAAATGTTACATGTGTGATTTAATATATTTAAAAAGGGTTTGTGGATCGCATTTTCTGCTTAGTTTCATTATTTGCAAAAACTTTATAGTTAAGGATTTTTCTAGGATATGCCAAATGTCTACTCTGCACTATTTTAAATAGCTGACTTGTTAGCTTGGACAATGCCTTTTCGATTCGTAGTCCAGAGTTCTCTGCGCCCAGTGCCAATTCCGATTCCCCAATCCGGATGATAACTTCAGCAGCAAGTTGAACTAATTTAATTAATTGAATTCATTTGGCGCCAAAACTCGCCAACGCCAACTCGTGTGAATGTCCCCTCAGTCTCTCTGCGTATGTGTTTGTGTGTCTGTGTGTTCGACACCAAATTAACGGTGCAATTGCCGACTACCACATGCCATCACCTGCCCCTATACATGCCCTGCCTCGTACCTACCGATTCATCAGTTCGAAAGAGTGAAAGAGTGCATTTTGGGTTTCGGTTTTTGAGGTTTTCCCCAGGACATTTTTGTAAATGACCAGGGTTGCCAAGAGCCATTGTACATGTCATTCAGTAAGAAAAGTCTGCGATAGCTTTTATTATCTGTTAATTATAATAGTTAAATGAACTACTAATTGCAATGCCCATAAGAATATTTCGTAAATGGCCCCAGCCCTGGGGTTCTTTTTGACCCTCACTTTTCTCACTCAATTTACCTGTTTTGCCTATTGACCAAAATTGAAAATAATTGCAATCAATGGCCAACAGCTCCCAGACACAGTTGCCCAGACAGTGGAAATGCGATGCCTTTTGTGGCATTTGAAATTAGCGCATCGTTCAGCAATTGTAAATTGTAAATGGGTAGGAGTCGATCTATATCTTGCAGTTAGTTCGATTCAGCTGAAAAAAATGTTGCTTTCCAATTTTAAATGATGTCTATTGAAACGTAAAATGCACCTTGCACAAACAAATGCTGAAAATGTTTTTGTTTCTCTCGAACTAGAGGAGAGTATCGCATTTTAATTATCAAATTCAAGCTGTCATCAGGATGCTTCCCATATCATCATAGTTCGAAGTGTAGTGTGTCTGGTGTATCACCTGCCAAAGTCAACTTGATTAAAATTCAATGGGAAAACCGTTTTGACATTGTTCTAAACATTGATGAGGATACGGCATGACGGCAATGAATAGAGAGGATAGAGAGAGGATGCAGCTTGCAACGCGTCATCTCTCATTCACCGCAGGCGGCTCAATTTCAGCTGAAATCATTTCAGTAACAAAAGCCATCGGCGGAAATGTTGTCAATTATGCTTTTGGAAATGTCATATGGATGCCAGCATACACCCCACACACACACACACACACACACACGCACACACTTACCAACATATTTCTATGTAGCTGAATCCACACCCACATCCCATTCACGCAGATTCAGTCTGTTCAATTGAAACTGCCGAAATGAAGGTGCAAAAGTCCGCCAAATTGAGCACATTGGAAAACTAATCACGTAGTACCAGAAGATAACATCGACCTAAATACGCATTAAATCTGTAAAAAACTGGGAATAGTGCAATCAATTCATAATTCAAATTGAGTAAAAAACATCTTTTGTGAACAAGTTTTTCCTCAATAACCAGAAAATAAACTTAGTTTTGTTTTCATTTATTCATTTAAGAGTTCAGGCTCTTATTATGTCATTAATCTTAGCAAATCTCCTAAACCCTTTTAATTATTTTAAGTATTTTTGTTTGTTAATCACTCCCAACGGCAAAATCTATTTGATGCATAGATTGTTTTGCTGTGCCTGTAAAATTTTAAATATAGAGTTAAGTTCTGTCAATAGGAAAGTAATGTTTATTTACTGTTAATATCATATTACACATAGGCAAATACCTAAAAGATGTGCATTGCAACAGAGAAATAGAAACATACATAAATGCGTCATGGGACTTCTTTGTTTCTTTAAACATTTTGTCATTTACTTTGACTGCAATTTTAAGCTTAGGAGTAAATTGTATTATAGAAAATAATATTAAAAATGTTTTCTTCAATTATTTTGGATAATAACAAGAAAATACTGAAGGAATCCTTAAGAACTGATGCTAGGGAATCGCTCAGTAACATATTTAAAGTGAAATAAAGGAGAATAGAACTCTATGTTTTAATTTTATTTTACAAATTGGCTAATCAATTTAATTGACTACATAGTCTTATTATATTTAGTTGCATACTTGAATTATTTTTTGTATGAAATTTTTATCTCTGCCATGTCAGCAGTAAGAATATTTTCACCTTTCTTTTTACCATTTCCATTTTATTCTTTTTTGGTAAGCAACAAGTTTATGCAACTGCACGCAAGTTGACATTTGCCGTGGCTTGTGATCTCATAAATTAAACTAGCTTTCAACCCGAAAAAAAGACCGAAAAGCAGCCAAGTGCCACAGCAGCCACAAACGAATAGTTGACCGAAAAAAAGCAAAAGATTGCTGGTGTGCGTGTTTGTGAATGGGGGAGGGAGGAAGAGGTCCTGGGTACCAAAGGCAGCAGCAGCTAAGCACGTGTCAAGTGTGGCCCAAGTTTTAATTTGCACGACACATCGTGCCAAGCCCTCGTCCTGCTCTCTCCCCTTCCCCTTTTCCCAGAGTGGTCGTCGAAGCGAGTGGCATCAGGAGGAGCAGCAGGATCTAGAGCCCAGAAGCTTTGACTGACGCTGAGTAACTGTCAGGCTTGTTAGTCCTTTTATAGCTGGGGCGCTTTGCTGTCTGACAATGTCATCAGTTGCAGCTGACGCAGCAGCACCAACAGCAGAGGAGAAGCTCAGCCAGTTGCTGTTGCTGTTGCTGTTGCTTTTGGTGTAGCAGTTGCAGTTTGCAGTTGACCGCGTCTCTCTCTTTTTTGAGTTGAGTTTTTAAATCCTTCTGTTTGATAAGAGGTAACATATGGGCATATTGATTTACAGATCAATTTGAAATGGCCAACTGAGATAATTATTATGGCAAAATTATACCCATTTATACCCATTTTGAGTAGCAAATAGAATTCAGTTTCTCTATTATATTCAATTAACCGACTACATAAAATTACTTTTATAAATTTTTCATCAAATCAGATAATATGAAAGGGAAAATAGTAGAAAAAGGACGAACATTGCTAGATATACTCAATAATAATATATGTATTAGTTATCGACTAAGCTATTATAGAAATTTAACATGAAAACCTTTTTGGTTACTTTTCATGGATATATTCCCTACCTATGCCTTTTTTGCAGGAGAAGCCTATTTCAGCAAACCGGATGAGGGATCACAGAGGGTGTCTATGACAAGTGGACAAGTGGCCATATGTGTGTGTTGTGTGTGTTTGTGTGCGTGTGGAGAAGGCTCTCTGAGGAGGCCAGATAAAGTGAGCCTCGCTTGACTTGAACGCTGTCAGTTAGCCAACTGGCCCCTCAGTCAGCCATTCCGTCACTCAGTTGGGTCCTTTTCTCAGCCTTCCACTCTCCCCCCATCACTTTTTCTCTACAGTTGCTCCATCATCATGGTTCATGCGTCATTTGCGAATACTTGCCATACAAGCTTCTCCTCCTTCCTACATCCACTTGGTGTTAAATTGTGCTGTGACTTTTGTTTTGTGAGTTCCTCTTTTTTTGTTTTTGGTTTTTTTGGTTGTTGTTCTTTTTGATGATTGCCGGCACGCCTCAATGACATTTCATTTATTAAGTGGGCGTGCAGCGCTTTCTCGTCTCCATTTCAGCGAATATTCTTCTGTTTGTGCAACTCAGCGTGCCGCCAATTAACTATGCAACATGCTGACGTCATCTGCTATAGTCGCCCTCTCCTTCTCTTAGTCTCTTTCCCCTCGATACACTACTCGATCAAAAATTGCGGTATCATGTTCTGGGCCTTTGATTTGTTTTGCAAGTGTTTTCTTATATCCGCTACAAAAGGCATTTGCATTTCAAATGGAATTACAAAAGAGCTATTGAAAAACAAGACCCCCTGTATCCCCCAATTTGGCTTCCCCCCTCTCTCTCTGTCTCTCTCTGGCTGTTGAAATATAAATGTTAATCCTGGCCAGCGTCAATGGCAAAAACGTTCAACGTTGTTGACAGCCATTCAGCAGAAGCAGAAACAGGACCCAGGCCAAGCCAGGCCAAACCAAGCCGAGCCAACCCGGCCAGGACTTCTCTTTCTGGCCGAAAGCCTGGGCCAGTGTGTCAACGGGTTTTTAATTGATTTTCATGGCTGCAGTTTTTGATTGTGCTGATTGACGCATCAAATGAAGTGACTCCAGACCAGTATGGGGGCTACTACGTAAACTGCCTGCTGTTGAAGCTCCTGCTGTGAGTATGAGAATGTGGCGAGGGAAGGACCATATCACTGACGAAACAAACAACAACAGAAGGAGGAGAAGGAAGACCCAATTCTGGCATTGAGTCAGGAACCAGCAGTAATTAAATTTGTCAGCCAGACAAAACGTTTCGTCCTTTTTTCTCCATATCCAACACTCTCCTACCCAAAAAATGGAAGTGGCAAAGTGAACAACATGGCGTATGCTTGATGCAATAAGGTAAAGGACAGGGATCACATGTGTCTGATGGAGAGGAGTCGAAACCAACCAATTGTAAGTGAAAACGAAGCTGTGAATGTGAATAATGGACAAATTATTCAATCTTTTTTTTAATATATTTAAAAATAAAATTTAAAAACGAATTGACTACAGGAAAAGTTTTGCAAATGTGGAATGCTTAGATACAGTTTCCTTTCCTCTCATGTTTAGCGGAATGCCCGAGTAAATGGCTAAAATCTATTATATTTAATAGCAGCTGAGCTTAATTTACGTAAGGCCTATGATTAGATATCAAAAAAGGTCAAATGTCTTTATATGGTTAGGGTTAAATGGGCCGTTTCACCAAATGCTTGGATTAACATGATTAAATTAACATGTTGTCAGATTGAAATAGTTTATCATCATAATATCACTACGATATTTCCGATAGAATCACGTTCACTTCTCTAAATGCTCAACAACAATTGCAGAATTTTCATTTTTCCTTATTTATTGTTTGCATATTGTAGTTTAATTACGAACATTCGTTTAAATATTTTGTTCATATTCATGCATTCGTTTCGTGGAATGAATGAAGTATATATTTGTGTGCTTAAATATTGATAGTGGGCGACGCTAATGAGAGGCTTTCTTCATATTATATTTTTCCATTCATGACGTCACATTTTGATTGTTGAAGTAAACCACACAAAAGAAAGAAACAAATAAGGGAAAAAAGAAAAACCAAAGGAGAAAATATTTATACACTACCCCCAGGAAAATTCCTTACCCTTGCCTCTCCCGCCATCCACCCACTCTCACTCTGTGTATGTGTGTGTGTGTGTGTGTATTTCTCTCTATGAGATCTGTGAAATCTGAGACGCAATTTAAAAATCATTATGAAAACACATTAAGCGTAAAAATTAATGAGCAAGTTGCGTCAACAAGCCAAGAAGGAGCAAAAAGATAGGTAAAATGGAAATGCGGAGAACCAAGGGGAATCAGCTTCTAGCAGGATATACATATATCTATATCTACCTTTGCATGAAGCATCATTTAAATACATATATTCGTAGTGTGTGTGTGTGTGTGTCTAAGGTGCAGCTCTCTCTAGGCTGCAATGTTGTCTGAGGCCAAGTCGGCTTCTGTTTCATTATGGCGAAACAAGGAGCCAGCAAAAAAACACCTTAGAAAATAAAAAGAAAACGGAAAGCAAATTTCTAATAAACGGCAGCAGCATGGAAAATATAAAAGCAGCCAAAGGAATTGGAGGAACACTAAGGCATTGGATTTCGTCTACCAAAACGTTAATCGGCATTAAGACAACAGAAGGACCCAACACAGTGGAGTAGCAGTTCAACCGCAAAAGGGGAGAGTTAGAAAAAATTGTTTTAAGAATATTTATATTGAACTTACGAGAGTTTGATTAATTAATTTAATCTCAATTAAATACTAAATTGGCATATCTTTCACAAAGTCCAATTTAAGTATCTTATTTCTCGTATGTAAACATATTATTTCAGCTTTCAATCGCTACAGCCCCTCGAATAAATATATACGGAAAGCTACACCCATGTCCCACAGACGGCGACCAATGTAGACAAAAGCCGACCGTTCGTTTACTTTGCCTAACAATATTTAGTTTGGCAACAAAAGTCGGACATCACGGCACGCCCACTTTAGCCACCAGCCACCCACATGTTTACTCCCCCTTTCTCTCTTTCTCTCTGTCGCCTTCTATTCACGACAAGCAACAGTGTTTGGGTGAATGGATGAGAATGTCCTCCAATGCTGAAATTCTCCCCTCCCAGGGCCTTTTGGGAACAAGTCATTTGGCACTCATGAGTAGGTCAGGCCATTGTTAATGCGACATATCCTTGAAAATCCTTGCTAACGTTTAAATTGTTCCCAGCTTGCCTGTTGATTTCGTATGCTTGTCACGTTGTGCCGGGCGTTGAAAAGGGGAAAGAAGGGCAAGAAGGAGTAGCGCCGGGGGTGAAAACCTTTAGAAGTTTTCCTGCTCTGCGCTGCGTTGTGTTGCGTGCTCCGGCCAGGATGTGCGTCTTTTGTTGTAATTATCCTCTAGAAGAAATGATGCGCAAATCCTGATTGGAGTACCGAATCCTACAGGTGTGTGTATGCCCCTCCCGCGTCCTATCTCTCTTTCTCTCTAGTCCGTCATTCTCTATATCCTGCTAATTGCCGTTAAGTGCCATCCTGAAAATCTTTTTCTCAACGTTTTTCGGGGTTTATTTTGCCAACATAAATTATATAGCCAGTGAATCGAAAGGGGTGGTCGCACGGTAGGAGGGGGGTTGATGGATTTTGGTGACAAGCGTTGGCGAGGGGGGCGGCGAGGAAAGCCTTTAAGTTTGACCATTCTGGCCTGGTCAAAGTGCTTTTGGTCAGGGCCAGTGGAACCACTTAAGTACAGCGGCTTTTGCATTGTGCCATGTCAACACCCCGCATTTCCTTGTTTTAGGGGTCCTTCTCTCGTTCTCTCTCTTATTGGATGAGTGTGTGTGTGTGTATGGTTTTTTTGACATTCTGTGTGTGTGTGTGCTTGTGTGTGTTGGGGCTAGCACGTGCAAGGTGCATCAACTGGTTTTCGGACCTGGGACTAGCTGAAATGCAGCTAACGAACCGCAATTGCGGTCACATTTCATGAGAGCGCGTGCACGAACATGGCGACGAGGACAACGATGAGGACCAGGATGTGGACCAGAATGAGGATGGGGACAACACTAGCCTTGGGGGGCCAACACACACACACACACAAACCGACTGATTCAATTTGCAGCCAGCGACAGGCTTTTAGTGCAGTTCCCAGCACAAAACCCCCACACAAAGGAGGAGAGAGGATGTAAGGAAGGAGGGATATCACTCCACCACCAATGGATTGGGGCGGAATGGTTGGACAGGTGCCCTTTTGCTACCCTCAAAACGGACACCCCCCTGTGGATATCAACAAAAATTAGCCCGTTTGAATGCCAAAACATTTTCGGATGTTGCCACTCAGTCAAGAGCTTCCCATCAAGCAGATTTACATGCATATAGAAATGAATATCTACATACTTATATGTTTGTATATGTTTATGTAGGTATCTCTCATTAAAATGGCAAATAAGTTCCCTTTCCCATATACAAAATATATCAACAGGTATATGACCAATTAGCTTCGTGGTTATCCCATCTCAATGAACAGTGACCACAAAAATGCAAAAACTATAAAGAGTAATTTAAAGTACAAAAAATTATTTCACATACTTTTGAACTTTTAAAATAAAATACAATTTTTTTTCAATTTGTCTTGGAATTTTATAATTTATCTGTATTCTTGATATCACAAACTGTTTTAGATTAATTTGAAATTATGAAATTTGGCAGCGTTGACATGAACCTTAGCCCGAATCACGTCGGGGTCACCAACTTTCATCTGAATTTATTTGATCACCATTAGCTAAAATATTTGGACTAAAAACGCTTTTCTTTTCTTTTTGAAAGGTATAAATCTGAATTAGTTAGTCCATCCAGACTCCCGTTAAAAACCAAAAGTGCGCGATATCATCGTCAAAAATTCGGAAAAGTGTAAGAAGCGTCTATGAAGAATATGTTTAAAGTAAATAGTATATAATATGATGAATAATCCAAAAACAAGAGGAAGGATATAAGTTATAAAATGTTTGCCTATATTAAACACATGCATTAAATTTCCATCATTTTGAATCAATGTAGAAGAGCTCGTCCCATACCTTTGTTTTCCTCCTGTTTGTTGTCATTTTAGAAAATGTAATGTGCAATTTGGCCAAATGGACAAAAAAAAAATTTGCAACAAAAAACTAGTTGAATCTACATACATACATATATAGTTGCTTTATTAAACAGACGAGGCAGATACAGAGAGCGAGAGAGAGGATGTCCAAATAATTATGCAAATTTTGCTTGTATTATTTTGGCAAGTTAAGCCAAGACACGAACCAGCCAGCCGTGACACCTTCAGACAGGACATTGCCGAATGGCTAAAACGGCAATGGCAATTTTGCAGACGGTGTCTGTTACGTGCGAAAGGAGATGGAAGGTGGTGACCCCGTTCCCCGGTTCCCACCCCCTTTCCCAAACACCTGCATACCCAAGAAACGTAAGCGCATTTTAATGATCTCATTTATGCTAATCTCCAAACGGTTAAATCTGTGCACGAACACACCCAAACACCCAGCACACACACACACGCACAACCACAAGGTGACTAACCAAATTGCCAACGGCTGCTAATGCTAATGAAGTCTAATTGAATTTCGGACACTTGACACGTTCCACAATCTCTGATCTTTTTGGCCAAAAGTGCGAGCGAGAGAGAGAGAGAGTGAAAAAATAGGACCTAAACCTGAATTTGAAGTAGTTTGCTAGACTTTAAAGTGAAATTTAATTAGCCTGACTCACTAATAAAGTCCTTTTTTGCATAGAGTTTACTCAACTGTTAGACAACTTTAAAACCAAACATCAATCTAACCAATCCCATGCACAATTCCCAGCTCTCTCCTGTCCAATGGTTACATTGGCCAGAACCTCAGCCGAGCCGAGCTGGAGTCAACATTTGCGTTTTTGTGGTTGCGGCCTGGCATAAAATTTCCTATGCATTTAACCACATTGAAAATTTTCTCGTAATATTTGATTTGATTTTTAAACATAGCAAAAAAAGGAAGAAAAACACAACGGGAACGAGAACGAGAAAGACGACAACTGTCCACATTGACCAATGTGGAGGAGTGATGTGGAATGAACTAGGTTCACATTCTGTTTTATTAGCATGCCAGGCGAATGAGCCAACAACAAATCAGCATTTTATTTGACAACGCAGCTAATTTGCATGAGTGGAGAGGAGGGCCAACCGTCCAAGAGCATGGACAGATACGTTGCTGCTGCTGCCGAGGAGGGGCTGAGGAGGGTAAAGATTCCGCCTGCCCGGACAAGGGCATATCATCGCATGTCATCGTCATAGTGTCACACAAAAACTGAACGCCGATGCTGAGGTTGCGGCCAGACTGCGGCTGAAGCTCGTTCATCGTATCTGGAAGGCAGCTTCAGCTACAGCTCTCTCTCTCTCTCTCTCTCTCTCTCTCTCCCTTTCTTTCTCTGGCTCATTACAAAATCGTTAAATAACAAAATTTAAATGAAAACAATACAAAGAAAGAAAATATATATGTAAATATGTACATACACAACCAACAAACGAAAGAGTGACACAAAAAACATCACGAAAAAGTTAAAGCAACTTTTGTCGTGTGCCTTATCTAATTTAATTTAATTACTTCGTAATAAATTTTTTAACTTTATTGACTTTTTGCCGCCTTGGGAGATCGCAAAACTGTTGAATTCGTCTCAACAATTGGGTGAATACCTAAAAACATACGGCGGCTCGGCTGATCTCATTCCTCGAATAGGTAGCTGAAAACTAAATACATCTTGGGATAGTTCAGTCTTTTAGATGTTTCAATTAGTACTTAAGATAACAGTTTCCTTTTACAAAAACAAGCCGGGTATATAAAACTGAAAAGTGATAATTTTAATGAAAATCGCGTCAAAAGTAACAAAGCTATTGTTAAAAGTCACTGGACATGGCTGATCAAGAGTATAAATAGTTTATGTAGTCGGAGATGCTTCCTACTAGGCGTTGCACACTTCAGACCAAACTGAATATACCCTATTTGGAAGGGTATAAAAATGGCTGCTTTATTCTCCAGCTTAAGGCAATAGGCAATCTCTGAAAGGGGTTCAATACTTAGTCCAATCAAAGCAGAAGATTGATCGTAAAGCAGGCTACTTTTTTATGCAAAAATTGAAAGTGCACTTCGATTCCGATTACATTTCTACATTAGAACACTTGGAGGAGCAACGGATGCCCATTAATTAGCCAGTTGGTTGGACCAACTTAAATACACGACCGACTTTTCCCCATTGATGGGTACTTTTTACCTCAAACTCTTCCATTCTGAGAATGAATTAGTTCTTTATGAAACAGTGAAATATAGGCAAAAATTTGACAATGCCTCAATAAACTGATTGGAATTTAATGGATGAGTTTCTAGGAGCAACCAATAGAACCCAGTTTGCCAACGTTGATGATGAAAATCGTCCCTGGGCACTCTTTACAAATTTTGTATCATCGAGTGAAATGGAACAATGAACCCCTATTGAAATGGCTCAAAAGTATTCCGGAATTTGAGAAAAGATCTTGCTTTAGTAAGGAAATACTCCTTAATCTCTCTTCTAAAGCCGCAGAAATTATGAACACACCAAGGAAATTTTTCATTAGTAAATTACATGTGAGTGAATTCTTCTATTGGAGGACTCTTGTGCCCTTGATTTTCTTCTGTATTTCTAATTTTTAGGAAACACTTAATAGCTTGTCTTTCAGTGATTACTTGCTCTATATTGACACGATGCTCAAAAATTCGATGGATGAAAAGGTCATAACCTTTTGATATACGAAATACAAAATTGTAACAATTTTGAAGATGAAATCTCCTTCTTTAACAAAATTTTCTTGGATGAATCATTATTTGCTTCCCTCATTGAAAAACTAAAACCATTGCCAAATAGTCAGCATGGATGGTTGCGTACCCTTTCAACTGTTTTGGTACCTATTTCACTACCCATAGTCATAAAAAATAGGATCTAAAAAGTCTAATGTTTGCGAAGGAACGGCCTGCAATCTTAGCATAGAAAGTAACGAAATTATTGATCAAAGTCACTGTTTACCACCGAGCATTCCTATGGGAGCTATGTATATGATATAGTCACCCGATCTTTATCAAATTAACAGATATATTACACTATCAAATGTTTAAATTGAAAAGAATCACTTTAATCTACCTAAAATACCTTAGCTTAAATCTAAAGACCAGCTATTATAATTGACTTTAGTAATCAGTATATTGGACAAGACTTAGTTCTTGGGACCCGAATTAAGTTTTGGTTTTTCTTAATGCATTGAAATAGTTTTAACCTATTAAATAAATACCGAGCAAATCTGCCTAAAATGACACCGACTAAGTTCCCACTCTATGCCACTAAAAATTTTAATCATTTGACTTTATAAATCAATAGTTTAACAACCTTTTTTCCAAAGGACCTTTAGTTGGAAGGGTTTTAATTCAAATGATCGACCGAACTTAAACTCCTCAAATTTTAAGCTAGAAAATGAACTGTAGGGTGCACATCAAGTAAGAGGAAATTCAAATTGCATTTTTGCTTTCAATCCCCTTTCAGGGTTATCAGACAGCTTCGTTTACTGCAGTCTGTCTCTGTCTAGATAACACTCGGGCCATCGGAATGCCCATGCACTTGGGTGACGAAGACATAAACAAAAACAAAATCTGAGCCGATCATGTGAAAGGTGCTGATGCTGCTCATATACATATGGAGAGCATATCATAAGCATATATGCTAATTTATATATGTATATTTTGTTTTAGTTTATACATATGTATGTAAGTATGTATATGTATGTTTGTTTATAGATAGCGTCAAGCGATAACGGACTGATTCCTATCTAAACTGTAACAGGTGCTCAGCATGTATGAGAACGCAGCTCGCAGATAAAAATATATTGATAAGGGGAGGCGCAGCCCCAAAACATACACACACACACAAATAGAGCGAATAGCAGACAGAGTGATTGAGTGTGAGTGGGAAGGGGGGTAGAGGCAAAGCTTGAACAGAAACTGAGAAGAGAGCTTGACATAACGCACAGGAAAGCTTCGTTTTACATTTTGCGGCTTGAGTTTCAATTTATTCAATTTACCGTTATATGTACATATACAATTGCAATTGATGAGAACGACAACAACGACGCCAGTCGGTGCCGAGTCACACACACACACACACACACACACTTGCCCGCCTACGTCGCCCATCATCTCGTTGGGTCATCCTGGCGGCTCGCTTAAGTTTCTATCGCCATCGCCAGTTATTGCTCAGCTTTCAGTCGGTAACGATCATCTATACGCGCTCTCTCATTCTCTCCGCCGACTTTTCGGGTTATGGCTCACTGTTGAGAGCAATGTGTTGTTGTTATTGTTGTCGCTGTCTGTCGCTGTTGCATCTGAAATTTGTCTTTGTCTGTCATGTTTCGTCATAATGCGGAAAGTTCCTTTTGCTTCATCAATCGTCTCAATGGAAATGGAAATCTCAATGATGAACTCCAGCAGCCGGGCGAACACGAGCCAACATCAGCTATTTTGGATTATTGCAAACGCAAGGTGGTTGGGTGTGTCCAGTGAGAAAACAAAAACTATAATAAAACCCTATAAAGTTCTTACAATCATATTTCGTATGTAAATACAGTGAAACTTTCCTATAAAGAACTCAAACCGTACCAAAATAAAATGTTCATTGCAAAATGTATCGGACTTCTTTTTGTTTTGGATTTCAAATTTGATTGAAATTATTGTCATTTGTTTCCCTATCAAATCGTCTAAATTAGTTAATTTCATTACCTCACAGATATTGTAATATTTAAGAAACTTAGCACAAATTGTGTAAATTATTTCATATAGAAATCCAGAGGGGAGTCCGATTAACTTTTTCCGACTTTCTTTGGTTGTGAATATACACAAGAAATAATTCCTCATACTGACAAATATATACATATGTATATAAAAATATCTTTGATTTGAAGGCACACCTTAGGAAAGCTTGACTGTATATAGAAATTGGATAAAAACTTGCATTCATCATGCAAGTTGGATAAGTAATTGCCGTTAATCATATAACTGAGATTAGTTATATCTATAGAATACAGTTAGATTACAAACATCAAACACTTATCAATGACTTTATCTTGCAGTTCCTGCGTCCCTATGTGGCCATATTGAGCCTTGTGGGTCTGAATCCCATATCGACGGACATGAGTAATGTGCGTGCCTGTTGCAGCTATGTTCAAGCATTGATGGTATTCTTTGCCCTTCTCCTGGGCTATGTGTTGCGTTACATTTGCGGTTATAGGTGAGCAGGGTGATCCTTAATGGTGTGTGAACTAATTTCATTTATTTTCTCAGGGGCGATCGTGGTTTCAACAGCTACAGGGATATACATCCAGCTACTGCAAATAGTACAGATGGAGGTGGCGGCGCTTTCTCACCCAATACCATAGGCGAACTATTGTTTGGCTATGTGGTGCCAAGTGGTTTGAATCTTTTGGGTTTCGTGTCGGCTGTCCTGGTCTGTAAAGTAATCGATCACGAGCAATTGCAGAATCTCATTGAACGTGTCTTTCTGATGTCGGCCAAGCCGAAACGTTTGTGTCGCATGCTTTGGTTGTTTCTGGGATTGGCCTTGACCCTGCTGCTGTTGCTTTTTGCCTATGCCTGCTGTGTGGTAATTATGCAGCCGGAGCAAATCATTAAAATTGCCTGGCTAGCTGAGCTCCTACGTAATTGGGAGCTGTGCCTGAGAATCGCTTTGCTTTGCACTGTACTCCTGCAGGATATGGTCGAGATTATCATCTTGAGTAGCTATTACATTGAGTGCTATTTGCTGCGAGTTCATTTGGAGAGTTTGTCACATAAATTGCTAATGCACTCTATTGACTCTTTGGACTGGATGCGTGAAGTATTGGAGTTCCGCAAATTGCTGGAACGCCTCAATCAACATGTGGCCATACCCGTCTGTTTTCTAATTGTAATGAATCTGTCATACGCATTTGCCGGTTTGGTTTATCTCTTCAAGGATTTTGATTTCCATTATTGTGCCCTCAAGTTGGTCCTTTTGAATATAGCCAATGTCATGCTGTGGCTATTTCTGGGTCTTTTGCCATTCTTTGTGGCCTCATCGGTGACACGTGTTTGTCAGAATGCTCAGGCCAATGGCCATCAGATTAGAGTACGTCCATTTGTCTATCATAATACCTCAGCAGAAGATCTCAATTCGACGCTAATGTTTGCCTCATCGCTGGACATGTCGGCTAAACTCTTCCGTATGCCCATCCAAACAAATTATCTGTGTTTTGCCATACTTGTGATTAGCATAGTGATACTCACATTGGGCATGTGCTTAAATCTCACAGCTCTGGGAAAGATCTAAATAATGCGTACATTAGTAACATGTATTAATTAATATTTCTATATATGTAAATGGAAAATTTAGTCTAGTTTTTCAATATCATTTACCTCGAATAAACAATTTTCCATAACCAAATCTTCAGAATAGAAGATAAGATATAAATAGAAGATAATCTAGCCAATTCATCCCCCTTTTTGTATAATCAAAGTGAGCTCTACAAATGTTTGACTAGCTTAGAAACATTTCTGCTTAGCAATTTATTTACAATTTACTTGTCATTTTTTTATTATTTGGTATTGCTTGTTTACGAATTAACTACTTAATATTATTAACGCTTTAGTTTTAGTCTCAGTTTTCGTGTTTTTTCTTTCTCTGTTCTTTTCTGTTCTCATTTGATTTAAAAAATAAAACTAGCAATGCTCTGACTAAGTATGCACTTTGGTTACAAAATATCCGGTGTCCCTTGCATTAATCCATTCTTCTCACAATCCTCCTTCGTAGTGGCCTCCGCCGAGTTCTTACTCTCTGTATCAGCCTCACCAGCCCAACCAGGGCGGATGATTGATTTTCGATGGCGGTGTAAAGGTCAGATTGACTGGTATATTAATTAGAGCATGAATTCGCTTTAAACGCAATAACGTGGAGCGTATCATAACGCCATTCTTTCCTAATAGAAACCCAGCGGGTATGGTAGCATCCCGATTGGTTTTGTCGTGGACCATCTCAATGTAGTATTCAAATTCTGGGGAATTCGTATTATACTCGCTGACGATGGCGCCCACAGCGCCAGCGGCCTCTGCCTGAAGGGTTTTGGTAACGAACGAGCATTCCCTAGAAAAATTTGCCGTGTAGATAGATAAAAAAAAACAAGGGAAGTCAAGTGAGCTATTAATCTCGTGCAAATTTTTTGCTCACCCTCTGTCTATTAGGGCAATGCTCCCTTCTAGGTCTCGGGCATTTTTGATTTTTTGACAGGCTCCGGGGGGATCAGTTAGAACTAACGGTACTCCTTCCAATTTGTGCTTAGTAAATGAACCGCCAAAATCCTTAGCCGGCCTCAGTCGATACGTGTACTCCAAATCTTGGGGAGAGATAATCTCAAAGAAAACATCACCGGCTATTATGTCCTGTGTCGTAATTGGCATCGATATCGTTGTGGTGGCTTGGGCACAATTTCGGCTCAATGTCCCGGCGACAAATATTAAACAAGACCAAGCAATCAAGATCATAACTTTACAGCATAAATTACAAAAACAAAAAACCAACTACATTCGGTTACACGAGTAGAAAGCCATTTCTTGACATTTACATCAAGTTGTCGAATGTCATAAATTATCTACATACATCTACACTAAAAATTACCGACTTAACGACACAGACCGTCGAAAAATACAATCCTACTTAAAAACATTAAATAAATACATTATCGTATTGACGAGCGTTTGTATGTATATATAATACGTAACTATAATAACATACTTTTAGTAATATAAGAAAGTACAAATTTCACTCAAATAATGTGGACGCTAATTTCAAGTATCAATAAATAAGTTTTCCATCCTGATTGTTGCTGCTTCAGCAGGTATTGGAACCCTAGTCAATTCTTAACTAAATTATTTCAAGCTCATTCTTATTTGTTTCATATATCAAGTTATTTTCACTTTCATTTCGACTTTGTTTTCGAATTCTACAAGTTCGTGTCACTGTGCACGCATGGCGCGAATCAACCCTGTGACGCAAGCACATTTACTTAGTCATTTCTAGTATTTTTTCATGCGAATTTGGTATTTTTGTGTAAGAAAATCGAGATTTTTGGTCTTGTAGCGTGAAAAACACTAGCGGTAGCCATTTTAACTTTTGGCGTCGAAAAAACGGCGAGGAGGAAATTGTGTCGCCTGGAAGAAAAGAGTCCTTTTCGTGTCGCATTTAGCACAGCAAGCAAGCGGAGTCTCTGGAAGTGTACAGCATATATATTGGAGTGTGTGTTCCAAAAGAAGCTGAAGGAGTCGAAGTTCAGTTGAGTTAACTTTTCGTTACTAAAATCTAAAGAAAAAACCCCAAGAGAAGTCAAAATGTCGATGTCTGCCACGTGCTACAAGTGCAACCGGCCGGGCCACTTTGCCCGGGACTGCAGTCTCGGCGGCAGCGGTGGAGGTGGTGGCGGCGGTATGCGTGGCGATGGCGGCGGCATGCGTCGCAATCGCGAAAAGTGTTACAAATGCAATCAATTTGGGCACTTTGCACGTGCCTGCCCCGAGGAGGCTGAGCGATGCTATCGCTGCAACGGCATTGGCCACATCTCGAAGGATTGCACTCAGGCTGATAATCCCACTTGCTACAAGTGCAACAAGCCTGGTCATTGGGTGCGCAACTGCCCAGAGGCTGTCAACGACCGTGGACCGGCCAATGTGTCCTGCTACAAATGTAATCGTACTGGACACATCTCCAAGAATTGTCCGGAGACATCGAAAACTTGCTATGGCTGTGGCAAGAGTGGACATCTAAGGCGTGAGTGCGATGAGAAGGGCGGACGGAACTAGGAGAATGCTACAAGGACGACCACCCAACTAAAGCAGAGAGGAGAAGAAATTTAAACACTGGAAAATCAATCTAAACCCCCAAGCAGCACCCCAGTCAAGATCAACCACCACACCACACTTTCACACACACACACACATAAACGCGCATACATGCTTATACTCATACATACACACACACATACATACATCTAATCTCTGATTCCAAAAGCTGAGCCTGCAGCGCGGTGCCAACTAAGAAAAAAGTACACTCTAGAAGAAAACCAAGAAGAAGACTTAGAGGAGTAAGAAGAAGAAGGACGACGACGCAGCTGACGACACGAACATGATGATGATGATGAAGAAAGATGATGAAACAACAAAAATCCAACAACAACAAAAACCACTTTTAATTATCGATTATATACATACATATAATGCTGCAACAACAACAACAAAGTGTTTAAATTTACTATTTGAAGAAAATAACAAGCAAGAGAAAGCGAAAAAAAATAAGAAAAACCTATATAAGAATATATAAAACTACCTTAAAAATGGAAAAAAATAAAAAAAAAAAATTACAAAAAAAAAAAAAAACGCAAAGAAGCAACACAACTCCATCCAGCTGCTGCTACTGCTGCTGCCGGCGAACCCAAAACAAAGACCCATTTTAAAACTCGCCCGGCAAGATCTCGAGAACCTACGAAGAAGACCAAGACTAAACAAGAAGAAAATGAAGCATTTGAACTATAGTGGAGAAAAGGGAAGACTCGGAAAAACAGAGAGAGAGAGAGAAGTATGAGGCAGAGAGATTATATATATATGTATAGATATATATATAGGGGAGAAGGGGGCGCAGCAAACTATCAACATAACAGAAATAAAAAGCAGAGAGAGATTCGACGACGACACAGTAGAAATGAGAGCGAAATATGCTGAACTGATGAAGACCCCAAAAAGCAACAAGAACAACGCTGGAGAGGACATCAAATTCACAACAAAAAAAGAAAAGAAACGAAAAAGTAAAGAAGTACTAACCCCACACAAACACACACACACACATAAGAAAATCAAATACACGCGAAAAAAGGGAAAGAAAAACTATGTAATGAAAAGAAAAAGAAAATAACACACATACAAACAAAACATGAAGAAGAAAATTTTCAAATATCACTGTGATTGTTTTTTAATTGTAAATTAAAATGCTGGAGCTGCTGATTTGAGACAAAAAAAATTAAAAATCCTCCCAATGTGTTTTCTCTTTTATTCTTTATTTCGCTCCCGCTCTCTCTTTTTCTCCTTGTCGTTTCTTACTTTTTTGTTCAATAACCAGTTTGCCGGCAAAAAAATGTTTTTTTTTTTTGCAGCTGGAAACACATGGTGAGCCGGGCAGCTGTTGAGGGAACTCTCTTCCTTGTGCATGCACGCGCACACACACGTAGAAACATGCAGAAGGGGGTTCGTTTATATGTGTGTGTGTGTATGTTAGTCGTCGTCTTCAGAGCCAAAGTACAGTCGCTGCTGCCGCTGCCTGCTGCTGCTGATGATGATGAAAAGTTTGCCAATCTACAAAAAAAAAGGGAGAGAAGACTGTGGGGAGGGGGGGCTCTGTGGGAGCCACTTTCAAATGCACTTGGCAACAAGCATTGGCTTTCGTTCTCTCCCTCTGCAGACCGCTTTGATTGAGGGTCAAGGTCAGCTCTCTGCTCTCACACACACGCGCAAACATCAGCTGCTGCTCTGCGCAGAAGCAGCCGGTTACAATAAAAAGAGAAGAAGCAAACTTGCACAACCCGAATCCGAGCGAGGATGAGGAGGATGCTGCTGACAATCTGGTTTATATCTTTTTTCTTTGCGCAAATGTCCCTTGCAAATGAAATTATTAAACGTGCCTGGCGAATCCATAAAAAACGCAACAATTTTTTATTAGGGTTACCCAAGAAAACAAATTAATTGCGTAGCCATTTTTCAGTTAATCTTTATAAAAGTTTTCATCTTAATTAAGCCATCTCTTTATGGGTGCGTTTGCTTAATTAAAACTAGTTTTAACCACATTCATTTCAGTTTGCTCTCAATAAAACATGCAAAAATTTATATTCAATGAGAAAATAATACTGGATGTCGCAAAATGAATCACTCTATTGTACAATTTTTTTGAATGTTGGTAATTCCAATATTTCTTTTGAACAAACAAAATTGTGTTGAGTTAGTTTTGAGTCAGACTGTATTTAAAATTCATAGTGAATAAAAGGTAATGTTTAGTTTTAGGGAAAGGGAAACAGGATTCTGGAAACTTCCTAAAACTCGAACTTTTCACCTTATCTTGGAAATAGTCGTTCCTTTAAGTTGTTCCAATGACATGACAGAAAAAACTAATTATTTTGGTTGAAGTAATGTCTCCTACGGCTGAAAATAATTGTTTTCAAATACTTGGATGACTCAAACTAACGGCATAGATGGGTCTTTTCAAACCTTGAATCAATACATACACACATTATCATACAACAAATATCCGTCAGACTATGACTCAAATGCAACTTTCATCAGTGATAGACTCAAAGTTATTGCACTTCAGGTTGAAGTCTCTAAAACAGCAGAGAAAAGATATACTGTTCCATTAAAGATTCGAGTATAATGTATGGGAAAGAAATTCAGTCAAAGAAGTCAATTTTGATAGAAGCTTTGTTTTTAATTCTTATTTGTTTCAGGATCTTGCAGGAAACAAAGTAACAAATAAGACAAATACATCATGAAATTCAAAAACGAACAAAAAATGATATGAAATTCTCCATTCAACTTCAATAAAACTTCATGTTTTATGTCCAATTTGTAAGTCTCAATTTAATATCGATATATGTATTGTTTTTTTCATTTAATTATAATTTATAATATTCAGAATTTATGCTACAAATTTAATATTTTCTTTTTTTCTATATATAAATATTCTCATGAGATTTCCGTTTTCGATTTGTTTTTCTTTTAGGTATTTTTCTTTTGGTTAATAGAATTGTGTTTTATGGGAGAACCTTTGGATTTGGGGCTATATTTAAATAGGATACAGCTGTTTCTTTTTTTCTTAATGCTAACTGAATAATCCATGCACTTGGAATCACATAAACAAATACACAAGAAGTTATACATAAGATTCATAGAGCTATTAATATCAATAAGAAGGAGGATTAAGTTACAATTTAAACTAAAATTTGAGGTTCTGTTTTACAATCGTTTAATATTATTTAGCAACCATCTGCGTGTGTGTGTGTGGGTGTGGGTGTGTGGAACTACTTTTCCGATTTATTGCGCGTTTTGGTTTGGCCAGGATTATTATTAGTTGAGACCTGAGTTTTATCTGTCTTACGGCTGCTGGATCTGGGCAAGGTAGTGCAACTAGCAGACATGGATTTGTCCTACAAAATATAGAGAGACAACAACAATTTAATTAGTTTTCGGCTTCAGGATAGTTTTCGTATGGAATAACATGCTGAAAATGCAAACAAGTTCATTTGGTTAGTAAAGGCAAACACTGTACACAAGACTTAATAGGGGCCATGGAAGTTAAGATTGAGAGAGATTGCACGCGATGAACGGAAGGGGGAGGAGTAGAAGAAGAAACACTGCGGATGATCTGTAACGTAGCTGGAGCTTACTTCAGAGTTGAGTTTCTTGGCCCATTGCCAGCTGTTGGGGCTGTTCATCCGGCTCATTTGGATTAGATTTACTGCGCAGCACATTAGCTTTTATATTCTTGAAGAGTTGCCCAATACCTGACTTTCTTGGTGTTCCGGTTTCCGGTGTGCTAATTGTTGAATTGACACTTATTGTGTCCTGTTGTTGTTGTTGGGATGGCGTTAGGGATTGAGCTCTAGGTGGTAATGGTGGAGGAGGAGCTCTTCCCTTGCCATGCTGGGCTAAGCGTGGACGGGGTGAAGGCGATGGTGACGGCGTCGTCTCTGGTCTAAGTTGCTCTCGAAAGCTGTGCTTAATCTCTTCCAAAGTGGCCATCAAATCTCGTGGTGTCACAGGACGTGGAGGTGGTGTAGGATCACGTGAAGAAGTGCTTACTACCAAAACAAATGGATCAACATTTAGAGGAGTTTCCACTGTGGCTGTTTTTGTTGCTTCCGTTTCTATATTCTCCAATGCCTCGTGAGAGTTGGCTGAAATATTTTCTAGAGCTTCCTCAAAACAATCTTCACTTTCTAATGATTTTTGTGAACCATTTAAGGAGTTTTTTAAAGCTTGTTTATCCCCACTTTGATTGGGTTCTTTGGTTTCCTCAACTGTATCAAGGATTTCTTTGGTTTTGGGAATTTCTACTGGAGGAACTGCTACAGAATCGTTCGTATTGACCTCTTTGCTTTCTTTTTGCAGTGTCGAAACTCTGTTAGATGCTTTTTCTGGGTCCTCTTCTTTGAGAATTTCCATTTGTGGTTTAGTTTCGACTAAAATGGACTCGGCCTCATAGAAATTATCCTCTTCTTCGTGGGCTATCAATTGAGGAGGCGCATCCAAGTTCATTTCTTTGTTCTTTTCCTTAGCTAATTCCTGATAGTACAATTGATTTTCCATATAGACTTCATTTCTCATCTCTTCCAGCATCAATTGCTAACCGTAGAACAGCAATATCTCTAATTATATCGGAAGAAAAAGAGATGAGAATCAAATATTGAACCTACCTCATTACGTTTGGACTTCAAGCGTGCCTTGGAAGCATTTGTCATGGATGAAGTGCGACTGAGTCCACTAAGCGGTTCGGCACTCGAATAGCCAGAGCTTATATCGTCCTGACTGCGTATATTGTAGCTGAAAAAAAGCGTAAGTAGATTATCCTTAACTCAATTAGTTCGTAAACTCACTTGTAGTCTCCAGCATTTTTGGCAGTTACATCTACCTCGGTGAAATACATGCCAGTGGAGTGACGTGTACCACTTGCAGATCTGCCCACTGGCGTCTGATTTCTTGGACGCAGTAAACGAGTAGACGATGAGGAGGAGGAGGAGGTGGATGCATGTGGACGCATTACCACTGCCGAGGAGGACATCATAACATCATCCAATTCATCCTGAGTGCGATGCATATCAGGCTCACTGAGATCACTCAAGCTATAGCTTCGCTTGATCGTCTGCACTAGATTGCCGCCGCCCTTTATAGTGATTTTTTTTTTTCGATTTTTGTTGGGGAGAGTACAAAAAATGGGGACAAATACGATATGATGGAAATGGCATTCAATTTTGTATTCTATTTTCTATTTTTAATTACAACTAGAGAAAAACTAAAACATTTAGAAAAAATTAACCTAAATATATAGAAATGTGGATAGCAAAAATACAACTTAGTTAGTAGGAGGACAAAATGGTATGAGTGTCGTGTGTGTGTGTGTGTGTGCAAACAGTTTATAAATTAAAATTCGATTATTCATTTTGAGTATCATCAATCAAGTTAATCGCCCTCCACATCAACATCTGGAGTAGCTTCGCGCAATTTGCGCCGTCCTCGAACGCCACCAGCTGCTCCGCTTGATTCTCCACGTACTGAACGACTCTTGGAGCCACGACGAGAAGCGGCCACAGTGGCAGTAGCCTTCTTCGACTGGGTCTTTCTGGTCGGCAAGTCACGTAAGCGTGCCGCTCCAGCATCACCCGCCATCAGCTCTTCTTCCATTCTCTCATTATCATCTTCTCTGAATACGTCTCCATTGTACTCATACTCCGTCTCTGCATACGTATCCAAGATAGTCATTGAGCTGGAACGTGGCATCCATTGGTGGTCAGTATCATCCCTGGATACATACAAATCATTGTCCGACTGCGACATCTGAATGCCGCGTGTCGTGGGTGCCGCAGCAGTGGTCAACTGATAGGTCTAACCAGTTGTGGGGGGATTAGTAGATGATGGTGGTAAGTAGCAGGCAGGCATTTTGTGTTTTGTTTTTGGGTGCACAGTAATTAATAAACAATGCAAAGTGAAAAGAACAAACAAAAAAAAGAGAAACAGAAAATAAATTAGGGGAAATAAAGTTAATATATTAAGAAAAATAAAATTAAGCAAATGGCAATGGTCTAAGAGAACAAAAGGGGAGCACAACACACATCGAATGAATGTGAAAAGCTGGCCAAAAGATTTCAACATCTATTTATATGCCCAACCCTAGAGAGGAGCAAAAAAAACATATATTCAAATGGAAATTGTGCAACGCCAGCGAGGAGTGAAGACAGAGGGGAAAATTGCCTCCGTCTGCGGCATATTAATATACAAATTGAAAGAGGAGTGAAGTGAAAACTAGTTTAAATTAACACTTGCATAAGGCAGATAGAAAATGATATAAGAATGCAATTGCAACACAAAGAGAAATGAGATGATTCAAGCAAATTATTACTCCAGATGGCCTTTGTGTTGAAAGTAAATCGTGACTAATCATAGACCAGACACAAAAGAGTTGGCCAAGTGTCTACTAAGAACGAGAAGTATTTTAATAGCTCTCCATAAAACATGAACGACTGAGTTTAGAAAATCCTATTCTATTTCGACGGAAAGTTCTTTAAATGCTAGTATTATCGACTTCACTTTACTTTATACTTTAACTGTTTGCTAACTCTTCTTCAACTTAAATGGCAAACTTTTTGCGAAAGTCTAAATCTAATCATTTCTACCTATAAAAACCAAAATGTTTTATTTCTCTACTTTATCAAGAATATGACTAATTAACAAATTTATCCATATGAAGTTAAATGAATTGAAATGACTTAAAAACAAGACTATTTCGAATAAATATAATAAAAACCACATAGGACAAACTGATATGTTTTAATTAATACATATGTATAGCTATAAATATTAAATCATTGAATCGAGACTATTGAAATTAATATGCAATTTAAAGTTTTTAGCCAGTTGATTTACTCTATATCTAATTCTTGCCAGTTGCAATTTAGTAAGTAAAGAAGTTTTTGTTATTGTTTTCCATTCCATCCCTGTTAGTTTAGTCTAGTTCCTCTATTTCTGATGAACATTGGCATGAACTCAAGTGTTTACATGGCACAGATATGTGAATATATACTATATATAGAAAATGTAACTCAATTTGTTTATAAATTTCTTTTGTACTATGTCTGATGTAGTGTTTGCTTTCGATTTCTGTTTTTATTACAAAATATTTTGAACACATGACACGAAAGTTGGTAGAAAGGGGACATATCATATGGATGGGGAATTTATTTTATCCTCTAATGTGGATCATTTCATTATTATTCTAGATACTAGAGACACACAAAGATAGAAAAACAAAACACGCAATAAATAAACTAAATAAGAATTAAAAAGTAAATGATGCGATGCTAAATGATGATGATGATGAGAAGGCAAACTGCTTGCAGATTGTAGTGGCTGTTGGCTTGGCTTGGCTGATGATTAAGATGAGCGAGAGAAATATATATATCTATATAGATGGGCGACGACGTAGACTCCCTCAACTTTGTATTGTTTTGCTGCTCATTTTATGCAACGACGCTGGAGGCAATTGAAAATGGCAAAATGAATGAAAGATTATGTGTGTGTAGTGTTGTGTGTGTGTGTGTATGAGTGGGGGAATGTGTTTAGGAGCAACATTTTGGTGTGTGTTTTTTTTTAGAGAGAAGGCTCACCTTAATGGCCGTCTGCATGATAACATTTGTGGCATAGTTGACTCCCTTGGAGCCCAGTTGTAGCACAGCCGAATAGCCGCGCTCTTTGGCCTGATTTAAATACTCATCGATTTCCTAACGAAAGAGAAAACATACAAAATGAATACATCATAGAGAGAGACACAATGAGAAGGCGCACCTGTTCCCGTCTCGTTAGCATCGGATGCACAAATTTGCGATATAATGTCGAACTGCCCTTTGTGGCTGGCGATAGTAGCCATAACACGATAACCACTTTCACTTCATAGTAAAATGGAAACCAGGACAAGAAAATATCGGTGAAGGTCTCAATGCAAGTGAAAAATGCAAAAACGATCCAATACATCATCCATTTTACCTGCGAAACAAGAGGAAATGTTTAGAGGATTAGAGAGAATTGGATTCGATTTCATCTTTTCAGTACTCACATATTCCTTGACATTTTTGGTACGCACCGCCTTATAGGAGGCGTAGGCTGGATATAGGGTGCCAAAGAACAATCTGTAAGCGGGAAACAATAAATTTTGTGCACAAGTCCGTGGAGCTAAAAATATAACAATGAGCGAGCAAATGCAGGCCGTGTTGAAGGATAGACAGGGGAGAGGCCAACGTTGTAAGATCTCCAAAAGACGACCCAGGGCATTTAAATTCCTCACTACATTGTGATCAGCTGGTGGGGCATGAGCAGGGGAAGGTGCTGTGGACTCTATGATATAGCCACCATTGTAGTCAAAGTCCTCATCCAAAGAGCTCAACGAATCACCCAATTGATACAACTGTCTTGGAGGAAGCTGCTGCCTTTGTTTGGCATAGATAAATTTGGAATAAACCGGAATAGCTTCCAGATCTTCGGTCACATCCTCCTCCTCTAGTGAATAACTTCTGCCATAGATGGGCAATGCTCTGCCTCCTACTCCTACTCCACCTCTGGTCTCATATTGTTGACGTAAACGTTTAACATTAGCCGGACGCTTCGGATAGTAAAACTGCGCTGAGGGGGGCAACTGCTGCTCCTCCTCCTGCTGATAGAGTAGTGACGGCGGCCGGCTCATGGCATGGCATTGTCCGCCGCTTCAATGCTGGTTCCTAGCCTCTAGAATGCCCAACACAGACTGGTCCAGATAGAGGAGAAAGAGCGCATAGAGCCTCTAGGCAGCACAGGTCTCTCAGGGGGGTCTATTAATAAACGAACGCGCACGCTAAAACGTTGGCACACATTGTTCGTGTCAATTGCTCATGAGCAGAAGAGAAAAACAGATTCAATCTATAGATATACATATGCACATATATATAGATCAATTCTATTTCAAAGGTTTATGCCGTGTCAAATGAATTTCGAGAATTTTCAACAACATGAAACGTTAGGAGAGAGAAAAAGACAAAGAGAGAGAGAGATGCCGAGGATAATAGATGGGAAAGGTTTTCAAACAAATGCAAAACGACTCTTAAAGGAATTTCTTTTTTCCTATGTTTATCTTAGGAAGTCCTTTGAATTGGGTTTATATGATATAACTAGCAGAAACTCCTTAAAGTCCTTTAAAAATGGTGTTAAAGAGGCTATATTAACAGCTTAAGATCATAAAGATAGAAGAAAATCTTTCAGGACACTTCAGCTACATATATTCTCTAAGGACACTGCTAGCTCAAACTATATCCTTGTAGGATTGTCATTATGAACAGAGAAACTCTTTCTAAAGACCTATTCTTCCTTCATGACACCTTAGCCTCTTGTAACTCTCAATCTTCCTTTAAGGACTCCTTATCTAAAAGTATCTAGCACTGTTAAGTGGAATCTTTGTTCCTATTAAGTAGTTTTTGTTCATAGAAGTGATTCACAACTCGAGTCTCTCTCTCCTAAGACTGCAAATTCTTGGACTATATTTAGCCCGGTTAAAGAAAGAAAACAAAGCGAAAATTACAGAAAATACTTTCGGCATGAACAGATGAAGTTAGCGGGCAAGTCTGTTCGAGATTTCGCTTCGGATACAGATCAGAAAATCAAAAAAGCTATAAATAATATAATATTAACAAGCATTTTTAGTGCTTTTCCATGGAGTCGTCGTTAATTTGGCCCCCAATCATTGACCATATTGAGCAAACCGATAAACGCCTGAGTGTGTGCCCCAGTCTCTCCCCCTCCTCTCCGTGAGTGTGTGTGTGTGGAGTGCGTCGGCCTCAGACATACACACAATGCCAAATTGGGTGCAGTTGGCGAGTTTGGGCGGAGGGAAGTGGGGGGTAAAACAAACGGTACTTCGTTTTTGGATGATTAATAAACAAAACACAAATCTATATAAATTAATCTACAATTTGTGGTCTGTGCCAACCACGCTCGAGAAATCACAGTAAATTGAAAGCCACTGAATAAGCCACAGAGACATCAGAAACAGCAACAGAAATTAAGAAGACCGTGACGCCCACACAATTAGGAAACAGAATTCACAAGCCAATGACAAGGCCAAGCTTGAAAGATTTTTCAAAATATTAAGGAAAAACCAACACGATTGCATGATACCCTGTAATTATTGTGAACCAACTGATGACACTGAGATTGGGATTAGGCATTAGGCGTCGTCTCGAGATTCACGAATGAACTTACGTTAGGTAGAACTCCATTAATACCAACTAAATGTTATGGAAATTGTGTGAGTCATGGTCACAAAACGAATAAAATGTTTCTATATGATAGTTCTAAGTGGGATCTTTAAATGTATCTTATAGAAATTGTGTGGATTCTTTGGCTTAAACTAACTAATCACTAATCTTAGCGATAAAAGCCCATCATTTTCATCCTAGAGTTACGGATAAGATGAATATCAAGTGGAACACCAACTGTGGAAATATGATACCAAATTAATTAGGATCTCGAGATCCAGATGTTATTCAATGGAATACATGACAAAAAGTCATTTAATCAATTATTCAGAACTTTCGAATGAACTTCGTCGAAATTTCCAGGTGAATAACTCATCATTAAAAGGCAAATTTTTATCGGGAAATATGGGTGCAACTGAGTAAAATGTCAAACTGAACGAATATAATCATAAATAATGCATTTACAGAACTTTTCCAAAGCGTCAATCAATATACAGATATAAAACTCAAATGAGTATACTCATAAATATGATATGTAGTCGGAATTGAAAGTAATGCAAAGCTAAATGAATATACTCATATATAGTCACATGACCGGACATCGATCGTTTGCCTACTTAGGATTAAAACTTTTTTATAAATCGATTGAATAAAATGAAATATACGATTGTGATAATAATTCGTATATACCCACCAACCATATGGTCTTTTATGTAGGGTATTATCAACTTTTTGGGGGTCAACATTGAAACCTGCTTTTTTTGCTCGCTCTATGCCAACTTCACTTTGTTTGGTTGTTGTTGTTTGTTAATATTACTCACATAACAAGGCGAGAGAACAAAGCGCTGATCATATTGATGATTTCCTCCTTGTCCTACACGTATTCTTTGTCCTTTGTTTTCTCTTTTTTGTTGTTGTCGAAAAAAGAAAGAAAATTCAATTTTTAATTAGCATACTTTGTTGGTGCTTCTTCTTGCTGCTTCATCCCAATTCCTTTACACACACTCGCACACTAACTCACCCTTCTCCTCCACCTCCTTTTGTGTGTACTTTTCGTCTCGCTCCTTCACCTTTTTCACCAATTTAATTTATCCGTAAATTGAACTTGGTTATTTCTAAAAATTTTGCCTTGATTTTTACTGGGTGTTTTGTATGTTGTTGTTGTTGTGAGTAAGTCAAAACTAAAATTGAACTAAAACTACTGAAATGAATTTGTTGCTTGTTACAATTTGCGGATTACTTCGATTTGAAAAAGCAACTACAACGCAATTTTTAGCACCGTGTTGCGCGTCTTTAGCTTTTAACTTATATCACTTGACTACATTTTTTGTGTATTGTTAAGTTTTTAATTCACAATTACACGGACAATTTGTGTGCACTCGAGTAAATTTTTGTTCTATTCGTGGTTTGATGCATTTGCCCGCGTTCCAGCAACAATAAACGCTTTTGTTTAACACACACAGAAAGACAGAGACGGGAGAACAACAACAAAACAGCAGTGGTTTATCTATTCTAGAGTTGCCAGCCTGCTTGCACCGATAACGCCGATAACACCGATAACAGCTGATAATCTTAAACATGGCCTGCACTGAGGAGCTAGTGTGACCAGTCGTATGGTTTGTGGTATTTTGTGAGTTGAACGCTGCCGGTTAAAAACGAATGTGAATCAAAAGATTTTCATAAGAAATATAACCAAAAATGGCGCAAAATGCACCTATTTGCAAGGACACACAGGTAATTCGCGACACCTAACCAATAAGTGGCCAAACTAAACATTTTATTGCTTGCAGGATGTCCAGTTCAAGTTGCATGACAAATTTGTCACTTTCCTAAAATGTGGAGAGCCCCGCAGCAATGTGAAACTTTTGGCGGTCTCAAGCAGTCGCGGACTGCTCTTTGCAGGAAATCCCACAGCACCAGAATTAAAGGGTATGATCAGTGACATGATATAAAGGGGAATTCTCCAGTTAATCTTCAAATATTCTGCAGTTATTCTTCTCAAGGATTTGGTTGATAGCAAGACAAATGGAAAACAACCTCTGGCCAGATCCGTACCATTGCCCAGTGTACCCAATTACATGTCCTGCAGCAGCGATGGCAATCTACTGGCCATTAATTTTACCCAAAATGGCACAAGCTTGCTAAACATCTATTCAGTGCCTTCAATGATGACCACTCAGGTGCAAAGTGTCTATAATATACGCCTGGCCCCGGAGGATTACGTCTATGCGGCGCAATTGCTGTGGAATCCAGTCATGGCAAATAGTCTGGCTGTGGTGCTAAGTAATGGTGGCCTAGGCATGTACTCCTTGAAGGACGGAGGAAACTTTGAGCTCCATTCCCTAGACAAGAGTCAGCAGGTGAAATGTGGCTGTTGGTCGCCAAAGGGCAAACAAATTGTCTTGGGTTTTCCAAATGGCAAACTGCAGCAATTCAAACCAGACTTGACGCCGGCAAAGACTTTGTTGTGTCCCCCAAATGTGCATGAGGGACCTTTTGATACGCTGGCCATTCAATGGTTATCCACCTATCAATTTGCTGTGATATTTCTGCAGCATGGCGAGGATTGTAATCCCTCGTTGTATATAATGAATGCCCCCAAAGCGGGCACCCCAAGCTATGTGAATTACTATGACATCTGCTACAGTCTCAATGGGCCGAGGAATCACCAGTTCCATTTCACACATATTGCACAATGGAATCTCCTACTGGTCACCTCAGCCAACGGCGTGGAGGTTGGTGTCTTGGCCACCTACGAGACGGGTGATACACCAGCTTGGCAGCAACTGACTCTGTTGGACGAGGCACGTATTGAGTTGCCGTTGAGTGAGATCAATCAGGAGGAGACATTCCCGCTGGGCTTTGCCTATGACACATCTGCCACCCATCAATTGGTGATAAATGAGCAAAAGTTACCCATTATGCCAATGGTTCATGTTTTAGGCACAGATGGCCATTTGTTAAGTTTCAATTTTTTGAATTTAGTAACAGGAGCAGCTTCAGTTTGCTCACCTCCACCGCCTGTAACTGATAATTCAGGGCAATTTCTTCCATTGGATAAATTACTACCAGCCATCGAGGAGGAAGAGCAGATACAAACTAATCCGCAATCCGCTCCAGAGCCCCCAGCTTCAACTGCTGCTTCAGATATTTCCTTTGCCTTCACCCCCAACACAGTGACCTCGACTCCTGCTCCGGCCAAAGATAAGCCGACTTCCTTGTTCTCTGGCTTTGGAGCTAATCTTAGCAAGGCTCCGTCTGCCTCTCAATTAACGTTTGGTGCTCCAGCTACTCCTCTATCTTTTGCTGCAGCGGCACCTGCACCCGCACCTGCTCCGGCAGCCGCAGCAAGATTTGGAGGTGGTGGGGCAGTGTTTGGTGGCTTGAATTTGGTGAAACCGGCTCCAGTTCAAGCTCCAACTCCGGCACCAGCTCCAGCTCCTCCTGCAGCAGCTCCAGTTCTTGCTCCTGCACCAGTTTCTGCTCCATCGCCTGTTGTGGCGCCTCCGGCAAGCGTAATTAACACCAAACCACTCTACGAGATTCCGCCCACTTTCACACCGACAGCAGGAAAAGCATCTTCGCCTACAGAGGTCTTGCCATTGGATGATACGGAACCGATTATAAGAGAAATGATTGCCATGGAAATCGATATCTTTAACCAGGATCTACAAAAACAAAAGGCCAAGACGCGGGAACTGATGAAAAAGGTAAAGACAATTCCCCTTTCTTCTCTTGGATACTAACCCGTTCTCTCTTCACCTGGCAGATTGAAGCTCCAGCTGCTCTAAAGGATTATGCCAAACGTCTGGATGACTTGCAAGAAATCAATGATCAGGCCTTGGATGTCGACTTTGAATTGGATGTGCAGGCCCTGCGTCAGGGCTTGAATGAAGCCTACGCCATAGTGGCGGAATGTCGCAGCAAATTAGAGACCCATCATCAACCAGAGTAGGTCCCTTAGGTCTGTTCTCCAACACGATGAATCTCATTGATTCTCTTTTATAGCACAACCCGCTTGAAGACCTCCAACGCGTTTGATCCCAGTAATCGTCGAACCATTGCACGCCTCCAAAGTTATGTGTCGGCCAATGAGGCGCAGTTGCTGGTGCTCCAAGAACTGGTGGACACTCAATGGGAGCAGTTCCAGGATGTGGTGCGACGCAATTCCAAATCCCAAATGCACATACCCTGCCTAGAGGGCATCTATCAGCGATTGACACGTCTCCAGAATCAAACCTCCGATCAGAGAATCAAGCAGAACATTATCAAGGCCAAGCTAAAGGATCACGGATTGCTTCAGGCAGCTCTTCTCGATCAGGAGAATAGTCGCAACCGCACCAATGAGGCGTTAGTAAAAGGAATTAACTCCTTAACTCGTGATATTAATAGTTTTATCTTTATTTTCAGGGTTGACAATTTGACTTCTTCCATACTTTCGTTGAATCTTAGTCAGGTGGTGGATCTAAATCGTTCCAAATTGAGTCAAACCAAATTGGAGAGAATCCGCTCCTCCATATTGAATCAGAAGATATCGGTCATCAGTCCGCAGCGTCCGGATCGCATTGGTTTGCAGTCGGAAGTGATATTAGAGACCAAACGCAAGGCGGATCTAAAAAAGAAGGCGGCTCAAGCTGCTGCAGGAGCAGCCGCTGCGGCTGCCAAAGTGCCTAGCAAGTCGAACAAGGGTGTCCAGGTGGTTCAGGCTGTGACCACCCCAACAATTGCACCACAATTGCAGAAACCCACTGCATCCAAACCTCCGCCGGTGGTGTCGATGGATAAGAAGAGCACTGTGGGTTCCTCCACGCCGGCTTCATCCACTTCATCGGCATTTGCCTTTAGCCAGAGCAGTCCATTTGTAAAGACTTCCGCAGTGACCACCACCACGGCAACATTGACTTTAGGAAATCCGCTGTTTGGCAGCAATTTCAGTTTCAATCAACCGGCTGCAGCTGCTCCAGGAGGAAGCGCAAAGCCTGTCCCTGCATTTGGCAATGCATCTGGCTTTGCCGGCTTTGGAGGAGGCGCCACCATTAAGGAACCAGTAACAGTCACACCATTTGCAAAACCCACACCATTTACCGGCTTTGGGGGAAGTGTTGTGCCCAAGCCACCCGACACTGTTAAACCCAAAGAGGAGGCACCTATCGAAAAGCCACCATCAACACCCAAAGTGGATAAACCTTTCAGCTTTGCTCCCGATAGTTCTACAGGAACAACTCAAACGCCAGCCAATCCACCACCTGTTAGCTTGTCTACTTCCTCGGCGTCTGCTTTTAGTTTCGGAGGATTGGGCATAGCTCTAAGTGGAGGAGAGGCCGCAACTGCTGCTGTAAAGCCGAGTACTGGAGGTTTATTATTTGGGCAGAAGCCAACCATCAAGGAGACGGCAGCACCTACCCTTGCCCCTACCACGACAACGTCTACTGTTACTCCCACTTCTG
Organism: Drosophila equinoxialis; assembly: GCA_018150345.1. Taxonomy (NCBI): domain Eukaryota; kingdom Metazoa; phylum Arthropoda; class Insecta; order Diptera; family Drosophilidae; genus Drosophila; species Drosophila equinoxialis. The sequence goes on from JAECWI010000001.1 coordinate 14,902,779, forward strand.
TTACCAGTAGCAGCTCCTCTGATCCTGATGCTGGCCTCTTTGGCTCCATTAGTATTTGTAAGCCACAAGTCAAGCAATCCGTTGGAGAAGGAGATGTCAAGCCAGCGAATCCCTTTTAGTGGCTTTGGAAACATTTCAAGCGTGCCAAGTTTTTCATTTGGTGCAGCTAAGGAAGATGCCCCTAAAGTAGTGACCACAAGTGCATCTACACCAGCAGCCACAACAGCACCACCTGTGACCACCACAGCTTCCGTGACTGCTGTTCCATCTGTGGGAATATTTGGTCAGGTTTCATCCACTCCCGCCTTTGGGAAGCCAACAAGCACTGCGACTCCAACTTCAACCCCTAATGTGGCTCCCACTACGACTGCTACAACGGCTCCCACTTCCACGCCCATGCCCACTCCGACTCCCACCCCCACTGTTGTTTCATCTGTCACCACAACAGTTGCCACTCCAGCTGTGACCTCTACATCGACCTTCTCGTTCTCGAATGCGTTTAGTAGTCTTGGCACTTCATCCAATCCACCCACAACATCAGCTCCCGTCTCTGTCTTTGGTGGCGCAGGACTCTTTGGAACGACAGCTGCAGCAACAACGACAGCGGCGCCTACCAGCATCTTCCAGCAGACAGCAGCTGCAACCTCTAGCTCTACCCCAACTACAGGCAGCACTGTGACCACAAATATTTTTGGCAATGTACCCAAACCGGAGGCAAGCGTCTTTGGAGGCACCTCCGCTCCGGCAGCAGCCCCTGCTGCAGCTGCACCGCCAAGTGGCCTGTTTGCCGCGGCGGCAGCTGCCACAACGTCGCCTTTTGGCAGCACTTCGCCAGGAGGCAATGCATCATCGGGTGGAAATATCTTCGCACAGGCCGCTAAGCCAACAGGATTTGGACAAACACCCGGTTCGCCAGCTGCTCCAGCAACTGCATCTATTTTTGGTGGTGGCACCAGCAGCGCCAATTCACCCTTTGGTAATACTTCTATATTTGGAGGAGGAAGTCGGTCTCCAGCCGGTGCAGGTACTGCCGGTGGACCAACTGGAGGTTCAATTTTTGGTCAATCGGTCTTTGGTCAAGCCGCTCCAGCAGCTGCCCCGCCGGTGGCCAGTGGAAACATCTTTGCCAGTCCTGTAAGCTCGTCACAGCAATCCTCTCCTTTTGGAGGGGGAGGATCGATCTTTGGCACTGCCTCCAATACTGCTGCCTCTCCAACTTCAGGCGGTTCTATTTTCGGAGGCGGCACTAGCTCTGGAGGATTTGGATCCTTCTCACAGACCACACCAGCGCCTGGCGGTTTTGGCAGCGGATTTGCTCAGACGGCCGGCGCATCGGTGGCACAGACTGGCTTTGGATCACCGCAGCAGCAACAGACACCACCACAGACAACTCCGGGCGGATTTGGAGCCAAACCCGTGTTTGGAGGTGCTCCGGCCTTTGGAGCCAGTCCCACTTTCGGAGGAGCAGCCACCTTTGGCAGTCCTAAGGGATTCGGTGGCTTTGGTGTCAATCCTACAGTGGCCTCACCTCCGGCGTTTGGAGCGCCAGCCAAGCCAGCAGAAGGCAACATTTTTGAGACTCTCGGTGGCCAGGAATCGGGTCTATCCTTTGGTAATCTGGCCCAAACAGGCAATCCCAATGCCATGAAACCAGCCTTTGGCGGGTGAGTACCCTCCCCATCGACTATGCCCATTGATTCATTGACATATTTCGTTTTATATTTTCAGATCAAGTTTTATGAACTATCGCTAAATGTGAAATGCGAAACGATTTTATGTCCAATTCGATTTGTTTTTGTCATGTGAGGTTAAACCGTTAACTACTACAATTAAATTCATTAAATAATAAATAGTTATATCCGACTCGAACTTGTTTTATGCCACCTACCAGCAGCTCATCACGTTTGTTGACGCAGCATTTCATCTCGCCCCATGAAATAAAAACAAAAGGGGATTATATTCTCGATGTCCTTTTACAAAAACTGATACTGCCCATGCGGATTAACTGACTAACTAACTAAATCCTAAAATGTCTTTCAAAAAGCTGAGAATGTGGATGTTTCCTGCACGCTTAGTTGAGCTTAAAACGAAAACTCGATAATTTTCTAAAGGCCAAGTATTCGTCCAGGATAAGCTACATCGATCTACATTCAAGGATCCATTACTCATACAAATATCGATTCCATTTCAAGGACAATGTGAAAGATGTCATCTTATCTGATTGTAGTCCTGAATGATTCGCGTTGATTAACACTTACAGATTCTGAAATGTCTTTTGTGAAGATCTATTTTTTGTTTGAGTAAATGGGCAGACATTTCGCGAGTCTTGTAGACGATCAGGTGTCATAAACTGTTCTTTACCTTGGACTATAGCTGGTGCAAAGGACTTCTCGATAGTCCTGCGGTTTTTCGGATTCTTCCGCTTGTCTTTCTGTCAAGAAATTTACTTTTTGTAACATACTTTTAGGGTGCAAATGGTTCCAACATTTGAAAAATTTCTGAACTAACAAGTAACAAGCCAAGTTCTCAAGCCTTAATTCGGCAGGACATCTTTAACTATCAGGACTATCCACAAAAGTTGACCAAATTGTCTTAGAAATGATTCACATTCTTTTTGTTTTGTTTTTTGAACATTTCTTTTGTTGCCATTTTTATTAATATGAAATAAATATTACACGCAGAGAAATCAAAGTCACAATTCATTCCAAACAATTTGTTCGATTTGAATGGTAATGCTTTATCCATTATCTGATAGCGCTGAATAAACTAATAAAAACAAATTGATAATGTAAATTTTTCTTATTTTTTTCTTTTTTTGTAGCAAACAGCTATTACACATTTGTTGTTGTTGTTTATAATATATATATATATATATTTGTCAATAGGTTACACATATATATGGTATATGCATATAATTAGTGCACATAATTTGTAATAATAATAATAAACATAAAAAATAATACATACAATTTAATATATATATTTATATTTAGACGGCGAGGATATCCTCTTCCATCGGATTCTGTTTTGTTGTTAACAAAAGTTATTTTTAAATTGCAGACAAAATCAGAGGCGCCACACATATATATATATGGGATATATAAATAGTTGTGAAAAATAGTTAAAAAAAACATTTTACATATACAATATATAGATGATATTCCGGGACATCGGAATCGCACCACAGAGATATAGTTATTACATACATACAGCATACATTATATAGATTAGTATAAATTATTATAATATATATATATAAATTGTTGTTTTTAAATGCAATTCGTTTTTGTTTTATAATGTTTTTTTTTTGTTTTTGTTATTAGAACTAACTTAAGTTTAGTAAATTTGTGTTAATTGTTTAGAGATTTACATGCGACTACCCAGCTTAGATGTTTTATTTTTGTTATCCGATTTAAGTTTAGGTTCTGTTTCCTTTTTTTTTTGTTTTATCAAATACTTATTATGTTAAATGTTTAATATTAGTTACGCTTCGTTTTTGCACACATTTTTTTTGTTTCTTTTCTTTGTTAGTTACTGTTACTTAATCTAGGAAAAACACTTTTTGCAACAGTTATTTTAGGTTTTTAGTTTGTTAATCTTGAAAATTCGTTACACGTTTCTTAATTTTTCTTTGCAAGGGGGGTGGAGGGGGTGTTGCTTTTATTTCCAAGGAGGTTGGAGGGGGGACTTCGTTTTGTTTCGTTTCTATCAGAATACTTTTGAGCAACTTAGTCTAAAGAATTGATTCGTTTTTAGTTTTACTCGTTACTCGTTACTTATTACTCGTTGGCGTTTAAAACGCCTGTTACAAGTTGTGTGTGCTGCTGTGCGAGAATGTAACTACTGGTCATGGGGGGGGGAACAACTGTTTACCGTTTTCTATCTACAAAGAAGTGTCAAAAATTACTACATCCAATTAAAGGTGCGGGCAGGGATTGGATTCTTCTTTAGACGATATGAGGAGGGGAATGTTTGATGCATTTTAATTAGAGAAAAGAACATGCAATGACTTGCTTAAAGCTTGTTTATGCGGAAAATAAATAAAAGGTAGAAGGATGGAAAAAAACGCTCTTTTGTTTAGTTTGTCTTTTGGCAGGGGCTACGCTAGTTTTGCGTTACATAGTTTTGTGGTGTGGTCCAATTACCATTATAATTGTTTCTGTGTTTTTTACGTCATGTATTATGTACATCGCCCTGGGTAGCTTGCACTAGTAAGTATATATATAATATATATAAAAGGTTATACATATATATGCCAAAAACGAGTTTCAACGAGTGGCGAGTTCCTGACTCGCTGCAATACTCTTTTTGTTACTCAAGTAGCGAGTTGTTGCATTTCTTTTTGTTGTTGCTTGAGTAACGAGTAACGATTCTCGTCTCACTAATCTCTGCCTCTCTCGTTACTCGTTGGCTTTAACCCAAAGAAGAGTTATAGAGTATAAAGAAGCGGGAAATTCATTTTCTGTTTTGGAGGTTCAGGAAGGACCATACGAAAGGCAAAGAAAGCTCCTTTTTGATGGACATATACATACATATATATAGGTATAGATTATATAGAGTAGATATACGAGTATATATGTGTTGAATATGGTACGATATATATATATATATATATAGATGAGCAGGAGCTGTGTAGTAGTAGTAGATATTAAATGAAGAGTAGTAAGTATAGTCGATGACCATATGAGATGACAATGATGTTGAGGAGTTTTTGGATTCGGTTGTGGGTTTACAGTTGGAGTGGGTGTGGATGTGGATACGGGAGGGGCATTCGATGTACTTGGAATCGAATACCCATTGTTGTACTACCAGTGCAATATGCGCAACTGATCCAAAATGCGTTGCTTGAAGAATGTGCCCAGCATGCCAAAGACTGTGGACACAGCGGCAATGCCCATCATGATCTGCATGACGCAATGTATCCCGGATAGCTCTTCCTCCGTCTGCTTGTGCCTGTGCCGTGCCCGATGATGACGTCTTCCGCCGCCACTTTCATGCAGCCGCTGCAACCTCTCGAGATCTTCATCGAATTGCGGTATTATGGCCAAATTGATGACCTCCGTCTTGGACAGAAGCTGCTCATTGGCTATGGTATGGGCTTCGGTGCCACCACCTTTGCTGGTGGCCTCATTATGTTCCCTCTCCCGCTGCTTCTCCAATTCCCGCACACGAGATCGCTCATCGAGCATGGTATTATCGCGACTAAAATCAAAGTCACGACTCAGGGAGGGTATCAGGGGAGGCTGTTGTTGTAGGGTACGTGACGAGGTGGGATATTCGGCCAGGTTGACTTTGGTAAGGAAATGTCCTCCAGGTTGGGCTGCCAGCAGGGAGCGTGGTGTTGCCGCCTCCCCTCCTAATCCACCACCACCACCCGTTGTGGGTGGCAATTGATCTCGGACACGCGTCTCCTGGAACTGATTCTTCTTGATGCCCAACACCTCGGACAACGGACGATTTATCATCGGCAGCAGGGAGTCCGAGGTGGGGCGTATTATGAATGAACCACCTGGTTGGGCATGGGCCGGTGGTTCTAGGATTTCCGGCTGTGCCGGTTTTGGTGTAGTAACCACATTCGATGATCTATCCTCACCACCTCCACCTGATGCTCCTCCGCCTCCACTAGCACCACGCTCTTCATTATCCTCACTATCTGTGTAGATGGAATCATCCGATGAAGATGAATCATCTGAAGATGCGCTATCCGCGGTCTTTGATTGCTCTGGTTTTTGTTTCCCTGTAAATTTGTGTGTCAGATTTCTAATCGGCTCGTACTTGGAACTCTCCGAATCTCCACGATAAAGCAGCGCCACCTTGCCATCGGGTGTTAAAACAGGCGTAATCTTTGGATGTGGCGATGGAAAACGATGACTGCTCTCTGGATCCGGTGACAAGGCATCGAAATCGGTTAACGTTGGCTTCTTCTGTTGTTCCGTTTGCTCCTTCTCCGGACCCTTATCCGTTTGCTCATACACAATGCTCACTTTGCCCAATGGCGTTGATATAATCTTGATGGCATCGTTGGCATTCTTACGGAAATAATGATTCGAATTCTTACGCTGTGCGGAACTGGAGCCAAAGAAGCCAGCGTTACCTCCATCGCCAGTGTCAGCAAACTCATCATCGACACCGTCATCGTTGTCCTCCTCGCCATCCTCATCATCGTTAGCAAAATGGCCGCTGCTCTCGCGCAGATCAATCGCAGTGCTCGGCACGGCCACCGCCGGTGAGGCTTGACTTTCGGTTAGCAACTTTTTGCGTATATTCTCCAATTGACTCTGACGATAACTGGAACTGGGTCGAAAACGAGAACGGATCGAGCCCCCAAAACCACTGCCCTCCTCATTGACAAAGTGTTCTTCATCGTGGGATTGTGGTCGTGGGGCCAGACGTGGTCGTTCTAAAGCAATTCTCTCATCATCTTCATCATAGCCCATGTCTTCCTCTTCTTCCTGCTCCTGCTTTGCTCCTTCTGCCACTAAACTCTTGGGATTGGGAAGCTGTTCAGGTTCCTCGTCATCCTCATCCTCTTCTAAATCATCTAAACCGTCATCCTCATCATCATCATCATCTAATTCATCATCATCGTAGGTTTGTTCCATAGGATAATCTTGATCCCCATCCCCCTCTGCTAAGCTCTCCTCCTCCTCCTCCTCTACCGTCTCCTCCTCCGCCCCTTGGCTAGTATTATGCTTTAAACTAAGACTATGATTACTACTACTACTACTACTACTAAAAGTTAAATTTAATTGTGTTCCTAAACTAACATCTAAGCTGCTATTGCTCGTCGTTTGGAGCAATTGGGTAGTCGCATCTTTCAGTCAGTAGCATTTCTTGCTGCATCCACATTTGCGCACAATATCCAAGTTCTTGATGTACTTGCGATTATTGCTGCACACCATGCGCACCTGTACGAATCGAGAGATTAGAGAGATTAGTTTCGCCACAGAGACGGCTTCTCATAGAGATTTTTCGCTTACCTTGCGCCTTCTGACAATCTTTGCTGCACAGCATTGATTGCCACAGCCGCCCACGCATTTGGCATATTTCAGCGGCTGCCTGGAACGGCAATCGTTCTCTGTATAATACTCACGCACCTGCTCCTTCCGACACGTGGAGGCAGCTGACAAAAAAAGAAGAGAAACCAATGCAATTAGCAATGACTGTGGTCAGATAATTGAATTTTTCTCCCATCACCCACATCTAACGAAACCAATCCTTCCCCTTTCTTCTCTCTCTAAGTGTAAAATGAAGATGAGAATGCGGCAAATCTGTGTGTATGTGGGCGGTGTGTGTCTGTGTGTGCGTGTGGGCGGGTGTGTTTGCGTGTGTGTTCTAATGAAAATTTATAAGGAATTCTCAAGCGAACTTTCCAACAAGTTAACAAGTAGTCAAAGGAACCAACAAGAGACTTTTTAATTTGATTCTAAATATTGCCTTGCCCTCTACTATTTACCATTTACCAAGGACCTAACGAAAGGGTCCAATCGATTTGCGTGGGTCTTTTCGTGGTTATAAGCGTCAAAGGCTTTCGAATGGGTCATAAATCTTCCCTCCCCCCTCACTGATGGATGTGGCTAGTGCGTCATTTTACTCACAAATGTATTTTTTATTACCCCTTTATATGACTTGGCTGAAATGGAAAGGGTTTGGTTTATTGTCTAAAGGATTTCTCATGCGTAGGTGAATTGTAGTTAGTGTTGCTTGGATTACAACTTTAATTAGAGTTAGGTACAGGGAACGCACCTTCAAGGTAGAAGTATTGATGGTCAAACACCTACTAATCAAATAAGAAATTTCCATTTAGATTTCAGACAGATCTTTCTAGTTCGCTTGAATAATTCCCATGGGTTATATAAGAATGAATGAATGTATGTATGAGAAGCATTTTATGTGATATGTACCAGTGATTGTTGGGGGCTCTGCGTTGCCCTCACCTTGATCGCAGTAGCGGCCTCTTTGGCCGTGTTTGCATTTGCATTGATAGCCATCCCTGGCATTGGCGTTGGGTACACAGCGACTGCCACGACGGCATTTGTTCTCCAGGCAGGGATCAACAGGTTCCTTAGTAGAAACTAAATGTCAGCAAAAGGAACTTTCTTTTTAATCGCATGCCCTTACCTCTTTGATGTGCGGTGTTTCGTCCATAAAGTCCTGCTCATCGTCCTCTTCCTCGGCCTGTTCGCCCTCGAGAAGAGCACAGCCTGGTGTAATCTTCTGCTGACGCTGGGCATTGCCAAAGTCCACCAGTTTGTGATTGATCCAGACCTCTTTCATGCAGCCCTTGAAACTGGTCAGATTGCGTATTTGCCAATTTTTGTAGGCCTGTTGAGCAGGATCCACAGGCAGACCGCCCAGGAACATGGGTGTAGTTAGCTTGAGATAATCCATAGACCCCTCATTGATTATGGAACGTGCCAATCCGCGATCCACACGCAGGGTAAAGTTCTTTTTAATGGCAATTAACTCGACGGCATGATATTTGCCATCGGCAACCATTTCGAAGCTATACATGGTCGATACTGGATAATTGCCCACATCGTAGCTAACCCGTATCCGTCCATTGAATAGCTCCACGGCCAAGTGGGCATCCTGTCCGTTGTACATCAATATGCCATTCTGTTCGGCACTGCTAAAGACAATAGTGACATTTGCCTCGGGCCTCGTACGCAGCGGTTCCAGCTCCACAAACGAATTGTTATGGACAAAACTAATGCTGGTCAGATACTCACACCATTTGCCGGTATAACCGGGGTGGCATTTGCACAGGTAATCCGAGCCAGCGGCATTTGGTTGAAAGCAAACGCCATGCTTACACTCATGATTCTGGCACGGTGAGGTCTGTGGATACATCATCGAGATCATGTTGTGGCCCTCACAATATTTGCCCGTGAAGTCATCCGGACACTTGCACACATAGTCATTAATGCCGTCGATGCAGGTGCCTCCATTTTGGCACATATGATTCTGACAGTCATCAATATTATCCGTACAATTGATGCCATGGAAACCGGCCAAGCAATCGCAACTATAATGCGTGAAGTGGTCCATGCACTTGGCCCCGTTGGCGCAGGGATTGAACTCTTGACTGCAGAATTGAATCTTCGTATCGCAATATTCACCGGTGAATCCTGGTTGACACTCGCAGGTGTAGGACTGAACCCCATCAATGCAGGTGGCATTGTTCTGACACTTTGTCTCGCCCAGACAATCGTCAATATTGGTCTCACAACGAGCTCCAGTGTAGCCAGCGGCGCATTGGCAACTAAAACGTCCTTCCTCCAACACTGTGCAGGTGGCATTATTACGGCAAGGATTACCATAGCAGGCATCGATCATGAATTCACAGTGTTTGCCATGATAACCTGGCTGGCACAGACACTGATATTCCCTCTCGGGCAGGGCGACACATTGAGCCTTATTCTGGCATGGTTGCTCATAGCAGGCATTGCATTTGGCCAAGATCTCATTTCTCACCTTCCCCCGGCATACGAAATTCGATGAGGGGGTCGACAGAATTATCTTATCCTTCATTTGCTCCGGCTCCGCACATCTAGCAATGCCTGGCTCAACATAGTCCAACTTGATCCAGTCCGAGAACCATTTCAATGAGCAATCACAATACAAGGGATTACTGCCAAGTGCGCTAAATAAAAAAAGAGTGGGGATGGAAGTCAGTAACCTACTTGAAGCCTATTCCAACTGTGTTACTTACATGTGTGTCAACGATTTGAGATCCTCAAAGGAGCCTTCCGGCAGCATTGATATGCGATTGCCGTGCAGTGAGAGCACGCGCAAGTTATTCAGTCCAGACAACGCATGACGCTGCAGACACTGCAGTTTATTGTAGGAAATGATGCTGAGGAGAATAGGAAAGGAAAAGGGCACAAACCCAAGAAAAAGAAAAACGTTTACAAATTGCACACACAGTCAGATACAGATGCCTAACACTCCCATTCCCAAACCCAAACCCATTCCCATCCCAATACAACAATTGATGAAGAAATGAAAGTAATTGCAAAACGTTTTACCAAAAGAAACCAAAGAAAAGGAGAAAAAAGCGACAGCTAAACTTTGATTTTGGATAGCGCACATATTCCTCTAAACGTCTAAAGGTACAGTGGGATAAATACGTTATAAGGCGAAACTAATATCAGGAAGTCTAATAACATTTTGGTGACCCCGACGTGGTGGTCCTAATTTTAACTCAACAATTTCGGTCTCGACAGTTTGAACTGAAACCTTCCGGTCTGACTACATATTGGTGACCCCGATGTTATGATTGAAATATATCATTTCGATGCGTTGTTGTATGATAAGTTTCAGAAAGGAGAAGTATTTTGAAGCAGATGGTTCTCAGTTGAAATTTTTTTCTATCTAAGATTTCAGATTTAGATTAGAAGAATTGTTTGCGAATTTCCTTGGTATATAAAATATTAAAATAACTGAATCAAAAACAAATTCATATTAGACGGCTTTGTAATATATTTAGCATCGATCTATAGCATATGAAATCTCAGAATTATCTCATATCAACAAAACCTTGAATACTAATAAAGTTAAACAGCAAACATAAGCATTTATCTTATTGCTTGACTTAAGATACAATTTTTCGACTTTTTGACCACTGTGCAAGTGCTAAGCGACGATGACGACTAATGCTTAAGCACGAGTCACGACTTCGTCTTAACGTTTCGGAATGAATTTCGTGCTTGAGCCTTTTGCCAAAAAAAAAATGAAACCCCGAACCTGCACCCGTCTACCCATAGACCAAACTCAATCCCAGGTCGACAAACGTTGCAATTGCCGCAAAATTGTGTCAAGCCCTCTTGAGCTTTTCGATTTGTGGCATTTTTTTGTAGAGCTGGTCGAGCAATTAAAAAGTCATTAGGTATAAAGTCCTAGACCCCCTTTCTCCACCCTCTTTCCACCGATTCAAACAATGTTGCAAAATACTCACAGTGTGGATAGTTTGGTCAGATTGGCAAAAGTGTAATTGGATAGGATGGTGATCTGATTATTGCTGAGATCACTGCAAAGAGAGACGAGGGACCATTATTAGTTAGGCCTTTGGAATGGGCAATTCTATACTAAATACTCACAGTCTGGTTAAACTCCTCAAATGTCGGATTCGCTCATAGTGTATTTGCTCAATCTCATTCGATTCGAGATACAATTCAGATGTTTCGGCTGGAATGCCGCGTGGTATTTCCTTCAATTGATTGCGTGAGCAACGTACCACAGTGCCGGTGCACGTGCACGACGGCGGACAATAGCCATCGCCCAGGCATCCTTCGCTATTCTCGCTGCTGCATTTGAATTCGTTGTGGGGCAGATCCTTGATTTGCACATCACGTACCTTGGCTGGGGCAGCGCAACGTGCTGTCCCACCGTTCAATGATTTTTTACGTAACCAATCGGCGAACCAGGCCAAATGACAATTACAATTGAATGGATTCGATGCAAGGTTTCTATAAAAACGAAAAAAAAAGACGAATAAATAAATAAATAAACCACCAATCCAATAGATAGATAAATAAAGCGGGATTTTACAATTCAATTAGTTGTAAAAGAGAACGACAAACAAAACCGCCAGAGAAATTTCAGATAAGATAAATGGTTTACAACCCAAAAAGGGAGTTTTTGGAAAATGAATGGCTTTAAGTTACATCACACAAAAGCATTTAGTTTTCCATGGCATAAATTTGTTTAAGCTGATTAAATCTAGTATAAATAACCGATAGTGATGTATGTAAGTCAATCTAACTCAAAGTTGTATCAATTAAAACTCATATCTGTTGATTAAGATTAGATTATTTAAGTCATATATCAAATTCTAGAATCGAAATGCTTTAATTTCCTAACATCTACTCTGTCAAAAGTATCAATTTTGGAATTATTGACTGAAGTTTATGTTTAACCTTTACTGTCCACGATCAGACTCACACTTAACAAACATTTTTAACAATTCTGTGTTTAAAATTAAGGGTTCTACTTATTAGTTAATTTTTTAGACATTCTGGCTTTGGGATGATTATTACTTCAACAACCCTCAGCACTTATCCTTCTACATTTTATTATTATTATTAAGAAGTTAAGGCAAAATCACAGTTTGTGCATATATTATGTTTGTAATTAATTATTCATAGCATACTTTAAGGAACTACAAAAGCCTATTTAAACCGTATTTAACCTAGCAAAGACTACATCTCCATTAAATGCTTTCAAGGCGGGGAATGGAGTCTGTGTGTACGTGACAATATTTTATATTGGTGGGATCAAGAAGCAAATGTGTCGTAAAAAACTATAAAGAAGAGAGATGTGTCCTCAAGAAGTTCAAAATTTGCTTAATTTAAGTTAGTTAGTTAGTTACAGTTAAAAGGAAAAGTTTGGGTTCAAAAAACAGCCATTATTTACAAACAAAAAAATCGGAAAAGTTTTTGGAGATGTTATGCATTACATTTTCAACATGGTTGTTAAGAAAATGGGACGATGGATAAGGTTTTCCTAAAAATATACTTCGGGAATGTTTCTAGATTTTTTATAGTCCTATCATGCCTTCAACGATGAAGGATTTTTAAGATATGGCCAAGTATTTTTTTTTGCATTTGGGAATAATCTGCAAATTTCTGGCTTATAGTTTACATTTTCACAGTGTAGTTTCCAAATATGAGTTGGTATATTTCTAAATTGCTATTGTTGATTAAGCTCTATTGATACCTAATAAGTGTATTTTATGCCTTTCAATATTTCTTTGTCTTTTGGTTTCGCACTTTCTCTCTGACACTTTGCCTCTGCTCCTTGCTCCAAAAATCAAATCGCAGCCCTTGACTGGGGGTTTTATAAATTAATTATTTCCATTGTGAGTGTTTACATATATATGTATGTATATCCTATGCAAAGAAGAAAACAAATGGAGGGAGTAAGAGTTGGTTAAAGGGGAGGGGGGCATACACATATGTTACACACTCTTTGGCTAGGGCTCCTCTTTAATTATGCGAGCGAATGCGAAACAATGGCGCACAAATTACATTGGCAATTCCAAAGTTACAACCAATCCGAGACGATAGAGGAAGAGAGAGATGGGGGGGGGTCGAAAGAGAGTCGAGAGTCCAGACTAATTTAATAAGCAATGCTGCTTTGTCATGCCATCAACGTGGCACTAGGCCCCATTCCATTAGAACTAGTGTGTGTGTGCGAGATGTATGTAGGCCGCAGGCTCCTAACTAACACTTTGTGTGTGGGCTTCTCTCCGCCCCCGCCCTGCCATTCACTTACACTTACACCTTTAGATGCCTGCTGGCTCGGCTATATGGCGTTTTTGGGGGTGTCATGTGGTGTGCCCGGGCACTTAATGAATTTCATTGAAGCTATTTATTAGCTACTTAAATGAATTTTACAATAATTTTAGATGAAAACCGACGACCACAACAGAAGAGCAGCACCAGCAGCAGCAGCACCTCATCATGGGCCACAGAGCACTTGCTCTCTCTCTCTCTCTGTCTTTATTGAACTCAATTTTAATTAATTAAATCATCGAAGACAGGAGCCTTACCATACATACACACATACATCCATCCACTGGGGGGATGATTTACAAGCAAACACACAAAACAGAACACAACAAAACAGAACAGAACAGAGTCCGCACTCGCACACAGAGAGAGAAAGAGAGTATGTAAGTGACGGAGAGTGGAAACGGCGGGGGAGTAGTTGGAGCATGTTGGGATCTCTTTCTTATCGCAACAGCAGGCAGTCAGGCTGGCTCGTAAATTGAAGTTCAATTGAATTATATACAATACTTGCGAGTAGTTCTGCCTGATTTCCAAGATGATGCCAGACGAAGTTCAACTAGAGAACAATCAAAACCATTAACCCCATTTTATGTGATAGATAGGAAAAGCAGATAGTGGCAGAGAGAGAGGGAAAGAGAGCGGGAGGCAGTGGGCAAAGCTAGGCAATTAATGCTTAAGCTAAATCATTTATCTATTAAAGTGGCCACAGAGGCAGCGCAAATGAACAAGTAAGCCACAAAGGGGGTGAGAAGCGAAGTTGATCCCCTCCCCGTTGAGGTTATTGCTTATCCCATCGAATCAGTAAGTATGAATAAGCATTTCGAGCTGAATAGCCGAGCAAAAGTAGAACACATTTTTTTATGCTCCATTCTAGCCAAAGTCTGATAAACGCTACACTTGGTGAATTTAGTCTAATTCATTTAATTTTAGCACAAACTATCGTTTCTCTTCTTGCCAATTCTCCCCCTTCTCACTCTCTGAATATAACTAAGCCCCTGTCTAGGCACTTGGAACACTTTTAATTGCTATGCATGGGCAGCAAGTGCATCTGCCGCTGCATCTGGTATCTATTGGATGTACTTACAGCGATGTCAGTGAATTGAGATGTTCAAAGGAACCAGGCATAACGCATGAGATTTGATTGTCATACAGATTGCTGCAATTGAAAATTAGAGGGAAAGGGAAAAACAATGTTTTGTATTACTCAATTAATGGGTATAAATGATGCATAAGAGGAGAATTAGTTAAACTTACAGTGTCTTTAGCTGATGCAGTCCTAGAAACATTTTATTGGAGATTTCCTTAATCTTATTCTCACCCAGCTGCAAATCCTGTATGCGTGAGGCACCCTCAAAGGCATTCGGTTCAATGCCAGTCAGTTGATTACGCTTCAATTCCAGTTTAACCAAATGCGGCAGATGACCAAACAGGCCATCCGAATTGATGCGACCCAGTTCGTTATCGTTGAGCAAACTTTCGAAGGAAACGGGAATAATGTAGATCAAATGGAGGGAGGACCAACCAGCCAACCAACTGGAGGAAACAAAACTTACAGTTCAGTGGTATGCAGGGGAATGTCGCGTGGTATTTCCTTTAGGCCACGACCGGAGCAGTCGACAGTGGTGCCCTCGCAATGGCACATTGAGGGGCAGTCAGAATCCATGCGGCATTCGCCGGACAACTTCATTCGCAATTCATCCCAGGAGCCTAAAAATGGGTGGGTGAGCGGTTGGGTTGAGACATATTTTTCTCTCTCTTCCTTAGCCTACAGTGTGATGTGGTGTGGTGTGTGTACTTACATTTAAATTTCTCTTCGCGGAGCGATTCAATGCGACGACGATGCATCCGCTTCGGTGACTCACAGCGTGCTCCACTTGTCTCTATGGGATTTTTGTGCAAATAGTCGGCCAGCCAGCGTAGATTGCAGTCACAAATGAAAGGATTCTTGGCCAAATGTCTGAAAAGACGCAAAAAAAGAAAAGAAAATAAAAGTAGCATTGAGCATTCAACTGAATGGAAATGGTGAAAATGTGGGGGGAGGGTAAATAGAAGGGACGGTCGTCTTGAGACATCTTACAAGTGCAGTAAAGCCTTATGGCTACAACATTTCCGTTTGTCGTTGTTGTCGGTGTTTTGCAACTATTTAAAAGCAATTCTATAACCAGGGTTGACAACTTCTTAATAATTGTTGTTTGTACAATCCGCAAAATATTTGGAATTGTAATCGAAAACTCATACAAAATGAAAACTCTACAAAAATAATAAAATCTTTCGAGTTTATTTGTCATGTCCATAAAAATCTATACAATAATGCTTCTTTGGATTCCTGCGACAACTCTAGGCTTATGCTTAACCCACTCAAGCATAGAGAAAGAAAGAACTTCTCTAACGCAACAAAAAAGAAAAAACCCTTGGAATATTTCCTTACTTCTTTTACTTTTCATCATCATCATCTTATAGCACTTAAGGTTTGAGGTTTCAGGCGTGTACATTTATCGATGCCAAAAGAAAGAATTCCCCTTCTGAAGTCCACGACGTCTTTTGTTCGTCAACGTCTCTTTCTTTACGGTTCAGAGACGACCGATATTCCTTGGTCTTGGACCTCTTTTTTAATGCGAATGACTTCGTCTTCGTTTTCGTCTCGGTCTTGGGCTTGCTTGTTGTGCAGCTAAACAAATGTCAACGCGAAAGCCAAGTCAAAGGCAACTACTAAATGCACTTCAGAGGTTTAACACCAAAGTGCCTGGGTGCTCCATTCAAGATGGGAGGCTCGAAAGAGTAAGGCGAGGAGGATGCCTTCTCCATCTTGCACTCTCGAAAAAAACACACTCATGCTCAAGTTGCTGATGGGTGGGCGTTACAGAAGGAGAGAGGCGTAGAGACTTCATGTACTTACACCGTTTTGATGCTCTTCATGGCGTCGAATGTGCCATTAGCCAAAGACTGAATGTTGTTGTCGTACAGCGATAGAAGACTAAGGCTATGCAGGTCACGGAAGGCATCCTTGCGTATGCACGAGATCTCGTTGGCGTTCAACAGCAGCAACTGCAGTGAGCTAAGTCCTTTGAATACGCCGGAGGGTAAATCCTTTATTTTATTGCCATACAGCACACTGAAGGGAGGAGTAGCAGTCAGGAGGAGCAGCAGCAGCAGCAGAAACATGAAAAGGAACACAAATAGAACACAGATGAATGTTAAGAAATGAATAAAAATCCAAGGGAGTGGGCCAAGGAGGGAACTTTGGTGATGGAGGCACAAGACAAAGTGGTTAAAGGCTGTTGTTGTCGTTCTTGTTTGTGGGTAACTGGTTTTGGCATACCCACAACATAGACAAAACCTAGAGATGTGCGTGAAATGGTTAAAAGAACCTTTGAAATGCTCGTTGGACACTAGGCTTAGTTCTTTAGTTACCACTCGCCAATTTGCTGATCCTTTTAGGCCTTTCACGTTACCATCTCTAGATCAAATTGCACGTGTTCACATTTAGTAGGTGAGCCATACATATGTGGTTGTTTGCGGCGGGTGAAGGCGGGGGGAACCTCAGGTAAGCTGATGCCTTGCGGTGGTGTTGGCAACGCTTTAACGTAGGCCGATTAGCCTGCTCTGAGGCTACAGTAAGAGCCCCCAATAGCAGTCGGTATTCTGTCACTTCACTCCACTTCACTCAGTCAACCGACTGCACATTTTGTTGGGCAGGCTACTTGTTGCTTGGTCCCCCACGCCGCCTAACCATCCCTCAATTGAAAGCTACTTACAGTGTGGTTAGCTGCTTTAGGCCACTGAGTGCATCATGGGCAATACGCGATATATTGTTGTTGGACAAATCAATGCGTCGCAAACGTCGAAAGCTTGAAAACGATTTCGGTGGCAATTCCGTGATGAAATTTTGCTCTAGGCGTCTATTGAAGAAGAGTCATTTAGAGATATTTATTTGCATATATGTACTTAGAGATGAATCAGTTCTACTTACAGTTCGGTGGTATCATCGGGCAGGGTAACTGGCACACTGGTCAGACTCTTCTCACGGCAATCAACAATACCATCCGCGCATCGGCATGGGTGTGGACAACTGTTCTCCACTCCACATTCCATGGGCGCATGCTCGGTGAGGCCTGCAAAAATTGATCAAGATGATGATGAAAACCGATGGAAACAACAAGTGCATAAGAATAACACTCCGAGCAGTAGCTACCGCAACAACGAAGCATTGATTTGATCCCATCCATTCCAGCATTGCAAAGTGAAGTTGGAGTTACACTATGGCCAACCACATAATTATCAACGCTACTGCACCACGCCAAAGATGGAGATCCCCAACAACAGCAAAAAAATATACAAGCAGCCGCTAGTCATAAATGTTTACCCACATAATTCCATAGCAATTTTATATTCCTTTTCTCTCCTCTTTTTTGTTTTTGTTTTTACAAAACGAAAGTCAAACAAGCCAGAAATTATACTATATCGATTAATCTGAACTAGGTGAAATTTTAAACACCCTATCCAACTAGGTGAAAATAAACTCTTGAAACTCACTAAGTATTTCCTGTATTTCTAAAGTGATAGTTTTCTATAAACGATGTTTGCTTTGAGGATTATTATTTATCCACAAAATTTCTTCGTATTTATCAAAAATAGATTTCTTCAATTGCCCATTGCATACTTTAGGGAGCAAAATTGACCCTTTTTACATTCTCCTTTCTATTCCTTTAAGTATTTTACTGGTTTCCACCTTTAAACATCTATGTTTACTGTCTGTCTTAAAATCGTTCAGTAGCAATCATCTTCAACGTTGCCAAAATACCCCATTCGCTATAAAGTGTACAATTTTATAAGTACAACTTCGTACAGGAAAGGAAAAACTCGTTTCATGGCATCGTTTGTAGCACATTTTCCGCTTCATTGAGCGCAGATTGGCTTTGGTTTTTGGATTTGGCTTTGCTTTCCATTTACTACTTGGCCCGCAGCATTTTAGCATCTGCATCTTCGAAAACAAAATACGAGAAAAAAAAAATCCCCCATCGATGACGGCGTTAAACGTTTTGGCAAACACACGACGAAGACGACGTCGATGCTATTCCATAGACTAGAGATGAAGCCACCACAACCACCAAATTGTTGCTTGTATATTTTGTGGGCGGTCTGCTGCTCATTGGAGCGGGGGCGTGCCATATGACGGTTTATATGATTTACAACGCTTTGTTTTCTCCATTCTACCCGATACCACCGATGACTACTTTGGCATATAAAACTAATTAATTTCTGGATACACAACACAACACGACATTTGTTGTCTATTTTTGGTGCGAATGCTGCTGGTTTAGGAGTGCTCAATGGGATGATGACGATGATGACGACGATGACTCTTGTGGCAGGGGAGTAGAGTGGGAGGGGCTTGGTATCCATACCTGAACATTTGAACTCCTGATCGTGCAGGTCCGCCACGTTTTGGCCCTTCAATTGTGATGGGGACTGGCATCTTGTGTATGGAGCTAGGCGCGGTGCACTGCGTAGGTAGCGCGACAGCCAGGATAAATGGCAATCGCAGGCGAATGGATTGTCCGATAGCCGCAACGCTCTCAATCGTCCCAATCCCCCAAAGGCATTGTGCGGCAAAGCGGTCAAGTTGTTGTTGTTCAGTGTCCTAAAAGAAACCGAAGGAAAGAAACCAATGAAGAATGAATACATGTGCATTGAGTAAAAACGACACTATCAACTGACTGTAATCTTTCTCCCTCTCACTCCTTTTCCGTTTTGCCTAGTTATATTTTGAGGGTTGGGCGACAACACAACCTTAACAGAAACTACAATAACAACTGATCACCGATCGTTGATCAAAACCAAACACAAAAAAAAGAAACTTAATTTAAAAATGAACTCTTCTTCCTTCAACAAGTTGCGAGAGTTGTTGTCTCCTCTTCTTGGGGTTTAATATATTATCTTCGAGGCAAAACATAAGTAATCTACATATCTAACAACTAAATCCATAAACTATACGTTAAGGAAAACAAAATTATATCCTAGGGGACAAAAGGCAAAGTGGGTAAGTACGAAAAAGTATTTTGGCAGTACCGATGTATAAATACCCTTTAGAAATAGAAGTATTATTACTAATTGTAAGATATCGATATTGAATACATTCAGAAATATGGGACTTATCTCCATTACTAGCTATGATTGAGAATATTGATTAAATACTACAGATTGAGGATCTCTCAGTCAAGTCTAGAATGACTTTCTTACTCCAAATCTCTCCCAATAATGTAAAGACTAACTTAATATAAATTATGTGGACTTTTCGGTCGATTTATTTCTATGTAATTAAGCCAAATATTATGAAAATAAAGCCTTTTGGGCTTCGGTTATAAAATCTATTATCTCATGTATGTATATAGTATTTATATCTGCCAAAAGCCACCTCATTTTGTTTTGCCAACCATAATTTATTGTTGAATCATTTATAAAAAACTCATTTTATTCGACTAATTAGTATATAAAATATTGATAAATTGCATTTAATCTAACCATAAACTCGTGAATACTCTGTGATTAATTGACTTATATTTCAGGTTAGTGCTTTTGATACTCACAGTATTTCCAATTCCACTAGCCCCTTGAAGGCATGTTCATCCATACAAGTGATTTGATTATTATCCAACTGCAAACTGCGCAAAGATTGAGCACCCTTGAAGACTCTTCGTCCCACCGTTGCAATCAGATTGTGTGAAATGTCCCTAGAAGGTTGCCATTCGAATGGATGGATGGATGAATGGTTGTGGGTGGAGGTAGAGGTGGGTAGATAAATTCAATTAGTTTCAATATAATAATGTGTGAGTCTACTTTCTACAAGTATTGACTACTTTTGGATACTTGGACTTGATTGATATTAATATAGTATATATAAATTTTCTTTTTCTTATTTTTTTGGATTACTTACAATCGCAAAAGACTCGCTGAACTTGTCACAAAGTTTTCAGGTATTGCCTTTAATCGATTGTTGTTTAGACGTCTTTGAGATTTTTGTTTATAGTGGAAGGTGTTTTGGTTTTTGTTTTTGTGTTTTTATTTTTGGTTTTTGTTTGGTGTACGAGCATATTATTTTTATGTAGGCACGCAAAAACGAAACGTAACGGAAAGTACAGTAGTTTGTGTAGAAGATATGCAAAAAGAAAAACGAAACGAGAAAATAGTATTTCAAAATCAAAACAAAGTAAATTGTACGATACTTTTTGTTCATTGCTAGCTATATATGTAAGTATATAGGCATATAATATGTATATTATTATTAAGATTATTATGAAAACAATTGATTAGCAAAAATTCTTGAGTTAGTAGTAAGATGAAAAAAGATTCCATCATGCACTAGCGCTAAGGAAAAAAGCAAAATCATTGTAGTTTTCTAGGGTTCTAAAACTTTTGTACTCACAATCGTTCGAGGGAGACCAAATCTTGTAGGGCATTCTTTTCAATGGTGTGAATTTGATTATCCGTTAGTTGGCTAAAGGGCAAGAAGAGTTAAAAGGGTTATGATTAACTTGGTTAGAAAGTGAATGAGAGATCCCAAAGGAAACCCAACTCTAATTAGGGCGTGTCTATTATGCACGCCTCTCCCATCCTCAATTTGTATCTATCTAAATGTGACCCTTTTCTGATGGGTACCAAAATTTTGTTCTTTTTTGTTTATTAGTGCTAATTTTTGTTGAAAGTTACATTAAGAAAAATTTGTTAAGAAGCTTTTGCCTGATTTCCTATCAAACTAAGAATTATTCATGATAGAAGCTTACAATTGTCTGTTGGTCAATTCAGATTTCAATACTCTTCCATGACTAAGTTTAAACGACAAAATGTACCAATAATTAGTCATATTTTAACATTTCAATATTGTACAATACTTTTTTTCTCTAGAATTTGACAACTTATGATAATAAAACAACTTATATAAATTTTCAAAAACTTATCTTTTAAAATATCGTAAAATCATAAAATTCTCTTTATAAAAGACTTGCTTCCTAAGCATTCTTTATATAATAAACTAAACCATTTCCCCCTTTTAAAATAACATTCAAAGTGAATCTACATTCCGCTATCTACTTTATGAGCTCTCTAAATTCATGTTCTCCAATCTTAAATGAGTTTTTAATATCACCCATCAATTGCTTCATCAAATGCATAAATAAATACATGTCTATATAAACAGAAGATACATACATATGTGCATATATACTATATAGTATCTTTTGGCATATACTCACAGCATTCGTAGCTTGGTCAAACGTTGAAAATCCGTCTCATATATCACCGTCAAGTTATTGCCCTGCAAATCACTGCAAAAGAGAAATGGAAAAATGAGATCAAGATTATTTGGCTTGGCAGTAATTAAGTAGGATATATATATACATATATACTATATCTGTAGGATGTTGCAATACGAGAGAGAAGTAGTAAGGCTAATCAAAATTAGCTGGTCATACGATAATTTTTTTTAATTGCTTGTAAAACAAGAAGAACAACAAGAAAACTGAGATACAAAGATATACAGCAACAACAACTACATGGCAACAGCAGCTGGTGGCAATCCATGATATGTGGATTGGTGGTTGCTTATTGGTGGTGCTGATGGTGCTGATGGTTGCCTTTTTGTCTGATAACAAAAATATGATATTTAATCATTTTACATGCCCCATCCCCTCAGAGTCACAGTCTCAGCTCCCAGGAGTAGTCGTGGTAGGAAGAAGAACTCGTTTTATTCAAGAGAAACAGAAAAATTTGTTACCTGTAGATGTCATAACAATGAAATGCAACCAAAATGAGATACAAAAGAGGCATGGGCAAACATACGGGAACCGAAGCAAATGCGCATGCGCAACACCGCGCAGATACCGACACAGACATAGCCAGAGCCACAGCCACAGCCACAGTCACAGCCTGTGCCTCAGCTGCTGCTTCTCTGTTTTGAGTAAGGTTTTGTTTTTGGGTTTCGAACAGGTAGTAAGACCTTCAGAGACCCAAACGTTAAGATATTTCTGTGTCTGTGTTTTTATTTCTGCTTCTTCTTCTTTTCCGTCTTAAGCCTTAATGAATCTCGCATCAAGTTGCGAGGCAACATCATGAACGGGCCAAGACTGCTCTACGTCTTCTCTCTATAAAGTGAAAGAAACAGATGCAACAGGGGCGTTTGGCGAATGAAGTTCTCTTAGGGGGATTGAATACATACATACATATATATTTTTTAGACGTTTAAAGTCTAATCAATTTTATATAAACATTTTAGTAGTTCATCAAAAACAGTAGACAGACAACCTTCAATTTTTTGTTTGCGTCATTAAATGATCTCAAGTATGCTCAATTGGAAGTTTGAAATGTAAAATATTTAAAGCTAGACTTAGTTCACGGATATAAATTTCAAAGGCATTCGTCAGATTCTTCCAAACAGGGAAAGAAATAACTATGTATGTACATCATATGTAGATGTAACAAAATTGAGTCCTTTTAACGATGCAGCTCATTTATAGTTGTGATTAAGGTTGGTTTCGATATTAAGCTTTGAAATATCAATGGATAATGGAAAACTAAATACAAAATCAAAGCCAAAATCTTTATACACTGAATGAAATATATGGAATTAATTTGACTTAAATTGAAAGAGTGTATTGGACATTTTTATCAGCTTGGTTTTAATAAATTCGATAAATTGGAAAATATATTTTTAAATGGCACAAGTCGAGTTTCTCACACTTTTCAATGTGGGCTAAGTTTGATAACTGATTGAGCCTTTCAAATATGCTTTAGTTCTGCATAATAGAAGTTAATTTTGGTGTAATGTAATTTACCAGTTCTAGGTACTCGAATCACATCAATTTCTAAGTCTGTCTCTCTCTCTCTCTCTCTCTAAAACTCTTTCCCTAAATCTCACTCTATCTTTTCCTTGGCTTTGGGCCCCTTTTTGCTGTTGGGTCTACGCCTTTTGAAATATTTGTTGTACATATTTTTTTAATGAGCTTAATATCTCTTGGCTAGATGTGGCCATCTCGTTCCCTCTATCGCGCAGTTTGGTCTTTTTTTCTGGTCTTAGATCCGACTGATTACACCAAGTCTCTCCTCAGCATCGGCATTTGATACACTGTCTCTGTGTGTAAAGATTTGAAAGATTTCTGTAAAATAAAAACAAAAGCAAAAGTCTTTGCCTTAATTGCCAGACATTTTTCAAAAGCTGACGGTTTTTTTTCAATGCTGTTGTTGTTGTTTGTGCTGTTGCTGCTGCTGCCTTTTGTTGTAATGGTTTAAAATATAATTTGTTAGGAAAGCTTATGCATAATTTTTGCCGTTTTGTGCCATATAATTAAACATTTAACATTTAACTTCATTATAAAAAAGCAAGACCAAGAGGAAAAAAGAAGAAGTTGGGTTTTTGTTGGTTTTTCGCTGTCGTTTTTCGGTGGCTCCCCGCAATTAGATTTCATCTGCTGCTGCTGGGACTGAGACTTCTCTTTGATGTGTTTGCAGCTGTTACTTCGCCTGAAAGTTGGCAGCTATAAATTAGGCTCACCTTTTTGGCTAGAGGTTAGGGCGTGCTAAGGTGTGAAAGGGACCTGAGAATTGAACTCAACTGGGTTTAGGTTAGATTCAAGTTTGAGTTCGGTTCGTTCGCTTGGGTTTCTACACTGAATTATATGCAAAAATGCTGTCGTGTCAATTGAATAAACTAACTCTCTGTGTGTGAGAGAGTGAGTGGCAGGTCGTTTCTAGTCATTCCTCAGCCATGTAATTAAATGGCCATGCCAAGGTCCAGGGCATGGCTACAGAATGAGTGAAAGAGAGAGGTAGAGGGAGAGAGTGAGACTCATAGATAGGAAAACGCCTGGTTACAATTTGCTTTGGTCCCAGTTTGCATATTGCCATTGTTATTCTTTTTTTCAAGTTTCATTCGTTTTTCTTTTCTGTTTTTTGCCATTGGAGCGCATATTGACAGGCCCAATGCCCGAGCCTGTTTCTCTGCTCATGCCCCTGCCCGTGCCCAGATCCAATAAAGTTGTGGGCATGTTCAATATTTGATGTGCACATACAGTACCTAGGTATATAAAAATACATGGTACATGTTGTGGAAAAGATAGTTAGATACTTCTGTGTGGCTTATTAGGGTGATTCATGCCATCAATTTTGCATTCTTCTTTAATCTAATGAGAAGTTTAAAGTTAAATGACTAGCTAATTGACTATTCATTACAGAAATCACATTGAAAATGTTGAATTTAATGAGCCAAGTTGCTGCAACTAGTAGATACGGGTTTTCAGAGTCTTTGTGAATCAATAAACTTGGAAATTGAATAAATTTGTCACAGAACTAGATGGTTTTGTAACGAAATTTCATCTTTTGAGGGATAATTAGATTGTATGAAGTGAAAATATAGAAAATATTACTTAAGAGAAACATGTTTTCACTTGACAGATCGACAAAACATGACTCTTACTCTTGGTTAGTAGTAATACAAGATAGACAACTTAAAGAAAGGGAAAGGGAAGAGATATAATACTTATTGCATACTTCCAGGGGTCTATCCACCTGGCAAGCCGCTTTTTCTTACAATACTAGAAAAGACAATTGTGTACTGCTTTTAAATGATGTTATCTTTAATTTTTAATCAATTTTTCATATACTTTTAAAAAGATCAAAAACTTTGTGCATACTTTTAGGGGCATATGTTCCAACTTTCTTAACGCCTCAACAGTAATGCTTATTTCAGAGATTTTAATTTATCTTGCAAACTTATCATCTAAATCTATTAAGCAATCCATCATCTTAAAAAAGGGGAAACATTTTATAGTTCGTAGAAACGTGTCGAGTTATTTTGGCGATTCATATTTCACTCTTCTATGATTTAATGTCTTTGCTTCACTTTGATTTCGTTTATGGTTTCTTATATCAAATTTCCAAACATTTGACAGTTTAAATAATAAAACGCAAAAGCAAAGAAAATCCTCTCGATGTTTAATCATTTATAATCCATTGGCATTTAATGGTGGCTCTTTTCTCCTTTTGGCCTTGGTTCTAGGTCTTCAGTTCTTGTTTTTTTATGTACGAGGTGAAAAGGGTAGCTGTTTTTTAAGCTGTTCTTAAGTCTTTTGACACATTCCTTTTTAAGTGACACAAAAAAATATGTCACTTGAAATGATTTGATACCCCTGAAGCACCCTGTTATTGTATCTGTGTGTGTCTGTGTGCCCTGTATGGAGGTACAGAGGTTCTCAGTGCATTTCAGTTTCTGGCTATTTTAAAATGCAAATATGTCGTGCATGTTGTGATATGTTTTTCATTTTCTGCCTTTTCGTTTTCGCATTTATTTGTTCATTTTTATTTCAGCTTTTATTATTATTTTTTGCCGTTTCTCAGTATATTTCAGCATTTTGCATAAAAACAAATGTGTCCCTGAGCGCTATTTGACTACTCAGGCGACGAGAGCAACTGAGCATTTATACCAAAGAGCCAAGCCTGGGTTCTGGGCCTGCCTGACTACTTATAACTGGGCTATAATGCGGCAGTTGCTGTTGCTGGCGCTGCTGATATCTGTTATTAATTTATGTAGACGGTGGGGAATATATGTATATGTATACGAAATACGAAAAATAGCTACAGCCGCCGCCGTGCGTCGTCAGTCGTGGCAACAGCTTTTTGAGGTCGCCAACGATTGGGTGGCAGCTGAAGTGGTTGGAGCATTTTGCATACACTTGCTAATTGCCGGCACGTTAATTTATGTGGCGACAACGTGAACGATGGACAGACGATTCCGAGTTGGGTGAAGGGGAATGAGGAAGGGAGGGCCTTGAGGCAAGCTTAATGCATTTGACTTGAACCCCAAAGAGCTTCGTCTGGGCAAGCATGCAACAATTGTTGGCCAATCCCCCTGATGCGCTTATGGGACTCCAACTCCGACTTCGACTCCTTCGGCGACAATTAATAAACTTAATGGCGATTTAATGTACGACTCGAGTCGACTTCGCCTGGCTTGCTTCCCTCCCCTACCTCTCGCTTCATCCATTTGTGCGACGATTGTCGTTATCGACACGACATGGTCATGGTCTTTTATTTATTTACCCAAGTGCCCAACTGCCCATTGCAGAGCTGGCTGCCTGCTGCCCAACTGCCCATTCGCTGCTTTTGTTGTTTGTCTATGCTGATTTTAAAATAAATACAGATCAGGGTTGGGATGGCATCAGGAACGACCCCGGTACCCGGGATTTTGGGAACCGAGAACCGGCATGTGCGTACGTCTGGTCTTTATTATTATTTTAATAATATTTGAACAACTGAAAGGAAGACGTAGTAGAACGAAAATACAGGGGCAGAATGGAATTTGTCATGCCAAAATAAAATGCCTTGAAATTGAAATACATCAATTGGATGAAGTCTATAAGGATTGAATCAGCATTTTCTTGTTTTCAGTTTTGTAAGCAATGTACTTATAAATATTCTATAAATCATTTGAAATGGGTCGCTCGGTCTCTTTTGGGTTTTTCTGTCAGCGAAATTTCATTTACTAAACAAACAGAGGATTTCTCTTCGTTTCAGTTTACATTGTTATGATAGGTCTACACACGGAGGGTTCTATAACATTTCTCATAAATTGACAAGGCTTCAGGCAAGAAATATATAAGTTTCACTTTTAAAATATGAACAGGAGTTGAGTCTTTTATTTCCCTAAATATTAGAATAATCCTACAAGCAGGAAAGCAAACTAAATGAAATGTTTCTTTGGTCTTAAGGAAGAAGGAAAAGGACATCGAAATTTCAAAAGTAGTTCCAGTGCCAAAAATAGACAGTATTAAACTTAATAAACATTTTTTTAAATATCAGAAGCAAAATGCTAAAACGTTAAAAAAAAATCAGCTGGTGGTACCTTGATAAGGAGAAGCCAGTGGAAGGAGACTCAATTTTCTTTGGACTTGAAACAAATCCAACATTGGAAAATAGTTATAAATTAAAAATATTATCCTAAAACCATTGGTCTGTTATTTGATACGATTATTTCGTTTTCAGGTAGAATTCCACTGTCTAAAACACCAAAAATTGATTGCTGATTCCATTAAGTCGAGCAATCAATTTAAACAAACTACTTTACTTTTGCTTTACTTTCGTTTACTTGAAATTAAAATGGAAATGTTTTGTGTAGGTATTCGAAATCCCTTAAGCTCTTCCTGAACATGAATGCTTGGTATTTTCGTTTTTGCATGCTGTTTGTACGGATGTATGTATGTACTTACAGTCTCTCCACATCCGCTGATATTTTGCGCGGCACTTGGGTTAATCCTCGGTGCGAACAGTCGACGGTTAATCCACTACAGGAACAGACGCGAGGACATCTTGCTTCGGTAATTACGCCCACACCACCACCGGGTATATGTATGCCAACGGAACCAAGTCCGCCGCTGGAGACAGCGGCACTGCCAAAGCCACCGGCATACGGTTCGGCCTTGACAAACACCGATGGCGATGTCAGCAGGAGCAGATTGCAATAGCACCACAGAAAGGATAGGATTAAGGCTGTAGGCATTAGCCTATAAAACGGCGTTCGATGGGGCATTGTTGGTATCGGCGGCGGCGGCGTCCTGAACGGCACTGCCATTGTGGCACATTTAAAAGGCAACGTGCCTAATTGAAAGTATCGGATGCGTATACGGACGCCACTTTGTCAAATAGCAATCACAATTGAATCAATATTTATATAAAGAAGGATTCCCCCTTTCACCGTACTCTCCTCCTTCTTTATTGAGCGTTTCACTTTTGTTTCGATACGTTTAAAGCGGCGTACCGCTACGCGGTAGTTTTCCCGTGTTTTTATTTTCGAATTTGCAGACCGTTGTGACCGCCAGATACGTTGTGACAGAACTGATACGAGCCAGCTGGTCAGAGGGCAGACAAAATGCAACGAGTAACGAGTAGCGAGTGGCGTCTCTCTCACTTGTTGTCTCTCTTTATTATCTTTCTCTCTCTGTCTCCGTTTCTTTACGTGCTGTTTGTTAGGTAGAAAGATAGTTTCGCTTTGTTGTAGGTAGTTTTGTTTGGTAGGTAGATAGGTAGCGGAAATGCACTTCTCCTGCACTTTGCTGTCAGCAGTTTAGCCTCGTCTCGGCAACTTCATCATCATCATCATTGCCACACATTGACCTGCAAGGCAGCCAGCAACATTCAGTCAAGCATCTGCAAAGGAAAGAGAGTGAGGAAGAGAGTTGTAGAGTGGAAAATAAGTTGTGGAAAATCATGAAAAATTATCTATAAATTCGGCAAAAACCGAAAAAGAAAAAAAGACGAACAGCAGGAAATTGTTAGTGACTGTGATATAAATATATTCCAAATGCTTTATTTCACTTAAGTGGCCTCAACGAGGGTTGTTCCTCAAGTTTTCTACTTGGCCACTTTATTACAAATTTCTCAACTGTCACTTTAAAAAAAGTCAATGATATATTGGAAGTCGTTCTTAAATTATAGACCATTGCGAGTTTAAATTGAGGTACAAGCAGACACCTGCTACTACACTAAAGAAGACTAATCACCTGTGTGAACACATGTCTCTCTATTTCTCTCTGTTTTGAAAAATGTGTAGGGCGGGTTAGTTGTTCATTTAGTTGGCATAGTTTCTTGAATTCCTAATCATTCATTAAGATTAGTTAACATTCCAAATCTGCACAAATTGTGGCAGTATTTCCCCCTTTTTCTCAGAGACACACACAAATCATATTTAAGAGCTTAAGTGATCACTTTGGCCCAATTAAATTGCTCTAATGAATCCCATTCAAGTGCCTTGCCCATCTTAATTTACATACATAGGAAAAACGATAAACTCTAATGTCTAACCACCACTTCTGATTCCCATTTTCCTTCATGAAGTACAACAACATTTTTCGATCTATATTTAGTTCAAGATGACTGTGTGGTCTCTTCTCACTTCCTGACAACGTCAGTTCTTCCTCTCTGGTTTCTTCTTCTTTATTTTCGGGGACCTGTCATGTTGTTATATTTACTTAATTTGCAAATTGACAAGTTAAAGAGATTGAGAGAAGAGAGAGCGAGAGATATTTTCAGCAGAGGTTGGAAGGGGGCAAATCAATGGTAAATAGATTGAAATTAATTGTTTAAATTAACATTTGGATTCGACTGACTGACAGATGCGATTGATTCCACAGAAGCAAAAGGCAGGCTGAGAGCTGCTGGCTAACTGGAGTAATCAACAATTTTCGGCTTGTCAAATTTCTCTCAAACTTAACTGGCAATCAACATAAATTCAATAAGCTTGGCAAAGTATTTTCCCATGTATACATGTGAGATGAACCTATCAAAAGCATGCCTTTAATCAAAAATTTATCATTTCTCTGTGCTAGAGACACAAAAACGAAATATTTTTCGTTGGCAAAGGCATCCCTTTCACATCAAGGAAATGAATTGGGAGTGGGGCTAGGGGTAGTGGGTGGCAGTCGAGTGTTGGGTGCTTACTCAAAAGATGTAATCACTGCATTGTCACCCAACCGGAGACGGGCTGCCTGCCTTGAGGGGGATTGCCTGACTGCCTGCCTGCCAGTCCATCTCTTCCTCTCTCTGTTTTCTCTGTGTTCTCATATGAAAACATAAATCAGTGAAATTCTATACATGCCACTGATTGTCTACTCTTTTTCTGACTCGGCCTGACTTTACTACTATATACTTGCCCCTCTCTTATAGATATATATACATACGACACACAAAAATTCCATAGCAAATTCAATGCATGCCAATAACTCGTTCTCGATGATGCGGATGCGGAGGGCATACAGAGAGCCTCCTCCCAATGGAGCTAAGAATGGTGGAATGATGTTGAGTGGAGTGGAATGGTTCGACATATTGAGATTTTTTTCTCTGTATGTGTGTGTGTGTGCGTGTTTGTGGTGGCTAATGAAGACTAGCAGAAAGGTCAAAAATATATACGACTTGGTCGATACCTGTTTATTAGCCCCCAAAAAGTTGTTAGCTTCAAGGTGAATCCAATAATTTTTCTACGCGCAGCTAATCAAAAGTTGATAATTGGAAAATTTTTAATTAAAATTTATGTAATTGCATGTAATTGAGTTGAAAATTGCTTTGTGATTGTCTTCTGATATTTCTTGATTCGGATTTTAATTAAATTTTTGGTTATAGTTTTGTAATATGAACCTCAATGTAATGGGAAACTTTAGAGTATTACATGGGTCTGTTTAATAAGTCAGGGAATTGGCAATGTTTAAGTGAATGAAATTTAAGATTCTGAATCTCAATGATGTGTTTAAGAGCATTTTCATTTAAACTTTTTGTTAGGATGTAAATGAAAATTTGCACTGTTTTGATTGAAGATCTTGCGAGAAAGTTTGATTTCAGTTAAAAATACTGTTAAAAATTAAATTATTATAAAGTTATTCAAATACTATTCCATTTTATTATTGTAAATCAGAATTTTATGTCTCTCACTCGGCTTGTTACATTGTAAATATGTAAAAGAATAACCAGATGTTATAAATAACCAAAAGGTTTGGTTTGTCCTAAGACAGTCACTTCTGGTCTTTATGTTGCCAGATGTAGCTAAGAACTGATTGATAAAATGTAATATGAACGTTACAATCTGACAGTGTAAATTAAGTGTGAGTTGAACTCTTTCACTTTTACCTAAGTCGCATACACCCTTCATTGCTTATCTATAGTTGTTCTAGGTACATCCATCTCTTTGCCTGGCTATTCCATTTGCCCCCTCCTTGGCCACTCTTTCGCGTCCACTGTCTGGTTGTATTAAGATAACGCGTGAAAAAGAGAGTGACATTTGGACAAACAGAAAACGCACTATTCAAATAAATGTAGTCAGAGACAAGAGATAGATAGAGTGTCATCAGAAGACTCTGCAGGCCACAGACTCCATCCATGGCATAGAGTTGTCTGCAGATTAATGACGCGATGCCATGCGACCACCACCAGAACTCAACCCACAAACTAGCCATAAGCATTCCTAGAAACAATAGATTTATGGAATTAAATAAAGAAGAAGCGAAAACCAAAAGTAGAGCCCACTGGCGCTTACAAGAGCTAGAGAGTAGTTAGTTAGGAGGAGATGGCTCCTCCGCCACCGCAATCTGTTCTCGTGGCCCCTGAGGCCTGTGGATTTTCCAATAAATTACGCTTAAGTATGCACTTAATTCAAATAATGCCAACTTGCGAGCCTTCTTTTGAGATTAGGGGAATGGGAATATAGGGGGAGCCCTCAAGTGATTTGTTTTTTTGCGGCTTATAAAGGAAACGTTCAGTTTGGTTCGTTGGCTTGTTCTGAGTGTTGTGTGTGTTTGCTTGTTTGCCCGCTGCCTCTATGACATGTGTCAAAATTGTGGACAGATAAGCAATACTATAGACTAGTTATATCAAAGCTCATACATCTCAGAGGATAAAAAAGAGTCGGTGGGGTGGGATTAAGCCAAAGTCAGCAAAAAGGCAGTCAAAAGATGTCAACACAAAAAAAGAAAAGAAGATATGTAGGTATAATCCATTGCTTACTGTGAAAGTATTGTTGTCACTCAATGTAAGAGAACGGAAATTAGAGGTCATTGATTCGAAATGGAATAAAAGTTTGCAAGAAACACATAAAGGAAGCTAATATCGAAATGTATTTACCCTTTAACTACCTTAAATGATCTTTCATCAAGAAATCCAGTCTGACTCCTCTTAGAGGTAATGGATATGGTGTTTCGATTTGACTAGCTTAGACTAAGACATTATTTCGATTAGAAACCTAAAAACATGGCTAATCAAATCGGCATTAAAGGCAATCCAAAAAAAAAAAAAAAAACATGCTGTAAGATCTGGAAACGTTTTGTTCTACTATTTCTTCACTTTAATCAACTCTTTCCGCCTCAGGGTAAGATGCAAGATAATCTCAAAATATAAACGACCTAAACATAATAAACTGATAATTATATGAGGGAGAAAAAACCAACAACCAATTCGATTCCAATTATATGTGTTTCCATCTTTTTTTAAATTTAAACAAACATATCGATTACAAGCAATTATGTACACTATGAAAAGTATCTTGAGTAAAGGAAACAGCTGTCAAATTTAAAAAAACGAATTTATAATTATATTTTCTCTACGTCAGTTCGTTGAAAAAGGAAACACATCATAAATAAAACAGTTACAAAATGGACTAATATAACCAATTAGCTATTAAATTTCAATAGCCCACGCACACACAAAAAATCAACCTGTAGCGATTAATTTTACTGAAAAGGTAACACAAATTGATATCTCCTTCTCCTCCTCCGCTTGATTATCGAACTTGGACTATCACTAACTAATTTATCTTTAAACTTCCCTAACCGCCGCACATTGAGTTTAGATAACCATCAAACCATTTGCTCTTGTTCAGCTGTTCGGTTCGTGCCTTGGCATTTCCGCAGCTTCTTTTGCCACCCGCCTCCTGCCAGCTCTTGGGTCCCCTTTCCCATTGGACCATTACAAAAGTCACATAAAAGAAAGGACAGAAAAAATGAACCCCTTTTTCTTTCTTTTCTTCACGTTTACTTTACTTTTCAAAAGCGTGGTCAACTCTCAATGAATTGTATTACGGGACTACTTCGTGTTCAGTTTGGTCTTCATTTCATTTCATTGGCAAGCCGGAAGTGTCGCATACTTTCGACGGATACACCGGCTTAATTATGTGCATAAAATGTAAGAACAGACAGGACGGACAAAGCGACATACAAACAAACAAACGAACATATGACGGGCAGCATCAGGACGGGCATTGAAAGAATGACAGAAAGAAAGAAAGCAGCCAACGGATTGACTGCCAAGTCGAAGCTTGGGCATGAAATGACAAAACACAAACATTAATTGCTCCACATTCAAACATATGCGAGGGCGTGTGGAATGAATGGACTTCCCTCAGGAGTTGAGTAAGAGAAAGCCAAGTGCAGAGTAGCTAGACGTATTGGAAAGGGTTTACACTGGAAGAAAAAGTAGAAGAAAGTAGTAGAAGATAATTACAATTCAAATGCCTTTGATGTATAGACTTCTCTTTGCAAGACATCTAATTACTAAGATGAATCACTTAAACGAGTTACGAGTTACTAATCGTAATAAATGTTGTTTAACTTAAAAATCTTGGGAAGGTTTCCTAAAGACCGAAGAATATTATCTATATACTAACCTACACAAAGTGACATTTCAGTGAAAAGAAGGTAGAAACTGATTAAACATTTTGATTGCCAAGAATATAGACACAAAAAGACATTGCAATTAAGATCACATTGTAAACATTTCCATTCGACTATGTTCCAAATTTAAAGAAATCAAATGTTAAACTCTTGATTTGAAATTTATGAAGACATTAAATTGTTTTATTGGAATAATTTCACCATAAACCTTTGGCCTGGATGTCAAAGGGGGAAATGTTCTGTGTTTTGATTAAGAGTTTATGAAAGCATTAAATTTTTTAATAGCATAATTAGAATATTAAAGTCAGATTGGAAATCAAGACGGAAATGTATTTGAAGTACCATAAAAATTTCTCATTTCATTTTGAAGATATGTAGAAAGACATTTTAAACTTCTGATCAATTAATGCAACACGTTATATACATATGCATAAGTATTTTGTGGCAGTGTAATCAAAAAGAGAGCAGAGAGACGTACATTCATTTCATTTCAAGGAGCTTATAATTTATTAATCTATGCATAGGCAACAACAACAAAAGCAACAAGACCCAAGTCGGGCAGGGCAAATATAAAATACTCGTAATTCTACAATTCCCATGCCCCGAAAGTTTTCACATCGCCCGCAACTTTCTCAACAGGCAACGGACAAATGGAAGAAGGTGTCGTCGCCAGTCGGAGTCGGAGTTGCTGTCTCCAGATCTCTCTAAAGGATGGGGTACAACACAGGCCACTACATGTCACTTTAATCTCTCAGAAGTGTCACTTTTGCAGCCTCTCCAAGTGTTGTTTGTGTTTTGTTTGCTGCTGTTGCTTCTGCTCCTCCTCCGGTGGCAGAGTCGGCAGAGAGTAAGGTCGGGGGCGGTGTAAACAATTTGAATTTTCAGTTTGATAATAACACATCAAATTGCATATATGAGACGGGAGAGGGGAGATGGGGTCGGACCTTATGGTAATGAAGTGTAGCAGCTGTTTTTGAGTTGGATTTGAATACGTCCTCTGATTTACATTAGATACAGAGACAGAGGCGAGACAGACGGACAAATGGATATACAGATGGACAGATAGATATACATACATATAACTTGACTACTTGAACAATCAAATTCAATTTATGCCACACATTTTTTTCCATATTTCCACAAGTGACGATGACGATGAAGATTACGATGATGTTGCTGATGATGATGATGATCAAGTGCCCCTCGCTCACCTAACCACAACAGATTACTATTATAATCTGCCCCCACCATCGCTCGGAGTCTTTGCCGTCTTTGCTCTATTTGATTTAGACTTGATTTGGGGGCTTTATTATTACAATGGCGCCTCAAGTGCCTTATCTTTATCTCTTTTTTGGTGTGTGGGTTCCACAAATATCTCCAAAAATATGAAAAGAGCGCTTGGGCATTATTTAATTTGTCGCTGCTTGAGGTCCAAGATATTAACTTGGTTTCGCTTTTCGAGGTTAAAAAAATAAAAATACGAAATCATTGTCAACACACACACACAAACACACAGAGAGAAAGAGACTCAGTATTAGTTTTAGTCTTATTTCCATGTAAAGTTATAAAAAAATGTTTCACAAAAACGTTTCATAGGGCCAACCCATCATCAAGTCAGCATCTCTAGCCATCTCTTTGTGGACCAGGTGCAATGTGTGAGTGTGTTGCAGTTTACCTTTTGTTTTCGTTTGGTATTTCGGGTCAGGTAGTTTCGCCTGAAAGCCAGTCCATTGTTCTCATCGGCTACAGCTACACAGGGTAGGGGAGGGGTAAGAGATGCCATGGGAGCAGTTGCACGCTCAGGTTACGACGACGACGACGACACTATGGGCTGCATGCGTCACAGGGATTAGGACTACGATCCCTCGTCTAGGTTGCAAAGGTTGTAAATTTTATATACCTATCTACGTACACCCGCCCAGCCACGAGAGTCGCTTTAAAAGTCAGAGGGACACAACCAGCAGGACCTCTCACTCAAATTGAGGGACCAATAAATGGACAAACCATTAGAACAATTTACATATAAATAAAAGGGTATTCCTTTTAAAGTTTTACAATCGTTTGGAATTTTTTGATTAAACATTTATACAACAAATTTCGACCACACGTTAATAATATGCAAGAGGAAGATAGTTTAAGCTGTAAAATAACTTTTTATATAACTGATGGTCAACAAATCCAAAGAAATTTATTTAATTGTAAAATTTGTAAAACAAACATAATTTTGATTTGATACTTACAAACATACAAATATACTTTTGGAAACGGTTTTGAAAACGGGGTCAGACCAAATGTTTAGCCAGTCGGATCTTTAACTTTGGTAATCCCACATCCACCGAGACCCAACTTAATTTTAATAGAGATTTTGTTTTTACTTTAAATAAAACCAGATCGATAAGCCTTAATATCCTTCAACTTTCGAAGAATCCTTCTCAGGAGCTTAACTTTTTAAAGACAAGTTCCACTCTGGTCGAAAAGAAACAGGGAAACAAGTATTTTGTCGGAACATCACTTAGTTCAACCTTTGTGGGTCCATTCATCAGCCAAACCAGCACGTTGCGCACTTGGTTGACAGGTTCACATAGGATGAACAATAACCTAGTCTATGGCGAGACAAAGGTAGAAGAGAAGGCGGAGCGGCCCTAATGACATGCCTTTAGAAATTGCTATAACTATGGGATATTGTCCTTCCTTTCCTTGTGAGGTAGGCACATACCTAGACCTAGACCAGCCTTAGCACCGCAGGAAACTATCAAAAACAAAAATGAAATTTTAAAATTGACATAAAATATTAGTAACATATTAAATGTTGGCATACATTTTAGAATTTCGTGGAAAACACGTTTAGTTGTCAAACAAAATGTTCTTCGAGTCTAACTTACTTATTTATAATGTTAGAAAAGCTTTTCATACTACACCTAAACAAAAAAAAAAAACTACCTATTATTTACAAGGCCTTCGTTTCTCAGAAACAATGGTCTACCTTTCTTTTTGTAGTAAACTAGAAAACTTGCCAACTTCTGGTAAGTTTTTCATTAAATTTTCAGTATAATTTTAGTGTCAAAAACTTAAAAATGTAACTTTTATTAGGCATTTCACATAGAATATACCCCATAGATGAATATTTTTGTAAACAAAGTAAGTTCATTTTTAGAAATCATTTAGCTTGCGGATCAACAAACATTTTAAATACATTTTATTTAGTATTTATACTAGATGAACATTTTTTTATGTGCCTCGAGGCTAGTCTATCAAAAGGACTTTAAGTGCCTTACGTTTAAAAGCTCTTGTCAAAACAAAAAGTCAACAAAAATGTCTTTATGAGTTATATGTGAGAGTGGGTACTATACGTATTTCCGATCATTAAACATGAAGGACTTTATATGAAATACATAAATATTTGTCGCCTAGACGAAGGAAAAACGAAAAACAAATCTATTAATTTTTGCTCATAAAATAAGCTGCGCTCCATAACTTTCATCATAAACCCATCAAAACACATTACATGACCATATTGATAGGGATGGACACACAAACACACACACACACTTCCCTTTCTACTGCTCTTTTACGGATCAATACTATTGATATGTATTTCGGGTTTGGGGTTCTATTTTTTTGGAAGTTTGAAATTTAAAAATACTTTTAGACCTTCTCATAATGGACACTAAAAAAGCAATGATGATGATAGGGAGAGAGAGAGAGAATACGATGGAAATTGCTTTCGTTTTGTCTGTGCCGTACGTAGGACCACTATGGCACTCCGGCACTTTTTGATACTCCGGCACCTTCCTTGACGCACACGCATCGTATCAAATTTCATGGCTCCTCACAATAGTCCCACAGTTGAGTGCGTTCTACCCTCAGTCCCTCCCTCCCCATCCCTCTCCTATTTGTCTCTTTTTATTTTTTTTTTGTAGCGTGTTGATGACAGATTTTTGCTGTCGTCGTTTCGTCGTTTCATTTTCGTTTCGTTGAAAGTCATTTTTACTCATTTATTGTCACCGTCAATGTATGTATGTGTGTATCCTTACAAGTACTTCAACATTGGCAGCACTGCAGGCAGTCCACAACATACACACATATATACGCATACATATAGATTCAGAGTCGGCCTGGTATTGATTCCACTTCCATTGCCACAGCGGGAATACACTCTGGAGAGCCCAATTGACATGACTCAACAACAGGCAAACGTATGAATTTCCTCCGTTTCCCCTCCCGGTCTCCCTCTCTCTCTCTTGTCGATTTTTGTTGTTTTTTGTGTACTTATTAAATATTTAAAAGCTTTGCCCTTTGTTCCAAGCTGCCACAGTCCATGGCAAATACTTAATAATAATTTTTGAACAACACCGCAGGTTGCCCCGCCAGTTGCCAGTTGCCCGTTTTGCTTTTGCTTTTGCTGGTTCCTGGTGCATGTAATTTCTTTACGGTTTCCTCTTTTTGTGATAAACTGCACGCACAAAACGTGTCCCAAAGACGCTAAGACATTTAAATTATGGTTTCTGGTTGCGTTTAAAAAATACAAAATTATATGGAATATTCTTGCAATTGTGACTCATAGAAAGAGTGAGAGAGAGCGGGATAGAAGGGAGGGGACCTACTGTAACAAGTGGGTCAGGAAAGACAATGAACGGTTATTAAACGCTTATTGTATATGATTCCTAGGTAAGACAAACTCTTCGTGGTGGCCCTTCCACACACACGCACACTCAAACACACAGGCGCCGACAGGTGAATCGCTCTGGGGCACTCACTGCACTGCACTAGGAGTGCCAGATAAACTTATATACAATATATTAAATGAAGACTGCGAAACTAAAGTGTAAGATGACATGATGTAGTACTAGGTTAACGCCCCGTTTATGAATCCAGATCGTAAGAGGCAACAACTTTGTTTTACCATGTAGAAAACCCACAACTGAAGCCTAATAAACGATAACTGAAAGTTAAAGACCTTTTGGATTGGAGAGAGTTCGTTTAATCACAAATCGGCACAGGACTGACGCACAAGGAATCATTGCATCATCATCACATTTTTCGGCATCCTTTGAGTGCTTTTGCGTCACTCAGCCTGCAAAATAGAAGATTTAAAATTGATGCTTAAGTAATCAAATCACACTCCTTTATGCAACGATTCGATACAGACATGCACTCAGAAACTTTAACTTTAGCTTGCAGTAGCTGCAATACACCGGTGGTCAACATTTTGGGTTAATCGTTTTCCCTAACTGTACAATTGTATTTAACTGTTAAAGAAGTGAATTTTAAATTTCTAAAAAATTCGGAATTATTTTCAAGAATTTCGGAATCCAAAATTTAGAAATAATCAAACGGTTTCCCTCAAATCAATGCGTGGAACCTTAAATTTGTATTTATTTATATCTATTTTTAGACTTTTAAAAGCAGTAAACTAAATTATGATTGATTTAATATCATAATGTTAGCGTTTGATTCAATAAACTAACAAAAAAGCTTTTTAAGCAATATACCAAAACCAACTTGCGTGATCAAAAATATATATAAGTATTTTATATAACCAAAGATGATTTCATTTATACACTTGCATTTGATCAAAAGTAAAATACCCTTTTGGAAAGGATTTAAAAATTGTTTATTATTATGTAGTACAAGGGTGGGCACGAAAATTTAACTTGGGAGCCAGAGCATCAGCAGCAGAGGCTGGGCAGAGAAAAAGGTAATTTTTTGGTCTCGACGCACACAAAAATTTGTGTGTCGTCGTCGAATTTGTTGACAGAGGGACGGACAAGTCCCGAATTTTGCGGGGAGGGGGAAAAAGGGTCGCGATCGCGAGCTCGCAGCTTGTTGACAGAGGGAGTGAGGGACGGGTAAGAAAATAAGGGTTGTTTTTGTCGAGTTCTTGAGATCGCGACCCTTTTTCCCCCTGCCCGCGAAATTCGGGACTTGTCCGTCTCTCTGTCAACAAGCTGCGAGCTCGAGATCGCGAGCTTTTTCCCCCTCTCCGCAAAATTCGGTACTTGTCCGTCCCTCTGCCTACAAGCTGCGAGCTCGCGATCGCGACCTTTTTCCCCCTCTCCGCAAAATTCGGTACTTTTCCGTCCCTCTGCCAACAAGCTGCGAGCTCGCGATCGCGACCTTTTTCCCCCTCTCCGCAAAATTCGGGACTTGTCCGTCCCTCTGTCCACAAGTTCGACGAGTTTTTGTGTGCGTCGAGACCAAAAAATGACCTTTTTCTCTGCCCAGCCTCTGCCAGTAAAGAGCCACGGGAGCCAAAAGAGCCACTACGTGCCCATCCTTGATGTAGTATAAAGTATGAATAAATTGGAATAGGTTTCTAGGTCTTGTTCCGTTAATTGAAGTAAAGTTGAAGTATATGAAACTAAACTAATGACCAGTGGTGTACATAGTTCAATCGATAACCAAAGCCCAATAATTGCCTTAAAACGTGAAGCATTGGAATTTCATGTTTTCCAATGCACGAGGCACACTAAAAATGTATATTCAGTTTATCTCGACATTCAAATTGTTTAAATGAAAACATGTGAAACGGGTTTCTGTTTTAGGCCTTCTACAAATCGATAAGCATAATTTTTGAATCGAAAAATATTTCGTTTGATTTCCAATAATGAAAACTCTAACAAATTAAATTAGTTTCGCTTGCGTTTCGATCCTTTAAACAGTTGGGAAAATGTGTTTTCATTATTTTTCCCCGTTTAAGTTAGCTGCCATACGATTATTCAGCTGTAAAAGATTAATTTGTTGTTGCGGGTTCTCCTTTTATCGATGTTTTTTCATAATTATAAATTACAATTTTTGTAAAGTTGCAAGTAACTTTTCTACTTTAAGTTGCCATCTCCCTCTCCATTTCAAGTCATTCTCAACTAGTCTTAACTCCGTCTTTGTTGTCCCTTTCGGTTTGGCTTGTTTAACCTTTTTGCGCTACTTATGTTGCATCGTCTAGTGTTGAATCTATTTGCAGTGCTCCTTCTCATTTTGTGGGAAAGTATTCACTCATTCAGCTAACACTTATTTAAGTTGCACAATCCTCCTTGAAACCCTTT
This sequence comes from Drosophila equinoxialis, assembly GCA_018150345.1. Classification (NCBI taxonomy): domain Eukaryota; kingdom Metazoa; phylum Arthropoda; class Insecta; order Diptera; family Drosophilidae; genus Drosophila; species Drosophila equinoxialis. The sequence continues at coordinate 14,943,309 of JAECWI010000001.1, forward strand.
GCCACTCCCCTGGCTTCACCTCTCCATCCCTTTTCAGAATTATAACTCCACTAACTTGCTGCATAGTCCGAAAAACAAACTCAGCTGCTATTCCAGGAATGCCGATTCTCTGGACTCCACAACTTCCAACTCGAAAACCAAAATGCTACACATGCAATTGCCGCAGTTGTCATCCCCTCCTCTTCTCTGCCCCATTCCCGCTTCGTTTTTGTCTGATTTCAGCAAATATTTGCAAATTTACGTTGACTCTTCTTCGCTCCCTCCCATGTGATGATGGTGTAACCCCAGCGCGAACCATGACGACGACCCCGGGCCAGGGCCGTGCCACAGAGAGACAGAGAGAGAGAGAGATAGAAAAGAGACAGGAGCAGCATTAGCGACAACTGTCGTAGAGTGGCACTTAATGAGCAACGGCTGCTGGAGCATAGCTACTGCAACTACATTTCGTTGCTGCTTCTGCTGCAGTGCTGCCCGCATGCCTGGCTAGAGAGCGAGAACAACAATCAAGTTGAAGTTATGCACGATGGCCATGCAATTGGCGAGGCTGCAGCAAAATGTATCTTACGGATGCGCCATTGTGGCTGGTACGACGATGGTCACCAGTCACCAGTCTGGTCACCAGCAACCACCAGTCCGCCGCCGGTATGTCGGTCGGCCAGTCTGACGACAGTCGTTAGTTCGTCGGATTTTGTTGTGCTACAGATTCTTCTTTTAGCATTGCAGTAATTTGACTTGATTTGTTTAAGCTGCTAAACAGACTCTCACACACACTCTCTCATATGTATATAGGGATAGATCTGGCACTTGCAAAAATTAAGTAAAAATTTAATTTAACTTTAACTTTAATATTTAGAATTCATTCAGAATTTTAAACTCACCTTGGTAATGTTAAGAACAATAAATCGATAGATGAAGGAATTAATTAAAAAGGAAGTTGATAAATTTCAACTAGATTCTAGACCATCACACATTAAATAGTTGTCTCCATCTTTCTGATTTCTCTCAGTGTATAGCCACACTCTGATACTTTACTAGGCTCGTGCATCCCCTTCTAATGACAAATGTGCCGCTGCCATGTAATCGCATTAAACTGCAGTAATCGCTGCTGCTGTTGTTGCTGCCACCGACAGAGCTGCATTCACCGTGTTTTGCCCCGTTGCATATGTTGCGCTCATTAAATTTGTATTTATAATAGCCCCAGCTAAATCGCCTTACATTTGGCTACGCCCAATGCTTAGTTGACTGGGCACGAAGTTGACTGCTGCCATGAGGATGGGGATGATGATGATGGTAATCATCATAATTTTTTTCGGCAGAGCGAGAAGAGATAGGAAAATGTTCGACAAGCCTGCAATTGACAATCAGGCAACAGCGGCAGTTCGGGTTAGGCAAATTGCAAAATTAATTAAATTTTAGCACAACTTTCGAACGGTACAACAACAATTTGGTCAACTTGTGTTATTGTTGTTCCTGCTGCTGTTGCTGCTGATGGTGGTGTTCGGTAACTCTCGGTGCGTTGATTGCCGCGTTGTGGTTACACTGCGGTTGCTTGTTCCTGCTGCTGCCCGGCGGTTTAGCTGGTCTACAACAATATAGAAAACGACACAACAAACCGAAGAAGAAAAAATGGCAAATGGCGAAAAACCCGATGAAACCCAAGCCGCGCGCTATGTTTTAACATTTCTCGTACATGCAAGTGACAAGGCAATATCCGTCACGCAAACAGCAACAGCAACAGAAACAGCAGCAGAGGAGCCAAAGGAGGCGACCGCAACAGCAATAACAATAGTGAAAGACCAGCAGGAACAACACCAAAACCAACACCAAAGCGCCAAATCGCCAAAGTTACCATGGTCAACACTTCAATGAGAAAGTCATGAAAAACAATTAAAACCAATTTTAATCGTTAATCAATTAAATGCTTAAGATTTTCATTTAAACAGAAAAACCTCTTTTGAATTGGTAACTAAAAAATAATTTAACGATGTGAAAATTTTAGGTAAGAGAAATTTGGCAAGGCTAAAGTAATTAAAATATAAAAAAGTAATTCACAAGTTATAAACGAAACTATAGAAATATTAATTATATATGTATTTACATCTTAAAAAATTAAAAAATTTTTATTACCAAAAGTAATCTTTAAGTTATCGACATAAACAACGAGTTGTTAGAAAAGAGTTGTAACCAATTGGTTATTATTAAACAAATTATTAAAATATAAAGATTTAATGCAAAAGTTAACAAACACTTTCAACTTGGCACCTTGTTTAATAAAACTGCAATCTTTTTAATGGATTTCTATTTAATAACTCTTTGTCTTTGATTTTTATAGAGCAATAAAACAAGCCTATGTCTTTTTTTATTTACTTAAAGATTGAAGTTGGTAAAAAATAAACAATTTAAGTATCTAGCTATATTTTTGTTTATTTGTGTAACCATATCTATAAGTTAAGTTTATAATCTATTGAAAAAATTTCAAAATATAGATAGGAAATCGCTGAAGTAAATTATCCTATGCATTTTTCTTTTGAGAAAAGTAAAGCAATTATTAGTTTTTTGGAGTTCTTAATGATGTGACACTTGGTGTTTCAAAGGCTTGAAAAGATCTAAGATCTTAATAAGTCTAAAATGTGTATGAATTCACCTCTTTGTAAAATCCTTTAAATTGATTTTGAGTCGAAAAGATAATCGGTGTACATAGAAAAGTACGTTAGATTTAAAGTATTTCTTACTCCATAATGTAAAAATGTCCAGAAAATGTTTTGTGTTGTATGAAAAACAAAACTAAAAACTTATTTCAGTGTCAATCTGTGTATTATGATACTCCAATTTCTTGTATTCTTAGATTATACAGATAACCTCATAACTGCATAAGAATATTTAACCCAACTCAAAACCTTTTTAATATAGTACCCAAATTCGCATATGTATAAATAAATAATAAACAATAAATTTTCTCTTATATAATAAACAAAAATCCAGAAAACTCTTCAGTATTGTAAGTTCAGTAACTCTACAAGCAATGGGGTGACAATGTCATAAATATGAATCCTATACATCCTACATGACATAATCATTAAGTCTGATTTCTTATCACATCGTTTCATTCCAAGTATATAATATAAAATCACATCATTATAATCCAAACTACAAACGAAATGATCTAATAAAGCTTTCGTTTTATTTTCTTTGAGCGAAATTTTCTGCAAATAATCAAATAATAAGCCCCATTTGATATCACACCCTCTGATATATGTATTTAGCATCTCTTTATGGCTAATATAACGCAACTAATGAGGTAATTTCCGACATCTGGACAATCTATTGCCGAATATATTCGCATTTTATCGCTTTCGATTATTTGATTCGGGAGAGAGAGAGAGAGAGAGAAAAATAAAGATTGGCGAAGCATATGTAAATGTCATGTAAATTTCATTGACTAACTCATAGGTTATTGGGCCATTAAATGAGGCAATTGCAACCACTGTGCCACAAGCGGATCCTGGCCGAGTGTGTGTGTCTGCGTGTAAGTGTGTGTGTGAGCCGCTTTGGCAAAAAATTATTATTCATCGCTTGTACAACGAACGGCACTGCTGCTGTTGTCGCTGTTGCTGTTTCTGTTGCTGCTGTCGCCGTCGCCGTTGCTGTTGACGTTGCTGTTGCTGCCTCTGCTGGCGTACGAGTTAATTACGGTCCATTAGACTGCACAAGGGGGTGTTTATTACCACATCACTGGACGCCGACGCCGCCGCCACCAACAGCAACAACACTAAAAACACCCAGTAACAACAACATGGACAATCAGGACAAGAGTTTATTTTTTTTCATTTTCCTACTGAGATTGCAAACTAGAAATTGGACATGAAATCAGTTAGAAAATCTGCTTTGACATGGAAATTTGAAGTTTGCTGTGAGCAGCAGCAGCAAATATCAAGTGGAAAATGGCTTTAACCTGATCCCAAATTCAGTCTCCAATCTGAATGGATGGCTGGATGGCTAGATGGATGGTTCGACAGGTTCGACGCACTTTCTAATTAGAACGCAGGCGCAAAAACGGACGTGTTTGCTTGGCGACAAAAATTTATTAAAATATTACGCAAGAGTGGGCAGCAGCCAGCCAGCCAGTCCATGGGATTGTTTTCAACTTTTCTAGTAGAAGAACGGAAATTGCAAAGCATTCAGAGAACAAACTTTTCCTTTAGCTAGGATTGTTAGAAAAGCGAAAGACGGGGAGAGAGGGGGATTGCAGCGTCAACAAAAAAAAAAAACAAGCAACGAAGAAAAAGTAAAGTTGGCGTTGTTTACATAACAAAAGCTAAAGCTGGACTGAACTGAGTGAATGGAAATGGAAAATGCTGAAAAAGATGGGTGAAAATGTGGGGTGGCCTGTCAATTTTTTGTGCATTGGAATTTAACAACAACAATAACAACTCAAGAGAAAATCTACAGTAGCAGCAAACGAATAGTGAAGTGGGGGAGGTGAGGCGGGGTTGGGGTTGGGGTGTGTGTAGAAAGAACATAAATTGAAGTTTTATTGTTGCTGCTGGGGGCCATAAACAAAGTAATTAAATGCAGTCCAGACCAAACCAACCAACCAACCAGTAGCAATGCCATTAAAGAGTTGAGAAAATGATTTTTATTTTTCCCCCACTCCTCCTTAAAGTTTTTTCTTCGTTTTTTGGGATCTCTGCTTTATATCACATATGCCCAAACGATCTTGCCTCTGCACAGAAACGGCACACAGAATGAATGAAAGACTGAGAAGAAAACGAAATCTGCAAATAAACAGAATGTCGAGAGTCGACGTTGGCGCTAATTGAAGCATTTTGCGAACGTTGAACTAAGCTGAAGGGTAAAGTGAAGTAAGCAGGACGAAAAACGATGCCTAACAATGTATGCGATATACTCTAACACTGTCATGTCCATTAGGACTATGATTGAGTCATCTTATTGAGAGCTAAACGATAATATAGAATACTGTCTATATTATAATAAGTCTTTTAACCTATCCACATTTTAGCTATATTCAAGATATAAGTGAAATGAGGTTTCATTACCACCTTATGCCTGAGCATATTCAATACATTAGCCTTAAACGATTATTTTCAAATTTGGATCCAGCTAATTCTGAAATACTTTGATATAGATGTGCAGCCAAAAGGACATCTAATATCGATTCGAATATTCGAATAATGTCATGGTAAGTTATTCTCTTCACAAGTTACAAACATCTTTCATTATACCCTTATAATCAAAGAGTATGGAAAGAGATTTGAGAAAATGATTGGACGAGCAGAAACATCAGCGACAGCATAAGTTCGAGTCAGAGAAACCGAGTTCCATTTGATGTATGATCTGACAACATCTGCTTAGGAGGTTAGAAGGGTGAAGAACCAAAACGGGGGACGACTGGCGCAAAAGTCTTAATTGGCAACAAGTGACAAGATTTTTTGCAATTTATTTAAATGTTTTGCAAGAAAAGAAAAAAAAAAGAAACAAAACGAAGAACTCGGAGTATCTCATGTACAACTATTCGATGTGGGCAGGTGTGAGGAATACCTAAATAGAGTAAAAATGCTAAATGACCAAACCAAGTGGAAATGGCCTCTAATTGCCTGTTGCCCGTTGCCCGTTTTTTGCCTGTTGCTCGTTTCTTGTCTTGTTGTTTTTGGCCTAAGTGCTTCTACCATCGTCTTAAGTGTGGGCGAGGGAAACATCATGGCATGTATTTAGCATATTTGGCTGATGGTGCTAACCAATGCCATCAACTGCTCCACCATCACCTAGCACCACCTAGCCACATCCACCTCCACCACCAACTGCGGTTGCCATGCATCATCATTAACCAAAGTTGGCATTTGGGGCTAATTGTGAAATGTAAAAGTTAATTGAGTGGAGGCAAAAAACGACCAACAGAGAAAACTCAAACAAAACTTTTTTTCCGCCAACTATTAATCAGACTCTCAACTGAAATGGCGAGGAGCATTTGGCTAGTGTGGCATCAATGTGAAAGTATATTTTAGTTACCTACTAAAACTAAATTTTATACGAAATCGTTAAATTACTGAGCAGTGTTTGAAGTTTTGTAAAAGCAATAAATAAAAGCGTTAACTGAACTGAAAAATGTTTGAATTGTTTTATGATTTCCGTAAACATTATTTTTAAAAATTACCAAATTCAGGTGAGGTATACAAAAATCAAGCATCTAGAATGAAATTTTAATGGTTAAGTCTGGTTAAATGTTTATAATTCTGATTTTAACTGGAAAATATATTGCCAAGGATGTTAATTGCGATCTGAAATGCTTTTTGCTTGGTCCAACAATTGTTTTTCCTTTAAAAAGTCAATGAGTTAATGATCACTCAATTGGTTTTTAATGGTAAGCTCTGTAAACAACAGAATCGAGAATATATATATATTCGACTCTGATTTTTATGCTTATTCCAAAATAGAGTAAATATTTGGTATCCATAGCCATTACATCCAATTTTGTTTGGTCTACTTCAAGTAACTTGCTCTACTTCAACTTGTTTAGCTAAATCTTAAATAAGTCTAAGGAAATGGAAGAACTAAGTCTCTTTACGAATTGGCAAAGATCAACTCCAATTTTGTCTAAACTCCTCCTTATAACAATTAGTCACTAACTACGCTAAATGCATTCCAAAAATTGAGACAAACCTCTAAAGTTTAAACGATACATAAAATTTTGTTGCTAATTTTCGCGCCTTCTATACAATAATTGCTCAATTTTTTCACATTTACTCGAGAAAATCATTACAAATGGTAAACAAGTATGCAAGTATTACTAATAAAGATGATTTCTGTGCAAAGAAGAGTCACTAAATGAATGAAGGAGTGCCAAGAAGAATCTGAAAATAAACGATACTTTTATGGAACCTTACTTTTATGGCTTGTACATAAAAATGTCTAATAGTGCTCATCTTTTGACTCCCATTGTCCATCCTTAACCCATTGAACATCACCTGGGAGAATATTCTTCCCATGATTGAAAAGAATTAGCATAGCCAATGGATCAGCTGAACCATTAAGTTTAATAGTAAAATGGTAATTGCATTCGTCTTACCATTCTTTCAATCAAATTGGATGCCATTCTCAAAGGGCTATAACTTGTTATTTCTTAGTTGAATGAATTAAGTTGCTGCTTACCTGTAAAGAGAAGAGAGAAAGAAATCATTAAGTGCCGAAATTTAGTTAAATTAGCTTAGACATTAAATTAAATTTATTTTCCTTTTGGGGCAATTAAATCAAATTCTCACTACAAACTCATTTACACTAAACCCATTTAGAACATAATTAAGTCTAACCAACAATTAACTAAAATAGTGAAAGAAAGAAAGAACAAATGGAAGAAGACTTGGTTTTCGGGTTAACCTGTTTGCTTCATCTAATTATTTGCTTTAGTTTATGTGGCACTTTTAGTGCCCAATCTAGCAACACCTTCCCTCTAGGTCTTTCTGGCTCCCTGCACAAAAGATTCTCCGAATCCAGGCTACAAAAAAAGAAAAAGGGAAAACTGCTTAGCTTTTCAATTTGCTTATTTCATGTGCCTGCTGATTGAGTTCAGTTCCCTAATGCAAAAAGAGCCAAAGATGGCAAGAAATGGAGCAGGAGGAGGGAACAGCAACAGGGATGGAGTACTGCTCCTACAGCTGGTCCAAAGATGAGATGAGAGAAGAGGAGTAAGGTACATATAATGGCAACAGATAAATATAACGAACGAACCAACTTCCCGGAATGATTTAAATGCCAAAGTGTACATTTTAACACGCCTGCCTCTCGCCGACATCTCCTTCATATTCACCTCCCCTCCTGGTGCTGGTTGCTTCTTCTTCTCCTCATCCCAAGACATTGCCGCAAATGAAGCAATTGCACACACAACCAGGCGGCAACAACAACTACAGCAACACCAACAACTATAAAAATGAAGTAATATAGGCAAGCGGCAACCAAAAGGAAAAGAATTTCTCATACTAACAAGGGAGAGTCACCTAAGAGTTACCCTGTGAAAGAATTTTGTTACCAGAGTTTTAAGGAAAGGTTTAAAGAACTTTTCATCATACTTCGTTCGATTACTAATAACAAAATCTTTAAATTACAATCCTAAAACAACAACGTAAAACAAAAGGCTATATCAAATAAAAAAATGCCATTAGACATTTCCATTTGCAAATATCGTAAACTCTTAAGTATCTTAAGTAAAAATGTATGTATTGAAGGCTTGATTATGAAGGATCGACCTCTCCATAGACAGATTTGACACAGCAAAACGTGTTTAGATTGACTTTTGCAGGTTTCAAAACGCAAATTTCATAATTTAACCGATGATAAAACTGATAGGAAATACGCCAAATCCAATTGCTACGTAATTCACGCTTATGCAGGTGAGACAGTAAATATATAGACAGACAATGGCCAAAACGACCAGGAACATATATTCATACATACACTTTATATGGTTTTTCTATTGTGTTTACCTGTTGTAAATATTTGGTTTGACTTTAATGTGCACATTTACCCTCAAAGGGTACAGGGTATAAAAATGAAACTACTTCACTTGGTTGCCATTCGGTTTTGGAGTGTAGAATCCACATAGTGGAGGAGGCGGGTGTTGGTGGGGTTAGTGAATGTGGCGTCAGTTCTGGGCGACGCGACGCCACAACAACAAAACATAAATTCCAATGAAATAAGTTGATTTATGCTGCTGCGCGCGCCGTGAGCTGACAGTCGCAGCAAACCCAGGAGAAGGCCAGGCCGGGCCGGGCCAGACCAGGCCAAACCAACTGGCAAACCAGGAGAAGAAGTACACTCACACACACACATCATCATCTGGTGCCGTCTCTCTCTCTCCCTTTTCTACTCATATGCCATATTTTTCATACGTACCAACGATATATACTATCTTGAGGAACGTTCCTCATCTTTTCCTACTTCTTCTTCTTGTTGTGTGTTGACGTGCGGCATGCAAGTCAAAAATAACTTTAAAAAAAAAACACCAAAATGAACAAAAAACTATGAATATATTCACTACTACTCAACTTCCACTAGGTGAGTCGTGTTGCAAATAGAGGCGTGGCACTTGGCGTTGATTGAATTATATTTTGTGCACCGGATAGCATAAAACCAAATGTGCGCCTCCATAGGGCTATATATACAGATATATGTATATGCATTGCCTCTGCATAATCAAAAAATGAAAAGGTTAAAAGTTTTCCTCCTGCTTGGAGATGGACGTGTGTGATGGAAATGTAATTAGTAACACGATGACATACACATACGTAGGCCAAGAAGAAGAACAACAACAACTGACACTGAGTAATTTGGACATAAAGTTGGAAACTGTCTCGCAAGAATGGTAAATCCTATATTACTTACTGATTTTGAGGAACTAAATTCTATAAATTTGAATTATTTATGAAAAGGGCTTTTTCTTTTTGTTAAGTATTTCTTCATACTAAATATGCTTAAATCAAGAAATGTTGGTTTACTTCAAACCGATTAGGCAGACCAATTCAACTTCTAATACCCTAATTTGGATTACTCACGCTTCCATCTCTAGTTACTACATATGCATGAGGTATTTTATTTTCTTTTCTGTTTTTTGTATGTTAGGGCCTTTAATTTTATGAGCCGTTTGAACCAAAATAAAACAACATTCACGAACATGGCGTATGAGGAATGGGAAAGGAAAACCATCTCACAAGTGTAAATCATGAAAATTATAAGCCATTTAATTAGCTGTGTTCTTTTCCTTTTGGGCCATCATCAAAAACACATTTCCCCCCCTCGGCCCGGTCGGTCAGTGAGTGAAAGATGTTGAAATATGTTGATAAATTCTTTGACTGTTGAAAGCAATTTCCCTTTGCCTGAAGACTTTGGCACAGATGTTCTAGAGACCCAGAGAGAGAGAGAGAGTCCAGGGGCCAGAAGTGCACGGGGCCAGGGGTCAAATAATGCATTTTACTCATTAGACTTGGAAGCTTTTGATGTTTTCGACTCCCCTCCATTAATAATAGAAATGCGAGGGAGAGCAATTTCATTTTCATTTTTTATTTCAAGTGATTTGCATATGGCTTTGTCGGGACTTCTCCTTCCACTCCCACAACCAAGAACTCCCATTACCAACTGGAACTCGGACAAGGTGTTGTAAACAAGAATTACCAGCTGGCCAACAGCAGCAAGTCGCTTCGGTTCTGTTCGGTCCGGTATTCGGTGTCATAAATTTCAATTGGACTTGCCATGCATGTCGCGTACTGTACAACAATGCGCATGGGCAGCAGGTTGACTGTTTGGGGGGCCAATCCCCCTCTGATTATTCTTTTATGGACGCGACTGTCAGAAGTTGTCGTCCATTTCTTGGCTGACTTTGAGCCGTGTGGCGTGCACCTGCGCGATAAGATAAGATGTTTTTTCCCCCAAGGGCTGGGGATGGGGAGGGGAACGGGGCAGAGAAACAAGCAACTCTTGCGGCATGTAAGTAGCTTGCCTTTGTCTATGTTACTGTTGCTGCGGCGGGGGCCAAACAAGATTGTGTAGAGTGGGTGGTTGGAGTAAGGGTAGAGGGTGCGCTTCTTAGAAATTATGTTCAACAAGGGAATTGTAAAGAATAGCAAGAATGTTTTGTGGAATTGACTAAAAGGATGAGTAACAAAACGAAACGAGAGCAAAGAAAGGCAAATGCAGGATGTTTGATAAAATTTACAGAATTCACACAAAAGAAAAGGAAATTGCTAACGAAATTGAGAATGCTAAGAGAGAGAGAGAGAGCGAAAGAAAGCCAAGGGCGAGAAATGAGGTGAATTGAAATGTTTGTGTATACCTGTAGAATCGTATTAACTGAAAACAAGCCAAAGAATGAACGAAAGAAATAAAGGCTTAAAATTTTTTTACTAAACGACTAATCAAAATTTTGTTTTACTTTTTCCAAACTCAACAAAGGGAACAATATTTCAGATCAACTGCTGTTAAATTTGAAATGTGAGTCGAAATTTGATTTTCCTTTGTATTTTCAGTTCATATCATTAATAATATAATTGTTTGGATTAACTTAAACCAGTTAGTAGTTTTATTAATGGGAATATTTTGGTTTTTTAGGGCGTACCAAATAGCCAATCAACTGTTTCAATCCTTCGACTTCAGGCTTAATATGTAGGATAAATTGAAATAGACTAAAAGGGACTTGTTTGATGGAATTACATTTAATAATACTCGTAAATAAAACCAATCATCTAGTCTAGATTGTAATCTTTTCTGCATTAAGTTTGAGGGGAGTCGAAAACTCATATTATTTCACATTTACTCCTCAATTTAGTGCTCTATTCAACTTTAGTGTCACAATATACCACACCCATAGTTATTAATAGATCATATATACCAACGTTTAAGTATTATCTGATGTCGCAAAAGGTAACTGAACTTTCACCAGGCACACCACGAATATGATGGGGGAAAAACTTAATGGAGTTTTTTGCCTGTCATGACTACAATTAGTGTTGAACTTGGACCTACTTCAATTACCATATATTTTTTTTCTCATGCTCACAATTAAGCTGACCCACAAAACGAAAAAACCCTTTCGACGGATAACCCAAAAAAAAGAAGAAATAATAATAAACGAAACGAACAACAAAAACAAAAAGGTTTGCCATATAATTATAAGTAGCCTCCCTCCAACTTCCTCCCTCCCCTCACTGTTTCCCCACGCCGATAAGGTACATCTACACGTACTCATATTGTCAGTATACAGTAGTTTTATCTGACCAACAAAATCTCATCATGCAAGGTGCACTTTCCATATTACTCAGCAATAAAAGTCAAATGTATGAGGCGGGCGGACAGACTGCCTGGGGGTGGCGGCAAAGCCCTTTACTGGAGACGGAGAAGGAGGATGGCAACCCATTTTCAATCAAAGTCGAGTTGACAATGATGACTACGCCTTAATGTTTTAATTTTGTGCCATTAACAGCTGCACCGGAGAAGAGTCGAATCGGAGGAGAAGGCGGATGAGGAGGGGATTGCATATGGGAAGTGGGTGGGTGGTGGCTGAGCTACAAGTGAAGGCAAGTACATCATTTTAACATTTTCCCAACATGCATTAAAACAGCAGCGGGAACAACACGGAAACAATGCCATTAGATCTATATGGCGTCAAAGCAACGCCCATTTTTTGCACATTTTTCGGTGTATTTCGAAAAGATGCACACACACACACCCTCAATCTCTATATACCCACATAGTAGTAGACATTTCATTTGCCACCCCTAAACAGCAGACGACATCACGTTGAAAGTACTACACAACACGAATTTCTTACCCCCGAAATATACATACATACAGACATATAAAAACCTTTTCGTTTCTTTTTTTCTTCTCCCCGGTTTTTGGGCTTTTACTCGACGGCGCAGCAAAAATTAAAAGCATTAAAAATGCCCATGGAACAGGAAGTTGACGGCGTCGGCATTGGATTTTGGATTAGGACAAGAGATTGTGTGTGTGTTTGGGATGGTCTACTACTACTACGACGCAAAGTTTTTTTGCTGTTGCTGTCGGACTAAGGTGTTGCGATTGCAAAACGAAAAAAAGCCACAAGCGAATAGGTTAGCCCATAAACATAAGCTACAGTGGTCATTAGTAGCGGGAACTTTCATTGAATTTCATCGTTGTAGCTGCAGTTCATAGGTGAATTTATTGTGGCGTAAAAATGTTGGTCGTTTTACGGTTGAAAAAGTTTATTGGTGACCCCGACGTGCTTAAACATAACCTATTATACAACAAAGGAGGAAAATAACTTGAGAAGCAAAATTTTATTGGAACATACACCTTATTAAGTTTCGCAGTTCATGCAATTCAAATGCATTTTGGTGACCCCGACGTCCTACATCAAACATAAGAATCTGCTTTAAATATTATATAATGCATAATACTTTCACGTTTGACTAGATATTTTTTAGGTGACCCAGAAAAGCCAAAAAGCACATCGTTTATATTTTTATCATAACCTATCAATCATTTTCATCTAACACGTCAAATAGAAGCATAAAAAACTACATGTATATAGATAGTTCAATATTCGTGACAGCTTTTACAGTTTTAAAGCTCGAACAGCCATTTTGGTGACCCCGACGTGCTAAAAAAATAAAGTCATTTCGCAGAATCACCTGCATCTAACATATGCTATCAATCATTTTCATCTAATATATTTGTTAGATGGCTGAGAAACTGTCATAAAATTGCAGTCTGGTCGTAAACTGTCGCAATGGTAAGAGAAATAAAATCGATTAATGGGTCATAAAAGCACACTTATTGTCTGTACATTTATGCAGATGGTAAGTTCTCTCAACGATTACCCCAAAAATAGAAGAACCAATTCAATTAAAGGTTACCCTTTTACAACAGGAAAAGCATTAATAAAACTTTAGCTATCGAATTGTAAAGTTTCTGATTATAAATATTACTTTCACATAAATTTAAATAAGCCTCTCTTGCAATGCTCATAAATTAATTAGAAAAATTTATTACAATTTTTTTGCCTCTCTCTTTCTCTAGCTCTGTTGGAGGAATTATAGAAACCACTGTGGTTAAGCTGCACCACATAACGGTCTTCTCACTCCATTAAGGGAGCAACGACAACAAATCGTTGTGGATTTTTATGAGTTTCCTTCGTCTCCTGCCTGTCCCTGTCACTGTCATTGCCCCTGCCCACGAATGGTTTGCCCTTTCTTTTCCTACGCAATGAAATGATGTTTGTCTTCTGACAGGCAGCAAACAGATTGTTTCCAAAGAGAAAGAGCGTAGCAGGCAAATTGGGATGGGGTTGCCAACCTTAAGCCAGGGGTGGTTACGGTCGATGAGGAGATTGCTTCTGCTTCTGCTGCATGCAGCATGCGGTTGCAATCCATTTCATTCATTTTCCAGGTCTAGTCAACTGGCTTTAATTTAATTTAAACGACAATTCGTGGCACGCACTTCAAAAATTTATAAATTCAAACTGCGGGCCGAATGCCACGCCCCCTTTAGAATTGTCATTCGCGTACGAACCTAATGAGGGACATTTAACGAGTATCCTTCTTGGGCGAACGAACAATTTCTTTTTGTAATAAGCATTGCAACAAAGCGAAGCGGAAACGAATTCATTCAACTATTTATTTGCTCATGGTCACACATGTGTAGACACATATATGTATGTATATGTTGTGTTTATAACGGTATAGATATAACCTACGACCTATTTGCTTTAGACTTTTATTGCACTGGGAGTTCCGTGGCCCAGTGCAGGGGAGAGAAAAAGGAAAACCACCACCAAACGATGATATTATTGCGATCATTCAACTGTTGAGGTCTCAAAACTCTAAATAAACGTAAACGTGAAGTAAGTTGAAAACGAAAGGGGAAAATACTTTTCCGTAACATTATCACTGAGAATTTCCCAAACAAAAAAAAAAAACACAGACACTGATAAGCTGTAAGCTTTTTATTTTTGGTTTAGTTTAGTTCAATGTTTATTCTATTAAAGCAACCAGCTCATAGACATAAATAATTGATTTGGGGTTATGATAAAAGTGCAATAGAGACAGCGAGAGAGAGAGAGAGAGAGACGGAGAGGGACATAGTGATTACCCACGTTTCCGGTGTTTGTTTATTGGGGACAATATTAAAGTTCTTATTGCTTGGGAAAGTTTTTTTTTTCATATATTCTCATATGATAAGCCATGCACATATAGACACACTCTAATGATTAGATATAAAGCCACATTTATCACATTTAATGAGAAAACTGCTAAACAGCTTAATTTAAGCGTAAATTAGTTGGAAAAATATTATCAAATCAGCAAAGAGGAAAATTTTTGCCATTTAGGCCACTAAAAAAATCTTTTGTTTATAACTTCAATGATAACTTTGAATCCAACTTGGAAATTTCAATTTACTATTCCATTTGTCGTTCAGTTTTCTTTATTAATAATATTTTTATTCTTTTAACTTTGCAAATATATATTCAAGATCAAGAAAAGATCAAACAATTATTAGAAATAGTGTCTTATATAGTATAAAGAAAAAGCCATCAAATTGGAAAAACGTTTCATCCAAAAAGACTAATTTTGCGAGAGAACGGCCTTCAATCTTAGCACAGGAAATAACGATCAATATCACTGTTTTCCAGCTCCGACCATTCGTATAGGAGCTATCTGATATAGTCACCCGATCTTTATCAAATTTGGCATAGTCGTTTATAGGTGTAATAAACTCATCAATAGTCTGATTTGTAATAATCAGACAATAGCTCAAAAAATAAAGAAGTTATTGAGAAAAGTCACTGTTCACGACTTTGCCGTTTGTATGGGAGCTATATGATATAGTAGTACGATCCGGCTTAATCCGAAATATACAAACTGTGCACTATATACAAGCCTACATGCAAAATTTTAGCTCTGACGGACGGACGGACAGATGAACTCGTCTCGGCGTGCTGATCAAGAATGTATATACTTTATATGGTGGGAGATGCTTCCTTCTATGCGTTGCATACTTCTGACCAAAATTAATATACTCTTTTTGGAAGGGTATAATTATGTATGTAATAGCAGTGTTCAACTGAGCAGACATAATGGATGCCGGAAAAGTAAATAGTCTCGACAAAATGTCGACATTAAAGTAAATAGAACAATTTCGTGCAACATTTTTTGAATGGCGCTTTTAAATTTACTTTTAATCGATCACTTCAGACAGTTTTGTCGCCCTGTAAGAAAAATGTTCACATCAGAAGGGGGCAGTCTTTATTTTCTGACTTTTCAGTAGCTACAACTAGAAACAAGACAAGAAGTCAAAGGATTTTGATGACGACCTAATCGTCGTCTTCAGGGAAATCATATGAAACACTAATCTAATCCCAAGTTGTAAGTTTATTTAAATCTTCTTAATCCCAATATCAAAATATTTTGAAAATCTCATTAATCCTTATGTATAATAAGTCAAGTTTTGTATAAACATTTTTGATAATCGTTTGAAATTTCATACAAATGAAATCAATTTAGAACCATACAAAAGAAGAACTGCATAGAAGTCCCCAAAAATATATATTTTTCTTCCAATCACTTTTAAAATCCCATTTAAATATCACAAACAGAATTCTAGGCTATTATGATGATGATTATTCCCTTCGAGCGAGCGAGAACTTTCACTGACCAACAAAAGATGCAGCTTCTTTCTATATATGAGATATAGATATGCATGTATTTGTTAAATTTATGTGAGCTTTCAATTTCTAATTGCATAAATAAACAACTATTAGCGGCTCGAAAATGCGACATAATTGTCCAGTAATCCTAACTAATGAACCAAGACGAAGACGAGGAGAATTTTAGAAAAATGGAAATGTTTATTTAAAATGCAGAGACCCCAGAGACCCAAAAGCATGGGCCAGACCACCAGGTGTCAGTGTCTCACGGTCTTCCGACTTGGTCTTGGACTTGGACTCGCTTTTTTGTTGTTTTGGAGCCCGGAAAATCAAACAAGAAAATAAATAGAAACATTTTGTGGGCCGCCAACCGAATTAAAATGCAAATGCAAACAAGCCTATAAAATTGAAAATATTTAATTAAAACGCTGCAACACACACACACAATAGACACACACACACACACACACACAATGAGGCAGGTTTTTCTATTGGCCAGATATGCTTTCCACACTTTCTCGTAGGCTGCTGCTCAAAGAATTAGAGGGGGAGTGGGAATTAGGGGGTCTTAATGTTTGTTGTGGTTGTTCGTTAACTGTTTGTAGCTTAAATATTTGGCCAAAAGAAATACGGACAAAAACTAAATACAACCACTGACGACAACGACTGCGCCTTTTATTGTTAAGAGAGAGAGAGAGGGAGGGGGGGGAGGAAAGGGATTCAGATGGGGGGGACAGTTACTGTGTGTGTTTGTGTGTAGGCTTCAAAATGAGATGAAATCAGATGAGATGAGATGAAACGAGATGAGAACGGTAAGCGGAGGGGTCGGGTACGGGGTAGAAAGACAGACGGGCGACAATGTGACAACAACAACACCATTGAACGAACAAACAACAACGACAGAAAAAGTCTTTTGAAAGAAATGTATAACCATAATATTAGAAATACAAAGTGTCAGATACTCTACCAAAATGGACTTAATCCTGAATTCGACTGGAAAATTGTCGTCAGAAGGGAACTAATGTTTTAGAAATATAAACTTAACTTATACTGAATATTTTGAAATTTTGAAGCCTATATCATCGATAAGCTGTGTGAAAATTTCAGAGACATTGATCAGTATCTTTCTGTTATCTTTTAAATTAACTTCTCAATACTTTTTAGTAGACATTAGTGGATACTTTTAATTGGTATCTATGTATATCTAATGCTACTTAGGTTTCTTCAGTTTCATTCTATATCTATTCCATAGTCTGATATCCTCCATTATTGAACCTTGATTATCCTGCGGCAAACTCTCTGCTATAGTCCGCATATCCCTCAAGGAATAAAAGTGTATATTGCTCTTTTTATAGCAGCATCACGTCGGTGTTTGTGTGCAACTACCGGATGCCTGCAATATATCAAATGGGTGAGCCCGAGTCCGAGTCCGAGCCACTGGCCAATCGTCCAATTGTCCAAATGTCCGCGTCGGTGGTTCTCTGTTTGCCAGGCTTATTTTTAATAATTCAACTGAGAATGGGACAGACAGACGGACGGATGGATGGATGGATGGATGATGTGATGGTCGGTCACCTACACACAAAACAACTACAACAACAACAATAACAAGAGTAACGAATGACAACTATAACAATAGGACCAACGGCAGGCAAACCAAACCAAACCAATTGCAATGTCTGGAGATGCCTTCTTGTCTCGTCTCTTGTCGTCATTTGTGTGCAGCGAGGCATAGAAATTCCAAGTTCCATCCAAATCCCATGCCCCGGCCCCCTCTCCATCCTCATTCCATTCAGTCTCTCTTTTACTCATCCCTCCCCTCGAATAGCCGTTAATTATGGGAAGATTTTTCTTCTTTTTTTTTGTTGCTGTTGTTATTCCAACTTTTACAAATGAGTTGGAAGAACTTTTGTCAGGCCTAATGATGGGCAGCAGTGGACATCGCCGACTCAATGCTTGGTTAGCTACCAAAATTCATAGACAGGCCACTGAGTAGCGTAGAGTAAAGAAGAAGACGAAGAAGGAAGAGGTGAAGGGGCGTGGGCTCGTCAAGCCGGAAGAATGCAAATGGACAAAAGATCGGGAAGGGGCCAAAAGAGAGAGAGAGAGAGAGAGAACTCTAAATTGGTTTATTACATTTTATTTTTCATTAGGCAAAAATGGAAGGGGGCATCACTTCCATCATCTCTCCATCTCTCACCCTAAATAGGATAGAGAAGTAAGCAGAGGGGAGGGAAGGAAAAAGCAAAGACCGTAACGCTGTCGCCCAAATCAACGACAATCAAATAAAGTTTAAATACATATTTTTATTTCATTACACACTTGAAAGTCCAACAGTCCCCGACGATAGTCCCGAGACGGCGACGTCTTGAGAGATTTTTCAACAGGCAACCAACTGACAATGACTGCGATGACGACGACGCCGATTCCGATGATGATGATGACGATAATGATGCTGATGCGTTGTGGTGGCTCTGTGACTCCGTCAGTGCTGCGTGCCAAGTGCTAACGATTTGGCAATGGCCAACAAGACAATGTCCAAAGTAAAGTAAAAAGAAACAGAAAACCAAAAGAGATCCTAGCCCATTCAGCGAATCAGCGAAGCAATGCTAAATGTTTTTACAGCTTGTCATCCCCCATCTGAAGATGGGGACGTGATTCCCCCTTTTTAACTACTTGACGTTCTCGTAAAACAAAATTCATTAATTTGTTTAACTATTTCCACAAACAAATTAAAAAACACTATAATGAAATACCCGCCAAAAACGAGGAGGAATTCAAAGAATTTACACCATTTATTTTTTAAGAAGATGCACTAGAAACTTTATTCATCATTTTATGAAAACTATATTAAAATGTTTCAAAAGTTTATCTAAGCGATGACTTGTTTAATTAACATTTCAATCTTTAAGATTAACAACGATTCGCAAATGAAAATAATTTCATATAATTTCTGATTGTTATCTGTTATCAAATCTTAGTAGCCAGCAATTCAATATGATAGTTTCAAATCTGAACTAAAATCATCTGTTTAGTCAGCTTTTTAGACAAAAAGCCGAATAGTAAATCCGAGACTTCTTTCAAATAATTCCTATAGTAAAACTTGTTGACTTCTCTGCTCTGACTCCTCATTCTTTACTATATAATCAGCTTGGAGTCCTCTCTTTCTTTACTAAGAACCTCTTATTCTCTACTTAAATGTGTTTTGTCTGTTTTTCTATATTTATTCAATTGATTTTGAAAAAGTTGTTTCCTTTTTTAAAGTTTATTTAAAGAACTCTTCAATTACCATTCCGGCAAGTCCTTTCACAAGTTTTACATTCAAAATCATACAATTTCTTAAAAAGAAATTCCCGTAAGAACCCAACAGCTTGAAGTTTCATTTATTTCTCTACATATTTTTCTTAGTTATCCTCCAAACGATTCCATTAAAATTAAGAAGCTGTCTAACTCAGTGTATAGCCTGCTGATTCCCACCTCGAGTTCATAACCATATAAATATCATCATCATTGATTTGAGCCTGTTAACACTTTCATTGCCTGCCACGCCTCCTTCCCCCTCTCCACCTGTTTCACCTTCAGTGTGTGTGTGTGTGTATCTCAGCAGCATTCCACTTGAACAGGTAGATAGATATATATCTTTTACTTTTGCCACATAATCCAATAAGAAATGTAAATGTTTTCATATCCACCTGTAAATAAGAATTTAGTGGCAAAGACTAAATAAATAATAAATATCAATTCCGTTGAGTTGAGCATTCGGATTGTGTATGATTAAGTCACGTGCCCATCTCTAGTGAATGGAATGGACTTAGTGTGGCTGACTGGTTACCTACAGGTTTTTTTTTGGTCGAGACTTGGCTTGGCTTTTTTTCTGTTTTGCTTTTCGGGGTGCTGACCAAACCGAACCAAACCAAAGAGACCAACTTCTCGCGCAGAGACGAATGTCGAATATTGAATGCTGCAGAGGCAGAGACTAGCCTCTGACACCGCACAGCTACAACTACATTGTAACAACAACAACAACAACGTGCCGTGCCGTTGCTGTTAGTATAAATTCTCGCCTTTCATTTTGGCGAGTAGTCACGATTTATGCGAAATCATTATAGGCAAGTTTTATTTTTTTGCCTTCCTCTTCTGTCTTTCTTTTTTTCCTCTTGTATTTACGACGCGACGTTTTATCTGCAGGAAGAAGACACTACAACAATATACAATATATATATATATATATACTATATAGGTATATACACTATAATTGCAGTCGAGTCAATTAAATACATAGATTGCGGCATGTCGATAAGACATTAACCTTCCCTCGCTTCCAACTGGCATCGTTTTCCTATACAAAATGGCAGGTCATTTCACTTAGAGAGAGAGAGAGGGAGAGGGAGAGAGAAAGGCGAGGGTGATGTCCGGGGAAGTCGGGAGACACGGCCGGACATGGTTGCCTCTTCACAAGGTTTGGGCTAAGTAGCGCAACAATTTATGAAGACATGAAATGACTTTGATGTTTTTTAACTGCATTTACTTCTTCACCCAAAAAGAAGACCAAGACGAAGCCAAAGACGAGCCCCAGCGATGACTTGCATAAGAATCATTCCATTTTTGAAGGCAGAAAATTTAGCAATTTGTATTTGACAAAACGGTCATGTGAATGTCTGGAATAGATAGGGGAATAGCGGGAGAGCAGCGGGGGCAGTGTAAAAACGATTAAATTAAGCAGAGAGTATGCAACCGGAACGATTCTTTCTTAAAAGGCATTTTATTTCCCCGTATGAATTTGCATTCGACTAGAAACTAAAATGGGAAAACGTTTTTTTGGTGATTTTTAATCTCGAAAAGTTCTTTGGAACCCACAAAAGTAACTTAGGCTTGATACAGCGGAAGGCAAGATGTTTCAGCTGTTGCCAGTAGCGAATCCAGAGGCTGCCCAAGAATCCTATTAGCCCCAGTTTAGTAGTCTCTTCTTGATTGCGAATTGGTGCAATCTTCTTTACTTTTCAACATCAATCTCTCTTTAACACCCATGGGCACATGCAAATGGTCATATTCTGCTTGGTTGATCGCAAAATCGATTAAACAAACGTTGACACTTACATAACACTTGCTGCTGCATTCACATTCATGTAATTAAGCTCACATTTCAGCATGACCAAGTTTCAACACCTGCCACCAAGTATTAGTAAGACTTTCACTACGCCATGGACTAGCCCTAATACCACCCAACAGGAGCAGCAGCAGCAAGAAATCGAAACACTTTGCACTTACTTAATCAACATACAGAAATGGCCCTTCCAGCCCCAACCCCCCAATCATCATCATCCTCATCGTCATCATCAGCATGGCCATCATCAGTGTGTGTAATCAACACTTTTATGTGATCCAAATCCAATTCACAACTAATTACCAGGCACAACCAATCGTTGAATCGATGGGGAATTGGTGTGTGTGTTTTGACCCTTCGGTCTACGCAATTAACAGCGCGTTGAAAAAGCAAACGATGCGTTCAAAAAACTGCCATGTTTATTTACCTACAAAAACCGAACCAACTTGATACTTTCTTGACTTGAAAATTGCTGCCGTGTGCAGTTTTGTTTAAACACAAAATCAATCTAATCGATTGCACTCTTCCCCCACCCCCACCCCTACTCCCACTCCCAGACTTCCTCGTCTCTCTTTTCTTTATAGAGACGTAAATCAGCAGCAGTCGATGGCAGCAGGAGCAAAAGATTAGAAGCGAGCGAAGAACCAGCAGAATAAGAACAGAAATCGAACCAAAGCAAAAGACGATAACAAAAAGTTGGTCGTTTGGAAAATTAAAGCAAACTAAAAGAACCCAAATGACTCAATACCTACTGAATTTCCATGGAGTATACTCGAAGTGAGAGACAAAGATTGGGACTCCAAAATAAGAACTTACTTGAAGAAAGGCCACACAGATGGTAACCAGAAAAATGTTTGATAGATCCTATATGTAGAATTGGAATCGCCCTAAACACCCTAAAACAAACTACCTCTAGGGTAAAAGCGATTCTCATCGGAGGAAACTTACATTGGAGAAATTTGTATTTATAATGAGAATCGCTTGATTTCATAAGAGATTTCGAGATACTTCATCTTTTGTAGTGTGTCGCCTCAAACCCATAACTGGGTAATATTATTTTGCTATATCGAGATGCATTTCCAGTCACCTCAAATACGGAAACTTCCTACAGCAAAATCTTATAATTAAAAGATCAGAAAGATTTGCTGAATGACAAGATTGAAATTGGATATCTTTTTTCTTCAATTTGAGGCCTTATGAAGTGTATACCCCAATTTCCTACCCTACAATTTTCCATCATACTTTTTGTTTATTTACACACTTGTCTTATGTCTTGTTTGGGTCTTTCTTAGGGGTCTCTCTTGCTCGGGCTCACTCTCTTTTTATTCTTTTTTTTGTTGTTGTTTTGTTTTAAGTAAGCGATTAGTATGTAGTACTCACTCATTGAGGTAGGGGATGCGGGAGAAGCAAGAAAGAAGGCAATGAAAATTTGTCACTTGACAAAACAAAACGATTTCCATTTGCCGAGACAAATAAGACATGAAGAAGAGAGGAGAGAAGAGGCACATGTGGAAGATAAGTGAGGGGCGGCCAAGTAGGGCCAAAGTAGGCTTCAAATGTATTGGAAATAACAGGGCCCAAAATCAACAGAAACAATCATCCACACACACACTCTCACACACAGGGAAACACTCAATGATTGTTATTAGTACATTTGCTATTGGGAGTATATATCTAATTTGCCATTGATGTGTGCATTAAGTTTTCGATAGAGACAGAGAACGATAGAGAAATGGAGAGAGAGAGAGAGAGATAGAGAGAGAGAGAGAAAGGGCAAGCGAAAGAGTGCTAGAAAAAGTCGGCATAGAAATTGTCGTAAAACATTAGTGTCCCCTGAGATTAGAGCCAAAAGGCTGACTATTGCGTCTGATTGTCTCGTCCTGTGGATGTCCCATGTCCTTTGCGTCCTGTGTGTGTGTGTCTGTATCCTGACTGCCGCCTCATCGCCCTTTTATTTGACATGGGCAATATTTATTGCGAATTCATTTTAATGTGGCGTAGGGATGGGAACGGGAACGCACTTCACTGACAAAGCGGAATACCAAAATACGCCATCAAAATAAATAAAAACACACACACACACACACAGACACACTCATCTAAACAGGGGCGGTTTTAGTTCGTGTCCTGCTTAGCTCAACAATTTCTCCAACAAAAATTCCATAATTACTGAAGCAATTTGAATGTGTCTAATCTAAGCCTTCCTCCCTGTAGGCTTTATCCTTGACATCATCTTACTCAAAGTATTGAGGTCTATGCCACAAAATCCATTTGAAGATGACATTATCAGCAATGTATATACATTAGGGCGGGTCAATTGGTATGGAGCAAAAACAAACGACAAATCGTACACCAGATTCGGATTCTACGAAGAATTCACCAATAAACCAGCCCGCCTAGGACCTTAAAGTTTTGGGTTCGAGGTAGTTTTTCATTATGTTTATTCATGTATTTAAAGTAGTTGAAACAAATAAATAGTCATTGATAATTGATTCTCTTCACCGTGTGAGGAGTTAGGAAGTCAAGGAAGCGAAGGGGGTGTGGCATCATACATATACAATTTACAAACCTGACTTAAAAAATAATACAAAAGAGCTTTAGTTACTTTGATTCTATTAGTAGAGTTAAATCTATCCCTGATTGTTATAGATAACAGAGTAAATCTTATCGCAATGTATCTAATTCTGATATATCTACGATATATGTGTGATGCCCATGATTATTAGATAATCTAAAACTTATTCATTGGATATTACCTAAATGAAATGCTATGCACAAAGTATAGAACTAAAAGTTGGAAGGAATCTTCCTAAATATCATAGCATTATGGGTTGACAATTTAAAAATGTCTTCTTCTCAAATATAAAATGTAATTTGTCTAGATTTCGACCTTATTGAAGTTAATCAAAACTGGGTTTTAGTCGGCTTCAGGGCAATAAATCTTACTAATTTGTAAGACTTTAAATCATAGGCAGCCCATAAGGTGAGCTATTTCAAGAACCACCAATTTCTATCATCAGCAGACTTTGGCAAAGAATCCACAGTTGTAATGGATTTATTGACTTATTTTTCTTAAAAATATACAGTAGAATCCGTTTATAACGACTGCGGCTATAACGTCCGTCCGGTTATAGCGCTTAAAGTTCGATCAGTGATTGGTTGGTCCCAATACAAACTTATATGAAAAGACCTCCGATTAGTACGTCTTCCGGATATAACGACAAAAATCGTCGGTCCCTTCAGTGTCGTTATAACCGGATTCTACTTTATTTTTGCCTATTTCTGTATACTGCTGAAAGTTAGAAAACTTGAGTGTTAGAAACTTTTTAGCTCATAAAAATGTTAGTTAGTGGGAGTGCAAGGATATCTAGGAACCTATGTACATTTTAAATTAAAAGGGACTTTTCTAGATGTTTTTTTTTGCCTAATATCTTTTTTTCTATATCTGTAGCGATTTCAGCTAACTATTACTGTAATACCTGTAAAACTTGAAATGCCATTTGGAAGGATCTACATAAACATCTTATATGTCCATCTCCATTTGGATTGCTCCATATTAGATTCCACTCTAGATTTCAATTAGGGTGGTAATCCTTGTAATCTGGTGTCATTTAGGATATTTTACTTTTCCTATAATTAATTCACATTTATAATTAAACTAAAAGTTAGTCCTGATAGGGATTGAACCCCACGATGCTACATCTTTAGTGCATATTTGTTATACTTTGGATTATCCCAAATAAATACATAGTTCCTTAGTCTTTTCTGTTTGTATATACACGCACCTGGCGAGATTTTCATTAAATTCAAATTCTTATGGCTTAATTTCTGCATAGAAAATGTTTGACCACCAAAAATGGCATCTTTATTATGCGACGGGCCCTTTTTGGTTGTGCCTTTTGCCATTATAAGGTCCTGCACGCACTCACCCACACATACATATACACACGCAGACACCAAAAATTTCAGTAGCACAGCATTCGGCGCTTGGGCGAGAGAGAGAATAAGCAAAATAACAATGCGAATGAGAGAGAAACACCAAAAAAGAGAGAGCGAGAGAGAGAGTGGGTGAGGGTGGGTGTAAAAAGTTATGCGTCCCACCCAGAGAAAATGTAATGAAATCCTTTGTGTATTTCGCGTCAGTATTGGTATGTGTGTGTGTGTGTGTGTGTGTTGGTGTGAGTTTTGTTTGTCAACTTTAGTCATCCAACGAGTGGGACATAAAAATGCTAATACAACGCACAAACAAACAAACAACCGAAGGAAGAAGAAAAAACTACTACAAATTGCCCACAAGCAAATTTCGTTACTCCCCTTTATCTTCCTCTTCATCTCAAACTTACCGTTCTTAATCAAGATTCAATTCAACTGGCAAATCGGCTAATCCACAAAAAAAGTTACCAAATTTTTGTCCTCCTTGGTCGTCGGCCAACAAATTCTTTCACTCTTTTCGCACACTGAGCGACACTTTTGATAAACTTAACAATTTCCTTTTCGTATTTATTTATTTATTTGTATTGCTCTTTTACCTCTTCAATTTTTTTTTTTTTATTATTTTTTTCTGACGAAACGAAATTCAGGAATTTCAAGTGGAAATCTTGTTTGAGCACTTTTTGTTGGTCCGTCTAGCGGGGGAGGCGGCGGTGGCGGCGGCGGGGGAGACTGCGGAAAAACTTCTTTTTTGCTGCTGTTGTTGCCGTCGTCGTTCGTTGTCGTCGTAGTAGTTGTTGTTGTTAAAAACTTAGTTAGAGTGCTTAGTTAAATTGCTTTGAAAAAACGCGCGCGAGTTTTCTTCTCTTAATTACACACACACAAGCACTTGCAAAGTATTTTCCTTTTTTTTCACGTCTTCAGGATAAAGTTTTTCCCATTGAATATGCGAATGTGTGTGTTTTTTTTATTTAAAAAGGACTTTCGGCAAAAGCGCACCGTCCTTGTATCCCGTTCAAAGGTTAACAAAATTTAATTTTTGTGCATTCACGTCCGTACTCTATCAGAATTATTTCGAAAATAATTTTTTAATTTTTTCGACTTTCCGACATCAAATGGCGCACGTCCGTTCAGTTTGAAATAAACAACAACACAAAAACAACAAAAAAAAAAAATGAAACAGTGGTGAGTTCGACCGAACTCTTAACGAAAACACAAAGGCGGCTAACTCATACTCTTTACATACTTTTTTTCAACACATGGACAAAACTAATGTCTTATATTTTTGTAAGCAGGAAGATGACATATTCAAAGGTGAATTTATTCGACTATTCCATAAACATTTTGAAAAAAATAGCTTGATGTATGATTTAGCAGGATTATAGCTGATTGGCTGTATATTCGTTTTTTTTTTTAAATTGTATGTTTTGTTAAATTAAAGCACATATGTAATAGAGAGCTGCATGAATGGAGATTGTCGAATGAATCCATTCGAATTGATTTTAAATGGTTAATGTATGTTAATGTGACATAATAATATTGTATAATCGCATTTTTTCGAAATCCTGACATGATGGAAATAATAAGTAATTGTAAAGGTGTCAAAATGCATCGAAAAGCGAAACCTCCCTAAGAATAGCAACATATTCGCCGCGACTCAATTCAAGTCGTTTCTCAAATGCAACAACAAACACAAGGCCAAATTCGCCCGAGCCGTATAGAATTAATATTCGCCGTAAAAAGTGAACATTCGCCGTAAAATTGGCCATTCGCCGAGTTCGTTTCGAACCACCCGAAGCCACACGAACCACTTGCAGCCTTGTTCGAACATGTTGCCGTCAAAAAGTGAATGGGCTAAAATTAGAGATGATAGCGTGACTTTATTTCGTGCTTGATTTATTTATTTAGGTCCCACGACTAACAAATCAACCGTCTTTTATATTTTTGTAAAATGTAATACAGTTGGACCCCGATTATGCGGGCTCCCCATTAACCGTACTCCCATTTACCTCTATTATCCGTGATTTCAAACGAAATTTTTGTTCAAAAGTAATAAAACGAATAATTTCATCTAACACTTAAATAAATGTTTCTGATAACTTTAATTCTTCTGAAATTCGGGAAAAACCAATGAAATAAAATTTAAAAGCTAAACAGTTGAATCAAACTACAACACATAATTATTTCTAGTTTTTGGTTGCATTTCTTTTCCCCCAGACCGTCCCTACTGTTGTTTGCCTTTAATATAAAGCGAGGCTGATTTGCCACTGAAGGTATCAGAAGGTATTTTACCTAAGCTAGATTTTATTCCACTTACTGGTATACTGTTACAAAATTAACATTTTATTGTTGTTTTTCTTCAAGTTTATATTCGCCAATGTTGTCATCACTAATTTACCTATCACTAAAAAGAGTTGCCACTGCAACATCGTTCGCGATACATTTCCAACACTATATGTACGTGACTATTTGAATATTGAGCGGCTTAACTTTTTCTTTCCTTTTTTTTGTTATATTTTTTTGCAACTCCGAGAAATCTGGACAAACACATTTTACTTGAACTTTAAATGAAAATGTATAACAAAATGCTCAGATTTTGTTCCCCTTCCTGTCGTCTGGTGGTTGGCTGGCTCGTTACGTTGCCTTTTGATCCTCTCTATTTATTTTTTTTTTGACTGGTCACGTTTATTAATCGGCTTAAGTTGAAGGCTGCAAATACGTAAATACGCATTGGTTAAGTGCTGGGCACGTAGACCGACCTACCTAGCCATTGTTGGGCTAATTTGATATAATCATGAATTATGGGGTAGATCCTGATCGTCATCGTGTGGAGGGATGAATGGGGGAAGTGGCCTAGACCGGTTGTGAGTCATCATAATAAAAATATCAGTAGAGATTTTAGTCGATATTATAGTTAATCGTTTAATTACTATATATATATAATTGATATATAACTACAAAATAGTTTCTGCATATTCGTAATTGTATATAACTAATCAAGTCTACATAAAAAGCAAGCAAAGATATGTTGGATTTCTCATAAGAGCTTTCTGTTTCTGTTTGTTAGGTCTACGATTATTAGTCAATTAAATCACAGATGTATTATTTTCATCCACATCCACTCCGGGCGTCCGATCCGGTGGCTCGGCATTGAGCACAAGATTCTCGATGGACCGAAACGATGCATCCTCCAGATGCGTCGACATGGAGGCAGCAACTGGAGGCGGACGCGGCAATGTCGTGGCACCACTAACACCACCACCTCGTCGCGATGAAGGCGGTTGACGATGACGTGCCGAAGAGCGTAAAATGGTCACCACATCCTCGGCCGTATAGGGACGTCGTTCTAGTGCAGCCCTAGCCGAAAGACTGGTCGCTGGTCGTTGTAGTTTTCTACCCAGAGATTGGGAGCGTTGTGCATAGCCAGCCATTGGGCGTTGATCGATCTCTATGGACTCGGGACTACTGCAACTGGCAGCTGCTGCTGGTGAAGATGGCTGGGAACTATTGGCACTATTGCCCATTGCCTCACCATTTGGATTCGTCAATATGGTTAAATAATCGGGCGGCGCAATTGTTGGCATTGCTGGTGATTCAGCATCTAGCGAAAGTATCGGACGTGTGCGGCTAGAGGAGTCTCCACCAAGAACCCTGTAAGCAGAAACCACAAATTAACAGATTATATTTTCTTATAGGGAGATCAGATTTCACTCCTACCTCCGTACACTGCGGCGTATGCTCTGACGCAATAGCTTGGCCAAACGGGCACCCGTGGCTGTGGTGTACGAGGGCGGCGGTGTATACTTGGGCGGGGCATCATTCTGAGCCTCCAGATGACTTTGCTCTTGTTGCTGTCCATTGGCATTGCGTCGACTATCGGCTGAACTCTGGCGAGCCGCTGGACGTCGTGGTTCATCTCCCTCCTCTGGTGGACGATATAGCAATTGAATGCGCTGGAAAAGTTTTGGGAATAGTTCGGATTTCTTTAAATTGGACTCTATCATAAATTTCAACTCACCTCAAGTATATCAGCTGGTCCATTAGTCAAATAGCGATAGATCTGTATAATGGCCGTCACGGGAATAACCAAAACAATGCCTATCTGGATAAGGCTGCCCATTTTTCTTGACCAATAGCTAAAGTAGGATTTGCCACGCCAATAGTAGAACTGATTCGATAGCGATGCCTTATAGTCAATGACCGATAGGGTGATCAAACCAATGGGCAGCAGAACATTCCATGAGAGGGCCAAAAATGCGGACATAGAGCCACACATGCGCAGATCATTGACCAAATCGTCACCATTGTAGGGCCGACCGCGTATAAGGAATACCCCAAAGATCTGAGCTGTCCAGATGATGGGTATAAACCAGGAGCCACCAAGCAGAAAGTCCACATAATATAGAATCGATATGCCCATTTCAGTGGCAAAGGGGATACTCAACAGGAGTCCAGTGACGCAGCTCAAGAGCACCGAACTAGTTGAATTACCCAAGGCACTTGATATCGGTTTCCACATCACGCACAGCTGAGCCAGACCAAAGCCAGCAAAGAGACTGAAGGCAACAGCAGCCCATATCCAAGAGATGCTATCACTGGCAAGAGAGAGCACAGCCGGAAATAGTTCCGTAATGAAACGTAAAGCCTGAAAACCACTTTCAATGTGCAGCATGGTGCGATTCCTGCGATACGTTTCACCCATAAAGGAGGAGTAATGAGGCATTAGAGGCGTTGGATAGGACAACAACTGAGGATTTGGATGAGCCGCCAGGGAATACACAGAGGTATAGCAATCTGGGTTTTCTATAAAGAGAGAGAAACGAATCAGGACCTACATATTCAATATTTTTCTACGGACTTACCATAAGATCCAGGCACATAGACATAACCATTTTGGCGTAGAATCTGGGCACAGCAAAGTGCCAACAAGGCCATCAACCCAAGACCCCACAGAGTAAACAAAACCAGGAGTATGGCATCTCGCCTTAGAGTCGTCTTACTGACCTGAGCATGACTCCTACTCGTAATGGCTATGGCCGAAGCGCCCAAAAGACCCCAGGTGAGAAATGTTTCCTGTGTGGCCGCTGTCCAGCTATTCGCATTCACCAGAAAGTCATCAAAATCACTTTGGTTGAAGATGTTCTGAAAAAAAAAGCGAGAGGAATCATTAGAATCTTTATTTGTTCTTCCTTTGCTCGACCTACCTCCAATTTCTTGGGATCCACGACATAGGCAAACTTAATGGTCACCACCATGAGGGCTATCAGAGGCAAAGTATTGATGAGATAGGCAAATTTGCCAAGAGATTTTAATCCTTTGCAGAGAATAATAAAGACACCAGCCCAAATCAGAGCCAAATAGAAAGCCAGCTGCTGGAAGAAAAGAGAGAAACTGGTTAAAGCATCTGTTCCATAGCCCCATACTTCTTCTGACCTACCCGATCATTTACATGAAAACGTACGCCACTCGAATCCGAATGCTTCGCCAAGTGGAGGCGCTGCAGCACAACAATATTAAAATACTCTGCCACTGTTTGGGTGAGATTTCCTGTGGCATTGGCTGCATCATAGCGATAGGGAAAGGCCAATTCCTGCCAGCGGTAAACACTGCGAGTGGCCGTGGGAAAGACATCCCTCAGATAGACCAGGATCCAGGCAATAGAAACAGTGGAATAAATGGCCAAGAAACATTGGACCATGACCATGGCAATGCCCACACCACAGCAAATGGGACTGATTTTCCACATTGAAACAGGACCGGCACGTATTTTCGATCCAAGGCACATTTGAAGCCACAGCAATGGAATGCCAAAGACCACGGAGAGCAGAAGGAACTGCAGCAGAAAGTTGCCACCAAAAGTGATGGTTAGGACGGCAAAGCGACACAGATTGAAGACACCCAGTGTACAGGCAATCAAAGCTAAAGGACGACTGGCCGAATGTGGCCATTGACTATTGAATCCACGTTTCTCCCGCTGCAAGGTCACCGGCGGCAGGGAATCCAGGGGATTGGAACTGTCACTGCTGCACATAGTTGTCGTCGTTTGGGTTGCAGCCTGCAGTTCCACGCGATCTGCATCCTGGTGAGTCGACGAGGAGGAGCTGTCACTACTACTACTATCAGAGACCAAGGATACCGGACTGGGCATGCGAGAAGAACGCACCGAGCTTAGTTCCGAGCATGTGGACATAATGTGCTGTGTTGGGGGAGGAGCGGCACTTTCGCTGGAACTAAACTGTACCCTTGTAGGAGCACTCTGTGGACGGCTTGTGATGGCCGCTATGCCTCGCACCGGAGTGGGATGACCTTCAAGGCGACGTCCATATTGACGTGGCCGCTCTTCGCTAGAAGCTCGCTGCTCATTCTGCAGAAGATTATCGAAAATATGCTCATCCGTTAGCATCTGGGAGCCTTGTGCGGACTGCGTCTGTGCCTGATTCTCTACGGGAAATTGCTCTGGCGTGGAGAAGCAACGTCTTGGCGGTGGCAAATCCACCAGCAATGTGGGTAAATCCTCCACCACACCTTCTATGACTTTGGTATCCTCTAAATCCTGTTCTTGTTCCATGGCCCGACGCATCGATTGCCTACGCCAGACATCGCCACCATTTGTTACGAATGCTAAAAGAGAACCAATAGATTAGTAAGGATTCTAGCAACAAAGATTCATTAGCTTGCCTGGCGTCAGACCACAACTAAAGGTCTTTCTCATGGGCTGACCCACTTGGAAGGCACCTGGTGACGCTTCAAGGTGCTCCACTTCTCCATCCTCTAATGATTTCGCATGTGGCAGTTGCTTTCTCTTCTTGCTCAATGGCAAAGTTCTAGTTCTTGGCTCTCGTTTTAAGCTCGTCGACTCGCCCAAACCCAATTGGACCAATGAATCCTCTCGACTGAGGGCATTGTCCATTTCCTCTAAATAGTTATCCAAATCCATGAGATAGTCCTCAACACAAGAGTTATCCGTAGAGGATAAAGAGGAACAGCCATTATGCTCATGTCCATCTAAAATGGCATCCAGCTCATTGAGCACACTGAGGGCCACCTCCTCGTCGGCAGGGGCCATCTGTTTGATGGGCGTGCTCAAAGGCGGTAAATTGGACATATCTTGACTGCCGGCACAGAAAGCCTTTCTGTCCTCTTCATGCTCCATCTTAAAGATTATGGGCTTTAAAGGATGCGATTGCTGTTGATGGAATCCCTGGGGCGTCTGTTGTATCTCTATGAGATCCTCGTCGCTTAGCTCATCGTCGAAACAGTCGCAGGCTTGTTTTATCGATTCGCTGGACAAACTATGCGAGAGACCAAAACATTCGGCTGCTGTCTCTTTATTTCGATTTCTGTTTGCTGTCGTTCCCGTTGCCATGGCCATTGGCAGGCTGCCATAGGCACTTGAATTGCGTTTAAAGTTTTCCCGGCTTCCGATTGCTAGTCCTCCTCTGAATGCTCCATCTCCACCATTATCGCCATCTCCATTTGCAGCTCCTGTTTGTCCCTTATTACTCATACTTCTTCTGGCCTTTTCTTTTTTATTTTTGCATTGCCGTTCTCTCTGCGCGCCCTTCACGCAGCTGTTTGCAACAGTGTTGGTTAGCGCGAGGTCCTTGCCAGGCTGTTGTCAGTGCTGCCGGATAGCCACAAATTTAGTGTTGCTTAACGGACGGCTGCAAAAGGAACAAACCACAATTTAAAATAAAACCGTTATCTTTTTTTTTTTATACATATTTCGCAATTAATTAGATTTTGTATAATAAATTAATTATCTGTCATAGCGAACGGTTAATAACTTAAATTAGAATGACTCAGTAGTGCTAGCTTCATTTATTATTCACACCAGGCCGCTAATTCCGTTAATGTTTTTTTATTTGATCACTTTTGTCGACATCAATCAGGAAATGTATTCAATGAAATTTTAAAAGTTGAGGCAGCTACAGCCCAATAAATCTATGCGGAATGTTATAACATTAAACATTTAATGATCTTAACTAAAATGGCATTAAATTTCTTGTGTAAAGACTTTTCCGTTCTTTAATTGTCGATGTTAAGAAGTTCAAGGACCCTTTCGACACATCGAGTCCTATGTGTCCTATATGTCTCTTAACAATCCTTAAAGATTTGATATCGATTCTAACCTCAACATTTAATTGCTTCCCTAACCTAATTTACGTTTTAGATTTCCCACACAATCTCAGGCAGATTTCTGAACTTTAAGTGGACGCCATTTAATTTTCCGTTACTAGATTTTCTTCTCAATTTGTCAATTTTCCACACAATTTAATTTCCCTCGCATTTGCTGCGGCATGAATACAAATTGCCGCAATTCATCAGGTGTGATGTGTGTGTGGTGTGTCTTAGGTCAGTGTTGCATCCAGTCCATCAGTTTGCGTTTAAATGCAAAGTGCAATCAAATGCAAACAAGCGCGTGCTTTCGACTTTTTTCTTCATTTTTATATTATTTTTTACTGTTTTTTCTTGGTTTTATTTTTCGTTGAGATTATTATTTGCACGTGAATGCGTTTGTGTTGGCAAACAAAACAGCTGTCCATGTTTGTGACAGCTCTACAAAAGCAAATGGATGGAAAAAAATATATACATACACATATGTATGTATAAACAATAATAAATATGATTGCAAAATAAACGGTAGGAGAGATACAAGTTCATGGTGTGTATTTTAAAAATACCCTGTACAATCGATTTTCTGTGAGAAAGAGTTTTGGTTGAATGTATTCCATGCATTTCTTTTCATTTGCATTGGTTTACTTAATGTTCCATTCCATTTGTTTTTACTTTTGACGACAGATATTTGCGTATTAGCTAGTAGAACTCAATGTTCCAGTTCAAGTATTTCGCTATGTTTTACCCCTAATTTTTCGTAGTTTTAAGTAAAAGACGTCAAGTGGGATGATAGATATTGGCAATATATAAAATCGTGTCTTAACCAAGTTCAACTATAGCGTTTCAACATTTTTTTTGTATTCACTTTGCAAGCTGATTGACTTTGCCACAATCTGTTCAGGTGACAAGATTATAAACCAAATTTGGTTGTTGAGCGAAAGACGTGATCTAGATGGAATTCATCATGCCCTAGGTGAACCTACAATGCAATGGGTGTATACTGAGGAGGTGGAGTGGGAGGAGGAGGGAATGAAACATTTCAACGTAGCTCATGTTCATTCAACTGATCAGGTGAATGTACTTCCGTTAATATGCTGCTCATTTTGATTATTATTATATAGTATATTTTTGTTTTTGCTGACAAAAAGGGAGTGGTTCGGGGCTTTTGGGCTAGGCTTTAATAAAAATGGTCGTTGCCATGTTACCTCGATTAAAAATAAAATAAAAGTTTGTAACTAAAAGAAACCAAAGACTAAATATCTTAAGAGACAAGTCTTTGAGTTGGTCTACACTCAGCTATGTATGTATGTGTCTGTGTGTGTGTGTGTATGTGTGTGCGTTTGTGTGTGACTAAGTCTGGTTTTCTTGTCATTTCTTGTGTCTTGTCTTTGACTGTGGCTGTTGCTTGTTTTATGTTTTTTATGGTTGTGGTTTATTATTTTGTTATTTTGCATACTACATATAACCGTGACCTTCTACCAAAAAATCTTAACTTGGTCTTGTCGCTGCTGCTGTTGCTGGTTGTACAAAGAAAAACTGAAACTGAACCTGTTGCAGGCAGCCGCAACAAAACAACAAAACAAAGTTAACATTTTTAGCTAATAGAATAAAGCATCATCTGGGCAAGTTGTTGTAGTTGACTTCGAGAGGTCAAATTATTTAGCGAAAAAATGCCATTGATCGGCAGCAAAATTCACATAGATTCACTGAGAGTGTGTGTGAGAGGGGGCGAGAGGAGGAGATATGAAGCGGTGGAGCAGGGGGTAGAGATAGAGTGCTGATAAATTTCGCTTCTACGTGTTCATGCATGCTTTTTCTTCTCGCATAAAATGTCAAAGAGGCAGAGCGAATCAAAGAAGGGGAGAGCGATAGAGAGCGGCAAGCGGGCGGTCGGCGAACGGTAAAAGTAAACAAAACAATTAGTGTAATACGAAAAATTGCAATTTGCACAACTTGTGAATTGACCTTGACAACAAAAGCAATTGCAATTATCTTGTGCTCGAAGTTGTGAATTAAAATTGACATTCACCCAAAACAGCCAGCAAATCAAACTAGTTAATGTTAATGTTTATAATAATGTTAATACAAGCAGCACACGCACACTAACATGGCCAACACACACACACACACACACATGCGCCTGCACATTTATCCACGCATTAACTCTGTGTGAGTGTGTGTGTGGGAGAGTAAGAGAGAGATCTGGAGATTACTTTGATGCTGTTTGCTAGTGGGCGAAGTGGTTAAGGAGAGAGAGAGACGGAGAGAGAAGGGGGAGACAGCTGAGTCAGAAAAGGAGAGAGGCAGAGAGAAAGAGAGTTGTCTGATACGTTTACACCTGCAGGACAGAAGATAAAAGATCATCGACAATTCACAGAAAAAATAGTCAGCTAGAAAAGTATCTTACGCTTAGAAGATTTCAATTTGAAGATGCAGATGGAAATTGTCAAGAAAACCTGATTTTCGGGGTTGGAAAAGTGCACGGCCAAAGCAATTAAAATTAATATTTCCAGTATTAGAGATTAGAGTAGAAACTTTTACTTCTTGCTGGCATTCTTTGAAAAAGATCTAAATTTATTTTAAAAACAACAATTAACAGGCAGAAATAAGACAAAGAGACGAGCTAAAGCGAGAGGAGAAAGTTGAAGAATTTGCCGAAAACTAAAGAAGAAAGAAAGAAAAGATAAGAAAATCTTCTACATTCACTGATTATGTTTATAATAAAGTTATCCTCCGATCCGACGATTGAATCGATTATACCGTAATTCTATATCCTAATACAACTATTCGATCGATCGTTATTTGATCGGCAAATCAAGACTTTCGCTTCAATCGATTAAGTCTCATAATATAGAACTTTTGTATTTCGACAAGGATTTCTTAGAAAAAGTGATTGATTTTCTTCAGTTGCCTTAAAAAGTTGTCGAAAAGACATGGCCGACAGCTTAAAATCTCGCCCAAATTAGAAAAACGAATAGAGCGAGTTTCAAGGCTTCGTCCATTTGAATCTGCTGTGGCGATCCTGGAAGAGCTTTAAGTGCCGGCCAGTGATTGGACCGTACGTCGAGGATCAACACTAACTTGAACTCTGACAGTCCTCGGAAAGTTCTGCTTTTCTCACAGAAGAACATAAACAAACGGATTGAATACTCAAAATTCCGCCTAAATTGGCCTGAATTTATGACTAATTCTCTTTAGATAGCAGATAACTCATTTTGCAACATCTTTGTTCTACATTTAACACATATCTGATAAAAATATAAACATTTGCCTTTCCCTAATTCCTCAGTCTATATGCGAGTATGATACAATCTGTTTGATTCTGCCAAAGATTAAAAAGCTGCACAAATCTCTCCAACGTTCGCAACGAGTTTAGTCCCGGAGCCAAGCCAAGAGATAAGCGAATAAAGATACCAATTCTCGCACGTGGTTACAATTCACTTATCTCTCTCCATGGTGAAGAGAATATGGACAAATAAACATATGTACAACAATTTAAGTAAACATATATCGTATATATTTCCTGCTGTGCAAATACATTTTCTTTATCACGAGTGAAATATGCAGACTTTACTTAATTATTAAAGGGTTAGAACGATTTGTTGGTATTTGCAATGAGTAAGAGAATTCAAAAGGGAAATGAAGTTTCTTCCATTCTATTAAGATTACTCTAATTGGTTTTTTCTGTGATATTTTTTGGTACTAGTTTTGCTTCGTTAACTCACACAAGTTTGAAACGTGATTTCATTGGTCTTCAATGATGTCATAGAGCAGAAAACAATTTAGACTAGGAACTCTCAAGAGACTTTTGAGACTTTCAAATCCCACAAAGACAGAGAGAGAGAGACTGTGGACTTTCCAAGTTCAAGCTATTACTAAAACAACCCTCGCGGCATTATTTTTTCTGTTGATTATGAGCTCTCACCATATGTGTGTGTGTGTGTGTGTGTATATTGTTATAAACTAACTAATAATACAAAAAGAAAACAGAAAATAAGCGAAATGCGGCATATGATTATTTTTTTTTTACTTCCATTTACTGTTTATTTTTCTTCTTTAATGGCCAACAAAAAGTGGCGAAAACAACTTGCAACAAAAGTGCATTTCATTTCAATTAAGTTCAATATTAGAGCAAAATGCAGCGGGTCAATGGCGAAACAAAGGCGCCACTCAGAGAGACCAGAGGAGAGAAAAGGGGAAACTCTCTCGTCGAGTGCCTCAATCTTTTGTTTGAAAACTCTCTTTTATATAGTCATTTGATTTTATTAGACAGCTAAAACGGCAGTGATTAATCGTTACTTTTGAAAAGGTTTTCAACTAATCCAAAAGAAACTAGCCAAAACTCATTTGGCCAATGCTCTGGGAATTCTCATTCAGAATGTCGATTAAACAAAAGATAAAAAAAACACACAGTTTTAAATGAATCATTGGCATAAGTCCTCAGAGTTGATTAACAATAAATTTATTTGTATTTAGATTTGTTTGAAGCACTCAAAATAAGCCCCCTAATCAATATATAGAGAAAGTAATTAAATCACTTTTAAAGTAACTTTTACTTTACATATAAAACCAAAAGGATAATGGTAACAATAATGGTAACTAACTTAGTTGGCATATTGCAGGTTAAAGGCAGTTAAAATGAGTTTAACGAAGTAAATAAATTCCCCTAATTACTCTTACTTTTTAGATGGCAGATTCAATAATCTAAGCAGCTAAAATTTAGCATGAAATGATTAATTTCACTGTCGAAAATCTCGGAATTTCATGTCTGGGTTCATTTTCGAAATTGACCTTTGATATGACGCATTTCTAGGATCCAAGGTTTAACTTCTTGTGACTTCCTCCACTACTTTTTAATGACTTAAAAAGAAATGTTGAAATTAAACAGGATTATGCAACTCCAACTCGGTTGAACCTTTGCTAATTCCCTTCAAAAAAGTAGAACAGAAGCGAGAGAAAGTTGTGAAATTAACCATTATGAAATTATGTAAGGGGAATATTTCTAAATGGCAAGAAGTTTCAATGGAACAGAAGAGTATTACATAAGTACAGTAGAATCCGGTTATAACGACGCTCAAGGGACCGACGATATCCGGAAGACGTACTAACCGGAGGAGTTTGTATTGGGACCAACCCATCACTGATCGAACTTTAGTTGCTATAACCGGACGGACGTTATAAGCGGATTCTACTGTATGTATGTTTTTAGCCAAGATTCTCCTAACACAACCGTTTAGACACCTGTTTAGGTGCTGGATACAACGATCACATTGTAATAAAACAACAAAAGAAAAGAATTCATTGTAGAACCTTTGGAAATCCTTTCAAAGAAAGAATCTCATTGAAAGTTTATAAGCGAGAGTGTAATAAAAGTTAGAGTTCAAATAAAGATAAGTTAAGTGGGCGTTCCCCTGCCCACAACGTTGTATTACGATGACCTCTGCCAAAGTTATTTGCTGGGCATGAGTCATCAAGTGTCGCCCCATCCTTGGATTGATCAAAATTAAAAAATAATTCTTGAGAAATTGAGATGAGTTTATTTGAAATGAATGGAAGAGCTGCGATTAGCAGTAAATACATGTGTCTATGTATGGGTAGACGGTCTCAACGAGTCAGCGTTGATTATTTTGACAATATTTGAAATGACAATCAATTGGGAATTAATTTAATTTAGATGATAAGCCGAAAGATTCGTAGTTAACGGAAGTTTTCATTCATTGCCAAAACGAAGAAGAGAATTAAGCCACCTGCGGCTTGTGGTTAAGGAGAAATGGGGGGTAGAAGGGGACTTGTAATAAAGAAAAGAGAAACGAAGAAACGTAAATTGGATATAGATAGCGGGAATTTTTGCTTCGTAGTTGTTTTTTGTTTTTATTGTTTATTATTTGCATACGCGCATGAATGAGAACGCCCTGTAAATCGGAGAAGAGATACACAGAGAGAGAGAGAGAGAGAGAGAGCGAAAAGAACTTTATAAAACAAACAGCACACACACACACAAATACAAACACGCACACAAAGAGACAGTGAAGATATGTGGGATATTGAGAATTCAGCAGAAAAATCGAATGAATTGCTGATTCTGCTTCGAAAAAAAAAAGTGGGGGAATACCTTTTAGGCAAGGCTTAATCATAAGGGGCCAACAAAAATAAAAAGTTTTACACATTCGTCAGCTGTTTGACCCAAAATATCAATTAAACGGGGCCAAAGTGAAATGGGAGAAGAAGGGGAAATAACTGTCGAGTATGCGCAATAGCACGCAATGTGAGATCCTCAGAGAGAGAGAGAGAGAGAGAGAGAGCAGACGACACGTAGAGCGTTGATTATGTTGTGTGCCACATACACACATACATATGCATGTAACTGTGTACATGTGCATGTCGAAATGAAAGAAGATTCCAATTTCAAACTTACAAAATACACCTCACAAACAAAAACCAAACAAACAACAATAAAAAAGTGGAAAAAAGAATGGTGAAGGGGTGTGTGTGTGTGTGTGTGTGTTTAGCGATTGCTACTTCTTGCCACACAATCACAATGTTGCATTTGCTTTCTCGCTCTCTCTACCTGGCACTCGATCGTTAGTGCTTGCTGCTAGCATAATGCACTCACTCACACATTGAAAATTTAGATTTTAGATGCAATACTCACACACGCAAGCACAAAATACAACAACGCACACACACGCACACGTGCTCAATTTTCAATAAATTTTCCTTTTCTATTTGATTTTCAATTTTCGCTCGTTTCTACTATTTTTTATTTACAATTCTGTTTTGCACTCGATTCTTCTGTAGCTGCTGCTCCGTCGACGTCTGCTCGGCTATATTTGTTTAAACATTCTCGCGTTTGGGATTTGAAAAGATTTCTTCTCCTTTGGTGTTAATTTTAATAAATCACAACACAGCGCGTTATATTTTATTCGTATTTCACGCGTTTATTCTATTGGATTAATTAATTGATTGATTAAGTTACAAAATTTTCAAATTGGTAAAATTTCAAATTTGTAAAAATTTTTATGATTTCTTTCAAAACGAAATTATAAAGGCAGCTAGCGACCGCACAACCGCTTGCTTAGAAAAATAACAACAATATAAAAAAACATTATTTCTGTTTTTTTGATTTGCCGATAGATATGTTTTTATCGATAAGCGAATTATCGATTGTCTTTTCACACTTATCGATTTTCGACTTAGCCCTTAGCACTTCGAACCTTAGGACTGCGGGGAACCACCGAACCACACCGAACTTCTTGCAACCACCTTGAACTCGAGCCATTAAGTCGAACATCGAGCAATTCATGCCAACTCGAACATGTTCGCACGTTTTTTGATTTTATTGATATCGATTGTTTTTTGACAATTATCGATTATTGAGACTACCCGCTATTTCTAACCCTTAGCACTCCGGCTCACCTTAACACTTTTTACTCAGACCCTTAGCACATGTCCAAATGAGCGGGAGATTTAAACTTTACTAGAGCTTCCATAGAGAATTCAAATATTTTTACTGAGATTGCGCTTTGTTTAGTTGAGTTTTTGACAAAATCTTATCTAATCGAGCATTAATAACCAACTAATTGACAGCGTGGGACAGGCAAAAAATGTTTTAGCAAAGTTAATTAACACAAGCAGTTCGGAGAGACATATATTTTTCTGCGTTCGATAAGATAGGCAATGTTTATTTTAATTCCATTTAACACAAAACGAAACAAAATCGTGCATCTTCGTAACTAAAACGGACTGATATAACATTGTGTACAACGACTAACTTAAAGAGAGATAACGGTGCACACATAATATTTTCAGAGTCTATTTAATATTTACAAGCATATAATTTGCCTGGCCCAGCCACATTGAGGGTCGTCGCGCCTTTGTTTTTTATTCTTATTGATGATAAGCCCTCAATTGCGTATAGTAAACTAATATAAGAAACTATATGTACGCATATATATATACGCTTATAGAACAATTATTCTTCTTTGATCAGTGGCCTTCGCTTCCTTTTTAACTATTGGAAATCACTCTCGATCAAAACGATCATGACATATATGTTTATAATCTATTGGAAGATGACGTTGCCCAGGGTCTTATCGGATCCATCAGAAAACACAAACACACTCAGAGATTCCATGTGTGAGTGTGTGTGCCTCTGGCATACACTTAAATCCGTTGAGTTTGGGACACATTTAACGTGGCAAATGGGAAACAATTCAGTTCATTCTGGTAGTTCGTTGACGACGGATTAGCACGCGCCATCGTCTCCGATTTCTTGTTTTCCTCGTGTCTGCAAAAAACACCTGAAAGCCTTTACGCCTGCGCCCAGGTAAACAGCCAAACAACTCACCTGTCTTGAGTGTTTTTTTCTTTTGCTTTTGAGTGATTTTCGCTGTCGGTTTGTTTTAGCCTCAACCTTTTGGTTAGTTTAGCAGAACCCGTTTTTACATTTTATAGCCCCCAAAAATGATTTTCGGTGTTTAGAAATTTGTGAACCAAAAAAAAAAAATAATATATTTTACTTAACTCTTCCTCGTGTTTGTACATTATTAATTAAGCGAAAGAATGCAAAGACATAAAAACAGTTTAAGTGAGATTAATTGAACTGAATTGATCAAAAAGCTGCCCAGCTATCAGTTTCAATTTGTATTTTTTACAATTTGAGTGAAATTAAATGTCATGTGGAAGTTTTCTTTTTGAGTGAAATGAAGGGGAAAGGTTTAATAGAAAAACCTGTTTTCAAAAATATTCCAAATCATGCCAATATGACATAAAAAACTTAACTATAGAAGGTTGTTTAATGCCCGTTGACAATTTAATTGTATGTTTTATTTGTTTATTACTTAATAATTTAAACTTCAATACTTTAATTCTACACTGGAGTTCACCTTGAGTTGACCCACATTTCAGTTAGTTCGTTGCTACGACAAGAAATTGTTAATAATAATTGTTTTTGCAGTTATCTAATAATAACAATAATAGCAGCAAGTTATTTACTTTGATTACCGGTGGTAAATTTCCGTGTGAGAATTTCAACCAACTGCTGTCCAAAAAAAGTTAAGATCTTCAATGTCTACGAGGTTTGTTTGATAAGTTTCAGGTTCAGTGATCACCTCATTAGCTATAATTTAATTTTTGCTAACTCAAGAAACATGAGTTTCGGATAATAATAATTTGTTTAGCACAAAGTCGAATAAATATTCTAATGCTAAAATTACTTAGAAATTATTAATTTGTGATAAATAAAGTTTCCAGTAGAAGAAAAAAGTGTTGAAAATGAAATCCGTCTCGATCTTTGAGCTCTTTTTTGTAAGATTTCGAAAAGGCTTATCAATTGATAAAGAGTTTAATCAGTAACTAAGGTGACTTTTAGTTACTTTTAAGATTCTTTTTTATGATTAAACCTGGAGAAAGTAGATAACAAATTGATTCGATCCTATGATTTTAGATCCATAATAGGAAATTACATCTTTCAGAACTTTTTTCTGAACTTTTTTAAAAGCTTGCAAATTTTATGTATTTCAGTTTTTTATCTTTGAATATTCTACTTAATATTTTTACTACTTTTAAGTAAATTTTATCATCGATTTACATGACGCGAATTCAATCTATTTGAAACTGATCATACAGTGCAATGCTTTAGGGGAAATTATATAAGATTGTTTTAGATGATATTCACATAAACGAAAGGACTAAACGAATTTTATTTCATTTTACTACTTTTATTTTTTTTTTTTTGTCAATATATGTACCTATGTAGCTCTAACAATTCCTGGACACAGGAATCTCTTACAATTAGTCATACTTTTAGATATTCATATTAGAAATTAGTTTGGTATTTATACTTACATTCGGTTTTCTTTATTTGAAGTTTCTAAAAAGTCTTTCAATTTGATATTTTGTATCATAGCCAATGAAATTTTTCATTCAATTGATTTAAATCCAATATGGTCTTTCCTGGTAAGAATAGATTATTGTTTTTATTTATAATTTATTTGCTTTAGCAAATAAATTATTTTAATGACTGAAAAGGTTTCCAAAGGTTTCCTTATTTGTGAAACATTCAACGAATGAAATCCAAAATTGAAAAACTTTTTATTTAATTTTATTTATAAAAGTTGTATTTGCCATTGAACTGAAAATTTTTGTAGATTTGATGACTGATAAAATGTCTACTAAGACAAAAAGCTATACCCAAAAAGGTTTAACTTGTCCTTCCACTCTATCTACTTCCTTTTATTTAATGACTCAAAGAATAAACTATGAAAAAGTATCATCATCC
Source organism: Drosophila equinoxialis (assembly GCA_018150345.1). Classification (NCBI taxonomy): domain Eukaryota; kingdom Metazoa; phylum Arthropoda; class Insecta; order Diptera; family Drosophilidae; genus Drosophila; species Drosophila equinoxialis. Next base: position 14,986,929 of record JAECWI010000001.1, read on the forward strand.
CATCACAAGTAAAGAAAAGTAATTGTGGCATAGAACAGAATAAAGAGGCTGGAATTTAATCAGCAGCTGATGAGTCAACACATGACTAAGACAAAGAATATATATGCTTATACTTAGTCCAAGTACAAATCATGTATTCTATATATATAAATTAGACTTGAAGAATCAAGTGTATAAAAACAACAATTTGTTTTATATTACGACATATTTAATTGCCCCCAATAAGCAGAGACAAAAAAATCTTCCCTCATTTCAGATAAGACAAATTACGATGGGTGACGCAAGGGATACGGAAGATGATCATCAGCAGCAGAAGCAGCAGCAAAATTTGGACAATGGCAACTCCCGAAAGGCACAAATAGTCTCGGGTCTGAATAGACCTTATACGACAAAACCTTTGGGTGAACAACCCCGGGCAGTGCGTCGTCAGGCTGTGATGTGTATATTGGCCAACATTGGAGTATTGTCGACGGGCATGGTCCTAGCCATACCCACAGTGACCATGAGCCAATTGACGGATGAGGAGGAAACAGTTCATTTGACGAGGCAGCAGGCCTCGTGGTTTGCCTCGATTAATACGCTTTCATGTCCTTTGGGCGGACTTCTATCGGGATTCCTGCTGGACAGTGTTGGTCGTAAGAGAACTTTGTATGTTCTCAATATCTTGGCCATTACAGCCTGGACGCTCCTTGCGGCAGCCAGTCAAACGAATATTGATGCCTTCCATTGGCAATTGATGGTATCGCGTTTCATTTCAGGTGAGTGGGAAGGAGATTTTCTCAAGGCAACTGATTCAAAGTTACTTCTTCCAGGCATTGGCATGGGCTTGGCAAGTGCTCCGACTGGAGTCTATGCAGCTGAGATTAGTTTGCCCAAAATACGAGGAAGTCTTATCCTGGGCACTTCCATTTCAGTGGCTGTTGGCATTACCATTCTCTATACAATTGGTTACTTCATTAGGGATGATTATCGTTTGATAGCCATGATCTGTTGCGGTTATCAAATAGTGGCCTTGCTCTGTGTTCTACCCTTGCCGGAAACACCCAGCTGGTTGCTGTCCAAGAAGCGTGTGGCTGAGGCTAAGAAGTCCTTGAACTATTTCAGGGGTTTGGATAAGTCAAGTGGGTGAAAAAGACAATTATCCCTAAAGGAGTTGCTAAATGGCCCTTTAAAGTATGCAACAGACAATTAAAGATTAGTTAATGAGTGTCCTAATGCTAATACATGAGTTAAAGACAGATTTTAGAAGAAAAGAACACTTTAATATTTAAATATGTATGTTTTGACAATCTGTTGCATACTTTTAGGGGCAAGATTCCATGATGTCACCTCCCCGATACGCCATTTTTACTTTCCTAACGAAATTTTCTTTAATTTTTAGCTCACATAACACATCCTCAGGTGCTGGAAGAGTATAATATTCTGCAAAAGTCTCTCCAGTTGCGTGATGGCGAGAAGAAGCCCTCGTTTATCAAGTGCCTACGTCTGCCCGAAGTTCATAAGCCTCTGCTCATTCTAATGGGTCTTTTTGCCTTCCAGCAGTTGACTGGCATTTTCGTGGTCATTGTCTATGCCGTACAAATCTCCACCGAAGCTGGCGTGTCAATTGATCCTTTCATGTGTGCCGTATTGATAGGAGCTGCCCGTGTTGCGGCCACTTGTCCCATGGGCTACATTCTGGAACTTTGGGGCAGGCGACGAGCTGGAATTATCTCGACTGTGGGCATGGGCATTTGCATGTTCCTTCTGGCTGGACAGGGTTGGAGTGAATCCCTACACAATGTACCCTATCTCCCGGTGATTTCCATTGTTGGCTTCATTATACTCAGCACTTTGGGTCTCTATACGCTGCCGTTCTTCATGATCTCCGAACTCTTTCCGCAAAAGGTGCGTGGCCCGGCCTCAGGATTGACTGTAGCTGTTGGGATGTTCTTTGCCTTTTTGTGCATTAAAACGTATCCCGATCTTAAGTCTGGCATTGGCATGACAAATTGCTTTGTCTTCTTTGGCATCATGTCCATATTGGCCATGTTGTTCATCTATTGGGCTCTCCCAGAGACACGAGGACGAACACTACTCGAAATCGAAGAACAATTCCGTACGGGCAAACGTACTACAAGTCCGGCAGATGTCGAACTACAAGAGGTCTTCATGAAACGGGAGGAACAGTGAGAGAGAGGCAGACGATTTATTAGCTAACACGAGTGCTTAGTGCTGTGATAAAAACAATATCAAATATAACAAATTTTATAGGTTCACCCGCCCCCAATCTAATTCTAATTCAAAGTCACACCTCAAAAAGTGACAAAACATAAAAACTAGACAAATAAAATAAATTCTTTCAATTGTGCTCATATCTCTTATCTATTGTCTAGTCAGGTAATTGAAAATCAAGTGGGCTAAGAAGTTTCAGCCATTTAGAAGTTGTTAGGAAGGATCGTCGAATCATCTTTGTGTCGATCTGAACAGGAAGCCATAAACTCTTTCGTTTTGAATAGACTTTTTTTTTTTGCTGGCTTAAACGTTTCATATTAACCATTGTGCCAACTAAATGGCCATTAAAGAATTTACTTTACTATTGCATAACTGGTTTCTATTCAACAACAACAAAAAAAGGCTTAGTTGGGAAAAGTCAAGAAGCATCTTTTGAGTATCGGCTACTATCCTTCTATCTTTGACTGCTGACATTACAATAAAGAGTTTTGGCTTTGGTTGAGAGTGCTTTAGACGTTGAGATTACTATGTCAAAAGGTCAAGCACCTAATTATTCATTGAAAGGGCATCAAATGGGTACTATGCCGATTTTTATTAAACTTTTCTATAGTACTCACATACTATAATTAATGTGCATATTTGTTTGATCTAGAACTGGCTTTGCTATGTAATTGCATTTAAAATGGTTCCAGGTAATCTACAATGTTAGAAAACTAAAGACCAAGTTCATTTATATAGATCAACATCTAAGGGCTGAGATTCCCTGGAATCATACAAATATAATAGAACACTTAACTCGTTTTTGTTATTAATAAATGCAGTTTGTCAGTAATATGTATACAAACTTTATAAGCACAAACAAAAACATTCTTATCTGCACTATAAAGATCTGATCAGTTTATATTATGGCCCTCCATATGAGTAAGATTACATTTGCTGAGAAAGTGAATTTTACTTAATGGGTGGCGCACCCATAATAAATTCCACAATATTTAAAATAAACATAGTAAAAATTTGTGCATAAAGTGTAGAAATTGCGATATAATCTGATTCCACTTTTGAATACCAATTGAGCGTGACAAATAATCGTTGACGTTCCATGATCCAATGCCGCCAAGAAGTGAAATCAATACAAAATTGATCATTCAATACGAAATCAATACTGAATTGATATCTAAAAATATTATTAGAAGTAGCTATATAAATAACCAGAGGCCCGGGGCTAACTTCGACCGCGTCAAAGTTTATATATTCTTGTAAGTTTTCTGTTCGTCTTTCCTCACCTAAAGCTGTCGAAGTGGAAAAACGTTTTATCTAAAAAGTCAAATGTTCGGTCTCGGAGGAGTTCACGTCGGTCCAGACGGATGGACGGTCGGGCGGACATGGCTATTTGAATACGTCTCGTCGTGCTGATCAAGTATATATGTATATACTTTATACCCATATATACAATATAACCATTTTGCAAGGGTATACAAATGATAGCAAGAAGTTTGCGTTTGATTTATAAAAGGCGTAAATTATCAGTGGTAAAATATCTCATTGTCAGTAACATATTTAAAACAAAGGCATTCGATTTTTATCCAAAATATTGAAATTTTCATGGTAATGGACCATCGAGATTGTGTAGAATCTTTTCAAGTTTCACCAGGTAAACGCTTTGAAAAGAAGACCAAAACGATCATGAAATCTTCAGTGAACTGTGGATATAATTAATTTAAATTACAAACTCTCAAAATATTTACCAAATGAAGGTCTAAACAGGAAAGAGAATGTACATATATAGAGTGAGGAAGAAAAAACTAATTGTAAGTCTTAAGATTAAACTCGTCTTAAAGTCTTAAGATTAAAAAATTCCTACATAAAAGTTTTTAATTCACTAGAAAAAAAAAACCTATTAATATATAAGTTTCCCTGGAACCACAAACTGCAGAAAAAACGACAAAAAACTGATTAATAAAATTGTATATAAAATTAAACATTAAGTTTTCACTGAAAAATAAAATTCTTTATGTTCAAAAAAAGAAGAAGCGTAACGCAGTTTTGCTGATATTTATTGATATTGACCATCAAGTTAAATGAAAATATTTCGGTAATTTCGTAATGGTTATGAGCAATACTGATGATGATAATACACAGATGAAAGGACCCCAAGGACAGAGAGGGTGAGAGGGGGAGGGAGAGACCCCAGATCGGATGCTCATTCATTATGCCGCCACAGGCAGAGAGCCACCAACCAAGTTTTTGGGCCGAAAAACCCCAAAAAGAGGATGACGATGAGAAGGGAGACCAAGTCAAAAAGCCAAAAAAAATTATTAACTGGCTGCTGCACATTTTGCTCTGGTCATTAAATTGTAACGAGCCTGAAAGCTGAGGCCGTGGCTGGGACACAGAATGCACCCAGATGAATGGAGGATGGATGGATGCGTGTGCCCCATCAAAAAATCAGAGCTGTGCGTTGCTTTGCGTTGCCCAGAGGCGTTGAGGCGTATGTTTATGTAATTATAATAAGTTTTCAATTTTATGGCTTAATAATGCGGTGGGCAGCGTGGTCAGAGCGGTCCCAGCGGTCGAGAGAGGGTGGGGAGAGGTGCTCCATTATTTTGGGGCGACAAGCGTTTAGGCATAAGCAAAGGGCAAACAAATTGGTTGCGATTAAGTCAACAACACGGCGCTAACATCGAGCCCAAGCCAAGCATCCAAACACATCCAGACGCAGTCAAAAGGTTGAATGAACTTCCATGATGTGATGCCTCCGACAGGATAAACGCAAAATTGATGAGCTGCAAATGTGTGAACATTTAGGTTTCCGCTGGCGTTTTTGCGCTCTCGACATAATCTCGACACCTGCCGTTAAAATTTTTGACTTTCCTGTCCTCTCTTCTCCGCTCTGCTCTGCCCTTCTCCTCATTGACACCTCAATGGAAATGTCAACAGATCGACCAAAAGTTAATGACACGTAACGTTTGCTGTGTCAACAAGAATATGACAATTGAATTTTTGGTAATTCAAGTAACCACAGTTTATGGCCAGGGGACAAAGATGATGATGAGTCGAGGGATGTTCAAGTTGATATTGCAATGTACACTGGTGTACCTGAGAGGGTCCTAAGAGGCGGCAGACACTCAACTACCTAACTGTAAAAGAGATTTAACTAAGAAGAGCGAAAAATCGAAACTACCTTGTTACTATACAAATGTTTGGGACAAACATTGATTAGAAAAGGACACATATTTGACGATATTCGCTCATTTAGTTGTAATTCGCAACCAGTTTACGCGCTGCGGCTTTAAGCCCTAGCATAAACAACTCTAGAGCTTTAGCTATATATGTATATGCCCTTCTCCTCCTCCAAGCTGCTGATGAAATTGAATGAAGATGACCTAACTTATAGTTGGCATATATTTTTTTTCTAGCTCAAGGAAACCCCTTTTCATTTCGAAACCCTAAATGTCCCACCATGGGTTGCCATATGTGCATTCTGAAAATCAAAACAATCTGCGCCGTTTTGGCGAATGGCAAGCGAAGCGTAAAACGTTAACCGCATCGGGGTTGGTGGCACGATCCCAGATTCTAGTTCTACCGGATCTATCCTTTTGTTCACAGCTTGATGTCGATTGTTTTGATGTGAATTTGATTATGTGTTGCCAAATCACATAAATTTCAGCTCCATTGTCGAGACCGAGTGACTCTATTAAATGGTTAATTTATTACCATTATTGAAATGGTCAAATGAAGATACACCAACGCTTGACTAACCCTTCAAGAGGTTCCTGCATTTCTCCGATCCCTTTTGGTTGCCAGAAATGATCGCCCTTAAGGTTCGATGGGACAATTAGTATGTGCACTTAATGTAGTTATAATTTTTAAATATCCCTCTTAAGCTAACCCTTTTTGTTGGAAGCTAATTTTAACAGATCGTCCAAACTGATTGCACACCTTGAAGTACCTACTAAGTGCAAATACACACAGAGTGAGAGAGAGAAAAGGAAGGGAGCCTGGGACAGGGGATGACCAACAACGGGCAATTACATTGCATTGCAGCTGCCTTTTGGCTGGACTAAAGAACTTGGACACACGTCGATGCATTTCTTCGACGGATCGATGGATGATGTCTGGCAAAATAAAAAGAACACCAGAAGTGATTTTCGGGGGTACACCAAAAAAGAAAAAAACCTAAAGCTGAAACTAAAGTTAAACCTGTGTTTAAGCTACATGGAACCTGGACGATTATCTTTGAGTACTCATTGAGAAAGGAAGAGAGATGGAGATGAAGGCCAAGGGCAGAGCGAAGTAAACATAATCATGATTCTTAACGTGTCTGAAAAGGTGCAAAGAATGGCACATTAGGGACGAAACGCGCGCTCGTAAAATGAAGAAGCCAAAAAAAAACATCAACCTTCCATGGGAGATAAAACTTACATGAAGGTGGCTTCCATTTTATGCTCACGGTTATCAACTAAAAAGAAAAAGAAAACTCTTGACTTATAAAGGTCACACCATCTCTGTGAGAAACTCAAGACTAGCCAATATTGAGTACTTACTTTAATTGGGCCTTATATATTGGTTAATTGGTTAGAAAGAATCGAGTTCTTTGAGCCAAGAGCATTTGCAGTTCGTCATGCAGTTTACTCAATGTGGTCCTATTCTGGTTAACTTCATTCTCTAGGAATGTCGGAAGATTTATGCATGAACTGAACACATAAATAGGCCGACTGACTGACTGACTGACTTGTAGTTAGTTTTGATGCTCACTAAGGCTGTTGCTGCTGCTGCAGGCCTTTTTTAATTTTTCAATTAGTTGAGCTACTGTATTTGACTTTTGGCTTCTGCACAACAACAACAACAACAACATTCAAAAGAAGAAGGCCATCGAACTACTGGGAGGCCAAGTTCTAAATGGTTAAATTTCTACAGCTTCCATCAGCAGCATTTGCACTTCTCTCCGGTTTCGCAGTGCGGTGGCTCGATCGTTAAATATTGCATTTAGCTAAGGCCTTATGGCCAGAAAGAAGCCAAAGTTCTGACTGATACAGAGAGCCATAGGGAATGCCATTGGCATGGCCAAAGCCCATCCAAGTTGAGCTTATGCCGCATTTTTGTCTTCTCTTTTTACGATTACGCCTGGGCCACAACCAAACAAAAAATATACATACATATATAAGTTTTTTACGATTATTTTAACACATTTGGGACTTGGGAATGGCAGGAGCGGCAGGGGCGGACAATGGCGGTAGGCTGGAAGTTGGAAAGGCTCTCTCGGTGGCTCTATGGACAAGCGTATAATTGATTTGAATTCTATGATATATCCAGAGGCGTTGCGAGCCATAAAAATGCAATTACAGATAGCAGAAGATCTTGCAAAAAAAACCCCAAAAGAAAAAAAGAAAACCAAAGGAAAACCAATCACTTTAGACTCTTTGTGGCCACCCTGTATATGGCTTTGAAGCTTAATCGGTCAGGAATGATATATGCATGGCAATACTTTTACAATAGAGAATCTAGTTGGAATTTGTGAATTGTGCAAAGGAAAATCCGTCCCAAAATAGAAGAAAAGGTGTCAGATGAGATCGTTTAACCGATGGGAAAATACTTCTTATATTACTTGGACATTTTTATCAAAAATTGGAATTTGTCTAAAACTGAAAGATTGTTAAAAAACTCTCTTGCTCCTTTTAGCTCCAATCCCATCTCCTTAAACTTTTATTGTCCACCCTGTTAGAAGCTTAATTGGTCTGAAAAGTACGGTTATGTCTTCTATATATATAGACATATATGTATTTGTATAACTGTTAACTGTATTATTAAGCTGTCAGCAATACAATCTTTATCTTCGTCGCCCTTTTGCTTGCCTTTGCTTCTGGCTACATTGTCATGTTTATAGTGTTTGATCAAATAATTTGCAGTTTTATGAGCCGACATCTTCCCTTCTTGCCTTCCTTTTTGGGTCTTTGTCTCGGCTAAACAGGACCTTTCTTTCGCTTCTTCCTTTCTTTGCTTGTTGTTGTCGTTGCCGTTTTTTCAATTTAACCATAATTATGTCAGGACATTTAATTTATCGCACACGCAAACTTCCCTCTACTTCTCTTTGTGCCTCTGTCTCTCTCTCTCTCTCTCTCTTTCTGCCGCTTTGGAGATGTCCTGCCAGCCATTTTGTTTCAAGTCAGGGTTCAGTGAAGCGAGAGCGAGTTGATGTCCTCGGCCCAGTTCGGTTCGTCCTTTTAATGTGAGAAAATGTTACAATTTCCAAGTCCTTTGGACCGTAATTGTGTTTTAGTTTTATTTTTTGCTTATCTTAGATTGGGACTCACTCAGTGAACTGTGGGCAGGTGGACACATAAAATTCGATTTGTGGAAATTGCGTTTTTATTAATTGGCTATGACATGCGTCTATCTGTCTGTCCGATTGTCTGTATGTCTAAGTGTCTGTCTGCCTGTCTCTGCGTTGTTTTATGGCAGTTTAGAAAATCGCGTGCCAGCCGCCTACAATTTCTAGGTCTATCCCAATGCCATCCTCCTCCTCTTTCACTCGCTCTGTGTGTATCTTATCTTTTGTGTGTTTGCTTGTAGTCGGCAAACTGTTTACAAAATTGCCCGATTGTCCTTTTTTCTTGTGATTGCCTGACGCGTGTCCCTCCCGCTCCTGAGCGCAAGGTGCACTTGGTGCAACTTGATGCCTGCATCCATCAAGCAAACATCATGCGTAACCTGCGCCAATTTTGTGGCCCGCACAAAATGTTTTCAAAGATATTTTGTTCCTCTCTTTTCGGGGTCCTTTTTTTCGTTTTTCTTCTTGGGTTGCATCTGCTGATTGCAAACGCAAGCGCAGAGACCCCTCAATTAGACCGCCCCTGCAATTAGAAATTATATTTTTACTGTCTGCTGCCAATAAACCAGAGACAAAAAAGGGGGAAATGCCAAAACTAAAAAAAAACTGATAGCCAAGTTAATTTCAGGTTTCTTTCTGTCTATACTCACCCACATAATTTCCAAACTTGACTTTTTGCTCTGTTCCCAGGCAAAAATGCTTGTCCAGTAGCCAGTTTGAAGTTATTTTGCTCATTAATGGACCATGAAATCTAAAAAACTGCCTTCCAGACATTCTTGCAGACGAGACCTGTCCCCAGGCACGAGCCCCCAAAAATAACTAAATGAAGGTTTGGTTTTTTTTTTCGTTATAGTCTCCCTCACCTTTGGCGCATCATCTAATTAGATTCAGGCACGCATCAATCTAGAGGAATGCAAAATCTTTGCAAAAAACTAAAAATTAAACTAATTTGTCTAAGTCCAAAGAAAAAAGTTGATGTGGGTGTCAGAATGCCAAGTTGGTTTACACTGAGAAAAAATGCAAGAACTTTAAGTTGAAGGACACACAGATTCTTAAGTTGCATTGCGATTTCTTTTAATATATTTTCTGAAGTATCTTACCTATATGGATTCTTAATTGGACACAAAGTGTATAAACAGCTTTGTGTTCAATATCTGTCAAGGACTACGTGTAATCAGTTATAATTTGGACATTTATTGTATATGATGTAGATTCAAATTGAATGAAATTTCGCACATGATAGCATTGTTCCTATGGGAGGCATATAGTCCCCCGGTCATAGTGAATTTTAGCTCAGTTTTTATACTCGATTTTAACAAACGCTTGGAAAATATCAAAGGTATTAGTATAACTTATGATATTTTTATTAAATCCAAGACCTTTAAGTTTGAGAAAACTGAACAATGAGAAAGCAAAGATCTGTAAAAACATGTCGATTTAAATATTCCTTCTATGGTCTCGAACTGCTTTTGGAGATTTAGCTAAAAAAAAGGTTACAAGCCGACTGAAAACGTTTCTTCTCCTAGAAACTATTCTTTTAAACTTATTACAATTGTTGTAGGCGACGTAGATAGAGCTAAATTACACTTATCTACACGATTTTGCACTATGAAACTCTTTATTGATTCGTTTGAAAATGCAATAAAAAAGAAAGTTCAATATGATTGATCAATTTAGTTTAGTTTTTTATAGTTTTATTGGTTCGTATATTTCAAAAGTTAATCCGCCAATTTAAGCATGCAAAAATATTGATATAATAAAATGAATTTTCAAAAGAATTTTCTCCCACAAAATCTACAAAAATTTTGCTTATAGTGAATGTATTTGATTCTTGCTAAGCCAGAATTATGGTCTGCCTTTTAATTTCAATTACAATTTAAGCGTTTGGTAATGCAAAAGATAGAGATCGCAAAACGTATGGAAAATGAAGTCAATTGGAAGAAGTTAAGCCGATTTCCTCCTGCCATGCTTCCTTCCTTCCTTCCTTCAGTTGGGTGCAACCCCTCACAGAGTTTCATTTGCTCACTTTTTCACTCGCTGGTATTTTTTGTACTTTTTTTTTTTTGGTTTATTGTTCAGGCACTTCCCACACAGATTTGCTTTAATTGGGGCGTGCTCCGGGGAAGGTTTGTTCGTTGGTCGGTGGTGGTGGAGGGCGAGGAGGGGTTTGGGTAATTGCCGACACTTGAAAAGCCCTTTTGGTCGGTCACATAATCGCCTTGTCAGAGAGGAAACAAGCTACATAACATTGGGCGTTGGGTGGTCCCAAACACAAAGACAGACACCCGGACAGATTCTGGATGGGCAGCATTGGGCGTGTTGGGCGTGTTGATGCCACACGCACACGGCTGGCTGGCTGAGTGGATGGCTGGTTGGATAGTTGGCTTGATCTTATTATGCTCCGCTTGGCTGCATGAGAAAAGTCAGCCAGGCAGCTGCTTTAGCTGGTGTTAAGCACGAGCCAACGAGTCATTCTCGCATTCATTGTGTGAAGAGGTTTTATCTCTGGCTAACAGAAGAACTTATGCCAAGCGAGAGGGAGACACTGAGTGGGCGGCAGGGGGACAGGTGGGGTCTAACTTAGTACATTTTGTGGCTAAAAAGTGGATTTGCATATGCCACGCGGACTACAAGAACGACGAAACGCAACGCTAAATCCAGTCTCCTTCAGTCCTTCTCATTCCCACTTGAAAGAAACTTTGGTCGATTAATCGATTTTCTAGTCATGCCATTTCATTTGAGAGGAGAAACTAATTTGCCTCTCCCCCTACGGACGGTCCCTCGCAATCCCTCTTCTATGTTTTTTTATCTTTCAGCGTCAGCCATCGTCAGTGGAATACATACATACATACAAATATATGTTTTCAATTGACAATTGTCAAATTCAATTAACGTATATTCTTTATCCTCCCACTGCCTGCTCACCCCGTAGCAAGCCCGTTTCGCAGGCGTTACTTAACGCCACCCACAACCCACGGCAATTTTCATCACTTCACTGGCAAGGGTCGAGAGGTAGAGAGAGGGAGAGGGAGGATGAGACACCGTAGCTGTGGCTGTTTCGCCCCAGTGTCACAATGTAACTTTCTCTCTCTCTATATCTGTGTGAGTGTTTCCAAATGTCTCTGTGTTTGTGTGGGAGTCGTACTGACTCTGGCACAGCCGATTGGCCGGAACGTGGCTGCAACGGCCACGGCCACGGCTACGCTGCCGCAACGCAACGCAACACCAAGGCGAAAAGGCAAAAAGGAAGTCCCATCATCATATGTTCATACATATTGAGTGGAAGAACTTGCGGGCAACCCCTGAAAATCATCAATTCTGCTTTCAGTAGACTTCACTTTACAGTGGTTAGAAGGTTAACAAATATTCCAATTCCAAGACTTTAATCAACTTGATATATTCACAAAAGAGAAAGTGGTTGTTCATTAGTATAATAAACATGAAAAAATCAGAATTGTTACAGGTGGCGCATAAATTGTCTGGTCAGTTGGATTTCTCAATAATTCCGAGTGAATGTTTTCTTTAATATTGTTAAAGTGATTGAAAATTATAACTTGAATAAATGAGAACCAATTTTATTAAGATTAAGATACAATAAACAAATAAAAGGAATCAGGCATCACAAAAGGCAAGCAGGTTGTCTGTATTGCTATTTCAAGTCTCACCAAGTTCTATCATCAGCATACTTGAAACGACCACACCATATTTTCCACGCTTAAAGTAGTTGTGAATTCAAACTACATGAAGCTAACAAAGAACGACAAAGCTATGTAGGAACTGCAGATTTCACCTTAGAATAAGAACTTCGCCGTCACTCCCAATTATTATGCTTAACGTATATTGTACTGTATTCAAATAAGAGGGCAAGAAAGATGAGTTTTAGTAAATTCAAACCAACTAAGACATTTAAATCTTTAAAAATTAAAGACAAAACTAAACTTTGTATTTAAATCTTTGAAGAATCATCAACATTGTCGTTCACTTTGACTATATCTTCTTCATTCCTTCTCATTTACTCGATGTAATTTTCAATTAAGTCAGAAATTATGAAACATTTTTTAATCCTATTGTTACAGGTTGATTCGACTAGACTAATTTTCTTAGAATGATGAAGATGTTTATACTACCCTCAACTTGGTAATATTTCTACTAAAGAAGTTCTCCCGGCCCTCGTCAAAGCCACAAGTAAGATAGAAAGATAAGCATAAGCTCAAGGGGAAGCCTATCTACTTTAGGAGAAGCTATGCATCTATAGGAAAAACTTCTTAGAATGAAATGACTAAATGAGTAATCGATTGAAACAAAATCTGAACTTCCTTTTTGCCATGGATTGAGTATATAACTTATAGGGTTTTGCTAAGTTTCTGAATGGACAGTGTGGATACTTTTCCTGAAACTACAAAACTTGTTAGTTTTTTCCTAGGTTTTACCACATTTTTAGATATAATGAGTAAATCCATTGATTTTATTTGTAACCACTGTGCGTTTTGGTTGAACTGTGTGTAAATTGCCCTTATACATATGCTTCGGTGGTAACATAGAAACACCGTGGCCCCCTCTTCTTCTCTTCCTGGTTGTTGTTTATGGTGCGAGGATGTCAGCCAATCAGAGAAGATGCGGTGTGACAGCGCAACGCATGCGCAATCCGAACTGTATGCTCATTGGTCCCCGGGATGGTTATGGGGGGCTGGTCATGATGTCGTTGTTGTTGCTCTTGCTTGGCCAGGTTGCTCAGTTTTGTTTTTGTTGTTTTTTTTTTTTTGGTGTGCCGTGAAAACCGAAAACCGGTTACACCAGAAAAACGTTTCGTCCGCCCGTGAAAGATTGTGTGTGAGTGTGTGTAACAACTGAGCGTGTGTGTGTGTGTGTGCTTGGTGTTTTTTTTCAGTCTGACAGGGAATACAACAGTAGCAGACGACGACGACGACGACGGCGACTTCGACGACGAGGAAGGTGATCGATGCGTTGTGCGTTGCCAGAGCGTTTCGCATGCATTAGTCGAAATTTTGACGGAGTCCAGTGACAAGGTGCGCGACGCGACCAACCACAAGAGAAAGAAGCTAAATTAAACGCCGTCGCTGCAAAAATAAACGTTAAATCCACATTGCGTATACGCAATCAAAGTTAAAGGATAACGATCAAATCGAGTCATTAAAGTCACAGCTGAAAGAAAACAAGTTGAGTGCTTAACTACTAGGCAAAAAAAAGTGAACAAGTGAAGTGTAGTGTACAATTAAAGCAACAAGAGGAAACTTTAGGAATATTCGTAAAACCAAAATAGGTGAGTGGGGGAAAAAGACAAAAGTCAATGGGTCTAACTGCCCATTATAATCGTAAATGTGGCTAATCAATTTGTTTGTGCATAATTTGAAACTCTTCTCGACTCTGACTCAATCAGGTAGCGGCATAATTTAATAAAAAGTCACTAATAATGATATTTGCTTATCTTGTTCAACACATCGTCCAAGAGACCTCAGACCCAAAGACCTGAGACCGGGGCCGATTGTCGGCTTATTTCTCTTAATGAACGACAATCTAACGGAACGAAACGGAACGATCTGAACTATTCATTGTGAATGAATGAATATCCAACTCGCTGTATCGGATATTGATTTAATTTTTAATCATTTTCGAAATCGTCTCATTTTTGTCGTCGTCTTTTGTCAACCGTAATTTGCATGGCAAAAGAAGAAGTTTTTCGCAAATTAGTTAGCTTAGAAGTTTAATTTCCGCCGCTCTATCATCTCGTAACTCATCGTTGCTTTTTTTCAAGTTTTTCCCACGAAAACGAACAAAAAAAATCTCAAAATTCGTATGCTAATTAATTCCAAAATGTTATATCTAACTCGACTCGGCTCAGGCTCATTGATTATTTGTTCAAGAGCTTTCTTTCGATAGGAAAACAAGCCGCCAAACAACTTATTTAAGCGTGGCGACTCAGCTACTTATATGTTATAGGTGGATATTGATTTTTTTTCCAACGGGAGCGGCAGAAGCTGCACCAAAAAGACCATCATCAAACTCTAATCATATTCAAATGGGTGGAAGCGTACGTTTTATTATAATTTTTTATTTTAATTAACAGAATCAAAAGGGGAGCCAATAGCTTTAGATTGGAGCGAGCTATTGCCATGGGCGTGAACAAAAGGATAGCATCTGAGGGGAGATAGATGGACTTGCTTTATTTTTATTTTTATGGTTTTTAAATTGATTTAAATGCTCTTCTTATTATAAAATACTTATAGAGTGCTATTTATCAGTTTATGTTGTAAATTTTTTAAAAATTAAACATATATTGGAATATATTTTAAAGAAATTGGCAACACGAACAAATTTTAATTGGCAGAAAATGGAATATCCCACAGGTTACGTAAAGTAGCACTTTTCAAACTTGGAAGAACGTTGAAGTTACATAAAACTGGAAAAGATAGTTTTAAATTAAATTAAATTGAAATATAAAGATCAGATATTTAAAACTTCACAATTTGGTCTAGGAAAATAGGTGTAAAATTAACAGTTCTTTAAGATCCCTAATTTAAATGAGGTGTTATATAGGAAATAAGAAAAATGCTTGTTGGAATATCATAAACGCTAGTTTTAGTTTTAATAATCTTTATCATAAAACTCAAGTTTTTTAGTTAATGGTTTATCTGACTTAAGAATGCACTATAGGAACTATAGGAGATGTATATGTTATATTAATCCTTAAACGATTTTTTTGAAAAAGTTTCTTAAACTGTATAAGGTCTTTATAAGAAAGGATTTTCGGCACCCAAAAAGGCGTGTTTCATTTCCTACTTTTTGTAAAGCAAATAAAAAATTGAATTATTTGTGGGCACTGACTAAAAAACTGGCGATTTGAAAGCGAATTATACGTTAATATTTTGTATATATCGCAGTTAATTTAAGTGTTCTGAAAAAGGTTTATCTGTATGGTTTCTAATCCCAAGTAGTTGGCTACAACTTTAACCTTGAGGAAAATAGTTGTCCAAAGTAAGATTGTTATATTGATTAAATTATTAAAGTAGGCAGTGTATTTTGTTATTATTAAGTTACTAAGAGCTAGAGCTTGCAGTTAGAAGGTTCTTGGTTGTCCAGGTGTGACTTTCCAAAAGAATGCTGGGTCTCTGATCCTGAATCAAGTTCCCAGAAGTTTGGTTAAAAGTTTTTGTCATCATCTGACAAGAGATTTATTTATCTAATTTTTTTAAACTGACTAATTTGACTCTTCGACATGCACTTAGTTTCGATTGTTTTGAGACTAACTCTAGCCCCTACCCCAAAAAGAGGGGCCACTGCATTTTTGGTACGCCCATGGCTGATGCTTCGCTCCATCTCTCTTTCTCTTCAACTTAAGCTAAAGGTTGATATTAAGTTTTCAGTTTGAATTGGAAACAGAAGCTCGGCGAACCTGTCGGTTCCACTTTTCAGCAAGCGCCCGAATTTAAATTATTGATATGTTTAACTAATTTCTATTGGACTTTATGGGGAATGATACGCCTTGACAGGTGCATGGGGCTAATTGAGAGTTAGCTTGGATTCGACACAAAAATTTAAATGACTAGTTCCAGAGTGCAATAAATATGCTAGAATCTCGGCTCATTAGCCTCAATTTCAGGTGGAATCGAAAAGAATATGAACAAGAATCACGCTAGCTAATTGTGTTTAACCCTTTTGGAAATTTGCCACAAAACTCGACAATTTCTTCGTCACTTTCTATTGGGTTTAGTTTTGGAGAGAAGGGGGAGCAACTAAATCCTTATCGTTGGCCAAAAATGTTTGTTGTTGTGTGATTTTGTTTTGTTTTGGCCTAAGGCCAAACTGACGAAACTTTATGGCCCTAACGGCTAGCACGAGTTTCCCGTTTCAGTTTCAGTTTTTTTTTTTTGGGTGAGTGGCAACAACTTAATTTCGAGTTTTTTTCGGGGTTTTTGTGGAATCTAAAGTCTGCGTGTGTGTGTGAGTGTGTGCGGCTTGCCACATGCTTTTTTTTTACGAGCTGAAAAGTATCCCAAAAAAAAAAAAATAAAGCTAAAGGGACTCTCTGCAATTAAATCTAATGTGAATTCCATAATAACATGGCCATGACAAAAGCGAAAGAAAGAGGGGAGATGGAGGGATGGGGGGCTGGGTAGTTACACTTTTGATTTATACGGTTTTAGTCCAAGGTTTAGCGGAGTTTTCATGCCTTCTGACAGGCTGGCGACAGGCCAGAATCCTGTGTGTGTGCGCCCGCATTCATTCTAATGACAGGAAACGGAAACCGTCCAAGTTGGGGCCTTTAAGCATTTGCATATTATTGTTACGAAATGAGCAATTGGCCAAAATTCATTTTAATTGTCGGCCAAGCCAAAAAAAAAAGCATTTGCATATCCTTTTTCACCCCACCACACCCCGCACCATAACTTACCTTGCCTTCGTTTGACTACCTGCCCTAACTAACTCTGGTAACATGCAATGGATAATGGGCCACCAGTTCACGCTGCGCTTAGAATGTGGCCGATAAGCAGCTAATTTGAGATACTGTGGCGTCGTCAAGAGTAGTATTATTTTGGACATGGCCATTGAGCACATAAACCACTGCACATTAAAAACATATACACATACATAAGAGTCGAGGAGAGAAGAAGTCGACTTCGAGTCGAGTATCTTGGTAGTTTTATAAAATAATTAAGTTTTATGTATTTTCCTTACTAGTTTTTCACTGTTCTGGCCCAGGCCTGGCCGGCGATTTCGTGGAAGCCGTAAAATCAAAACCATCGTCAGCGTCATCATCCGCCAGCCAGCCAGCCAGCCATCCATCAGAAGCAGCATCCATCCATCCATCCATCGCAGGAGAGGGAGACAGAGCTCGATTTGAAGTCCATTTTATGGCGTTCTTGCTTGAAATTTGATTAAAATTCAACGATTAACTATTAAACAAAAAAAGACGAAATACTTTGGATTGAATTGTTGACCAAAAAGCATTTTTGTCGGTGGCTTCGATTTCAACATGCCACATACAGGTGAGTTAGCCCTAATGAACATACCCAGTGATTGTAAGATAACGCTCAAGACAAAAAGCACTTCATTGAGAGGGGGGGCGCCAAAAATACATATATAGGTATATAAACCGAGGAGAAAACAAAACCCAAAATACATTCAAATGGAGCAACCGACATGGCAGCCATCATAAAATTCGCACTTCATTAATTGCAAAATGCTTCAACCCAAAAAAAAAAAATAAAATAAAAAGCGTTGAGCTGGGCACGGTTATTACTCCAAAAACGAAAAACAAAAAAAAAAACCCACCTGAGAGGCAGGCCCAGTTTATGAGCGTATGATGATGATGGCTAAATGATGCTCTGGCACGGGTTCAAGATTAGCCAAGTCAACATGCTCGAGCACTTGACAAAATATTCCCGAGTTAGTAAATCTTTTCGCCTCATTCTGATTGTTAAAATGTAGGAACTAACACTAGACTTTATGAGCTCCAATTATAATTCTGTCGGCTTGCCGACAATTAAAAAATGTTTTAAGTGAGAAATTTACACTAGGGGGAACAATTTAGAAAAGTTTTTCCTATACACAAACTGGGTTAATCCAGAATGGCAGCTTAAGGGTTTATTTACCTAATGACAGATGGACTGTAGCTAGGTTGACTATCTTTGAGTCGATAAATAGTTACCTTTATCTTTCAAAACCATTATGGGTAGACATTGAACTATAAATTATAGAAGAGGGTTATCAATTTGAATGGATTTCTAATAGATCTCCTCTCAAAGCATTATTCTGAAAGATTTTAAACTAAAAGAATTACTTTATAGAAATAGTACTAAATTTATTTTGGAACATTTTCATTCAAATCATATTTAAAGAAAAACGTCAAAATCTGCGTTGTTGAAATTAATGATTTTTCAAATGTTTCTAGACATAGCTTTAGGTTAGAAATCGGTTTTGCAACTTAAAGCGTAGGCGTTAGACATCGAGATTCCTAACACAGTTCCTTAATAACATCAAATGGGAAAAGGATCAATAGCAATCTGGAGTACATATACTTATGTATGTTCATTTCAACTGTTTTTAGAGTTAGTAAATACTTTTAAAGTTATTTTATATCAATTTATTTCATATGCCAAAACATTTTGAGTATCAATATTTAAAAGAATTTCCTTGTTGATGTAAAGAATTCAATGAGCTTTTTAAGATCCAAAGTCCTTTAATAAAGTTGTTGAACCAAACGCAATTGAATATTTATCGATTTGTTTCCTCTCCTTTTACTTTTGACATCTCTGATTGCAGGTCAAGCCGGTGTCAATCAATTGGGTGGCGTCTTTGTTAATGGACGTCCTTTGCCGGATTGTGTACGTCGCCGCATAGTTGATCTTGCCCTCTGCGGTGTCCGACCCTGTGATATATCCCGCCAGCTTTTGGTCTCGCATGGTGAGTTGCCTTGAACGACTTGGAAAAAACTAATGATGGACTTAGGAGAAAAACTAATAATGAAAACTTCTCAATTAGGCTGCGTTTCGAAAATTCTAACACGCTTCTACGAGACTGGCTCCATACGTCCTGGTTCTATAGGCGGTAGCAAGACCAAGGTAAGTGAAACGAATGGGTGGGCGGGAAACCACATGTGGTTATGTGTTCATGTGGGCATGAAATCAACAAACGATTATATAAAAATCAAACGCAGAGCAGTAAATCCATAAAGTATCACAAATACAGAAGACACACAGAGATAGAAAGAGATAAGCTCAGTCAGCTAGTTTACATGTTGTTTAGAATGGTCTCCGGTGACGGTGACAACGACAACTTTTATGGCTGATTGAGGGTCTCGTGGGCGTAGGCGTTAGGGCCAGAGCCCAAAGTCAGTTGGAGCGCAACAAATCAATCTCATTTGCTGCCAAAAGCAGCGTGCTGCTTTCGCTCGCTCCACTGGGTCACCTGTTCAGTTCGCACGCTCAATCAGGGCACAGACTAGGCTACCGCCAGCTACCGTATAGAAGAGGAGTTTAGCTACCTTCACGGCTAGCCATGGGTAGGCAGCAGCGGACTTAACCCAAAGACACGCACAGGGGGGCCCATAATGACAAAATGTTTCAGTCAATGTCTAAATTTCTGATGGAAATAATATTACATTTAAATTTGTATCATGCAGTTTTATAATGTGGTTAAAATTATGTTGATTAATGAACAGTTTTGATGTGTTGATTTATGGATTTCAGTTGGCCATTGCATAAAAATGATACAATGGAAATTCTGCCGCCATATCTCAATATTTCTTTCTCATTTAGTTGGATCTTAAAGCCCTAATTTGGCACAATTTACAAACAATTTACAAAAAAACTGCACACAAATTCGAGACCAAGAATTCTGGCTCCGTTGACTCGACGTCGATTTTTGATACTTATTTTTCTTTTTAATACAAATGTTAGTCTGTTTTAATGATGCCTCAAGTTTCTTTAAAGCTCTTTGAAATCAACAAAGGATTACTTTATGTATATGTAGAATTCATTTGGTTGTGTGTCTTGTTGCCAGCTATTAAAATATATGTATAATGAAAGTTTTGAATCAATAATTACCCATTAATATATAAATGCAGTGCCAGCAAATCCGCCTCTGACCTTACACATTCAGTGCACATGAACCATGATGACGACAATAATAAAAGTCTCAATGATGATAGTTGGCCACACAAATGATAAGGGAACGAATCACGCCGGTTCATGGCTAGTAGCAGACCCTTGAGGAGAGGGTGGTGGAGGAAGACGAGTAAATGTAAATGTTCCATACGTTGTTTTTTAGGGGTAACCAACAATGGTTCAGGTGCCTTATTTACCGACGGCTTTTGACGCCAATGTCTAATTAACAGTAGTTGCAGCCACACCCCCCCGCCACACAAATTTTCAATAACTGCCTGCACTCGTTCAAACAAAACGCGCATTTAACACCTACGCTGGGTCAATAAAGAGGTTTCACCCCAAACGGACAGGGGGCTGAACGAGAAGGGTTCGGGACATTTGGAGTACTTATTTAGCTTACCTTGGTATTACCTTTAGTTGTTGTGGTTTCCTTCCTACCTGTTTTCTTTTCTGTCCGGTCATGACAAAAGCGAGCGCGTGTAGTTCATCGATAAGATCAGCGTTATAAGTGTGCTGAAGGGGGTCGGAGAAAGGGAGAGGGAGAGGGAGAGAGAGAGAACCCCCAAAGCCTTTCCTTCCTTTCGGTGGCAAACATATTTATGCATTTTATGAATTTTTAATGAATTGCCCCGTCACACGTCAGAGAGAGAAAAAAAGAAGGGCGCCTTCTTGGCCCTACAAAAAGAAATTAACATATAACCGACCCCAACGACGAGCTAAGCAAAAAATAAATATGTAACCAAAAATGTTGCTTCGATGCAAATCTCGAAACATGACAGCCACCAAAAAGGGGCGTGGCCTGGCTATCGGCATGAGTCTGGTTGCATTGCATGTCGTGAGTTGCATTTGGGTGCAACATTTTAAAGCAATTGTTCGAGCGTTGGCACAATTGAATTTCACGGCAATTAATCAGGTCACAAAGTGTCATACGAGGGTTAGATCAAATCAAGGTTAAACAGATTGCCATTTTTCGTCTAGTGTGAAGAAAAGTTGTTAACATAACTTGGTGAAATTTATTTATTACTAGAAAGTGTTCGGAATTTGTCATTAAAATGAACTTGATTTTTATGGGAAATATAAATTTGAAACCTGCAGCTCTTTCCCTTACAAAGAGAGGTCCTGCGAGACGGTCTATAGTCCAAGTTTAAACGATTAAACAAACTTGTGCCCAAATAGAAGTCAGCAAAAACGTCAAGGATAGCGTTTCTTGAGAATCTTTACGGATTGTACCCCTCTGTCAACTTATTGCCAATAGGATCAGGAATGGATCAGGGTATTCTGTAGATATAAAGTGACTTTGTTGGAATTTGTTGTTAAGAATGCTAGGTGAGCTAGGTAAGAATGAAAAGTTGTCAAAGGAATCGTAAAGAACCTGAAAGTGCTCGAATAAGGAGTAGCAAGTGAGACACCTATTGAGGCAAATAAAATATATGGTTGGGCATAAGGGATCCAACATGATAAACTAATAGAATGAATGAAATAACTTTGATTAGTTTATGAGGAAAAAGAATGCCAATATCAAGCCCTTGATTGAAATAGAATCAAAGGTTTATTTTTTTCAATTGCTTATGAAAAAATATAAATTGAACTTAAAAACTGAAAGAAGCCTAAAGAAGCAGAAATCATTTTTTTTAAGACTACGAAATTCTTTCTTCTACATGGTCAATCTTGTAAAGATATTCCAAACGGATATCTCCAACGGGTTACACAGATTTTATTCTAAATTCCTTCGACCAAAAACCCGTTGCCAATTTCTTTCACTAACAATTGTTTACTTTGGTATCGCCATGTGGTTTATGATCGAAAAGATTTATTGCGATGTCAAAACTGGAGATTGTGTATGGTTTAATAACCGATACAAATAATAAAAGAAGGAGAATACCGCCAATAGTTATTGGTATATTAAAGCGGGTTAACCGTTACTTGACAATTTTCATAGAGACAATCGATTTGGGCATAGCGAGAATGGGAAATATTATACAACATGAGGAAGGAGGTAGTAAAAATGTTATTGAGATTGGACTTGGACGAATAATTTGAATATTAAACATGAGTAAATATAAATTTTTAATCGAACATCTCCCTCGCTCTCTCTCTCTTTCTCTGTGTCGTTGCAGCAAGTGGCCACGCCCACAGTGGTAAAGAAGATTATACGCTTGAAGGAGGAGAACAGCGGGATGTTTGCCTGGGAGATACGTGAGCAGCTGCAACAGCAACGTGTCTGTGATCCCAGCTCGGTGCCTTCAATCAGTTCCATCAATCGCATCTTACGTAACAGTGGTCTCTGGACGGATGAGATGACATCAAGTCAACAGAATGCAGCAGCAGCAGCGGCGGCCGCAGCAGCAGCAGCCGCCGCCGCTGCCGGCGTTGGAGTTGATGGAAGATCATCGAATGGGAGAGGTGTTGGCGAGGGTAGGGGAGATTCTACGGGTTATGCTTCATCAGCGGCTGGACAATTATATGGAAATAATCTGACAACGAAAACCAACTCAATGCCAACGATACCCAATGGACCTGG
Organism: Drosophila equinoxialis; assembly: GCA_018150345.1. Lineage (NCBI taxonomy): Eukaryota > Metazoa > Arthropoda > Insecta > Diptera > Drosophilidae > Drosophila > Drosophila equinoxialis. The sequence continues at coordinate 15,009,616 of JAECWI010000001.1, forward strand.
TGTTAGTCGACCTGCTCCGCCGGGCCTAATGGGTGATTTGATGCCCATTAAACCAGCCCCCAAGATGCCAGCGACTCATCCACATGCCCACACACATCCTCATGGCTTGGCCAGTGCCGTGTCCAGCCAATTGGGTGGCCTAGATCTCAGCTATTCTGCCCTGCATAAGCATTGGTTATGGAATCCCTCGCTACTCTACTATACCCAGGCCCATATGCAGGCTCAGGCAGCTCAGGCCAGCGGAGGAGGAGGAGCAACAGCTCCTTCCTCTGGCTCTCAATTCCTTTCCTACGGCAGTGGCTATTTGCCCCACAATATGGCAGCAGCAGCAGCAGCCGCCGCTGCTGTGGCAGCAACCACAACAGTTGGCGGTGGCTTGGGCGTTGGATCCATCGGAGGAGGCGGTTTCACCAAATCGGAGAGCTCCATTGACTTGACCACACCGGGAGCCACCGGTGATGCTTTAAGTGATTGTGATTCCGGTAAATCCTCACCAGCCGCTCTCTCCCTCAGTCGCAAACGTAATCCCTACTCCATAGAGGAACTTTTGAAGAAACCCGAGAAACGTTTGCGTTTGAGTTGTGAGTCCCAGGTCAGTTTGCTGGAGGTCAAACCCGATAATCTGGAGTGCATTTCAAGCTCTAGCTCGTGTGAGAGTAGAGGCAGCAACGATAGCTCAGAGGAGCAGCAGCAAGAACAGGTCGAAGTGGAAATTGCTGTAGAAGATGCCCAAGAAACAAATCTGAATGAGCACGAGGATGCGGAAGAAGGTGATGAATGCAGTGTGGAGGTGGTTAACTAAGTGTGTTTCCCAGTGCTCTAACTAAATAGTTGTGTATATATATCTATATCTAATCTATCCTATATCTATGTAGTATTCAATCAATGTTAATCCTTAGATTATTATTATTTAAATAAATATGAAAAGATATGAAAACTTCAAGTAATTTTTGCTGTCATCTATTTCTCTCTCTATCTCTCTCTCTCTCTGTGGTTCACTGGGTGGTCTTCTTCTTCTTTTTAGCCAGGCACTTTAATTAACTTGCGCTTCAATGAAGTGTCAACAAGTTGCCAACATCGCGTAGCATCGCATCGCTTCGAACAATGCAAGTGCAAAATTACAGGATGTCTGACACGACCATAACTATCGATCGCCCGCAGAGTGACAATGGCTGCAACGCACTGCAACTTCCACTTCCACTTCACTTCACCTTGGCGGCTCCACACATTATCCCCACTCCACGTCATTGCAACTACTGCACAGTGGCTCGTTCTGCTGACAAGGTTTTGGTAAAAGATTGGACGAAGCTACAAATTCAAAGTGGACGTTTGCAATGCTCTCGAAAACAAAACAGGAATCCAGTTGAAAAAGTTTTCTTGAGTGTCCATTGAGCAGGTAGATTAACTCTCCAAAAGTCTGTCAAGTAAGTAGAGTTTAAGCAGTATTAAATCAAGAAGATGGCTGGATGTCTGGTTTTTCAAGTGCGTGGCATGGATAGGACTAGAAAGTCTTAAGTTTTACTACCAATCCCTAGATGGTTGGGGACTTAGAAGATGTTGAAACTTTCTTTCGAATAGCTGATATACTTCTTTTCAAAAGATAAAGGAAGATCTTTTGTCCAGGCAAACGCTTCAGTTTTCAAAATTAAGTTGTATGGAGGCAGTGAACCTTCCTCAATCAGCTTCTCTTGATAGTATTTTGTATATCAACGACGGCCACAAGTAGTCCACACCCGCCGAGTTTATACTGGACAATTGAATGCTACAGGGTTTTCTTTTTGGCTGTGTTGGTTGATTTTGATTGATCTTGTATCTGGAACACTTAAAGTTTGCAGGAGTTCACGCAAATCTTGGCTTATAAGTTATGGTTTAACGTGGTTAAAGATAAACTCTTTAGACTGCTTGATAACTTTGAATTTCGGCCTAATAATACCTCATCGTCTTAGCAGTATAGCAAAGTTTTTTAGTATATCTAAATCTAGGCAGGAAACCTTCAACAAAAATTTGAAAAATGTTGGCCAAAAATGTCTGGAAACATTTGCCAAAGCCTGACCCACTGTGCAGGCGAGGCGAGAATGGGCAATGCAATCTTGGAATTGGCATGGTGTGGCAATATTGTGAGCGGAATTCATAATCAGTCAAGTGCCATTGGGGAGTAGGTAAGGTAAGGTAAGCTAAGGTAGTGTCGATCTTCTTTCTCACTCTCCCCTCTCTCTTTCTCTCTCTCATGCTTCTTGTGGTGTGAAGTTCCTTGCAGTTTTCCCAGCTGCTGGTACTCTGAATATGCCAACAATAAATCAGGGTAACAAAAGTAAGAAGCTAAAAATAATTGCCGCAACAATTTCGCTACTTAAATTATGCAGCTCATCCCATGGACAAAACGGGCAAAAACCCTAGCAGTTAAAGAACAGGAGGAGGAGAAAGACGAAAAGGAAGAGAGGGGGTTTTTTTTTAAGAAATGCTGGCGAAATTAGCAAAAAAGCTGCCATAATTGTATCACGAGCGAACCGAACCGTACCGCAGCTTGCAATGATTCGAAATATCGATTCCGAATCCGATGCCTCTGCCCACTTCCACTTCATAAACAATGCTAAAAGGCGTTGAGGATGCTTTTGGAACGGAATGCAGCCCCCAGCCCAGCCGAAGAGGTAGGAATACATATGACTGTCAGTCAGTCTCTCTCCGCGTCTGCAAAAAGCACGAAACATTGTACAAGAGATCGATCCGACGACGATGACGATGACGACCACGTTTTGAGGTGATCTTCAATCTACTGTCTGCTCCCAACCTGGGGGCGACACTTTCAGGCCACATCCAACCATCCATCCATCCATCCAGCCATCCACATGGCCAACAGGAATATTTTTATACGCTCGCGCTCGAAATATCAATGAGCAGATCCACATCCCATCCCATCCGATCGATCCCATCGTTTCGTTTGGGGCGTTTTTGCTGGTCATTTGGTGACAGTTGCCAATGATCACGGCAAAAACAATAACAACAAAAAACGCTCTCGCATCGCTCTTGAGCATTTGGATTTCGCGCTCGTTTGGACGTTTATTTTTTCTGTGTTTGTTTTGCTCTGTTGCAGCTCCGGCTCCAAAGGCTCTGGAATGGATTGTTGCAATGTTTCGTCGCGCTGTTTGCGTTTGATTTGTGTTTTTGGTTTTTTTTTTGTGTTTGCGTTTACTCCTGACTTTTTTGCCTTTTGCCTTGCGCTTTGCGTTTTTGGCATAAATCAAAATCCTGTTCGGCATTGGAATTGGAATTGGCCACAAGATGTCGTCGACGTTGTCAACGTTGTTGCACAAGTTGTTGCCTCTGATGTAGACGCATAGACGTAGGACAAGGATGCTCCACAAAAAGGATCAACATGGACATTACTTTCCTTGAGCCTTCTTATTTTACTTCAAAGTAGGTAGATTTAAGTAAGTAAGAAGTTTTAACTTTGCTACCATTTATAGTTCTCAATATTTTATTAATTGCAAAAGCAAATTTAGTTAACTTTTAAAAATCTTAGAAAACGGTATTAAAAGTACTCAAAGGACTAAAAAATTGTACTTGCTATTAATCTCTTGATACCATATTAATCTTTTAGTTTGTTTTAGTTTTAGTAAAAGAAATATTTATTTAATATAAACCAGTCTTAATATTTCGTAGGCTTGGTTACTAAAATATGAACAATTTGAATTATTACTAGCAATAAACCGATTTGGTGAAAGCTTTAATTTGGGTATATATGTATTTCAACCCTAATCCTGTGAAATTTACCTTGAAAACCTAATAAATATACTATATAAAAACTGAATAAAAGTGTTCTTGGCATTTGATAATTGCCGTTAGACATTTTTTTTATGACATTCATTTAAAATGTGCTAATGTTTTGTTACCTAAAACGAGTTAATTACCTGGGCACAAGTTGCTGTTAATCATAAATAGAACCAGGTAGAATATCGATCAATCTGTTTCCAATCTAAAAACGATATTCTTTTTGGCAGTCATCAGTTATTGTTATTGATAAATTAATATTAAAAGCCAAAAGTCTTTAAATTATTCAGTCTGGGCTCGTTGAATTTGTGAAAAATTAAGTTACGTAGCAAATAATCTTAAGATAAGAGAGATTCTATGTTTAGTTTGCCAAATTAAATTTTACAAATAGAAATCAGCATGACCAATTTCTTGAAGAACTTTTCCAAGAACAAAGTGTTAATGATAACTGTAATATTTTATTGATACAACTAAAAATGTATTTTATTTTAAAGTTACTTTATGTATATGAAGAACATGTTATGTCAATTTAATAGAATTTCTACTTCTAAACGAAGTTCAAATTACTTTTTACATTTTAGGTTTTCTTTTGGTATTATAAATATTATAGGATAGGTACTTTTTTGAAATCAAATAATGTATGACAGAGTTATAGACAAGTCAAATTGGGCTCTTTTTTTCTTAAAAATGAATAAGATTCATATAAGACCACCAGACTTATCCTGCAATTATGTATAAACCAATGACCATCTAGAACTAGGATAGACTTCTAGTTAGACTTCTAGACTTAATTGAGCTTCTAATATTTACCAAAAGGATAACCAATTCCAATTTACATCATTTGACTTAAAAATGAATTATATTGTTTAATCGTTTTAACCCCTTCTGCAAGTCCTTTTAACTGTTGCCATGACCAATGTGGCATTTTTGTGTGGGTTTAGGGCCCTTACTCAAGGCACATTGCGACAGATATTATGGCAGAAAATTTATTTTATGGCGGTAATGGTGTTATGTTTTACGCGATTAGCCAAGCCAAATGTTTGACATTCTGTGTATGAGATGGGCTGTTCGAGCAAGAGAAGAAGTAGATTGTTTGACATTCAATTAAGCCGAGTTACGTACTCACTCTTAAAGATGATCATCATCGTGATGAGTGAGTTAAAGACACTGAGGTAAATCTAATTGGGGCACAAAAGGCGAGAAGGCAATGGCAAAGGCAGCGCTTCCGCTTTCTAAGTCATGGCCTGTAAAACTCTCTCTCTAGAAGTCAAATGTCTTGTTAAGATGAGGCAATTTTTTATGGTTTTTGTAAATAAACGAAAGAAAAAAAGGTGCACTTAAATGCAATCGCCGACGGACCAAAAGGTTAACCTGCCGTCTCTGACTTGTCAAGGCATATTACGAGATTGATTTCTTTGTTTCAGTTTCTTGTTCGTTTTCCACCGTAAAAAAAAAGGTGAAATGGAAGGGGGTTAATTGGCCTGGCCGGCCCGGGCCGGGTCTCTCACTTGGCTAAGGAGAATCCAGAAGCAGTTATGTTCTCAATGTGAACTAATAAAATGTTGAAAATGTTGAGCAATCGTGGCAATTCGATCAGTCGGACAGTAGCACTCCCAAAAAGACGAATCAAAATAAATAAAATAAAAATTAAAAAGAAACCTGTGTGACATTTACATAATTGGGTTTTATTGTTTTGATTATTTCGAGAGAGCGGAAATTGATTCAAAGTCAAAGGGTGATGTGAACAAGCACTCAAAAAACATGAATCGAAATCGAACCTTTTGTGTGCGAAAATGTGTCGGAAATTGACCAGTGAGAGAGAGAGGGGAATGACCCTGTGTGGCTAAGCATCATCAAGCCATCAAGTCATCAATCCATCCATTCATTTAGTCATTCATCCATTCAACCATCTATCTCTCCCTTGCCTTAGTTGTGGGGCTCATAAAACGAAGAGTTAACAACTTACAGGAGCCAAAACACGACACGTTTTTCGGTAAGGGGGGCGGGGGCTAGAGTCAAGCATATCTTGGCAACGGCATCACGTTGCATCGCCTGTGGTGATGGATGCAAATGGGATGCCCCAAGCTAGAGCGATAGAGAGAGAGCGAGAGCTACTTCAATCACTCCTTCGCTAGTTAATTGGACTCTTTTGTTTGTTATGACATCATTCCGCAGAGTGACCTGTCGGATCCCACCCGGTGTGCCTTGGCCGGTTCGATCGAACGATCGTAAAAAATCGCGGTTAAATCATCAGTGGGCAGCTGCTCCCCGCGCCTGCCATTCATTTCCTAATTTGTGGAAAGGAAGGCGGAACGAACTCACCAAACGGCACGGGGTGGAAACTATGTCGATGCACATTTCGACATCATTCCATCAAAGTTCCTTCCAAAATGCGCATACTTCCGCATTGGGGGAAAAAAAACTAAAAACTGATTCACCTGCTCGCTCGGTCGCTCAGTCGGCCTCTCTATTTCGACCCGCATTAATACATCCTGGCCATCATCCTGGCAATCATTAGTCGAACGCATCGTCTCGCGCATTTGGCAATTATGCTTCACTTCAACTGCAAGACAAGTGTCCTTTTGGCAGGATCTTCAGTTTTCGCTGCACCTTTCCTTCGGAGTTCTTTTTACGAGTTTTACTTGGGTAATGGTAATGGAATTATAATTATAGACTCGCTCCCTCGCGCCCATTCGAAGTAGTTGTGTGACTGAGGCTAATGTTGTCAGCGAAACCTGCGGCGGTTTTTTGTTGTTTGAGGTTGCAGGTTGATTGTTGCCACACATTAAATTGTCAAATTGTTTGCGCCTGTTATCATGATGTTCACTTTTCTGAACGAACGAACGGGGCACGTGCTCATCCTTCACTTGTCGTGTTGTTGTTTCTTTCCTCCTCTCGTTCTTCCTTCGATTTGTTCTTAAATTACGACCCATATACTCGACTTATTAGTTTGGCAAGTACAAAAAGGATAACGGTATGAGAGGTTTTTTTCCTTGGCTTTGTTAATTGTCGGTTCAATGATTTTGGTAAAAGGTGAAAGTCGTACAAATCTGAAAGGAACTGTAAGGAGCTGAAACTATAAGGAAGAGATGGGAAACTATAAATTAATTTATCTCAAAGGCTTAAAGAGTTTCTTATTTAATCAATTTTCTCATACAAATAGCAATGAGTTTCCATTTATACCTTTTCCTTGTTTTTGTGTGCTTATGTCCTTGTGAGCTTATATAGAAATCAATACAATAAATAAGTCGCTTAAAATGGAAATCAGCCAAACTTATATAACTGTTTAAATCGATTTTTCAAGCGGTAAAATGATTTTTTACCCATTTTCCGCCATTTATCTTTATACACTGAAGTTAGGAAGTTTGTTTTATTAGCTTAAGTTTTAGTTTCTTTGTCTCGGCAAAAAATGGGTTAATGCAGGCTTAACGTTGTGGAACACATAATTCATAATTAAAGTTAAATTTTATTTGATAAAAATAATATCATGACAACAAATTTGTATTGTAAATCAGATTTAAAGTAAGCATCCAAGATACGTATTCCCTTTACTTGGGTATCAATTCGCAGTCATTTTTTTATTGGGTTTAGTAAGCCAATTTTATGAAGAGGTATACAAAGAGCGACATACCTTCAAAAATACATTCAAAAGACAATGAAGAAAATCAATAGATTATATTATTTGAAAAGATTGAACTTATTGTTAAAAGGCAGCATGAGCTAGTAGATGCAAATATTGTTCGTAAATTAATTAAAAGAGTTTTTCCTAAAACTTTTCTTTTTAATTTTATGATCTGTACAACAAGAATCCTGATTCGAATCCCAGGCTAGTGGATGGATGTAGTTTTCGACTAAGCCAAAGGCCTTAGTTGCCAGTCCTTGTAAAATATAGTTTGGTTGATGGTTTACGCCTATATCCTATACTTTAATAATTTTAATAATAATTTTATGATCTTTATCTACGTATAATTGGCTCAACTTGGAAAACATAGTTAGTTAATACAAATTCTGAAATTTATTCAAAAATCAACTGAGTTTTGGAGCTTTATATAAACATGTATAGAGGCAATAAAAAATAAGTACAAGTTGTGGTTGACAGATAAAATTAAACTAGCTTTGGAAGTTATAATTAATAAAGTAAATGTTTGAGAAACAAAATAAAAATATGTAAATCAAATGGGTCACCAACCTCTTGATAAACGAAACTTTTGAAGTTGACGATGCTTGGCTACACTGAGACAATAAAATAATTTGAATTCAATTTTTTCTTGAGCTAGGAAAAAATGCAACAGTTTAAATTTTGGCGCTTAATCATCACATCTGGTAACCTTTAACTTAACAGCATCACTTGCGAGTTCTAATCCTGTTAACTCTGTCCTGCGTCTGTGAGCTCTTTATGAGTCTGTAGTTTTACAGCTTTCTAACATTCTGTTAATGTACACGTTCACGTTTGATGTTGGCATCATCGGTTGGAGTTGCACGACGATGTTCGACCTACACCTACTTAACATTAACCGCTGGGCGGAAAAATTTGAAAATAATAATTCAAAGTAAAACAAAGTCTAGACTCTAGAGAATTAAAGTCAAACATTTTGTTTTAGAAAGCTGCCGGATCGTAGCTACTGTGTTATATGGTTGCCCTAGTGGTAGTAGTTAAATTGGGTCATTATTGTAATTAGAATAAAAATGTGTAAGTGGTAAGTTCTTACATAAACTATTATTAAATTTTTAAAAATGAAATGGGCAATTGCTATTAGCTGTTTTTTGTTGTTTTGTTTCGTTATGCGTCACATAATTGAAATAGTTGTCGTTGGGATGATGTTTATGGCGGAACCTTTTGGCTAAATGATTTACGGCTGCTTTTGTTGGTATTAGCCAGGAGATGGCCAAGAAGTCTTTGCCTCGCCTGTTGGTCAATATCATTTGCAAAAAAAGGGCTGGCACTGAACCGGTTTCCATTTGCGCAGTTTCGAGTGTTTTCTGTTTCGTTCGCATTTTAAAGCCAACTGGGCGCAAAAAAGGGTATAGGGAAAAAGTCCAACTAAATCAATGACAAGGATTGACAACTTAAGGGATCTCTAAGAGATCAAGAAGTAAAATTAGTCCCATCTATAAATATTGTCACTTGGCATACATTTTTTGTTTTTATTTCATTTTAAGTGTTAATTAAAATATGTAACATTAGTTTTCTATTTATGTAGGATCTATTCAAGAACAATCAATCAAGTACAAAGATCCATCAAAGATAAAGGTTTGAACTTATCGATAATCAGGATCTTCCTTTCGGTGGATTGCTGATCTCAATGTGAAATTCTCTTGGAAATACATTTCGATTCAAGCGTCATAAAAACCCATTAAGTAGAATCCTTTGGGACCTCACCAACAGAGACTCTTTCAGAAGCTAGTGGAGAGTATTCTGAAGTCGTTGGGACGCTAACTGGTCAGTTGGTGCTCCAAAAAGTTTTCATTTTATTTCTGTTGTATTATTTTGGCGCTAAAAAGGAAAATCAGCCCAGAGTTACATTTGCCACAGCCCAGAAGAATCGGAGCTCTTGTTTCTGTTGGTGTTGTTGTTGTTTGGGTTATAGCCGTCACCCAGATTATCAACTGGAGTAACCAGTTTGGCCTGATGTGGCATGCCACACAACCTAAATATAGAATATCTCCCGCTCGCTCTCGCGAATTGAAAGCAAAAATTTTTAGCAAAGCCCAAAAAAGGGAGCCAAAAAAAGGGCTAACCAAGTGAAAAGGTTTTTCCAAAGTCAAGTGTAAGTCTCAGGGATTACTTCATGGAACGACAATAAGTTTAATCATTTTTGTTGGTCTTTGTTTTTGTTTTGATTTTTGTTTTTTATCTTATCAGCAGAACGCAACTCATAGATACATTTTGTATCTTGCACACCTTTTCGGTTTACCTGTTGATTGCCCTGTGTCTCTGTGTGGGTGTTGCTCTCTCTCTCTCTCTCTCTCTCTCTCTTTCTCTGAGTGTGTGTGTGTGTGTGTCTCTGCCGCAGTCGCTGCTACGCTTGGCACTGACTTCAACGGGGCGATCTTTGCCTTCGCCTTCATTTCATTTCATTTCAGTTGATTCGGTCGAACGCAACGCAAAGATCGTGTGCGCGGAGCAAAAAGCAGAAAAATAAAAAACCTTTTTGAGAACTTTAAAATTTCGTTTATTCTTTTTTCGCCAAAAGAAGATAGTGTTCGTGTATCTCTCTCTCTCTCCCTCTGTTTGCGTGTGTGTAAGTGTCTAGAGTGTGTGAGTTGGCTCAAAATTATTTAAAACAATAAAACCGGCTTTTATGCCATGCCAAAGGGATTGCCTGAGGCTTTAAAATTCCATGATTCATATTGAGACCATTGGTCAGCCAGATCGATCGATCGATCGACCGATCGCTTGGCTTAGGCGGAGGCGGAGGCTGCGGAGTTGGTTGACTCATTCAGCCAAGCAGCCTTACCCTATATAATAATACCTATCAAAAAGATATAAAGAGTTACCTAACTGAAAAGCAAAAGTGTTGAAATCCATAAAAAACAAAGACGAAAAACCGAAAACCGAAAAAACCGCAAAAATTGTCGTTGGCAATTAAATATCGTGTTTAAGTTTAATTATATACTTACATATATATGCTTATCTCGGCTGATTTTGTTGGTCGAAATTTACTTGCCATACGGCAGATTGCCTCTGCGTCTGTGTGTCTGTGTGTGTGTGTGTTTAATTTTTTGTTAACAATTTTCTTTCATTGTTGTTGTGATTTGATTGAATTACGCAGCAACAGCAAACATGATTTAATTAAAAATGCCAATACCAAAAATATCGCAAAAATGTATGAGTTTATTAGTTGTTGTTCATATTACAATTTCCCCCGGCCCCACACCCTTCACCACACCCACTCGCCCCCTTCTTGGCCATGGGTTTTTCTCTATAGACTTTTCATATCATATAACAGTTTGTTTGTATAAAAATGGCAAAAAATATTTTCATATTTTCTGCATTGCCAAAAACAAAAAACAATTCTTTATATATTTATGTATAAAACTTTTTGCATATTTCTCTTTCTCTCTGTTGGCTTGGCAACAATTTTTACATCAACAACAACAACAAAAATATATATTTATATGTAGAAATCTATAAATTTCATTTAGGCTTTCTTATTTTTTTTCTTTCTGTGGTCTCTCTTTTGAAATGCAACCAAATCGTTGCTACATAAAATAGTCTCTAAGAATTAATTGCTTTCAGACTGTGTTTTTTTCGACTTTTAATTACACAAATGTTAAATGAAGCTCGACAAAAGATATAGCCCCCATATGATCTGACCATGAAGTTCTTTAGAGCGAGATGCCCTAATGCAAATTTCCACACCCGCCTCAAAGCACTTAAGGCCGATTGGTTCACTTCTAATGGAATTATTAATACCCAAATGATAAATGTTTATGATGGTCATTTACAAGAAGGCCAATACCAGATTTTCCATAATTAAATTTGATATTTTCATCTGTCCAAATAGTTTATATGGTGTCCAAGAATATTTCAAAAACTAAATCTTTGCCTTGTAGGTCGGAAATTAATGATGTAAAAGCAAATGAGGAATTAGTCATAGATATATCCATATCTTTTGGTGTACTATTTCAATTTCAGTAGCCTAATTTGAGTTAAATGAAGCAGAAAACATTTTCAAAGTTGATATGAAGCTATAGCCTTAAATTGAACGTGATTTTTGGTTCATTTAAGCATTTCATATACATTTTTGCGATTGAAAGAGTTAAATTACACAAATTAATAAAAATATTTTGGTATTTTTTTGAACAGGAAACGATGGATTTTTAATGAAAACACCTAACACAAAAAAGAATTGAGTTTTTCATTTATAACAAAATTAAAAAGTTTTTTGCTTTTCGTAGATTCAAATTCAAGCGACTTTATTAATACTTTCTATATTTTAAAGACAATTAGATTAGTGCTGAAGTTTATTTTGGATTACTAAAGTAATTTTTAGGTTTTGGCAAAATGAATCAATTACAGTCAATAATTCGTACCCCGCTAAATCGAAAACCTCAATATTTCGTAAGAAACTGCTGGTCCCTTGAAAAAACTTCGTTGGATTTGAAAACCAGGCGAATCAAAAACCTGGCAAAGGGCCATTTCGAATTATCGAGACTCGACTGTATTGTTTTTGACGTCTCAGGTCAGCTCAAGGTCCAAAAATATTGATTAAAGTTCAGTCTCTAGAAATTACTCAGTTTTCGTTTTGTTAATTTAAGACATTAAATGGCAAAGCACTAAAGTTTATTAAGAATGTAAAAGAAGATATTTATTAAGTATTCAATCAAAAAAGTCTCTTAGTATATATGTTAGATTAAGATTAGATGAAATATCCTCAAAAATATTCATAAAGTCAAAGGTTAAATTTAGAAATAATGCATATAATTGTTATGTAAATAGTAATCTAGATTTAAGATTAATTCCACTTTTTAAAGCCTTTTGCATTCCAAGTTTTATTGCAAAATTGAATGCACACCAAAATCGTAAAAACGATAAAAACAATTGTTATACATTTATCATTCTCTATAGCCTCTTCTTGTTCGCCTCCTCTCTGTCGCCCCCCTCTCTGACTCACATACGTTGAGAATATTAACACTTGTGCTGATACCACGTGAATGAAATTTCAATATGGATCATATATCTCTCAAAACAAAATCATACACTGCGTGGGGTATATCAGTTTTTACGAACTGTTCAATAACCCTTTTGTCCGAAAGTTAATCCCATTGAGCCAAATTATTCTTTATATTGTGTGAATTTTGGAGTTTTATGTCCTTTATATGATGCATTTAATTGGGTATAACAACAATCAATCATAAACAAAAGGTTATGAGGCAATCATTTTTGACATTTATTTACCAATTAATTCTTATCATATTTTTGGCATTTATGCGTTTTTTGGCACTTTTAAATTATATGGCCGAAAATACGATATAAATTTAAACTCTCAAATGAACGACAAGAAGTGAACTAAAAAAAGGTTGGAAACGCAATAAACATTTAAGGAACACTAAAAAAGTTTCTTGTTTCAGGATCAAACCACGAAATAATGTTCGTCCTTATAGCTAATGTAGTAAGTAAAGTTCCGTTAGTATCCATAGTGAATGAACAGATTTAAAGAAGAACTTTGTAAGTCCCTTCGGATTCGTTATATTGAGGTTTCATCTGAAATGTTTTAAACCCAAAGTTATTGAAATATCTAGTTTTTTATTTAAGATCGAAAGCTGGAATTGTTTTCGAATGGATATAATATTATGGGACAATGAAAACTACATAATAATTTTAGTCAATTTTCACAAAAAATGGTCAAGACGTAAAACGACTCCAAACCGAAAGACCCAAAGATAAATATAGGATGTTTGGAGTAAAGAGATAATAAAGAAACGCTTAGAATGAACATTTAAATAATATTTCAGAAATGTTTTAAAGTAAATATTAGTATAAGTCATAGGTTTTTATTAAGAATCCACAAGGAATTTCTCAGTGTAAATATTTAAGTTCCTTAAATGCCAAACCAAACTCTTGAGGCAATTCCACAATTAACTTGCACTTATTTCATTTTTATATCCGCTAATTAAACAATTATGAAAATTGTAATTTCCATTTCCACCCACAAGCATTTGTTATTGAAAGAAAACAGAAGCAGAAATACCACAAAGGGGAAAAGATAAAGTATTTTGAAAATAGTTTGAAAAAAAAAGAAAGCAAATGCGGCCCTAATAGATGTTTCTAAACATTAAATACAAATAGCAACAAAAATACAAACAATTAGCAAATATATGTATGTATATACGATACTGTACGATACGATATGTTACGATATATCTGCATATATAATTTGAACAACAACAAGATTCAAATGCCAGACAGATAGACATTGGCAGCCGCCGTTTTTGCTGTCTGTCTGATGTAGTTTTTGTAGCTTTTCGAGAACGAGAACAAACCGCCGATGTCTGTACTATATAGCCAGGCCAACAAGCCAGCAGCGCTGCCACCAGCGACGTCCGCAGCGCTGCCAACGTTAACGTCAACGTCAGCGGCAACGTCAATGTGGTTGAAAAGATTCTTTCCCATTCGAACAAAATAGACAAAAAAAAAAGAAAAATAGAAAAGCAAAAAGAAGAAAAAATAATTCACATAAAAATTTTTCATTTCGGTTTTCGGTTTTTTGCTTTAGTTGAGAGAAAATCGTCGCTTAGTTAACGTCGCCCAAGAACTGGCCCAAAACTTTGACATTATCTAGATATATATTGATATATATTAATCAATATATTAATTAACGAGTAAAGCAAAAACAAGAAATTAGTGAAAATCAATCAAATAACAACAACAACATAAATTGTTATACAATACAAAAAAGAAATCAATAAATTCTTGTGCAAAATATAATAATAAAATCGAAAATTAACCCTCTCTCTCACACTCACCATCAATCTCATTATTCTAACTCTTTCTCTTGTCTCTTTCTTATTTTAGCCCCCCTTTTTCCCTTGTACAATCGAAACGAAGTGTTATCTGTGTGTTTAAACAAAATATATATATATTTGATCTATATATGACAAGTCAAATAATTTGTGCATAAATTTGTGAAGGTCAACGAAGCAAAGTTTTGCAGTGTAAAAACCAAAATTTCTGGAAATTCGTAACGAGAGCAAAAAAAAAAAAAAATACAACAAACAATTTTTTTTTTTGCATATATATTCAACAATTTTTAGAAACTTTTCAAGGTGAGTTTATTTTTAGTCTCGAAGAAATCTCGACGAAATGCCTGCCAGTTTCCGAAATTTTTGTATTTTTTTGTTGTATCTTAGAATCTAATATCTCTGAGAGAGATCTCTAACTGTGTGTGTGTGTGTGTGTGTATCTGGCAGATACTTTTGAGAAATTGCGAAAGCCAAAAACCCCAGCCAGAATTATTGTTGGTTATTGTTGTATCCCATTGTTGTTCCTAACCAACAACAGGCGCCATAATTTTTGTCAAAAAACAGAAACGAACGACATGTCTTCTATATAGAAATCAGATATATTAATGTATCTCTAGGTCGTGCCACATGAGATGTATCTATCAGTTGGCAAACTGTACTCTTTCTTTTTTTTTGTGATTTTATTTTGTTGGCAATTGCGCTTGTTTTTTTTTTCTGCTTGATCTATTTTCGGCGCCTTTTAGACACTCTCTCGATCGTGCTCTCTCACTCTGTCTCTCTAATACGTAATGCGTTTTCCATTTTCCAATTTGCCAGCAACAAATAGGAGATACATAGAAGAAACGACGTCGACGACGACGACGACCACCAGCATCATCAGCATTAGTTCATATGATGTAATGCCAAAATGCTTCCAAAAAAACCAATTTTTTAAATTTTGTATATATTTTTTTTTTTTTATTTGCCACAAACAATCTGTTCTTGCGTCAATTTTTGAAAATTTGTTGTTGTGGTTCTTTTTTCTCACACTCTTTCTCCATACACTTTCTGTTCTGGTTCCATTTGGGTTTAATGAACTTGTCTACAGTTCTCAATTTATATATGTTTCTATATACATATGTAGATATCATCCATCAATCATTTTCACCTTTTATCAATGAGTTTTGAACTTTCTTTATCATACACAATTTGATCTTTGTCGTAGAACCGTTTAGCCCATTCCATATGATGTCATTAAGGTGTAAAAACTCATTGCTGCAGTTTAATTTAACACACTGAGAAAAATGGGACAATAAATGTTAGGAAATATGACCAAACTTAAAGCAAGTGTTTACTGGAATATTCTAAAACACTTTTAAGTTGAGTCAGCTCTATGGATAACCTGCTCGATCTTCGGCTTGCTTTAAAAAGGACCTTAATCCTGCTCAATTGAAAGTTTCATAAAAAGGGTTAGGTCAATCCAGCCAAAGATATAGGGCTAATTCATTTGTTTAACTACCTCAAATTCTATTAGTTTATTAAATTTTGTTCGACTTTTTGGTTCAGGTAGTTGATGGGCGAATTGCCACCACTAAGGTGAATCCATAATGATAATCCAAAACTGTTATTTGTCGTTGGTTATCTTCAGATATTCCTGGGAACTGACACTTTCTTCTTTCTCCTAACACACTATATTTGTAATATTTATGCTTGCACCTGATCCTGATCCTTTGTCCTTCCAATATGATTAATTTGACTCTTTTCTTTAATTATAGAGAAACAGATTTTTAAAGATTGAATTAGTCTTTAGTTAGTCTCTTTCTCCTAATGTAATATAATATTAATGAAAGGACTTTTCGATATAAGGGAGGATTATCTTAGGGGTAGGTCAATGAAAAATAGCTAAATCAGTTGAAAAATATCGTAAGAAACTTATTTTGACTCTCTTTCCTGACATTTGCAAACGTTTTTTTCAGTGCATTGATTGATCAATAAATTATTATAAACTTAATCATGTTGATAATTTTCAAATTGCCTTCCGTTTTTATGGACACATTC
Organism: Drosophila equinoxialis; assembly: GCA_018150345.1. NCBI lineage: Eukaryota > Metazoa > Arthropoda > Insecta > Diptera > Drosophilidae > Drosophila > Drosophila equinoxialis. The sequence continues at coordinate 15,025,888 of JAECWI010000001.1, forward strand.
ACTGAGGAATTCATTCAGTCAGTCAGTCATTGGGCTCGTCATTCGGTTCAAGTGAATGAGTTGCTTTATATTATTAGATACTCAGTCTCTTGGGTGAATGTATTTTTATCAGGGGCTATGGGGGGTGGGGGCCAATTCATTATCACTGACTGATAGGCCAAAGTGATGTCAGTTTCTGTTTCGAGTCACAGAATCGGTTTTATTTTTCGCAATAAAAGAGGAAACTATTTGCCAGACAAAGTGGAGTCATAAATTAAGCAAGAATCTTCTACTTTTCTCGCTTAAGTAAGGCTATGTAAATTGGTACAGTGCGTGACAATATTTTATGGCTAACAGGAAGAGAGAAATGGCAAAAGGGGATGGTTTCGTTCTGGTCTTTTTTTTCTGAGCATTTCATTTTAATTAGTGCTAAATGCAAAAAAGAAGGCAATGCTCTTTTTTCTCTCTTGTACGAGAGACACAAGCAAACAGAATGTAAAAATCATTTCGCAAGAATTTAACCTTCATGAACTGTCATGGTAGATTGCCTCAAACGCCCCTCGTTTGCTGTCTCTTGGTACCCCTCTCTCCCCATATCCCCCTCCGACACCAACTCAATGCAATGGCAAGTAAAAATATTTCGCATTTTGCAGTCTGTTTCACTATGTTCTCAGGGTTCGTATGTCATTCACAAGCTCAAAACAAGACCAAAGACAACAATTAACAAGAAATCTCTTTTTATATAGTAATTCATATATGTTGGGGCATACCCAACCCACATATCCATATAAATATACAAGTATATACATATGTACATATATATATTTGTATATCGGCGACCTTAAATTGTTTTCACTTTCGCAACACTTGAAACAAGACTCCAATCCAAATCCAATCTCCATCGCCATCGCCATCTCCCCCATTCATTCATTAGTCTCTGACCTCCACCTCCCCCCCTTTCTTCCACACTCTTACACAATCTACTCAGACTCAGGAGAAACCAATTTGACTAAAAAGTCATCACCACATCACGTCTCTTTGGCAATTACATAACCCAACAATGCGTTTAAAAATAAGTACAAACCAAGAAAAATACAAAAAAAGTTTAAATAAAAATTTCGCCCACTGAAAAAAAAGAAGTGCAGATAAAAAATAAACTTCGTCTTTTCCCCCCGCCGCCCCGACTTTTTGACTTATTCGTCTTCATCTCCATGGGCTCTTCCGCTGTTGCTGCTGCTGCTGTTGCCTTCTGTCTTAAATGCTGACCAGCCTGTTTGGTTTTGCACCACAAACGTGACTGGCAAACAATTTTATATACCCTGTAATCGGCAAGCGAAAGGCATAACCCCCATAAGAGAAAGCTAAAAGATAAAATTTGCTCTATAAACGCGCAAATGAATCGACTGAACGAATCTGACAACTGAAATGTAATGAATATACATATACAAAAGCGATTCAGTCATTCTTTGAATGAGTTAAGTGAATAGAGAATGAATAGATATTTTGCGAAAAGAATAAAGATTCATTCGAAGAAATGAGCAAAGTAAATAGAGAATCAAATCAAGTGAATGAGACAAATAAGTATTCATACATACAAATGAGCCATACCTGGAATGAATTTTCGAATACTTCTTTCATTTATTCGTTCCTACCTAGTCACCTATATCAGTACCTACTCACTGTAAGTTTTAAATGTATTTGTACAATCTTTTAGTAAGTATAAAGAACTAAATAGAGTTTTATTTTGCGTCAACAATTTAAGACATTTGCATAGGGTTATTACTCTTCAGAGTATTAAAACTTTATGCTAAGTTTGCATAAGATAAATGCAAAAAGTCTTTCCAAATGAGTATTAACTTATAAGAATCAGTGTTTCTAGGAGTGGAATATAATAAAATTGCCTTAAATATTACAAAAAATAAATCGAAAATAAAGTGTCGTATATTTGTCTTAGATTGGATCATCCTATATATTCTAAAAAAAAAAACAAAATTAATATACAGTGAAACCTCGATATAACGAATCTGAGGGGGATCGCAAAATTATTCGTTATATCTATTGATTCGCTATAGGTACTGAAATGTAAAACCTTAGTATAACAAGGGACTTAACAAAAAATTCGTTATATTGGGTTTTTCGTTATAACGAAGTTCGTTATATCGAGGTTTCACTGTATAAATAAGAATGTTTGTTGCTAAGCAAAATCATTGAAACTAGAAAATTTGCTGGAACGTGGGCGAATAATATACATATAATAATATTTGGTTTATTATAATTATAAAAATTATATATAGATTTATATTTATGCAGATGGATAAAATATTTGTCTGTTCATTAAACATTTACCTTGGCTCTTAAGGTTAGGCATATTTTAACTGAAGATGTGAGACTGGGTGAAGGTTAATTCTTGTGCGTTCTTCAATTGCTTCGTCGTTTTTTGGGCCAAGAGTTCAGATCTTTTCACCTTTCTTTCCAAAAAAATTGTTACAATACTTTGACTTCTTTGGAAAAGATTCACAGGATCATTTTACTAGAACATTGAAATGTTTCATTTATAAGGAACATAAGTTATAAATGAAAGGACAAAAAGTCTTGAATAGGATTAAATGGAATGATGGTTAAAAGTTTCCTACAAGTAATCATAAAAAGTTCATTTGTGTTTTTCAATTCACTTAATGTAGATGATTATTTAATTGTAAGAGTAATATAATGTGAATCCCCGAATTCTTAGTTCTAGAAAAGTTTCACAGAGTATGACTCATTAAGATTAAAGGAAGTGAATCAGCATTGCCATTAAAGTAACAAACTGCCAAAAATAAAATTCGAAAATTTGAAAACAAATTCAATTTGTTTTCAAGCTGGGGTACCATTTGGTCGACCCTTATGAGTCTATTATCTATTTCTTTGGTTTTCATCGCCTTCAAAAAGAAGCCACAAAAAAATAAAATTTCCCTCACCCCCATTCCCCTTCCACTTCTCCCCTCGTTCCATTCAACAGCAATCTCTTTTGAGATTGAGATTGATTCAAGTGGTTTGTCTTTTCCGCAACACGAAAAAAAGTGCAAAATAGATATGAACGAATAGAAAGAAAAAATTGATGTATTTTTATCAAATTCCTTTGAAATTTTCTATCATCCGTTATATTTTTTTTTTCGTCTGTGACCTTATTTGAGTTACATTTTCCCATTTAGTTCTGCTCGACCTTCCCAGCGCCAGCTAAAAGGAAAAAAAAATTATATTATAAATATTTATTTAAACATCAACAACAACACAAATGAAAAAGATCAAAAATCTATTTCAATCAACAAAAGTCGTTTGGCTCAGACGTCAATGCCAAAGTCAATGAAAATATCAAATTTACTCAATGAACAGAAATTTCGTTCCTAACTTAACTTACCCTTGCCAAGGAAAATTGTTGTTGAAGACAAAACTGAAACAGAAAACACATTATGCATATGATGGGTGAGTGTGTGGTGGAAGGGAGGAGGGGAGGGAATGGGAAGGTCGCTTCTTTAGAACATTTCTTTCTCATATAATTTGCACACGACTTGTCAGAGACCAAAAACGAGAGCGGCGATATAGTTAGAAAATGTTTTTAAGCGTAGGCGAAAGTTGTCAAACGAAAGTGAAACAAATATGCCAGCTGCAAATACCAAAAATATCTAAACACTAAAATTATTTCAAATATATTTCAAATGTATGTGAATAATTACCATTAAATAATCCCGCAGAGAAAGTCATTAATTATTTCATTTATCTTTTCGTGTGTGTTTGTAGTTCTTAAAATGCATTTTGCAGTCAGCTTCTCCGATTTCCAAGTGACATAGAGAACAGCCGCACTTGACATGAGAAAATTGGGAGAAAATAGTTTTCCGATTGTCTTCTGTCATTGTAATACATTTGAAAATGTTTCAACAAATTACAGAAAACAAAAGCTTATGGAAAATGTTTAAAAGGGGGCAAATGGTGGCAGGGAAATGGGCACAAATTTGGTTGACAAGTTGCACAGTGGAATCCAATTGGAATTCGGAGTTGAAAACAGAGTTTGAGTTTGGAGTTTTGCCCATCTGATACTAACTAAAAGTAAGAGAAAGAGTAGCCAACACTTGACTATGTATAGACGTGGAATTAATCATCTTAAACATAGTTTCAATGAGAAAACGAACCTATTTATTTTTTGGAAAATGATTAATAGCAAATGCCCCCCCAATTCGGAGCCACTGTGCAGCAATGGCGGCGGCTTTTTGAGCATTTTGTCAACCTAATTGCCAGCACTTTGTAAAATGTCAGCAGAAAAGAATTGAGAATCAACAAGTGAACTAAAGTGAAGTGAAATGAAATAGCAGTCGAAATATTTCCCTTACATTTGATAGAGAGTTATGGCAAACCATTAGCCAGAAAGAAGCTGCCAGTCCTTGGCCTCTTTGGAAAAATGTCTCTACTGTCTCCTGTCCTGGGGGTCTCCTGTCGACTCCCCCATGCCTATCGTTAGGGTCTGTCTTTCTGTTGACTTTATCTATGTTATCCCATCTGGCTGGAATTGGTCGACTGTTTGGCTGGCTGTCATTTTGTTGCGACATTAACTAGGGCCTAAATAGTTAAGCTTTTACCAATTAGCCAGCCAATTGCATTTCGGGGTTAATCGCATTGGACAAAAAGGTAATTAAAAATTGTTTTCAATTAATTCAATTGAATCGCTGCCTCTGTCTTTCTCTCTCTCTCTTTCCAAATAACCAAATCAAACTGGCAAACTGCAAAATGGCAAAAGATAATCTCGGCATAAAAATGAATGCATAAATGAGATTTACTTACAGTGGTTAAATGGCAGGAAAAAACTTAAAGTTGCAAAGACTTAATTGTTAAATTTGAAATGGTTGCTTTCCCTAGACTTTTGATTAGAGTTCAAGTTCAAATTGATCTACTATATTTCCTAAATCAAATATTTGCCTCTGTCTTTATCCCTTTTATTTTCTACTTCCAAAATTGTAAATATTATATTTCTGTTTTTTTTTTTTTGTAGTTTTACCATTTTTAGGCTAATTCCTTTAAATGGGGTATGGGGCTGGAAGTTCCTCGAATGAAATTTTCGACTCCTAGCACTAGGCTGATAAATATTTCAAAAGAAACTCCCAATTTAAAAATTTTTTATTTGCAAATCCCACCCAAAATTATACACCCGCATGAAATGTTCCTTGTTATTTTTTCATACAAATCTGAATTGTAAAAACACTTTTGTATTCAATGTTTCTTTAAGAACAATATGATATACATAGTAATACAATTTTCATCAAATTATCTAGAACTATTCATTGGTGGTCATCTTTTGCCACCCATTTTGATACAATTGAGGTTGCCCCAAATGCTCCTCTTCAAATCGACTTCAGCTTTTTCCATCAAAGAACTGCTATTTCCTTTAGGTGTCGCTTGGACACAAATAATAAAACGCTGCTCTATTCAATTCACGAAATCTTTGTAAGCAAAAAGCATCGAAACTTTTATATATCTTAATTTTATTCCCACTTTTCTCTCTATGATATGTCAGAGTGAATGTTGAGATTGGCCACATTGTAGTCGATAAACTAAAAATAAAGCTTCATTGGCATTAAAGTCGTTTAATGGCTTATAAATATTTGTTTTTTTCACTGTTCAGACTGTTTTTTGAAACAGCTTGTCTACAATTTATTTAGTTTTAAAATTGAGTTTTGGTTAAGCATATTAAATTACCATTATACATATATATCTGATGTGTATGTGTGTGTGTGTGTGTACTTTTGTGCGGCTAATTAAATAAATGCTCTGATAATTACGCTTTATTAGATCAAACAACTAATATGACATTAACTATGCCATTTTTCACTGCCCCCTCTCATCCTGCCGACCACTCTCCCTTCGCTCCACTGACAGATTTAAAATCAGGGCAATTTTTTTGTTATTCATTGTCGCTAAAGTTTAATTTATGGGATTTGGTTTTTTGATTGTCTTATATTATATTTAATTACATATTTCGTTTATGCAGTTTTTTGTTTTGGTATTTTCCTTCTCCCGCGATGGGCAAATAATGAGTTATTGTTTTTATATATTTATTATGGGTGACAACAAAAGCAACAACAAGAATATAAAAATGCAACTCACTTAAAACCTACAAAAACAGATGAGCAGAAAAAAATAGTTCATACAGTAGATATATGTAAAATACGAGGGCGGTTTCATGAGTTTTTGGCCTAGAAAAGAAAATGGGAAATTCGTGACACCATCAGCTCATGAGACTAAATACTTATCGCACCACCCTCGCCATATATAGATATCGTATTTCTATATCTACTATAAATTTCACGACTCTTTGCTCAGTTTCAGTTTTAGGCAGCTGTATTAAACAATTTCTTTTGTTGTTTATCAATATTTGCTCTTGCTGATGCCAGTGACCATATTATACGATATGTACTATACACATACATATATGTATATATCTTGTTATTGTTTGCTCAGCTCATGCGAAAAAAGTCTTCAAAATGAAAATGAAAAAACAAAGCGTGAATAAAATAAATATATTCTTTAAATGAGCTAAGCCAAAAAGAATTGCAAAATAAATGGCCGAGTTGACTTTGTGAATTCTTAGCCTTTAGTACACATTTATATAATCCATTATCAATGCATCAGATGAAGAAGATGAAGAAGGGAAATGCAAAATCTACTGGCAGATCAAATGAATTTAAAACTCAAGCCTCTTTATGTTTTTTCTTTCTTTGGGATCTTTTATTATTATCTCTTTGGATCAATATTGTCCATGAACTCGATAGAAGGTTCACTTGTATTCTCAGCCTAATTGATAGAATTGTTCAATATTTAAGTCAATTTTGTTTGTCTACGCAGGATCTCTAATCATATCTAATCTTTAATTAGCTATATTAGAGTTTGTTGTTTAGTTTTTATGATGAACTTTTACTTATATTAGTTTGAATTGCCCGAAATGTTTTTTATTTTCCTCTTTATACTTTGTGAGTCATCTGTGTACATATGAATTTCTGTTTCCACTCATCTGAGTTTATTTTCTAGTCATCGATTTTAGGTAGGTCACTTTAATTTTTGTATTATATTTTGATAATCTTTTATAAGTAATATTTCATAATATTGTTAAGTAAGTTGACTGACTGATTGAGTTTATGTAGGAAACTCATCAGTGGCGGTTCTAGGAATACATTTTTTATGGAAAATTAGAATTATTGACTGGGAAACTAAAAGTTATTGTTTTTAAACAGAAATGAAATAAACAAGTGATAATACATTGAGAGAAAAATGTCAAAATATTACCCCTTGTAAATCCAAATCTGGTTATACACATTTTGGTGTCCTGAATAAGCAAGTTACAAATTCATGAAATAAAGATTTGATGGTAAAAGATTCATTTCCGAAGAACTGAAATCAACTTATTTTAGGTATTGATTTATATATAATACAGTGAAACCTCGATATAACGAACTTCGTTATAACGAAAAACCCAATATAACGAATTTTTTGTTAAGTCCCTTGAAAAAACCTCGTTTACATTTCAGTACCTATAGCGAATCAATAGATATAACGAATAATTTTGCGATCCCCCTCAGATTCGTTATATCGAGGTTTCACTGTATATATTTTTATTATTCAAGAATTCGAATATAAAAATATTCTCTTAGGAATAGTCGTTAATAAGGCAATTTGATAAATTAAGTAAGAATTTTTAGCAGTCACAGTTATAAAAATTGTTCCCATGAGACAAATTTTTCATTTAACTGAAAACACTCGGTTAAATTTTGCAATTTAGATTAAACCAAACCAACAACTTAATCACTCTCCGATTTTAATATGAGAGATAATAATTAAAATTTCACCTCTATATAAAAGGTTATATGGATGGCAATCCAAATTGTGCATAAACTAAAGCTTTGCCCCTGGGAGGATCTCAGGGAGGTTTGGGTAGATGAGAATGCCAAAGTCAATTTACATATTTTAAATTATACGCAAAATATAATTTAGTTTTTTTCATCGATGGGTAAATTTGCAAACCAGGGCGAAAATCATGAAGATTTTTTTGTGTATGTTTACACATACCAAAATATTTATAGAAAATAAATTGGACAAATTGGTTAAAATGTATTACATGGGAGTGTGTCTGTGTGTATTCCTGAGTGTGTGTGTGTGTTTGTGTGGTAATGAACTTATAGTACAAAGTCAACCCTATGTAATGCAATATAGTTTTTCGATGTCTTTGACATTTTCCATGTGTTTGTCATTTTGCTAAATTGCCACATTCAATGTCATTTCTTTCACTTTGACGACGTTGACAGAGCACTTGAACAGAAAGAGTGAGAGAGTGAGTGAGTGAGTGAGAGGGGAGAGAAGGTGCGGTGACAACAACAATGACAACTTTTGTTGTTGTTGTTTGTTTGTTTACGCCGACAACGACAACGACGGCGACGAGTAAAAATATTAAAAAAATATTACGTATACGCAGTGGGAACGAAACTTTTTCTTTTTCTACTTCTGTGCTGAGTTCGTTCTTCATTTTTTGCTTCTCTCAAGTGTTTTGATGCACTGACAGTTGCAGGCAGTTGAAAAAAACTTTACTAAAAAGTCGTCGAGCCGTTGAGTTACGCCCATTTAGCACGCGCATTGCATTAGACAGACTGAAGAGCAACAGGGGGGCAATGTTGGCAATGGCAGGCGTGCGGGAGGCGGGCTGTGTGGTGGGATGAAAGTGCCACATCCTGGCGGCCACCACAAGCACGAGTGCACACTCCTATACACACATGACGTCACGTCACATAACCAGGCTTCAAAGTTGAGTTTTTTGGCTAAACGCGTTGAGAAAAGAAGAAAAAACACACAGAGCAAAAAAAAAAAACCGAGTCAGAAGGGAAGGCAAAAAACGCAGCAGCAGTTTGAAGTGTACGTGAAATTTGCATAAATGCGAAATCAACGCGTTCGCTACTTGGCGCTGCCCCCAAGGGAGTCAAATCTAGAGCCACATCCAGAGTCAGAGCCAGAGAGTCAGAAATCCAGCGAGCCAGAGCCCAAAGCACTTTGCCACACATTTCTACAGACACATGTTCAAACTTACATATATACAAACATATGTACAGATGTACATATGTATGTATGTGTGTATGTATTTATTTAGACTGGTTTCTGCTTTTGGGCCATAAAGAGAAAACAATCGTTATAGTCTTACGATTATTATTACTGAAGGCATAAAGATGATTGCAAATAATGTTTATCAATATTTCCATGGCTAATAGATGACTTCATAAAACGGAAAAGTAGTTATCAACAGAATTTATAATATATAGTAAAATTGTGGAAAGACTATATTCAATTAAAATTTAGTAATAACATTGCACAACATAAAGACAAGAACTTCTCCTAGAACTTCCTTTAAGATATTTCTTAGCCCCGCTTTTGGCAAATCCAAGGGAGTTGCAGCAAAATTTAACTATTTACTTGGAAAAAATAGACCACTCTAATGCATATGCTTAGATATTTGTATATATGTACATAAGGCACATATAATAACATATGTCTAGATATATGTAATGGTTGTGTCTGCCGTTGCTGCTTGTGGCTTGTTATTGCTCGTCAGGCTGCTATTTCCTCTCTTTCCCCATCGTAATTTCTTCTTGGCTCTGCGTCTGTTAGTGGGTGAATGTCGCTTCACTTTTGTTTGGCCCAAAAAGAGCCAGCAACAACAGCGACAGCAGAAGAAGAAAAAAATGCAACAACAACAACAACAACAGCGTATCTTCAAGTAGTAGTTTTTGCTTCTTAAGGTTTGCCCACTTGACATCATGGCGAGCTGGAGGAGAGTCAAAGTTGTTGGACTCCAACTTGCTTGGTTGCTGGAAGTTGAAGTTCGTTTTTTTTTTCTGCCCTGCTCGAGTGCCTTTTTAATGAGCTGTTGCATATGCAGTTTTATTAATGTGTTGAAATGCTCCTCCAACAACAACAACAACAACAAAATGAACAGTCGCCAAGTAGTTGATGTTTGTTTAGGTTCTATAAATAATTCAATTTTTAATTAGTTGGCTCATTGAAGATGTGAATTGAAGCTGTGGCACTGACTCGAAATGCAAATTTTAATTTAATATACTTGCATTCGTTTCATTAAATCATTATCAGTCTAACTGATGGGCTTAACTTCATTGTACTCTATATATTTCTGATTCATTATTTAGACGAACAAAAAGTTGAGTTCACATTTATTTCAGTTAGTACTTATTGAACCAAATTTTAGAGTTTTTGACCATGTCACCGTTTTAAGTAAAGCTTAAGACATGTATATGTAATTACTATTTCTTTTCTTTTGTATAATCAATGTACAGATGTTCCTCATAGTCTATGAATTAAACAGATTCCAAGTATAAGACCCTGACCTAATTTTGTACATCATTTGCCTTTCATTCAAAGCCTGACAAACTGTCGCTTCTATGAATAAATGGAAATGAAATTGAACTCCATTAGCTAGAGACTAAGTTTTTATCTGGAGTAGCGTGCAAAATCGACCAGGCCAAGAAGCGGTGGAAAGATTTAAAAATACTTTACAGTTGCCTTGGCATGACATCATCTCCAACATCATCATCAAATTTAGGCCGCTTCTCTTCATCTCTTTGGCCCTTTGTTGGAGGTCTTTTTAACTGCTAATGATTATGGACGATGTATGCCGTGTGTGTGTGCTTTACCGAAAATATCAATTTGATGCTACTTTGCCCAGCAAATCGGCTTAAAGAAAAATATATATATACATATGTATGTATGCCTGTGTGTCTGTAGATTCCCAGCCAAAAATGTTTTACAGAAAATTGAAATTTTGCCTGCATGCAAATTGATTTATTGCCACATGAAACTGCTCAACTGCATGGGTCACATCATGACGAATGTTGGTATAAATAAATTGCAATTTGCCAATCGTACAAATATACATATCTACACATATAAGTATATATATATATTCCATATATACTATGTGAAACTGATTAGCGATAACTTTTGTTCATTTGTTTTTGTTTTTTGGGGTGTATCAGGAAACGAAACGAGTGCTCTGTGCATGTCCGCTTGGTATAAGCTGACATTCGATTATTAGTCATAAGTCTGATTTCAAATGCCAAAACGGGGACAAGTTGATTATAAATGAACTAGACATATGTGGAGTATGATCAGGGTGGGAATGTGAAAGAAAACTATCAAGGGGGCTACAAAATGAAGAAAACTTTCGAACTTTTGCCTGTATTTCTTAACCATATCTGACTAGCCAACAGTTCTCTATGATTGGAGATCTTAGGGTCTTTGAAATATGTTGTAAAACAAACTTCATTGATTTTATAAGATTTAAATGCTTAACTAATACAACAACAATCTTTAATTTTCCATCTTTATATATATATATAGATCACCATAGTTTAAACATTTACAAGACAACACATGGCAGATCCTTTAGATGATCATTTCTATGCAAATGTAGTATTTTTATAGCGGCTTATTGTTTAAACTTGTCTGTCCCAATTAGCGCCTTGGTCTCCTCTATTCCGCTCCCCTTGCTAATCTACATGGCAATGTTAATGTCGGAAATGCAATATAGTTGCATGATTAGTTGCTTTTTGTTTGCTATTTTGTAATCTATATCTATTCAGTGCCTTTCTAGTCTCATTTACTCTACCTTTGTGTTTCTTGTAATTAGACAATTTGAAAAGCTTTTTAGCCATTTCACTTTGAGGTCTGCTCCTTTGCCTGTTATTGTTTGTACTTGTCCTTTTTGTAAGCTCTTTTTGGCTTTTCGCATTTATTTAATATTTTAATTAAATTATTTCTGTGCATGTGCATGTTACTTGGACTCCACCTTCACGTCTACCTTTAGCTACGTACCAACCTTTTTATCCGGAGGCATACATACGGTATTTAGTTTTTCGCCTGGTGTCTAATGGGCCAACTTCATGGCGTACAAAGTATTTACATGCAAATGCCGAGGACGATGCCGACAACGTGTTACGGCCCAGCAGTTGGCCCCAAGACCAAGGCTAGTATAGGATTGAGCTTTAGCTCGAGCTGGAACTGGCTCCAGAGTTTCAGCTCTGGATCGAGCCATTACCACCCGCACTTAACGTTAATTAAACTGCTGTGTGTGCTAAAATGTCTCTCTTTCTCTCTCTCTACTATACCATCTCATCGGTGTGTGAGTGTGTATGTTGCCGTGTCCTGATGCCTGTTTTGCTGAAGGAGTTTTGCTGCCAGCTGCTGTCGTTTTAATAGCTTAATGTAGTTACTTCCACTTTGAGTGTCTTCCATGGTACTGAGCACCAGCTAGTGAATGTGTCTTTGCTAATAAAAAACACAACACTCAGCAAAAATTGTTATGCAGCAAACTAAATCAACAGACACGACTCTCACACACACCACACACACATTCCCTCACACACAGAAACACGCACATAGCGTTGTACAAATTACAAAGCTATGACGACTATAACCGGCAAAAAAATAGGAAAATATATATAGAACGAACCCATGTAAGCCACACTTACAACAGATCCAACACAGAGACAGACCCATGTGCACTGTGGCCAAGGCTACAGTGGGTGGGTAACCCCTCACCACCCCTCAATCTCTACTCACTCACTGTCTCTATGTGTGTGTGAGAAAAAAAAGGCGATATCTAACAAAGTTTAACTCGTTTTATGTTGCTACCCTGTAAACGAATTATGTTGTAACTAGGATACATTTGAATTAACAGAACAAATGGCTACTTTAACCTCTTAGGTCATTTATAGTTTACAGAATTGAAAGAATATATAACAATATACTTATATCATTTCTTTGGAAGACTTAAACAATTTTAGTTCTATAAATACAATTTGAAATTATTAAAACAGTTCTCCAGTTTCTTAAAAAATTACAGCATTTAGAGATTAGTCGATTACATATGTTTAAGTCAATTTTCAAATTCACATTCAAATTTTGAATAAATTATCACAAAGCTAAATACAAACCGATAACCTTTATCGATATCAAAAATATTTGCAGTATTTTTAGTATTTTTTGGTATTATTTAGTGCTAAAGAGAAGTATGCTGCAATTCTGAAAGCTTAAAGTGAAAATAAATGAAACTTGCTTACTCTTTGATTAAATAAATATATAAATGATTGATTATAAAATCAGGTAATGCGCATAAAGTATAAATTGAAATAATACACTTAAAATATCAATTTTCAGAAGGTAGAACAACAATGTATGGTAGGCCAAATATTAGCCGGTCAAAAGGTAAACAAAAAACAGCTGTTTTGCCAAAATTGTCACGATCCAAGGCCAGAAGAACCCCAAAATGTTACTTAAGGGGTATTCCCTAAGCTGCTATCGTTGTTTTTGGACCCTTTTTGCTGGTTTGTGCTGAGGCAGTGTTAACGTTGCCTTTGCCTGCGTGTAACTGCAGTTAGCCCAGAAAGAGGCAGCCAAATATGTTGGCAGTTTGGCACTCGACAGAGCGTTTTTGCATGCGAAAATGCACAGGGACTCGCAGCTGCCGCAGAGATCAAGGCACACTCGGATAGAGATACGACTAGGACTAGGACTAGCATAGAGGAATGTGTTTGGATGTGTGTGTGTGTGGAAAGTGGGTGTAAGCTGCATGTGCAGAGTCTGGACTAGTCTGGTTGGTTTGGTTTGGTTTGGTTGCGTTTTTGGTGCAGGATTAGCATGGACATGCCTGAATAATGTCTTTATTAGTGCTATTCTCTGTTCTAGTACGAAACGAATTGTCTAACGTTCATTCGCTACGATGGCTGTTGATTTTGATTTCATTAATTAGGCTAGATACCTGCTACTACGTGATATCAAGTATACGACATGTTTTCTAATAACATTTTCTTCTCATTATCGTTGTTTCCTTGCAGCTTCTCCAGCCCGTCTACATATACATATATAGAAAATGTCCCAACCACAATTGTTGCAAATTAAATTGTCACGTTTCGATGCCCAACCCTGGGGCTTTCGTCTGCAGGGCGGTGTGGACTTTGCCCAACCGCTGTTAGTGCAAAAGGTAAGTGACAGATTTTCCAAACGAAATGGATAGAAAGAGAATCGCTACAAAAAAAACCAAACATATATCCGTATATATGTAGAAATACTGTGGCCAACAAACAGTTAATTTATTTACGACTCATGTGCAAAAAAGTTTTCGTACAACAATTTCTCTATATTTTTGTGTTTTTTTTTTTGGGTTTTGTTTAAAAATAAAATTTTGTTATATAAAAGTATATTTTTTTTCGCGCGCGCGGTTTTTGCGCACGTTACTCAAATCAGAGCAAACAAATAGCCAAAAACCGTTTTTGCTTTTATTTTTCCGAATTTTCCAACAAGCTTCCTTTTGGCTATTTAATGTGCCCACACACACACACATAGCCACAAATACACACCGATTTATATACATACATATATTTCTACATATAGACAGCAGACAAATCCAACAAATTGTTAAACATTTATAAATTATTTCAAATCATTTTACATATTTTTCTGCTAAATCATTTTAGAAAAGTTTTTCTACAACTTGATGAGTGCTTTTTCACCATACACATATATACAAAAATATATATGTATATGTACATATATAAATATAGTTATCAAATATACTTGTAGTCATGGATTTAATTCGTTTCCATGTGGTTTTCAGTTTAGTGCGGCTTTCATATAAATGTCAATATTGAGTGGTTAATGTCCATCATAAAAACTACAACGACAATAACAAAAAAAATATTTTTAAAAATTATATTAAATGTTTAACTTGCATATAAAAACATGCAAACAGAATATTCAATTGAAATACATCGTAATTAAAGCAAAAAGATGATAATCCGATTATCAATTGAGGCACAAATCAATTTTCTATAAATGAGAAAATTGAAAAATCTATGAAAGAAAGGAAAATTTTACACAAAAAATAGTAAAGATTAACAAAAAGATTGCATTGATTAACATAGAATTTTGTTGAATCAATTTTCTTTTTCATTAGAAGATGAAAATCTTTTAATTGTTATTCTGTTTAGAAAAAACATTAGTTGCAGGTTTTAAATTTAATCTTTATTTTCGATATACAAATTTATGTTTTTCTTTTGTAGGTTTTAAATATTTCATACATACATGAATAGAAGAGTTGAAATGGGCTTATAATTTTAAGTCTCAATGTGAGCTAAAACCTCAACCTTTGTTTACTTGGGTATCCACAGCAGTTTTTTCTATCTTCATTATTGAAGACAACACAAATCATCCAACTAATTAAGTTTCAAATAAGTATTTACCCTTGATTTGAAGTTCTTCCCTTCTGCTAATTGCTTGAGTTGTAATTACAGACATTTTTCGATACTTTTATCTCAAAAATAGCATTGAAAATGCATTGTTAACTTTGATATTGAATTTTACTGGTTAAATTGAAGTTCGAAAGCATTTAACGAAGTCAAGAGCCCTTTAAAATGATAAGCTGTATTGAAGTACTTCAAGGTTCTTTCCCTTTTTATCTTTTTGAGTTGAGGTAATAACAAATGGGTTAGCTAATGCACATAATTACAGTGTGAAGAATTGAAAAAGTGTTTTTAAATGTTCTGATACTAAGGAAAATGACGCTATATGTAAACAATGATCGCTTTTTTGCTCTCAGTTTTGTTTTTGTGCTTTTTCTATAATAATAATTGATTAGTTCTGCTAGTAAAGAAACATATTGTTCGCTTTGTGTTTGCAGTGACGCAGTTTATGAATCACGCACACTGAAAGACAAATTCAAAAATATATATTGACCAATCAAAGGCCACAAAAGTCGGGTGCCAACCTTTTTGCCCCTCAGCTACCCCGAAAAATGCTGACTAAAAATGTTTTCTATTTCAATTTCCATTTTTGTAGAAAATTGAGTTTGTATGAGTCAGGACAGTTATACAGTCAGTCAGTCAGTCAGTCATCCAGCCAGTTAGTCAGTCTGATAAGCGTATGAATGTGTCTAATCAGAGAATGTCAAAGAGAGAGGGGGGCATTTAAGTGAGATGTTAGGAAGGAAGACTATTTATTGGTGCTCTTAGTTGGTATAACATTTGCTAGTCCATTGTGATCGTTGTTGTTTTTGTTATTGTTAGAAAATCGAAGTGAATTGGCTATTTAGAGAATTTTTGCCGTCTCCCTTTTTTGGGGTTTTGCTTATTTTTTCTCGGGTTTTTGTTTTTGTCAATGTGTAAATATTGTATTAAGCCACAGAAAATGTATTTCTATCGTTGACAATTTTCCAAAAGCATTTTATTTGCTTTGGCATTACAAATGAGTTCAATTGAGTTTTGGTGGGGGGTACAATGGTGGGCAATCGGGGCGTGGTCAACAAAATGCGCAATTTCTATTTAAACAGCTGCTTTTGTGTTTGATTTATGCATTGGTGAACCCTAACCCAAGCCACCACACACCAAAATATTGTGTGTGAAAAAATTTCAATGGGAAAATTTAATGAAAATCAAATTGCACTTTAAATCAATTAAGTATACACAAAATGTGTCCCCCCAATGCTGCCAATTAGCGCATAAAACAATAGAAATCTCCATGACAAATTGTTCTCGGCAAAAAATAAGTTAAACAATAAATTGAACAAAAATTTAAATTTATTTATAAATTTATTACAATAGAAATATGAAATTGTTCACCAGAGAATCCTAAAGCGTTTACCACAAATCAGATTTCTAAAAAGTCTCTAACCAAATTCATGGTTGTCAGTATCTGTCTGTCAGTTTGTCTCACTGTCTGTCTGTCACTTTTTTTGTTGTTGTTGTGAGTTTGTGGAAAATTCAACTTCCACTTTTCGCACTTTTACTACGACCCGATGATGAACAACGGAGTGAAACGCATATCACCTGAGGCCAAAAACCATGGAGCACATCCATCCAGCCATCCTTTTCTACTACTTACCTCTTGCTTTTTGAACACTTCAAGCTCAATTGAATTTAGAATGATGCACTTAAGCCGCAGAGCTCTAAAAGGCGCCAAAAAGACGAATGAATGCATCCGGAAAAGTGTGTCTGTGTGTGTGTGGTGGTGCGAGGGATGCGGTAAAAGATGTTGCTGGTGCAAAAACTTTGCCACTTAATGAGCTGACGTGTTGCCAGGATATATACGATGAGAAACCTGAAACTGAACTAAACTAAGTATTGCCACTTAAGTCCCACCTTGACAACAACTCGTCCCAGTCTTCGTCGTCGTCGTCATCATTAACAGCATCACTATGGCAGCATTCAATCATGTCATGTCGTTTCCATTTTATGGTTTATGGCCAAAATAAATTGCTCTTAAAGATTTTTTTTTCATTGAGGAATTATAATGAATGGAAATTTGATTTTTGATATAAAGAAGTATGCATACACTTACACAGAATGTTAATACTCTATAGGTCTCTCTTAGAGTACACAATCCAAATGATTTTTCTTATATACCATGTTCTGAATTCCTTTCTCTATGATTTACCTATTGAAGATTAACATAATTCTTTAAGCCAACAAAGTTTAATATTCAAACCAATTATGAGCTGTGGAAAGGCCTAATTTTCTGGCTGATTGAATATCTTTATAAATGTAGATACATATATGTATGTACCTTTTATCTCTTTCAAAATGCAAATACCTTTTCAGTGAGAGTAAAGTAAGCAGACAAACAAAGGCTGCTATTGCTGATGAACTGGTCGGGATGCAGAAAGGATCCCTCTCTCTCTCTCTTTTTTTGGGCTCTCCTTTCGACTGTATAAAAATAAGCTACTCAGCTGCTGCTTAAATCGGATTAATTTATGATTTCTCGCTGGGAGTTCTTATTATCGTCCTGATGCCCAACAGACGACGACAAGGACGACGTCGACCACACGTCGAACACCAAAATGAAGTCCTTAACTTGTATTTGTTGTCCTTCCTCCTTGCTCAGTGTTCTGTGTGTGTGTGTTTGTGCTAAAAGCTTTCTGCTGACTCTGCACTCGTCCTCATACAGGAGCCAAACATCATACAAAGGCCAAAGCCAAAGCCAAAACCAAATAAAAGTGAAAGCCCAGCTCAACGCGCCACAAATAATGGCAGCAAATAAGTAATACTAAAAGCGTAAATTCGGTTTACAACAAATTTTTGTGGCGCAACCAGCAGAAAAAAACAAAAAAAAAAATCCAACAAAACCAAAGCCAAATACGAAGTATTATAAAGAGTGGCCGAAAAAGGATGCAGTCGACTATTAGCCAACCTTAAAGTCAACATAGGGCAAAGGGACTAACAAGCCCAACTGACGGCATCCAAGGCAACCGACGAGCTGCACACACACACACACTCGCACACACACAATTCGAAATCAACACTGACTCTGCGTTTTGTTCATGCAAATCTGTTTTGCATGTTTTTTCGTCTTTTTTTCTGTGTGTGGTGTTTTGTTTGTTTACCCTCTCTTCCAGTTTTGGCCATTAATTATTTGACTCCTGTCTGGCTGCGTCTGCCTTTTTACTCTGTCTCGGCCTTGCTGCTTGTGTTCCTCTCTTACTGTGTGTGTCGGTGTTTGTCTTTGACTCAAACTATGGAAAATTCATAATTTTCAACAAGCTTTTTGTATAGGGTCTTTCTTGGTTTTTTTGTGATACCCTTTAAAATAATGCGAGGTATATTCAAGGGAGCTTCAAGGAAACAAAAGAGCAGGCACATGAACCAGCTAAAGATTAGAATGATTTTGATATTCGAGTCCCAAAATAGAGCCAAAACTTCTACTAAGCCGCCAATTATAAGCAAATGCGCCAGCCGTCTCCCAGCTCTCAATTGATTGTTTGACAACTTAAACACTTGATAAACAGTTTTTATACCATACACCCATAGGGTGAAATGGTATATTAAAGTCGCCAAAATGTATGTAACAGGCAGAAGGAAGCTTTTCCGACCCCATAAAGTATATATATTCTTGATCAGCATCAACAGCCGAGTCGATCTAGCCATGTCCGTCTGTCCGTCCGTCTGTCCGTCCGTCCGTCCGTCCGTCCGTATGAACGCGTAGATCTCAGAGACTATAAGAGATAGAGCCACCAAATTTGGTATGTAGGCTCATGTAGTATGTAGAGTGATCAAGTTTATTTCAAATTTTTGCCACGCCCCTTTCCGCCCCCCGCAATTCAAAAAAAACGTTTATCTCAAAAACTATTGTAGCTAGATACACCATATTTGGTATGTATATTTGCTTAGTAAATGCGCTCATTTTGCATGTATAAAGATTTTGCCACGCCCCTTTCCGCCCCCGAAATTTGAAAAACTCGAATATCTCGCGTAATTTTTTACCTTGTGCAATCAAATTTGGCACACTTAAATTTGATACTAATACCCAGCAAAATACCAAATTTGATCAAAATCGGACAAAAAATAGCTGAGTTATGCATATAAACGTTTTTGCATAAGGCCGGAGATGGCCGTTGGCGGGTGGGGGGCGCTAGGGTGCTTATATGCATAAGTGCGCGAGATACTGAAATATGCTAGTAAAAAGCATGTGAACAGAATTTCTTAAAATAGGCAAATGCATTAGTTATTACAAATTTGAAATATTTGTTTTACTGGTGTATGGTATACCCAAGTCGGCGAGACGACTTACTTACTTCATTATCAATATAAAAGGGTATAAACCAAGTCGTTGCCATATCTAATTCTTATTTTGGGAATATTTCGCTGTTTCTTTTGTCTAGTACATGGTCGCGACTCGTAGAAGCGTTTCTGATTTATGATGAGCCACGCCCCCCCCGACCAAATGGCATTTTATACCGAATTATGCAAGCAAATTGTGTGCCTTTTTGTGTGTGTAATTGAATATGCGTTCAAAGGAGACCTTGTCTATGTCTCACTTACTCTTGTCTCTGTCTCTGGCTCTGGCTCTCTTTCTGTATTATCTCTGTGGTTGCTTGGACACAAAAATTTTGATTGCCCCGTCTGCTGATTGAACTTGCACTTTTCTCAACCGCAACAAGCGCCACATGTCTCAAAGTGGTAAACAAAGAGGGAGGAGAGGTGTTGCATGGCAACCGCAGAATGATGACGTCACTAAGGCAATATCAAGACGTCTCCAAGTGCTGCGGTTGGTCCTCAATTTAGTTGGGACATTTTATTAATTGCATGTAGAAAGGCAGAAGCCAGACTTCTCTATGTTGTTCAATCAATTTTGCTCAATTGCTAGCCACCTCACTCACTTTCCCTATCTCTCCCTATTCCTCCGACAAACATGAAAATTGCATTTGCAAGGGAAAATTTACATAGTTGTTGAAATTTGTGTTGCGGTTTTTTGTGTGTGTTAGGTGTCAGAGGGGAAATGCTCTGATATTGACCACAAAATTGTGCTTATGCCAATCGTAAATGGCAAAGTGGCCTAAACCCTTTCATTTCAGAGGCAGAGAGTTAGATATGGATATGTAGATGGCCTAATAAGCTATTTCAAGTGTTGGTCAGTCGCGAAAAGAGCAATTATCTCTTTCTATATAGAATAACTGGGAACAAATGGAACTATTTTCTCTTTGACTGGTGGAACATTTCACAGAACTTATCATGAGGGCGTTAATTAAATTATTAAACATCATGGCACAGATTCACAACACATTCAATGATTTCCCTCCAATGATTCATCTTTGTCCTTCAGACTGCGCATAATTGATAAAAATATAAAGAAAAATAATGAATGAATGTGGAGAAAAAAACAAGGAATTTGCTCAAACCTAAAGAATTTTTAAAGGGAACTTTGATGACTTTGCTATACCCTTCTTACCTAACTTCTATTTAATTCTTTTAAGAAATTATTTTGGATAAATTGTTTCCCATAAAGATATAAGAAATCAAAATGAATAAGTCAAAAAGCAGAAAGGAGAGCTCAAATTACACACTGATAAGATCTCCCATCAGCACACTTATCAGGAATACATATTTGTATAAACTTTTCGCTTCATGTTCATTTCTTCATATCTTGCTTTCTTTATTGATGATCAAAATTGTTTATACCCCTTTTGTGAAAGGATATATCAAAAGAATGGAAAGGATAACCAGACAGTGATTAAGTAGTCACTGCAATGGACATTGAGTCAGCATTTGATTGATTATCAATTTACTGGGGGAGTCGTTGCTTTAAATGCTTTTACCCCTTACCTCTTTCTGTGTCTCTGGTAGCTCTCTTATCTGGCCCCGATTGCAATGCCAATTTAAGAGTGATGAAATTTATTGAACAGAGAAGGGGTGAGAAAGAGTGAGAGGGAGAGTGAAAAAGAGATAAAGAAGTGCTGGGATGTGAGGTAGGTAAAAACGTTGCTGGGTTTCCGTTGCTGTTTCCGTTTTTGTTTTATGCCTGACCAGGTATATGTAGGTAGGTATAAAGTTGGTTCAGTTCACCTTGCACTTCATTGCACAAGGCAGAAGCTACCAGGCAGCAGGCACAAGGCGAAGAAGAATCGCTGGGTCTCTCGAGCACGTCTTATTTAGATTTATCCAGCTTGCCACGCTTCAGTTGAGTTGTCGATTTCTAGTGTGTGATATCTCTTTCACTCGCTTTAATACATTATTGAATATTTTTGTGGCCTGGGCCGGAAATTGTACTAATGTCTAGCCAAAGTCCCAGGCACATGCAAAAGTCACATAAATTTTTGCTTTTTTTTTTTTTTCGGTTTTCCTTTCCACTCTGCAGTATTCCTTTTTCTATTCTTCACTCTCCTTTTAGCTTAGCTCTTTGCTTTTCGTTTTCTTTTTATTTTCTTTTTTGCCATCTTCTTGTGTTTGGCCTAATCCCAGCTCCCAGCATATTTTTCTCAATTGTTGTTATCCTTGCTGCTGTTGCTGGGGATCCTTGGGCTGCTGCTCTTGCAGCGCATTTGTTGTCCTTGCTTTTTAAGTTGCATGTCAGCGCACATAAATCCTTCAGTGGAAAAATGCTTGCTTCACTGCACCCAAAATACACACAAATATATGTACACACACATAAACACACACACTCTGATAGCAGCTTCACGAAGAACTAAAAAATTATTGGCCAAGCCAAGCTCAACGGGCCAATATAGATGCTGCATTTGCTGCTTCTATAGTTGCATTATGTGTGCCATAAATATTTATAAGTTCTAAGCAGAAAATGTGTGGGGATATCCAAAAATAAAGGGCAAAGAGAGAAAGAGGGAAAGATAGTTGGAGGCGGAGTAAACTGCAAGCGTTTTCTGTAAATGTCTTAAAGCAATATTACCCATTCCCTCAATTCCTTCTCCTTCTCTTCCCTTGACCCATGATTAGGTCTGATAATGTAATGCATGAGAGCTGAACTACCTGCTCTTCGAATTGCCTGATTGCTTCAAATTGATTCTTGAAGTTTTACGAGTATGAATCATCATCGAATACATCATGTAGTCGGTGGAGGTTCAGTAAGTGAGGCGCCCAAACAAAGGCATGCAATTGAAACTTAATCCGGACCATGAGTAAAGCTTGTAAGCTCTTAAAATGCTGCAGTCACTACATAGAGTTCCTTTTTTGAAAATATTTGAATGACAAATATTCACAGGAGCAAATGACCCCAACCTTTCTAACAAATCATTTGAATACTTCTTAGAATTAAAACTTGGTTTTGAATAAGGTTCAATCAGTAAGTTGGTTATAGTTTGTCTGTTCCCTTATATAGTAAACCGCTCCTGAACGGTTTTCTGGTTGTCTCTTGATTGTCCGCATCATTATCATCGTTTTTAACTCCATTGCTCTGGTCCTCTTTAAGTCAAGTAGAGTTTGGTTCGTTCGTTCGTTCGTTCTCTTCACTTTGATTTAATTGTTGCTTAGTGGATTTTCGCAGCATCAGTAGCAACGGTAAACTAAGCGGAAACGGAAATTGTGCGCACACTTATCTCGGTCTGGCCATCCTCATACTCTTCCCACGCTGCATGCCTGTTTCCCTCAGGATGTGTCTTCATCTCTCTGCGTCTCTGTCGCTCTCTCTCTGTGTGTGTGTGTGCTTACTAAAAGGATATTCTCGCGCGCAAATTGCGTGCTGCGGCGTAATCGAAATAAATTATGAGCCCAACTTACATTGTGGCCAAGCTCCTGTGTGTTGGCTGTTGGTGTTGCTGTTCGTGTGTGTGTGTGGTGTGCGTGTATATCCTGCTTTGAGCCACTGAGAGCTTTTAGTGCCTTAGTGCGTGTCCTGTAGCAACTTTATAGGTTAGACCAGTTTAACCAAACAGCTGTCGCTGTCTCTGTGTGCGTTTTCCCCACGTTTTTTTCTGTTTTGTTGCCCATATGTTTGTCTTAACTTTGGCTTACTTTTTCTTCATTTGGCCCAAAAGGCTTAAGACTAAAATACCCAAATTAGTTTGTTACACAATTAACCAGAGATAATCTCAGATAAAGATAGCCACAGTAAATCTCTCAGAAAATTATCGTTTTGGAGCATTTTTTTTTTTGGATATGTAATATAAAGAAAATGGTTTCAGATATTAGCGAAACAACCAAATCGGAATTAATTGATTGGTATCAATAATTTGACTCTTTCTTCGATTTGTTTTAGA
The DNA here is from genome assembly GCA_018150345.1 of Drosophila equinoxialis. NCBI lineage: Eukaryota > Metazoa > Arthropoda > Insecta > Diptera > Drosophilidae > Drosophila > Drosophila equinoxialis. The sequence goes on from JAECWI010000001.1 coordinate 15,049,418, forward strand.
AAATGTATTGATAACCATGCCGTGCTGCAAAATGTTTGGCCAAATCTCTTGAAATAATCCTAAGTCCCAAAGGAAACAAAGGACATTAGTTTGATAAACAAGTTGGATAACTTTTCTCATCATTTTCGCTCAGTGTATCTTGATATCCATTGCAGTGTTTATGGTTAATGCATATGCTTGGCATTATAATCATTATCATTATTTTATTTTCACATTTTTGTTTTATGACTTTGCGGCCCTCTTCTGTTCAGCTTTAGCTTCACGTCACCGGCCCAGCGGGCAAACGTATTTTCTTCTAACGATATGTCATTGATTCTCCGTTAAGTCCTAGTCGAGGCACAGCCCCCTTGACAGTCATTATGCTTGAGATGGTCCTGAGCTGGTCCTAGTCTTGGCTATGACATTGTCATCTTCCGTCTGCTGCTGTTGCTTTTGTTGGTGTCGTGAAGCGCCTTTGGGCCATGATATATTATGACCTGTCTGTGTCTCTCTCTTTCTTTTCCCTTGTCTTGTTTATAAGCTTTATTTGGCCCAAAACATTTTTATTGTTATGACGCATTTTTCCTGTGTCCTTCCACCTCCACTTTTTTCTTTGTTATTGAGATATCATGATTTATTACATTCGGTATGCATTTCAAATTGATTGAATATTTTGTTAAATTGTCTTTGCCATCAACTTCTAAATTGTTAACAGCTGCGAAAGATGGGACGAGCAAAACAAAAAAAATCAATTTCGTTAATCAACATGAACGACTTAATCCAAATTGAATGAACTCGAACCTCCTCTTCAAAAGCGGATCATCATCATCATCCTTCTCCGAACCGAACCGAACCGAACCGGAATAAAAAATAAAAGTAAGGAGAAGGCAAAATTTACACATTTTTCGCATTTTTGCCAATAAGTGACTACGCAGCAGTAGCACAGAGAGAAAATCGGCTCAAGGCCCAGGTGTGGGACCCAAAGGCCTAAAAAAAGCGAAAATTGAAAAACGCAGCTGCCAGTGCCATAATAAAGCCTCCCGTCAGAACCAACACAGAAACCACCCACAGAGAGGAAGAGGGAGGTAAATCGAGTCTATGGCAGAGGCCAGGCAAGTCAATCTCGTGTGTGTGTTGGTGTTTGTGCGTGTGTATGTGTGTGTGGGCGTTTCGGCTCAGCCACGCTTGAGGTGATAATGTAATAAGCACTTTTTATGACCCAACAGGATTTGGACCTAAAAATTCCATCTACACATGACCAAAAAAACCACCTCCAGTCCAGTCCAGTTCAGACTACACCAGACCAGTTCAGTTCCTGGCCATTGTTCTGTCTACAAAGTTCGAGCAACAGTCGAAATATTTTGGTTGGTTGGACTTTTTTTCGGATTTTCTTTTTTTTGTTTTACCTGCTGTGAGGATTTAGATTTCTGTTGTTTTAGCTCCGGCGGAATAAGAGAAAGAGAGTGAGAGAGAGTCATAAAAGCATATTGTAGTCTCCTCTTCCTTTTTATACCCTTGCAAAAAGGGTATATTAATTTTGGTCAGAAGTGTGCAACGCATAGAACGAAGCATCTCAGACCATATAAAGTATATATATTCTTGATCAGCACGACGAGACGAGTTCAAATAGCCATGTCCGTCCGTCCGTCCGTCCGTCCGTCCGTCCGTCCGTCCGTCCGTCCGTCCGTCCGTCTGGATCAACGCGAACTCCTCCGAGACCACAAGAGCTACAGAGCTGAAATTTTGCACGTAGGCTTGTATATACTGCAGGCATTGTATATCTCGGATTCAGCCGGATCGGACCACTATATCATATAGCTCCCATACAAACGTCAAAGTCACGAAACAGTGACTTTCTCAATAACTTCATTAATTTTATAGCTATTGTCATAAAAGTTGGTATTTGTCAGTTTTATGTTCTTATTAATGATTGTGCCAAATTTGATCAAGATCGGGTGACTATATCATATAGCTCCCATACAAACGGCAAAGTCACGAACAGTGACTTTCTCAATAACTTCATTAATTTTATAGCTATTGTCATAAAAGTTGGTATTTGTCAGTTTTGTGTTTTTGTTAATAATTGTGCCAAATTTGATCAAGATCGGGTGACTATATCATGTAGCTCCCATACAAACGGCAAAGTCACGAACAGTGACTTTCTCAATAACTTCATTAATTTTATAGCTATTGTCATAAAAGTAGGTATTTGTCAGTTTTATGTTCTTATTAATGATTGTGCCAAATTTGATCAAGATCGGCTGACTATATCATATAGCTCCCATAGAAACGATAAGTGGAAAACAGTGACTTTCATCAAAAAGTTCTTTATATCCTATGCTAAGATTGAAGGCCGTTCTTTCGCAAACATTAGTCTTTTTGGATAAAACGTTTTTACACTTTGATGGCTAAGGAAAGAATTACCAAAACAGTTGCAAGGGTATACAAACTTCGACGCGGTCGAAGTTAACCCCGGCTCTCTGGTTCTCCATTCCATTGTCGAACTACAATTTTTAGGACCAGTTATGTACTAATTGGTGGTATTCACTGTGGCTAAGGGTAGCAAACGATGAGGCAGAACAATTGCCACTGGATTGGGCTTCCAATTTGTATGATGAATTCTTGTCCCTGTTTAGTGATTTTATGGACTTAAGTTATAAAGTGAACATCAGAAAATTTAACAATGATTTTTGTGTGATATGATGAATATAGTAAGCCGACTAGACTATACAGTGAATATGTGAAACAGGTAATTAGAAGTGGGAATCGAATGAATAAGTTGGCTATTTATCAGTCAGTCCCACAAATGTTAACAATTCAGATCCCTATACAAGATCTCAAAGCAGTTACGTGATATAAGCAATGAAAGTTATACTATCCATAAAGGCACGTACAAATAGTTTCCTTAGTCTAACCGAAAACACGATATTGTGCAAAAATTGACTAAATCTCACGGTCGAATGTGGGAGATGTCCAAAGACATGCCCTAAAGGTTACTTTAGAAAAGGCGATCAGCAGATGATACACGATAGCCTTGGATCTAGGTTACAGAATTCCTAAAGGTATTGTTTCTTTATTCTGATAGACAAAACTTGAACGACATAAAATATCCGACACTTGGATATTAATAAATCCATTATTGATTGATATCCACCAATGTTTTCTCCCAGTGTAATAGCTCCCCTAGTGGGGATACCTTTCTATGTATTATTTGTCGGCACTTTTGGATTTTATATGTACATATATATATATTTTTTGTTATTATTTGTCGATGTCATTTCCCATTTGGAGTGTTTTATTTTTCCTTCGTCCCAAACATATTGACCCGAAACAAATGCTCTTTACTTGGCACATTTAAGGCTCTTAAATGATTAACGTCTGACAAGAGACAACCAAGGGAGCGACAGAGATGGAAGTCGATGCCCAGTGTGAGCTGTCATTAATATAAAAATGAAATTACCTTGCTCATGTCAGTGGCCATTAAACAAAACAAAAAAAGTACATATATACATATAAAAATAATATAAAGGGAAAAAAATTCAAGAGGATAAAGGACACAACGAGCGAGTGAAAGATTCGTCTCTCTATACATTGTAGCCGTGAAGTGCGCGCATCATCAAATTGAAAAATGTCAACGAGAAAAATGTGGAAATCAGAGAGCAATGCGAAAGACAAGCGATTGGAAACAAAACACAATAAAATGAAAAAAAACCCAAAATGAGGTCAGCGAAGGAGGTGAGGATGCAGCAGCAGGTAAAAAGCAGGTAAAGGTAAGTGCCACGCCCTTGAGCTGTATTGTGGACACCATGACGCGGCCCAGTTGCCTGCATTGACAATCGACAAATGAGGAAAGATAATGCACAGCATTAATCTTGCTACCAGCAATTTGTCAGAGTTCTCTAGCAAAAGGCTCCTGGCCAGGTTGCAGCTCCATTTTCAGCTCCTTCCTCTCTTCAATACTGCAATCGACATGCCAAATGCAGTTCAAACATTGTGGCCAGCCTTCCTGCCCGCCTGCCAGCGTTCCCTCTGTCACAATCTATTCTCTGGCGTCCTTCTAAACGTTGCTTTCATCAATTAATTTACAATTTGCCAGCCATCCGCATCCGCTTCGACATCGGCATCGTCAGCCACATCCATTTCCATTGGATGCTGCTGCTGTGGTCAAGACTGGGCTTGGCATACTTTTTTTTTTGTTTTTGGTTTTGCTTTTGTTGTTGCTGGCCCAGTTAATGGCCATGTCCTTGTGCCGAAGAGAGAGCCCAGGACCACGTAAATTGCATTGCTTGCCAACTTGTTGAAAGGCTGAGTTAAGAGCAGAAGAAGAAGAGTGCACGCTTCCGTAGGATCGGGGACTCTTAAATGCTTTTCAATGTTTTTCATTCGCAACTCACCTAATTTTGTCCAGAGACAAGCCCTAAAAGTGGATGAGACTGAGAGCGTCGAGGTCTCCGAGGAGGACAGCAAAAGGACACCGTTTAATGCTCACAATTTAGCTTTTAATTAGATCGGCAAATTTGTTTTCAAACCATTTTGTGAGCTCGTGCGGGTAGCGCATACAAATTTCCCACTGCCCTCAAGTCTCATGTCGCCTCGTTTTGCTCCCTTCCCACAGTATTCGATTCTGCCAGTGGCGGCAGCGTCCAAGGGGTTGGCAACTTTAAAGTGTTAATCTAAAATTAACTCGAACAATTAGGCTATAAAGCAGTTCCTGTTGGCTTAAGTCAGACAAGGTTATTCCAAAGTTCGTAAAATCCATGTGCAAGGGAAGTGTAAGTTATACCATTTTGATCCATATTGTGCTATAAGAATATAAAAATCCCACGCGAGGTACCAATCATGATCACAGTATTGTAGATGCTAGTTTGATATGGAACCCAATGGGATTAAGTCAAGCAATATGTTCTGATCTTTCAAAAGGTATGATGCAGAGTCAAACTTGGATCATCAAATTGTTCCACGCTCTAAGTAATCAAACTGTCTTTCAATGGCCATCCCATATGTAACGCCCCTGCTCTTATGCTTATCCTTGAGAGGTTGTGGCGAGGCATAGCGTGGCGTGGTAAGGAGAGGTGAGGCGAGGCGTAATGGGCCGTGGTGAGGTGAGGCGAGACAGGAACAGACGCCACGTTCCACATCCCACGTTTGGCCGTGGAATTAGAGTGCTTACGGTTTTTCATTTTAATTGTTTTGTGCGGCTGGCGAAGTGTTTTCTGCTTTTCCTTTTCTTTCTTCCCTTTTTTTTGCCATCTCTTCCTCGGTCTATGCGTCTTCTACAGCTCCTGCTCGTTCGCCGTGTCGCTGATTTATTTATTTCTATTTGCTGTTGTTGTAGTTGTTTTTTTATTTGTATTTTATTTTTCACAAAAACCCCAAGCAGCGGCAACAGCAGCAGGCAGCGCAATTGCGGTCGCTCTCAAATCCCATTCCCACCATTCCTAGACCCCATGCCACCCCCACCCTAAAACCCCGTCCCTCCTTTGGCATCAACTGTCTGCGTGCCATGCTCTAGTTTTCTATTTTTGCTCCCTCCTCTCGGCCGTAATGGCAACCTTAATCACGTAATGTTGTCTGTGCAAGAGAGAGAGAGAGAGAGAAAGAGAGAGAGAGAGAGAGTCAGCGAGCGAACTAGAGTGATAGAGGGGTAAGCAGGGTTGGAGGGGGCACACCACGCGGGGTGTCCGTCCGCATCTGATTTCTGTTCTTCATTTTGTATTTTGCAATTGGCACAGCACAAATCTCAACAACACAAAACACTAATGGCTGAAAGTTGTGGCGCTAATTGAAATTACATTTTCTTAAAGTTAAACATTTAATTGAGAGCCCTCCTACCAACCCAACCACCCTGCCCCTCCTTTGACTCTGATGAGTAAACTAAATGAATGGAAATTTAATAGATGCAAGCAAAGCAAACAGTAAACAATCTGTCAATAAAATTAAATTAGAACTTCTTAAACGTTCCGACAGCGCACAAATTAATCAACTGACTTACAGTATTTGGCACTTTAAGTATTTTACTCCATCGATACTTGAACATTGATCGATAACTTTGAACGATAACAAAGTATTTAAACAGAGTAAATATCGAAATGAAACGATCTTGGCACGATGCAGATACTCTTAAATAATGAAACATTAGCAGCAACTATTAAAAACAAATGATGGAAGATAAAAGTTGAAATTTCTCTTTTAATATAAGCGATTAAGAATTTCTAAAACCTTTGAGGATAATCTTAATAGCCCTTATTGATCTAATATTAATGAGGAATCTACTAAAACTGGGGCAATTCCACTAAGCACAGTACAAATTTAAAGATAGTTTAACAAAGTCACTTTCCTTTCGGGTCAACACTTACTTTAGAAGTAAGTCAACGAGTGTCCAAGCGCATTGTTGATCATTTTTCGCCCTTGTCTTCGCTTTGTCATCATCGTCATCGTCAACGGCCATCGCCTCCGTCATTCTGCTCCATCATTATCGTCCACATTTCGGTGTCTTTCATGTCGAGTCCCAAGAGGATAACAGCAGCAGCAACTGCTGCCGAGCAGTATCCACCTAAATCCGTATCCAATATAAGTACAATTGCAGCAGTTTCGGTTTCCGTCGGTGGCCCATCAAAATGCCTTCCAGCTCCCAATGGAGCACTGTGTGCCATTGAAGCACCAAAGCGGGGAAAAAGAGAAGGCCGCTTTTGCTGCATGCTTAGAATTCGCAAAATACGAAATTCGCATCGCCGAAATCCTAATTGCATTTGTTGTCTGATTGTGCAGCTGCAGTCCTTCTGCATTGTGTGGAGCACTGTGGGTCTCTAGATGGGTCCCATCTAGTCACATGATAGAATGATGATGCTCATGTTCATGCTCGGCCCTTGATGTGCCTGATTCATTAAATTGTTTTCCTTCTGTTGTGTTTTTTTTTCTGTTTTCAGTGCTTCTTCACTGCTGTCGCCTTATGACAGCCAACATGTAAATGCCATTTACAGTTTCGATTTCGATTTTGGTTTCAGTTTCGCCATTGTCTTGTCGTTGTCAGCTGAAGAAGCAGCAGCAGCAACTCTCGAAGGTTGGTTGCTTGGTTTGGGGCAAGGACGGGGGCCTCAATTGAAATTCCATTTAATGTAATTTGAGTGCCATCATTCATGCCGCACAGATAAGAACAAGAACAAGAACCTCAACATCAATCAGTGACGTAGTCCAAATCAGGGGACACATCAAAGAAATATTACAATTTATTGAAGAATTTTAACAATTTTCGATAACATTGATTTTCTTAATCTCTTTGTACAAAATTTTTGAACATTTATTGGGTCATAAAAGGGAAGTCTTTGGTAGCAAATTTTACATATTGAAAATTAAAGCATATAATTCAAGAAAACTTTTTGTACCACATTTTTGCATTCTTTTCTTCATACTAAAATTAGTATCTATTCCATCAAGATAGTCTTTCTTTTTCTTTATTAAGTGTAGAGTCTTAAATATTGAAAGTATTTTATTTTCTTGGGGTCAGTAATATTCTGATTCTTGTTCGTTCTTGATTGTTTTGCTAATTATAATTGCCCCCCTTTTGAAAATCAATTATAATTACGCCCCTGAATGTAAAGCCAACAAATGGGCAGTACAAGCGAGGAAAAGGGGAGTGTATAGCGTGATTTTGGTTGAGACCAAGATTACGTTTAACACGATTTCATGGCTGTCAGAATTTCGTTTACACAACAGCCTGCTGATTGATGGATTATTATATAAAAAGAATGATGATGATTTCGAGACGGACTCTCTCTCCCTCTCTCTTTGGATACCTCTGCTCTCTGTGTCTACCTTACTGACTGTCCTTTTCCTACCCTCTCTGACTACCACACTGTCTCTTCGCTCCCTCTCTCTCTACCTCTATGTATTTTGTTGTCTCTGGTTCTTTAATTATGCCATAAAAGAATCCCATCGTATGCTTAAATAAATGCCCAGCATATGCAACTGACAATTGAAACATCAAACAAAATGCAAATGCAGCAAAATTCATACATACACACACACTGAAAGACATTACAGATATTTCCTGAATCGTCTAAAAGTTTATTTAAAACGCTGACCTAAATACTACTCACACTAAAAATGAGATTTAGATGCAGATATTTTGTTATTGTTGTTCCACATTTCGACACGTTCAGTTAGTTGTTTTTCCCATTTTTTTTTCTTCTTCAAACACGAAAAATGTAAACAAAATTTCCCATGTGTGCGTGGTGCTGGAAAAACACATCATTTATACACCGGCTCGAACGTCGAGTACCTACAACTACGTACACCTACACTTACATCTACATCACCTACAAATATCTGGGCTAAGAAAATTTTCCCCAAAAAAACCAAAGGAAGACAAAAACCTTGCCGCTTGTCTTGACAATTTTTGTGCAGGCTTCATTAGAAATTTTCACCAATTTTTGGCTGAAAATATGATTATTTATGCATGTTTTTGACACACACACAAAATGCCAAGGGTCACAACAGGATAAGAGAGAAGGCATGCCAGGGGGTCCTAGGGTTAGGCCGAGGACAAACCACAGGCGACGACACTAATTAAAAATGTTGGCCGAACCCTTTGGAAAAGCTTGTGAAAACTGAAAATGAAATTGAAAAGCTTGGCTAAGCTCTAGCCGCAGTCAGTCAGAATCCGCCAAATTCCTAAAAACAAACAGCAGCATGAGAAGAGCTGTGGAAGAAAAAGAGACAGAGGGAGAGAGAGAGAGGGAGGGTAGAGAATGAGGGACAAGAGACACCTTGCGACCTTGTGCTTGCCGTGGTCCATTGATGATGTTGTTAATGAAAAAAATCTCAACACCCTTTCAAAACATACACAACTAGAGAGAGATAGAGGCAGATACAGAGAGTGAGAGAGAATATAGACAGAGATAGAGAGAGAGACAGACTGGGACTGGGAGTCAAACAATGGCGCGTAATTTTCACAAAATTTACATTCCTTAATTAATCTTGTTTGCGTTGCGGCAGTTCAGTCCGCTTCACCCCCTTGCCATTTTGTCGCCGGTTTTTTGGGGTTTACACTTGGAGCAATATTTACAGCAGCTCCACCTCCCACATGGCCACCACCCCCTGTGCCTAACCCACTGCATCCCTTGGGTGACAGTATAGGGAAAAAAGAGGGGACGGGGTAGCAAACTAACACCACCAAGCGCGCTAATGACATTCAAAAGGCACAGTCACAAGATGTTAGAGAAACACATTCACCTTGACGCAGAAGCATCATCAGCATCATCTCTCTGCCCTTCTCTCTCCGTGTGTGTGTGTCTTATTAACCCATATCCTGTATCACACAGCCGCCGTCTAATGAACCCTTTTTCTGTTGATATCCAAAAGAAAGTCAGGTGAAGTCAGGTGCCAGACTCTAGTCTCGTCTCGTCTTGTTTCATCTTGTGTAATACTGGGAATGAACTCCACGTCCTCATGGAGTCTACTCGAGGAGTCTTGTCTTATTTTAATCAACAAATTTTGTGAGAGAGACATGTGACATTTATTGAAATTTCGTAGTCGAATGGCAACGTGCTAGCAATTTCAACTCAATTTCATCTAAGCCAAATGAAGGGTTTTGGTCTTTAGTTTTTGGCACAACTTTAATGAGGCTTACATCTACGTACACAAGTATATCCCCCTCAACTAGACTCCTTCTCAGCTCAAGTGTTTCCATTTAATTTCTATTATTTATATCGTGTTGTAATCTGCAAAAAGCAATTTTGAACACACTCTTAAGTAACCTTAATCAAGTGGAATACCTTTAAGATTCCTATCATTCCAATTAGACAGTTCAAGTGAATTTGTGAGTTCTAATGCGAAAGTCAAAAGACTTTAAGTGGGGGAGTTTGTTTTCGACAAGCATTCGGTTAAACAACTGTCAAAATTAATTGAAAATAAAGTTGAGTTTATGGTTGATTTGGAACTTGAAATTTGCGGAATTTGTTAAATATTTCCAGTTAGTAGTGAATTTTCTAACATTTTCCATATGACTTATGGTTCAATTAATTTTTGTCTTTTAAAAGATCAAAGTAGTCATTCAGTAGAATGAATGTATTCAGAATATTTAATTTGTAATATTTAAAGTTTAATTTGCTCAGAAATTTGGCTTGTAATATTTCTGTTGAAATTTATCGAAATGAAGAATACCGAAAACCAGTTGCAATAAATACGAATCTTGTGTGTATTTATATGTGGATAAAGCCAAACACCCTTGAGGCTGGCTGTCTGTTCGTCTGTCTGACTGGTCTTTGCTTGTCATTTTTCATAATATTTAAGGTGTTGCCCAAGTCCATGTGAGTGAGTAAGCCACACAAGTGCTGACCAGGCTCAAAAGATAAATGATCAACCGAACTGGGCAGCAAAAGGAGCACCCACGCAGCGCATTAGATGCCTTTGGGTATCTCTCTGGAAAGTGGAACGAATGCCACAAAACTCTTCAGACTCCTTCCCCCCGTCTACACATTCATTAGCCCATTCTGCTGGTTGAGAAGGTAGGAGGATGTGCTGGGTTGGGTGGGGCGGGGTGTACTGTCGGTGGGCCACAATAATTTCATTGTGCAAAAGTTTTTCCATTACTTGTTATGAATATGCAACATTTATATAAATTGCCATGTTTATTGCAGTCTGTGTGTGTGTGTGTATGTGTACGTGCATCTGTCATTTTACCAAAAAGAGAAACAGAGAGAGGGAGAGAGAGAGTGGGAGTGAGTGAGAGAGAATGTAATGAAAGTAACTGCTGCTCGCCATACGCGCTTTTGTGCACGTTGATTGCAATCATAATTTATAAATGTTGCCGACAGTTCGGCGGCGGCGTCGACTACCTCCACATAGCCTACACCCCCTGCTTTTGCCCCTCCTCATCCTCCTCGTTCTCCGTCTCTGCTGACTTTTTCAATAAATAAATAATGCTTCTGTGTCTGGTCAGCCCTAAAAACGGTCAAAGCCAAAAGTAAAAACCATTAGCAAGTGATTTGCTGACATTTTTTTGTGCTCCCCTCCCCAAGCTTGATTATTGATTGAACTGGCACGGGAATTACGAGTACTTGTAAAAATTGAAAGAACAACAACAACACAAATCCAACTAGTAACATCCAACAAAGTATTTCGATAGTAGTAAATTTCCAATATCGTGCAATTGGAAGGAAAGTTTTACTTTAATATTAATGTGTCTGACTAGTAACGTGAACAAGTTTAGTTAGTTACAAGAAAAAGCAGAGGCTTACTTTCATTTCATCCACTTCAATAGCAATTAACTACATATCTTAGCATAAAGACTTCAAATAGATGTGAAACAAAATTGATCGGATAGACAAAAAAATCCATCCAAAACTTTTATAAATGACTAAATTAACCCAAATTGTGTCCCATTTATTTATCAATTCAAGAGCAATTTACAGTTGGTAACTGGAGGTAAAATAGTTCAAGATATGCCATTTAATCGTCCTATCTCGCTTCTTCCATTGATTCTTCTTCCATAGTTAATTAAGTTTTTTAATATTTTCTTTATTTTGTTTTAAATCAATTATCAAAGTGATGGCTAAAAGAAATTTAAGATGAAATTAAAATGAAATTCAATGGATAAGTTTTTACTTGTTAGCCATTTGTATGTATTATGGTATCTATATGTATATAGATATATTCTGTTTCAATTGCTTGCAGATACTTTTTAGTAGTTTCGCATTTCCACTCATTTCTTTCATTCATTTCTAACAAACTCTGCGTTTGTGGTTTGTTTTTTGTTCATCTTTTGTTGTTTGTTGGTTGGTTTTTCCGCCAACGTTTTTGCAGTTTTTCCATTTGGCGCGCGCGACTCTGGTCAAGTGTTGTGTGTGTGTGTGTCTGTATTTGTGTGTGCCAGAAAAACCGCAGCGGCTTTCCACTGATTCGGGTTGATTTACAGTTGGAGTTGGAGTCATAGTCGTTGTTGTCAGACAGAACGGGGCGTATGAGTGATGGCCGCCTCCCCCCATCCTACACCTCATCCTCCTTCTCTCATAAGGCATGCATATTCATATATACTTACATTGAGATTCATTGTATTTGCGCTGCATTTCCGCAATATTTTTCGTGTATTTCATCTTTCGTTTGCTTTGTTCTACTTCTATGAGTTCTCGATTCTACGTTTTTTTTTTGTTGTGTATGGACAAAAAGCACTTCATAGAAGTAAAAGGGAACAAAGTGAGAGTGAGAAGAGATTCCAGATTTGTTTGTGGATTTGTTTAAGGCTTTAAACTGATTTATTTTCAATTAAACAACTTCATAACTTACTCTACAACAAACTTGGCAAGTCTTTTTAATGGCCCTACGGCACTTTATTTTCTCTGCTGTCCTTTGTTTGGGTTTAATTTACGCCACAAATTCAATTTATTTGAGATACACCTAATCCACAAAAGCAAACTTGATTTATCAACATAAATATTCTGCATACAATGTGTGCGTTCATCTTTTCTTCTATCTTACGCTTTCTCTCTCTCGCTCTCACTCTTTTTCAGTCTCTTTCTAGTTTATGGGCACTCGGTTAGATATTCTCTTGAGTTTTCTGGCCTAAACTGAAATTCAATTTTAATGCACTTGAATGAATTTGAGCAGCGCTTAGTTGACTTGATTACGTAGACCATTCAACTAGACTAGGCTAGTCTGGCTGGTTTGCTGATTGTCTGGTTTGGGTTAAAAATTTAATTTTCTATATGGCTAAAGCAATTTTTCTCAGGCCCTTTTGTTCTGGCCGAAAAATTCTATCTCTATATCTGCATAGTAAGGAATTGTTTGTCAAGCTGCCAACACCAAAAGCCACTTGGCCAACATGGTCTCAGTTATTTGTCATAACGCATATAATTTCAAGAGCTCTTCTCGGCTCAAGTCGGTGAGAAAGAGAGAGGGAGAGAGAAAAGAGAGAGAGAGAGACAGTGAGTGTGTGGAGAGATGGAAAACTGCATGACTAAATACATGCTGAAATAATGCAGATGGAAATATTTTTACAACATTTTCTTCTTTTTTTTGTTTCTTCGCCTCTCCAAAAATATGAATATGCTCGGCATGTGAGAACTAAGCCAGACTAAAAGCAGGACTCCAGGATGAGCTAAACTTGTGGTTGGGTGTGAGTGTGTGTGTGTGGAGCTCTGGGAGCTTCCCAAAAAACACTGGCCAGTGTAATATAAATCATCATTTGCCTGATGTTCCCTTCTATAACATACTATTACATACATTTTCTTCTACTACGACTACTATTTAGTTGTTCTACTCATGTGCTTAGAGGCCACATTTAATGTCCGTCTCCCAGTTGGCTGTTGCCTGTTGGCTGTGTGTGGGAGGAAAATGCCATCAGAAAAAAAAGCGAAAGCTAAAAAGACAAAAAAATCTGTGTAATGTACATTTGGGAAATTTTTCACATGAAAATGTTTACATGGTTCTTAAATTTTTTGGTTGCAACCAGTGTAAATTAAGGCTCAAACTTGCCTAGTTGCTAGATAAATCCGAATCTTACAAAACGTTGTCAGTAATATCATTAGGCCTAGTGGGCAAAACCGAATCTAATTGGTGGAAAAGTGTTATTTTTCAAACCTTAATATGGTTTCAAAGTTTTCTAAACTTGTTATTGTTGGTCAGTTAAATACAATTTCTCAAATAGTATGCAAAATAAGTTTTGGTTGGAAGGTTTTATATTAACCCAGGCAAAAATATTTTAAACTTAGTTAAATTGTCTTAAGATGTTATGTTTAAAACGTTTTTGGTTACTTCTAAAGTTTGTTTTTTGTCGTTTGTAATTGTTTTCGGAGCAAAAATGGGAAGGAATTAAATATTTACTCTTAGATTTCTTATATATTTCTTATATAATTGGAAAAAACTCCAGCTTTATGTTTTGAAATTGACTTATTTTTTGTGATATACCAACAAAGTTTGGCTCAAAGTCTTGACTTTAAAAGCAATAGTTTGACATTTAGTGAGCATGAAATATATTTTGAAGGTTTCTGTCATAGAATCATGTTATGGGCACATGGGCACTTTAATTTGTCCTTGGGCAGTTGATTTGAACAAGAATTTCCTTTGTTGTTTTCAATAAAGGCCCCGACACACTCATAACTCATGTCTCATAACTCATATATGTAGCTTACGTGCTGGAGGAAGAGGAGGAGTAGCAGCAGCCGCAGGAAAGGGGGAAAAGTAAAACAAATTCGCTGTCAATTGGTGGCCTGCCGCAAAACGCTATAAACCTGACAAATGTCTAACAAGCAGCCAGTGAGGCAGCCAGCAGACCCAACTGAAGCAGCCAGGGACAAACGTTGGACTTGATAGCACTCCTCTACCTCATAAAACTGTCCAAATGTCAATGTTTCCCCCTTTTCCCTTCCCTATCACACTGCGTTGTAACATGCAATTTTCCAACCGAAAAGTGGAAATCAATAAAAACAAAAAATATTTCGCCGGCCGCCGCATTCACTTTGATTTGGTTTGGTTTTTCGGCTGTCTGGCACAAACACCTTGGCCAAGAAGCAATTTTCAATTTTCCAAACATGGCAGACAAGAAAATGAACATGTCAACAGCATGAGCCTTCGATTTGGTATGCCCGCCACCATTCCCCTCTCAAATCATCAGCAGGCCTTCTCCTCTCTCCTATTATCTGTGCACATTTTTCCTTTTTTTTTTGCAACTTTGTAAATTTTTGGTATATTTAGGTGTCTCAGTCGAGCACGCCAATGTAATATTTATGTGTGTGTGCGGTGTGTGGTGTGTTTTTTGCACGATTCTCGCCGTTTTGTGTAAATATATATAAAAGAGTCGACCCAGAGTCGACCGTGAGCCATGAGTCTTGGAATCGAGTCGAGTCGAGTCTCGACTGAGCCTGATAAACAGACAATTTGCCAAAGTGGATACGTGCATGGCGCGTATAATTTTAGGCCACACCTGAGCCCCGAGTCTCCTAGTCTGTGAGTTTCCGTGTATGCCTTATCCTTGGGTTGCTTGTCTGGGCCTAGCCACAAGCAACAGGACCATGCCGCAATAGCAACAATTTTGAGTTTCTAGGCTCACTTTTGATGTATGTGAGTTTTCCATTTTGGGCCAAGTTAGTTAGTAAGAGACTGAACGAGGCTCTTTAAACTGAAATGAAATTAATTTAAAGTTTCATCTTTAAAGGTGAAGCAAATACTCATCTTACTTAAGATTCTCTCAAACGAATTGCCTTCAGGCAAAATTGAAATCGAAATAAATATTTATGTGAAATGAGAGAAAATCCTTTTAAACTTCACTTCGTTAATTAATCAATATTAGTTATTTATTCTAATATCTCTCGATTACATTTCGATTGTGGGTTTTTGATTGAACAAACGTAAATTGCAGGAAATGCAATTTAAAATATTATTATCCTAATGGAAAGTGAATATTATTTAAACAGACTCTTTATATAGACATAAGGTCATGTATAATTATCCTACTCGTATACATTTTAATGTACAAAAAGTAATTAGCAAGAAAACGATTCCCCAACACTTTTCTTCTTCAATAAATAAAGTTACTTTACAATTTAAATTCATCAAATCAAAACGGAGTTAAATCACGGTGGGATTCCAGAATATGTAAAGAGTTTAAAAGTGTATAAACAATGCAAATTAACAAATAAATTCGTTGAAAACACGGTGATAAACACTTTTCTAGTGGCAAAGTTAATCCCAATTTTACACCCCTTGACATAGTGCCTATTAAGATACAAATAGAGTAAAAAGTTCAGTCTGATTACTTTTGTCGTAGTTAATCCAAAACATTATTGGAGCGTTATAATGCTTATTTGCAGTAATGAATCTTCCAAAGCCATATTATTGAGACCTCTCAAGTTTTATAGCTGTCATGAAAAAAGTTTTTATTTAATAGTGTCTGTCGGCTATATTTTTTATAGAATTTCTTAGTAACAATAACTCAGTGCTAACTATGGAGAATAATGACGCATCTGAGTATTGTGTGTGATTCGAAATAAATTCCATTAATACATTCGATACGCAAAACTGCGACATTTTCATAACCAACAAAAAGCCATATAGTTTTGTGTTTGCTCTCCCCCTTCTGCACGATTTTTATGGCCATAACTTTTACGATTTTAATCGTTTGAATATTTATGACCCATAGCCCCGAACACACAAAAATAGGCAAAAATGTGCAGGAAAAACTATGTGTTTACTTATATTAAATTCTATATGTGTGTGTGTGTGTGTTTGGGGCGACAAAACCGCTTACCCGCAACCAGGATGGAAAAACTGTGTTGTGCCTCATAATTTTTGCACGGCCAACACCAAACAAAAAATTGAGAAATACATAATAAATTCATTTAGAGTTCGCCGAAAAATGAAAATTGAATTGGCAGCGACAATTTGCCGCTGGATTTATTAGAGAAGCCTAAACTGATGAGAGGGAAAAACACGTTATTTATTTTTGGATTTTCTCTTGCTTTTTTGCAGGTCAATGCTGGCAGTTTGTCCGAACAGGCTGGCCTTTTGCCCGGCGATGCGGTCATCAAGATCAACGATGTTGATGTCTTCAATTTCCGGCACAAGGATGCCCAGGATATTGTGGTGCGGTCGGGTAATAACTTTGTCATCACAGTGCAGCGGTAAGTGGATTTCTTTTTTCGTGTTTGGTCTAAACAAGTGAGCTGAAGTAAGCTAACTGCTGATTTTTCTCTATTATCGCAGAGGTGGCTCCACCTGGCGTCCACATGTGACACCCACCGGCAATGTGCCACAACCCAATTCACCATATTTGCAGACAGTGACGAAGACTTCTCTGGCTCACCAACAACAGGATAGCCAACACATTGGCTGTGGCTATAACAACTCGGCGCGTCCATTTGTAAGTTAACTAATAATGTTGTAGCATACTTTAGGGGAGGATGGGATAAAGAGAAAGAGACTGAACCATTTATAATATTCATAAACTGCTTGTGTTCTGGTTGAGAAATTTCCTAAAAACTTGCTGATGACCAATGATGCTGATAGTTAGTCAGCTCCTGACACATTTTGTACCAACTTTTGTTGTATGAGTGTGTGTGTAAGGGTTTTGCTTTTCATTCATTTCATTCTAGTAGAAAAGAGCGAAGGAAGAGGAGGATGAAAGGATGAGTTTGACAACATTTGCATTTATACGATGTCTGTTTGGTAGTTTTGAAAAGTGTCAGAATGAGTAATGAATATGAGTGCGAGGATTATTTGCCAGGCAAGAATTAATGTGCAAAAGGTCTCATACACACACACCACCTACATCCACCCCCTCTTTTACCCACATGTCCGCCCCTCTACCCAAGCTCTTACATATCACATCTGTGCCATGCATAGTAATGTCAATGTCTGTGAGCCTTTCTCTCTTCACCCCACTCTCTTTCTCTTTTCGGGTATCTGCATATATATATTTTCGTATATTTTATTGTTATGAATTTGTATAATAATAGCCCCAGTAACAACAACAACAATAATCATAACAGCAACAAAACACAAAATAAAATTGATTTAGATCCATGCAAGTGTGAGGAAAAAGCAAAAGCAGAAAGCTGGTAGCATCTAAGTAAATTTATTTTTGGGACTAGGGTGTTATATTCTATTCTATGACAATGGTTAACACTATTTAACACAAGTTTATGGAAAGCAAGTAGAACTATCTAGACTTTATTATAGCTATATTACCAACGAAAATAAAGCTTTAAACTCTGATATCAAGTACTGGTGAATATTTTGAATATGTACCGGCGTAATCTCTCACCTTCAAGTACATTTTATGTTGCCTGGTGTACATTTCAAAACATTTCTGTTGTTGAGAAAAATGAAAAGAGAAAAATGTTTCATCCACAACTTACTCTACTTGTATTCATCTACAACTTATGAATTTCAGGCCAATGGCGGCGGCGATGGCGGCGTGAAGAGCATTGTCAATAAACAATACAACACCCCGGTTGGCATTTACAGCGATGAATCCATTGCGGAAACACTTTCCGCCCAGGCGGAGGTTTTGGCTGGCGGTGTGCTTGGGTAAGTGTGTCGGTTGGTCCAACCAACGGACTGGGCCTAGACAGGCGTGATAACAATAACAGCAACAGCAATAGCAACGGCAAAGCCAGCAGAAGCAAACATGACATAACAACAAAACACCACACAAAAAGTTTTGTACTTTAAAATTGTGTGTTTGTGCTTCGTTGCCTAACTTGAGGCGCTTTTGCCCATGCAGTGGGTAGTATAATTCTGTTATAATGTTGGTGAAACTAAAAAAAAATGTATAAAACGAGGGGACAGCAACTTTTAGCTAAGGAAGGTATATTTGCATTTCAATTGTGTTTGAATTCGTTCAACTGTTTCATAAGATAAGGCTAGTTTTTGGAAAATTATTTTGTAAAAAGATTGCGTTGAGGTTAAACTTAAAAAAAAACTAAAAACCATAAACTGTTCGACAAGAAAACCAATTTCATTGGGGTTTTCTTTAAAAATGTTCACAAACACACTTAAGAAATTGATATAGAGGATTCAAATCATCGCTTCAAATATCCATATAAAATCCATAAAATATCAATATAAGATCTACAATTAATTCAAATACCAAAGACAGAAAGGGTATATAAAAACGGGTATAGCTATAGTTCAATCCTCAACCCTCTGCCCTTTGGGTTTTTATGGGTTTTTTTTTTTTTTGTTTGGCCTCACGGTGAGTGCAATTCCACAAATGATAGCGAGTGGCGTCGCTTGCCCATCTAAGTCTGGACTTGGAAACGCACGCGTGGGACTTGTTTTTTGCTTTTGCACTTAATTTCTTTGGGGGATTTTTTTTCTGTTTTGTTTTTTGTGCTTTCTGCTGGCTAACGCGGCGTATGCGTAACAATGTTGCTGTTGCTTTTATGCCCGCCATCATTTTTCACAGCATACTTTTAAGCTGAACGAGGGCGAAGCTCGAAACTATGCAACGGTATAAAGTATGTTGGCAACATCGCTCATTCTCTCTCTCTCTCTATATCTGCAGGGTCAATTTCAAGAAAAACGAAAAGGAATACCAGGCTGATCGTTCTGAGGTGTTGAAGTTCCTGCGTGAGGAGGAGACTGGCCAGTCCACTCCAGGTAATTATTTGGCCAATTATGAGTTGGCTCGTATGCTAATGTTATTGAATAATGGCGCCAATCCTTTTGTCAGCGATAATAATTTGGGAGATTAGTGGGCACAAAGTCGTAGTGGGAGATGGGAGTGGCATTATGCCAAGAGTGAATCATTTTATTTTGTTTTTTAAAAATTCTCAGTAAAGACCTTGAAAAAGCTTTTACAACACATCTCTCGTCTCATTTTGTAGGAAATTT
This sequence comes from Drosophila equinoxialis, assembly GCA_018150345.1. NCBI lineage: Eukaryota > Metazoa > Arthropoda > Insecta > Diptera > Drosophilidae > Drosophila > Drosophila equinoxialis. Next base: position 15,068,726 of record JAECWI010000001.1, read on the forward strand.
GTAAAGTTTGTTTTTTATGTCTTTAATTCAAATATTTATTTGTGCTTTATTGTATTTATTTTTGTTTTTGTCCCTCATGCTCACGAAAGCAGCAGATAAACACAAAGAAATGGACTTTCGTTTTCTCTATGTCAAAACCAAGTTCTAAAATCTACACAAAAAACCCAAAAGAAGATAATCATTTTTTCTTGCTCTCTAATTATTTCATATTTTAATTGCAAATAATATAATTTATTATTAAAAAAACATATGTTTTAAAATAAATTTTTTAAGCAGTTATATGCGAAGTATTATGACGATTCAATGTTTTTAGTTTATTTTTGTAAATTCTAATTGGAATCGACAATGTATCATACTTTGTTTTCTTGAAGAAAACTTTCTATAAATACGAACTACATAACAGACAGTCATTTTTTGAAAATTTCTTGATACTTTACTCTAAATTTTCTCTGCTGGAACTAGAGATCGAAAGGGATAAAATACTTACAATTAGATTTTTGAATTCAACAAAACTCTGTCAGCATGTGAATGAAAATCTGTATTCAATCATTGTCAACAATCCATCATAATTAATTTAACATAGCATGATATGACATTTCTACCTGGCTGCTGTTTCTCTCTATATATCTATATCTATGTCTAAACTCATATCTGATTTCCATACTCTTTTTTCATGTATTTCAATGTGTATATGTGTATATATAAATACGAAACTATATAAATACACACACACAAACGAAATCAACAACACACACCAACAACGAACGAACAAACAAACAAACATTAACAGCATTTGGAAACTATGAACATGATGCACCCCAGCAACAACAACCATCACCACAACAACATCAGCAACAACAATACCATCAGCAACAACAACAACAACAACACCAACAACAACAGCAACACCAACACCAACATCAGCATCAACATCAGCAACAACAACAACAACACTATCAACAACAATCATCGACCACTCGTCATGTTAGCGCTCCAGTTAATACACCAAAGCCTCCAAGCACCGGCGGACTACCAACTGGTCAGAACATTTGCACCGAATGCGAACGTCTCATTACGTAAGTGTATAAAAAACAAAAAACAAGAAAAATTGCAAATTTGTAATATATAAAAGTAATTACACTATGCAACAGGATTGGTCCACTTTATCAACTAAATGGGAAATGAAAGTAAATGTCTTTAGATGCCAAGAGTTGTAGGTCAGAGGGTATAAAAAAGTTTTTAAAACATCCAAATGACCATTTCTATGTCCCAAGCAATTTCGTCGTTTTTGCTAGGGGTTGGTAATTAATCATTAGAATAATTTGATCATTCATTTCGAACATAGAAGTCGGAATTAAATCAAGAGAAGGAAAAAAAAAAAAAAGAAAAGGACGAAAAAGTGAAAATTGTTGTCATTTGTATGATTATTTGATCAACTACTAGCACATTAACTTACAATTAGATTGTGAATACTTGTCCTAAACTTTTTTCTAAATGTTCTTTCATTTATACAAATGAAGCAATATCAAAGTCACTAATCAATAATATTTTTTGACAAGAATGTAAATATCAAAAAAGCTATTGAAATCAGCTAGAAAATCCTAAAGAATAATTACTTTAGTTAAATATATAAACATATAATAAATAATTTTTGATAAAAGATACTAAAGAATTGTTAGACCTCAGATTATAGAATGACAACTTGATAATTATTCTTTGGATTTTAAAATCTTACTTATAGTCTGGCTATATATACGATAATTACTTTCATTTGCTTCGAATCCTTTACAATAAACTCTACTCTTGTTGCCTAGTGTAATTGTTATTTGTTTATGAACTTAGACATTGACTTGTCGTTGACTAACTGGAAAAACTAACACGTAACTAACTAACTTATTAAGTGGAAATCGCGAATAGCAAAAGGGCTACTTAGCTTAGTAAGGGGATTTGGTAGTTGGCGCCATATAATCATTGTGCACAAGAAAATCTTATAAACCCCACCTTTGCTACCTTCCATTGATGCTGCACAGAGCCGCACAGTCCGGCGAACTTTTATTGGACACAAAGTCATGCAATTGGTGGTAATGAGCGACGCACGCCATTACCCACTCAACTTCAGAGGCAGGACGAACGAATTGGTACCAATTTGCAGTCAAATACGTTAGCTCCCGCTGCCACACACCGGCCGAGTCTGCCAGTTGCCAAAGAAGTTGGGCCGGAGGGCAATGAAAACTCCACTGGACAACAGCAGCAGCCGCAGCAAGAGCAGCCCGATCCACGCATCATTGTTATGCCGATTTGCCCGGTACTGCAGAGCGATGAGTACAAGGCGGATATGGAGGCAGCAGCAGCGGCATTGGCCAGCGATGCTGGTGCAGTGCGTCCATTGTCGGCCAGCGGACATCCGGCATGTCAGTTGTGCGGCGTGGGCATTGTGTAAGGATTTGTTGCATCACCATCACCACCACCCGCAGTTCTCAGTGTCCCCTCTTGGCCTCAGTTAGTGATAATTCATGCGTCTGCCTTTTGTCTCACCCACCCACTCAGTCTCGAGGCGTGCCCCCTCCCTCTGTGTGCGTGTGTGTGTGTGCATTTTAATTTGCTTTTATTTCATGGCATCGAAGTCAATTGTTTAAATTTATGCAGTTGGAAGCCAAAAACACCTGATCCAATCCAACATTGGCCAGACCAGACTCTCCTGGTTACGCTGGGGAATCATCATTTGTATTAATTTGTATACCAATTTAATTGGCAACAGCAGCAGCAGCCGTCGGCATCACGAATGGGGCTTAATTCGATAATTCATTGAAGCTTTTTCATTTCACTATTTTTATACCCTCACGCAAATATGGTAAATTGATTTTAGCCCCAAAACGTTTTCTGATGCAAAATCACCTCACAGTGTCTGCCTTCTGTATGGAGGACGTGGGCACACGTCTCTCGAATTTGGCGGCTCAACGAAAGGGCTCAACTATAGCCATTGTTTCCATTAGGACTACGAGCAAAACGTTCCGACGATTTGAATGGAATTCAAATGAATAGTTGATACCAAAACAAACGTTTCAGTTTGAAACTCAGGTCCATCAATATTTAGACGATTTACAACATTAAAGATCATAGCTGGAGACTATTCTTAGGAATAGAGAGAGATATCAATCCTACCTAGGTATGGCAGGTCAATAACAATTTGCAAAGGGTACAAAAACTTCGGCATAGTCGAAGTTGACCCTCTGTCCCATTTTTTTCCATGACTAACAATACACTACAATAATAACAACTGGCAACTGAAACTGTTGAAACACAATTGCATAAGGATTAAATTTTAATAAATTTATCAACTCTTATTAATCGAAAATATCCTTTCATTATCCTCTTCTACCGCGTCTCTCTTTCACAGTGGTGTTTTCGTGCGCATCAAGGACAAGAATCTGCACGTTGAGTGCTTTAAGTGCGCCACCTGCGGCACTTCTCTAAAGAACCAGGGCTACTACAATTTCAACAATAAGCTCTATTGCGACATCCATGCCAAATTGGCAGCCCAGAACAATCCTCCAGCCGGCACCGAGGGTTATGTTCCAGTGCCCATTAAGCCGTAAGTCATATACGTACATACATACATATACATATACATATATAAAGTGGAGACAAAATGCGAGTAATATTTTTAGCACTCCTTTTCGGTTCTATTGGGCAATTTGGTCAAACCGACAGGGAATAAATAAATGCACAAATACAAATCGTTTGGCCAATAGTGGGCTACATATGTGCATACATATATAGCCAGACCATAGGCAGACAGGCGCAGGGGGAATTAAGGGGTTGACCAAATGGACGCGACACTGATTGCCGATGACAGCCAGAAACACAAAAAATAACATATTCGTTTTTATTAAATAAAATCGCTACATGTGTAGTCCAGTGACTGGGGAGCCTACTTTGTGTGCCGTTTTGGGGCCAAAAAGCGGGTATAGAGAGCATTATCAAATCCCAAGACGACTATCGAATGCACTATATATCAATAAGACTGAAATAAAAGATACAAAAAGAGCTTTCAGACAGTTTTCCACTCTTAGAAAGAGAAGAAATTGTCAGTTATTTAGAATGAAAATAAAACTATAATCTCACTTATTTACTTATAATCAATATAAAACGATGTCAAATTCAGCCTTATTTGTAACTTATTTTTAGATGGATTTTTACATATTTTTCGTAATATTCTACAAATATTATTTACAATGGTTATAAGAAGAATGTTTATTGGTATTACTTGCAAAGGGAAAGTTTATTAATAATTTATATTATATGTAAGTACGAACTGTTTCATAGTCCTATGACTTTCATATGGATTAGGGTATCAAATTTTGCAGTCATTCAATTTGTTTGAGTGCAATTTGCATTGGCATTTGTTTAAGGGTTTTGTCGGGCCTTTTATTTGAATTTGTCGCTGGCCAAATCGCATACAAAACTCAACTTAATTAAAAGGCTACGAAACGAACAGAGAAAAACAAAAACAGAGAAATCTCAAATAAAAATAGGGACGAAAGGAAGAGGGGCAATTCGCATCTGGGGAGCAATTGACAGAATCGCCTCCATTGGGGCAATTAGGTGGAAATGCTTGTGACAGCCAATTAAATCAGACAGAAACCTCTTCTTCTGCTATGCTATATCTTTTCTCTATATATGTATATTTATAGCAACACCAAGCTGAGTGCTAACACAATTTCATCGGCCTTGAACTCGCATGGATATGGCAGCAATGGCTATGCCAATGGCAATTCAACGCCCACTCCAGCTCCTGTTTCGGCTCCTGTAAGTAAAAACCAACTTGTTAACTGTATACTCCTTATGTTTTCTGTGACGTTGGCGTGCTAAAAACAATACTGTCAAGACACACACACACACCCACACACCCTCAAGACACACACACTCAGATATACAGACAAACGAATCAAGAAATGCACCTGAAGTAGCTTTTGGCCCGAACCAAGTTAAAACCCTGGCTCTCTGTCCCTATGTTTCTTAACTGCCCTCCGGCCCTGGGTCTATTTTCTCTTTCCCATCCTCACTGTATATATTCCCCGTGCTCTATGTCCGTTGTTTTCACAATCAATTTTATCATATTGCTGGCAAAGATGTTTGCATAAATTCTGCAATTCTCAGACATATGCTAAAATGTTCAAAATCATCTCCAGAATAAAACAAACAAAAACAAAAAAGAAACGAAACGAAACACATCAAGAACTCAAAAAATGCAATATAATGCAAAAAGTTTTCAAGGTAAAAACCTCTAGCCCACCCCCCCCCAAAAAAAATACATATCTCATGCATGGTGAGCGAGAAGGTGAGAAGGGGGGAAAAAGTTTTTTAAAACAACTCAGGCAATTTTCCAAGAGAAGCTTTGTTTACCCTTCTTATTTTACCCCCACACTCTTCTCGTTTTCTTTATGTGCTTTTGGCCAAAAACGATAAAATGAAAATGGAAAAGTTTATGCATTTGTATTCAAATTGTTTGAGTGTGTGTGTGTGCGTGTATCTTTGTGTGTGTCTTTGATAATATGTTTTTTGTTGCTTATGTGCATGCAATTATTGTTCTTAGTGTCTTGCCATTGCGATCAACTTACGGCTGGTTGGTCTCTTCAAATAGAAAAATTCATATCAATCCAAACTAAAACTAACAACATGAATATTTTCTATACTCTATAAGAAGGTCAAAGGAATGTATAAGATATTGATAAATACCATTTGACATGGCTGTTTAGATTGTCAAACTAGAAAAGGTTCGAACGGTTCCTATAATTTGTTAAGCTTTTGCCTTGAGTATTTTGCCTAAAAGTGTAAATTAAATTCAAAAGGTCGACATTTTGTGGCCCTCTATATATAATGGGCAAAGATTATTACAAACAATTCTACATTAGCTTTGCCAAACAATAGCCACACCCACCTCAGCCCACCCAAGAGAAGAGAAGCCACACAAAAATTGGCACAAATAAATCACGAGTTTGTCAAATCGATTGGCAAATTGTCACCATTCTGCAGACGGCAGACCACTACAATCACCTATGCAATCCTATATAGATAATATCTATTAGATATATTACTTGATGTATAAAAATAGTTTCGACCAAAAGTAATTCATTAAATTCACTTTAGCCCCATCATCTGTTGGGGGCATTATCTACTCTTGTGATGCGATGATTCTTTCTACAGCTGCGGCCAGCGCATTTTGCGAAAATGTGCAATGGCTGCTAAAAAGCTAAATATATGCCAAGCGCTACTTTTTATTTTTATTTCGATGTTTTAGGTTTTTTTTTTTTTGGTTTTATTTTATTTTTGCTACTTTTCTCTTGAGGGCTATAAAAAACATTCAGCTGCATTTAGTTGGCAAATTTCTTAGGCACTTTGCGTTCAGTTTGCTTCTTCGACTGGTGTCCGCGGCACGAAGTGAACTCACGGCAGGCGGACACTGTGATCCATACCACAAAATAACCGAAATAACCGAAACGAAAAAAGTGACCCATAAACGTTCTCCAAAAAGAACAAAATTATAATATTTACGAATTTCTAAACAACTTATCCAGAGAAAGTTTTCCATTTTAAGTGAAAAGTGAAGAATTTTTGTTGGTTATTGGTTTTTTTTTTTAGAGTATTACATAAGCTAAGGGGAAAACTTCTTGGAATACACAGCAATGATATAATTCTAGATTTCTCAATCGATTCGAGAGTGGGGTGGAAAAAATGAGGGGATTAACTTTAGTTATTTTTAGTGACCTTGACCTAATAGCTATTTATAGGCCAAACAGCCTCGAGAGTTGATCGAGTTCCTTGCTGCAACTAACTTTATTAACCAAATGATGTTTCTCTTTGTGTGTTTCCCTTTTCCCGTTTTTTTTTTGGCCATATTAACATGCATTCGCATTAACACATTAGCTTGATACTACTTCTGCCACTGAGTTGCCATTGCCACCGCCTCCCTCACCCACCCAATTGCTGCAATACGAGACCGAAGAGCAGATACAACCATTGCCCAATCCACCGCCACATACACGAACCCACAGTAGCCTCTCATCAATTTCAAACGGCTCATCAGCATCATCCACAAACTCCGTGTCCTCTTTGGCGTCGTCGTCGTCCGGGGGTGGGGGCAGTGGTAGTGTGAGTGCCATCACTTTATCGTTGGAGCATTTTGGTTCGACCAATTGCATTTCGCCCTTGCATTCACGGCAAGCATCTGGCAGTGGCTCGTCTGCATCGTTGGAGACTGGCCATAGTCAAACTGGCCAGGGACAGGCTGATAATTATACAATGCCACCAACACCACCGCCGCCACCACCACCAACAGCCACAATTGCCCCACGCCCAGCCCAAGTTCCAGCCCCTTTGAGCCAGTTGCAGCCACAGAATGAGAATGATATGAATACGCAAAATAAGAATCAGAATGCGTACAATCAATTGCTGAAAGAGTATTCCAATAAGCTCAATTCCAATTCAACACAGACAGCAGCAACAGCAACACATACACAACTCAGACACAACAACAACAACAATAACACAACCAGCAACAACAACAACACGGCCAAGCCATTTGCTGCCCAACAACAGCCTCATGTGGCTGCTTTGACGGCAACACTTGCTAATCAATTGAAATTTAATTCACATCAGGTTGCAGCTGATAATAATAACACAAGCAACAGTAACAACAACAGCAATAGCAACAACATCATCACAAGTCATTCAACTGACAATATGTCATCAAATTTGACTCTGGATGAGCAATCATCAATTTATGGCCAAGCCCCTGCAGCCCCTCCCCTGGCAGGATCTGCAAACACTGGCGATCAACCATTTGAATATGTCACCCTAACGGGCAATGTGATACGCAGTGTGCAGGCACCTGGCAAGGGAAGTGCTTCAGGAGCAGCCAACTACAAAGTGAGTATAAGGCACCTCTGAAATAGCCTCAGCCGCGCTCAGCTCAGCTCAGCTCATTTGCCAAACAAATATTAATTTGCTCACACATATATACAATATATATGTATTTTTTACTATTTGTGTTTAATGTTCAAATGTTTGTAAAAATTTCACTAATTTCAAAAAAAAAAAGACTCGAAACAAAATTGAAATTTATCCCAAGTTAACTTCGGATAAATCGAAGTTTTTCATTTAATCCTTGCAGTTTGTTGAACATAATTTTGAAGATATTTTGTTATGATTATTTTGCTAAAATTTATAAAATGAATATTATTTCCCTATGGCAAATCATTTTTGAAATATTATTTGCCTTAAATGATTCCTTTTGGCTAGAGTTAACTTCTTGAACTTTCTAAGATGTGAAACTTAAACAAACTTCAATGTGAAGCGAAAACTAGATCCATCCTATAGTATTGGTTTTCCATCCAAACTACATAGTTTGCTATAAAGTTTTTCCCTTTTAGAAAGTACATGATCTTAATTTCCAAATCCAGTTTGGATTGATCTCATTCAGTGTAAGCTGATTATTGAATTTACTAAATTGATTTAGAATTGCACTATGCATATCTCCCAGATGTTTACATAGTCTGAATATATGTCAAAAATACAAGAGAAACCATAACAAACTAATATTCTTATCGGGATTGTAACGAAAATACTTGATACATCAACTCAGAGCTTGATAAGTATCCTTGAATCCAAAAGGGTCAATAACAAACTGCAAGGATATGAAAAATGAAAGACAACGAACCAACAAAGAACTTTGTTAAACTCTTGATATTTGATACTACAATTTTCCACGAAATTCTCCCGTTTTCCCTCCCAACATCAAAGGTCAATCAGGGCTATGCTCGTCCATATGGTGCTGCTGCACCCAAATCGCCGGTCTCCTATCCACCGCAACAACAGCAGCAATCTCCTCGCCCGGCTCCCATCCCAGCTGGCAATCCTTATGCCACTTTGCCCAGATCGAATGTGGGTCAACAAGGTAAGGCTGATGACTATGATGATGATGATTATCTGTCAGGTGAAGGTGAATGGGTTTAGTTTTACATACAAAAAGCAAAAAACAAAAAAAAAACAAAACAAAGAGAAAGCGTGATAAATGAAAACTTAAATACAATTGCAATGGCAATCTTTATTGTTTGTTAGAGCGAGATGCATATAGCTAGGCCATTGCGATGATAAACGATCTAGTTTATATATATATATATTTATTTGATTTTCTATATAGTATTATAAAAGACATGGAATACCCAAAATATTTATTTATTTATTCCTTTTTTTGTTGTAAAAGTTTAAAAAAATAAATTTTTGGCTTTAATTTAACCCAAAAGAAAAATGCAACAAAATTTTGCACTAAACCAACAAAAAAAACTAACCCAAAATTCATCAATTTGGCCCAAAAAGAAAAAAGAAGAAAAGCGATAAACAAAATTTTACTAAAAATTCACTCATAAATGAGAATCATTTGGCAGCTTATTGCATATCGTGATAAATATCCATATGTACATATATATATATCTTTACCAACCCAAAATACTACTACTATATCCCCCAAACTATGTATGTTGTGTAGGTCGTAATGTAAGGTACCAGCAACAACAACAACACCAACATAATTACCAACAACAACAACAATACCAGCAGCAGCAGCAGCAAAAGCAACAATATAGAAACTCGTATCCAAGTGGAATCAGCCAGAATAACAAATACGCAACTCTACCCAATTATAACACTCAGACTCAGTCCTACAACTACAACAACAACAATAACAATTATAATCTAGGTAAAAAACAATCCAACAACAAAGCAAATGCGAAAAGTTTTTCTCAATTGCCTCTCTCGCATAGTTTTTCTTTTGCTTTGTTGAGTTCGATTTCATTTTGTTGTTGCTTCTAAAAAAACAGAAAATAAAAAGGTCAAGTCAAGGGGCTTAGGACAACTCTTAGGATAAATTGGTATATCTAGGCTATTAAAAGAGGAGACGGGTAAGAAAGTTTCCCTTTCACTTTGAACCCATCACATTAGGTTGAACTTTCTCTTCGAAGAAAACAACGGCGGCGCAGATATCGAGTAAATCAATGCCCAAAACTGTTCAAAAGATTTGCAATTAGTTGACAAAAACTTAAATAAAAGTTTGTCCATTTATATTTGATAGCTTATTGAATGAAATTTTAAACTCTAAACAAGTTCTTTGAGGGGTAGGCGAAGGTTTTTTGGGTCTTAATCAACTTCTTTAAATGAAAATATAGGAAAGGAAACTAAAATCCTTCAAAAACTTCAATTAACGAGTTTAAATATAGATTATTAATTTGATTCGTGGCTTAATCTTTTAATCGATTGAAAGAAAGTGTGAAAGCTTTCTCAAATAACTGAAGTATCTAACTAGTGTATTCTGATTTAATATTTAAGTGGTATCCTTTTTAATTGCCAAAATACAAAATAATCAATCGAAAATCGTTAAAAGAGAATGAGGGTTTCAGGAAAGGGGCTAAAATCTCTTCTCCATATACCACATTTAAAGTTATAGCTGACCAGTTTGCATCTTCGGATCAAGTTCATCATTCCTCTAACAAAGAATAGTGTAAAAAACATGTTCAATCCACTAAATAACAGACATTTCAATTAGACGCACTCCACTATTTTAGCAGTTAGCTGCAGCATTTGTAGCCTAAAGGCCATTTCATATCAATAAATATTGCACTGAAGCAAATTTTTTTCCCCAAAGCAATTTTCTACATTTTGAAGTCAAACGAAGTATAGCAAATGGTTAATCACATTGATAGAGCTGAAGGGAAATCAAAAACAGACGCCGCCTCAATGCTGTAACAGAGAATGGGGGTTAAAACAGATAAAAGATGAAGGAACAAAGAGACTGTGTGTGTGTGGGGAGGGGAAGGGTAACAGGAAAATGCCTGCTGGGGAATATCAGCATTTTCAATGCCAATTCGATTGCCATCCACTTCCGGCACATTGAATGTTGAAGGCAAACCAAAAAAAACCCCAAAAAGAAAAAAGAATTAAACCCAAACGATACATGGCGTATACGTAACGCATCGCATCGCAACGCAACGTAACGAAACAATTCATACTCACATACATTCGCACAAACACACTCACAGAGACAGAGTTACACCCAGAAATAAATGATATAAAATGTTCTCAGTGCGGATGCAACGACTCTTGCAACGCGGCAATTGCAATCTCTGCGGTGGCTGAACACCAACGACAACGACAACGTATGCAGAGCACAACTTTTAAATGCATGGCAAATAAGTAAAATTGTCACCCAAAGAAGTTTGTGGACATGAAATTTAATATGTTACTATTGAAAGTTCTATTGTAAACGTTCTAGGTCAAAATTTCACTTTTTAAAGTGCTTTGTGAAGATGAATATATTGAAACAATAATTTTGCATTTCTGTTACTTAGACATTTGTGTTGATTACCTTCATAGGCCTTAAAGATTTCCATTTACATTCAATCTTAAGTGAATCTCTCATATTACCAAGTATAAATGAGATATATCGTTTTTAGACCAATCGACCACTGTGTCTTCTCTAACATTGTTCTTTTTACTCGATAAAGTAATTTCAATTTCGTTTAATTAAAACGTCTTAAGGATATTTCTGTTTGCAATAATGGATAAACTTTGTGTAAGTTTGTTTAACTTCTTTCTATTTATCTTGGGAACATACTTTTCTGCCTCACTGTGTCCTGCATTACGTTGCTGAGCGAAATATTTCGCCAAGTACTACAATTTCCAGAACACTCAAACCAATTTCGCCACATTTTTGTGCTTTCGTTTCATATGTGTGCATACATATACATACATATATCGGAAAATGGAGATATGTGTACCTCTATATACATATAGGCTCATATCTCTCTTTGGTTATAACCGATGTCCTTCTGTCTGTCTGTATATTTGTTTATCAATTACCGTTACAATGTTGTGTCGTATATGTATGTGGATGTGTGTGTGTGTGTGGCGACTGTGTCATAACGGAAATGAATTAACAGCAAATATGCGGGGCAACCCAAAGACACAGCAACAATAACAGCAATTAAAAATGCAATTATCGAAAGATCAGCCAGAGGGTTATATATGTAGATACATACGTAAATGATATATCCACATAAATCTCCATCTACACGACATGAAGAAATCAATCGTCAATCTCCTAATCAAAGCGAAAATCACGCACAACCGCAACAATCATTATGGGGTTTCGGTTACAAGCGAAAAAAACCCCCAAACAAAAATGGGAAAAATCCCGAAAAACAAATCCACTTCCAATTTGCTGCTTGCTTGCCAAATCTCACCATGAACAAAAAAAAACTTGGAAAAGGGGAGGGCAAAGAAAAAAGCAGAAGAAGCGTTCTAACAGTTGTGTTTGCCTGGCAAACAAATGTTTGTGTTCCACACATGCCGACACGAAACACGCACACCCACACACAATGCCTAGGTGGTGGGGGGAAAGAAATTGAAGGTGGTGGAGCTGGTGTGGCTGATGAAGCTGGGGCAAACTGAAGGCGTCTGCTAAAGAGAAATGTAAACGAAAGCAGATAAATTACCAACCATTATTATACCAAACGGGCAACAAGCATCCGCATCCGCCTTCTACTTATTCCACATGGCTTGCCACTCCTCCCCACCACACAGCCCTCACACATATCGAAGCGTGCCAGGAGGCCATACATCAAATGCCTCACATTCGTCAGTCAGTCTCAGCCAAGCAGGCAGCAAATTTCCAAGGGCAGTCAAAAGATTTATTGCATGCAGTTTGCCTCTTTAGTTCTTCAGTTTTCGGTCTTAAACTATTTCCATTGTCTATGGCCTATTGTCTTAGGTTTTTGCTTCCATGCCATTCCATTCCATAGGACTTGGCTATATACATAAATTTAATCCATGCATTGTTGTCGATGCTCTCTTCGTATTTGTTTTACTTCATATATACATAAATCGAAACTAATTTTGTTAAAACATCATCCATATGAAATCCATAGGCAATCAATATACATTGGCTCTATATGGTCCCTGACCTGAGGGTGAGATTAGTAGTTGAGAGACAAAGATTTCGCGGCGAGGGCCTCATTAACTCTAATCATAGACCAACAAAAATTTAGATATTAACTCTATGTAGTAAAATCTATATCCTTATACACACAGTATCTACAACATTTTTTGGTTTACTTCTTTTTGCTTCTTTTTAGGTTACGGTTACCCCTATTCGTATTAGCCAAAAACACAAACAAAAAGAAATATAAAGGCGTGCAAAGTTTGTTCTTTTTGGCCCAAAACTGGTGAATTGTGCAACAAACCAAAATCAAAACAAAATTACAATTTCTTTAACACAAAACTATATTGAACATTATATACTCATATATATATATATCGTTTCGTATGCAATAAATGAGAGTGGCCTTTGGGGGCCTCTTACAAAATGTTTTCAAAATATATTTCCCATAAATATATATTTACTTTTTCTCTAAATTTTAAATGCTAAATGCTTGACGCCTAACTGCGCTAAATATATATTTATTTAAAAGAATATCTATATACACCAGATATATGTTCTATATACTAATTGAACTGTCTCGAAAATAATTCTAAGAATTTTATTTCTTTGCACAACTTTGCATGCCTTTTTCAAAATAAACCCAACAAAAAACAACACAAAAACAAAATACAATTTATATATATATATATATAAAGAATAAACTTTTCTATAGTATAAAAAGAGGCCCTGGCGGCCTTTTATTATTGCAGAACTTTCTGTTTCGGTTTCACCTGTTTGTCTCCCTTTTTCTCTCATTCTTTATCTCTTTCCCTTTCCTCTCTCTCTCTGTCGCTCTTTGTTTTTGTGTCGTCTGTTACCAACATTTTTGATATGACAAAATATTTGCCGCAATAATTTTATTTCGTTTATTTTTTCTTTCTTAAACATTTTTTGTTTTTGTATTGTTTCTTTTGTTGGTCTCTTACTCGTCGTGTGTTTCAGCCATTTTCAATTTTTGCAAAATTACAGCCAATACGAAATTATGCATAATAAAATCCAATGACTACCTGTCGACGCCCCCAAAACGACACACAGACAGACACGCACACACACAAGACGAGAGAGCTACGTGGCAACCATAAAAAATGGAAGTAAATATGCGTGCCTAGGCAACACACACACCGACTCGTTGGAGAGGGAAGGGGCACACTCTTTCTCGCACGTTTGTTTATCGTTGCGCCATGAAAATTGCTCTGAAAATAAGAAATAAAAAATTTATTTACCTCAACGAAGCGCATAAAATGGTGTGCAATTCACACACACACACACAGAGACATCCACACTCACACAGATACCGATGTCTATATGCATATAACGTTTAATTTTTTGTTTGTCATATAACGCAAAAATATGGCAAGTGATATTCGTTTTGGGTGGAAAAATATGTAAACAAATTTGTAGGCATAAATTAAGATAGTTCTCATAACAAAATAACGAAACCCTCTGCCACTTACTGGTTCTGGTTCTCGGAACTGGCAAATTGGAATTGTGAAGTAGGCAGGACATTTATATAGAATTATCAGAGAGGATTGTCTAAATAAGAGATTTGGGGAAGCATTTCATTAGAAAGATAGATTAGGGCCATTCATAGAGCTCTTTGAAATGCGATTAAACGACTGTTGACTGGTTCATAGAAACGGCAACTGCGGATCCTGGAAATATGGAATGTGCTGGCTAAATTGCAATTAAAGCAGTATTAACTCACCGAATGCCTATTGATTACAGAACTTGGGGACATTGTGACATTTTGCGTAAAAGAACTCACCAAAACTTTTTTCTCCTTGCGATGTTTATTTCAAAATTGAATAAACTAATCTGACCTTGGGTTCTATTAGATCTAGAGTTATTTTAACTTCTTGTGGATTGTACTCAGAGAAAAAGTTAAGAATACTGTAGAAAATCTCCAAAAACCTTCTGTGTTTTATTATGGGATTAAATTAATTATCTATTTGAGATTAAGTTATATCCTAATGTCCTTGTTGTTGTGCCTTGAACTTGACCATCTCTAGCTTAGCAAAATACTTTCACACTAACTTACACACACACATCCACACAAAATTTTACTTCCTTTGCCATACAAAAACGAAAAGTGCAGGAAACACTTATTCAACTTCTGGTTTATAGCGATTTTTTGTGTTATTGTTCTTGCTGAGTAGTTTCTTTTTGGTAGTTGTAGTTTTATCAACGCCCCTGCCACATGCCTGCGTTAACTCTGCCGCCATCGATATCGAAACCACCAAAGCAAACCCACCAGCCGCTCTGTCGCTGCCACCCGCTGCTGCTCTGCCTTTAGCCTTTAGACTAACAAGCGAATGTCTTTTATTTCTTTCTGCTCTTCTTATTCTGACCCAACGAAAACATAAACTAACCCCGCTTATCCTAAAACTGAACCCAAAATACTGACCATTAGAAACGGAGGAAGAGGAAGGCTTGCAGCCGCAATATGCTGAGGAATGCTACGAAGAGGACATTGAGGTGGCCATGGCCGCCAGTCGTCGTTCGTTGCGCGGTTCTAGCTTTACCTGGCCGCCGCCTCAAGACGATAGTCATGCAGCTCCCACGGCAGCTCCACTCTATATAGCACCACCAGAAACTCAACATATTGTGGTGGCAAATCCTGTTCAAGAAGTACCACCATTGCCACCGGGCAGTGCCACGGCGCGCCTCGATCCACAACCGCAGGGCCAACCACAGGCACAGGCGCAGATACAGACACAGAGTCAAGTTCCTCAGTGGCAAAGCTATTCGGCTCCTCAGTTGACCAATCAGAATTTGCGGGTGACAGAGCAGGAATCCAGTTCGGATAGCTATACGTCCACATCGACTACTACAACGACTACGTCGGAGGAATATCAACGCATGTATGCCGCTCAAGTGCAGGCCTATCAAATGCAAGAGCAATCTGGATCCGAATTCGACTATCAGTTGGACTACGGGAGCATGCAGGATGTACAGGAATATGCCTCGGGTCGGCGTAGTGCGCAAGAATGTGTGGATTCATTATCAGCCCCATTGAGCACGTATAAACTAATTGATTTGGTAAGGGAAGTGACACCCAGTCCTGTTCCCACACCAGTTCCAGCTCCTCCCCCAATGCTCGTCATGTGGTCTTCAACGATGAACCCGAGATCAAGGAGCTTCCCAAGCTAGCCACTGAGCTGGAGACCATACCCGAATCTTCGGCCGAGGCAGAACTGATGCTCACAGCGGGCGAGGAGTTAGCTGAAGAGGATCGTGATGGCCTGATCATTGAGCATCGATGCCAGATACTCGAGAGTGAGCGCATGTTCCAGCCAACGCCAGAGATTAAGTTTGAAATTGCGCCAGTGCGCCAAATTCCACCGACTAGGATACCCAATCCAAGTCCCAAAGAGTGGATAAATCCCATGATTCGTGTGCTGACCACAGCGCCAGAGGTGCCCTTCCATTTGGTCGAATGTCCCTTTCCTAAGCCCTGCGATGATGAATTTGAGGCAAGGGCTGCTGAAGAAGAAGCTTTTCGTCCGGCTCCTGTTCCTGCTCCTGCTCCTGCTCCCCCTCAAGAACCTGTTTATGAGGCGCCGCCATTGCCTTTGCGTGAGTCACCGCCACGTGGCAGTCGCCTGAGTCAGGCTATGGTCACAGCACCCGAGTTTGAATTGCGCTTTGCCCCACCCGCCGATCAAGGCATACCCTTACCCGAGGAGACAGAACCCTATATGCCGCCACCCATTGACATGAAACCCTATATGCGGGAGGATTACCGACCAAAGTCACCATTTGTTAGTGCTTTGACAACTGCACCCGATCGTCCCTTTGAAGGTCACTTTGATCGAGATGTACCCATCCATCTGATTGACCTGCCTACACCCAAAGAGCACCTTAGCATGGGCGATGCCCTGTGCATTGCTCCCGATCGCGGTTACACTCCTCTAAATCCCGAGAATGCCACCCAACGTGTCGATGAAGAGCAAAAGCAAAAGGAATTGAAAAAACATGAATTTCAGGTGCTCGATCATGAGGAGGAACTCGGTATACGGCCGGAACCACCACAATCTGTGGAATACTATATCACGGATCCAAAGCAGAAACGCAAGTCCTCGGCATTTGCGGCCATGCAAGCATTCCAGCCGTCTCGTGAACCGCTAACCTCCTCTGCTTCCACAGCCCCATCCACAACGACAACACCGCGCGCTTCCATTGCCTCCCTGTCCCGCGAACAGACCGACCTGGAATACCAAAAATACTGCAAGGCCCAAGAGCGTAATCAGAAGCGTCTTGACTACTTCCAAAAGAAGGAAGAAGAGCTGCAGCGTTCAGCTCAGTCCCAGTCTCAGCAAGAGACTCAACAACAACAACAAATCACTGAACAAAATATACGCCGAGCGAGTGAAATCTCTACCAAAGCGTCTGCTACCCTTAACTCCTGTTCCACAGTCCAACAATCCATCACCACTAATGCCACCACTACCTCAGCTTATGTAGCCCAGAGTTCGGCGAAATCCTCCCATACCTCCTCCGCTTATGGCCTGACTGCTTTAAATACTACAGAGCTTATCGAGGAGACGGCCGATGAATTGGAGCATTCAGAGGTTCTCTTTCCGCCACCATCCCCGCTTAGCCATCTCAAACAAGGCAAAACCGTACAATCCGGCCTTCACAAAGCGGACACCATACCCAAATATCAGCGCAATTGGACAGTGCTGCCCACCCAGAGTCCCATACGCACCCCGGAGCCGCAGGAGTTGCGCGACAATGTGCCACTGGCTTTTGTTGATACACCCAAGGCTGAGACCATTGCAAGCACAGGCACCACCTCTGCCGATCCCATTGTACATAGACCCATAGCACAGACACAGGTCTCGTCTGTTAGTGCAGGAGCGGGACCAACGGCTGCGGCTGCGACTGTTAGACCATCGCCATTGCCATTGCCAAAGCCTTCGGTGCCCATCATAGTGGAGGATCGTTCGGGTCCAGTAACTATGGCTTTTCAATCGCTAGATGAATACGATCGTCCCGATCAATCGCAGACGCCGACTAGGCCCTTCACACCGTCGCTAATCAACAAGCCGGCTCCGATAATACCATTCTATCAGACGCCCGAGAAGTTGTGCTTCGAAGAGTGTGAGGCCACGCATGCCCGTACCTATGAGCAACAACTATCAGCAGCATCTCCTTTCCCAGATCGCGTACGTTCGCCGGCTCCAGGTCCACCACCGAATCCCTTGTCAACCATTCGTGCGCCACGCATGAAGGAGCCAGAGTCCACATTGCTAGCAGTCGGATCGGGTCCACGTCTACAAACTGGCTCCATCACCACGGGACAGAGCTATCAGGGACAATTGTTGGCTCACTCCGAGCAGAGCTCTCAATCGGGCAGCCAGAGCTATAGTCATCAGCCGGAGACACTTACAGAGCGTCGCATTGGCAATCTAAATGTACAGCAACGTGAGCAGTCCTCACAGTTTCAACAGCAGCAACAATCTCAGATGCAAAGTCAAACCAAGACCCAAGTGGGCAATACACAGATTGAAAGACGCCGCAAGGTAACAGAAGAGTTTGAGCGTACCCAGAGTGCCAAGACAATTGAGATACGCACGGGATCCCAAACTCAAACTGTTAGTCAATCGGGACAATCGGAATCCACGGAACGTCGTTCGTCCTACGGTAAAACCGGATATGTAGCCAATCAGGCCAGACGTCTCTCAGGTTTGGAACAGGAAATTTCAAGTCTCACCAGTCAATCTCAATCGATAAGTGCTCGTGCCTCGGCCATGGCCGAAAGCAATTTCCCTCAATTACGTTCACCGACTTTCGATAGCAAATTTCCCCTTAAACCGGCCACTGCAGAGTCCATAGTGCCTGGCTATGCTCCTGTGGGAGCTGGCGCTGCCAACAAGCTACTTGGACCGCCACCCGGTTTCCTTCAACAGCAAAAGCTACAACAAGAGCAACAGCAGCAAAAGTCTGCCTTTCAATCGACCTCCTCGCTAACATCAACATCTGCCATAGCTACATCATCGTCATCAAGATCAGCGGCAGCGTCATCATCGATTCTAACCAAAGCTTCTGCTATTACTACCACAACTAATAATCAGGCGTGCTCAGCTTTTAGAAGCAATAGCATCACTGGCAATAACAACAACAAACCTAATCTGGCCAATCGGCCATCCATCGCTTCCATCACAGCTCCAGCTCCAGGTCCAACTGTAGCGCCAGTGACCAAGTCTATAATAGCTGCTGCAACTGCCACGCCGCCATCAACATCATCAACTGCTCCAGCTCCAGCTGTTTTTCCGCCAAATCTAAGCGATTTGAATTTGAATTCTAATGTAAGCGATACTTCTGTAGGTGGTGGTAAGAATGGAGCCTTTGGTGCCACCTCGGCTCCCAAGCGCGGACGTGGTATTCTCAACAAGGCAGCCGGACCCGGAGTGCGTATCCCATTGTGTAATAGCTGCAATGTGCAGATCAGGTGAAGAAATAAAAGACAGTTTGCCCTTTGTTTGTTGTTGTTCTTAATGGTTGTTATAATAGTTATAAGAATTGTTAATCCCCAAGGACCTTATTTGGTCTATTTGCTGCATGTTTTTGTTTTGAACTAACTCCTAAACCCTTTTGCCTTGCGTTTCTATTCCATGTTGTTGCAGTTGCGCCTAAGCCCACTAACCCCCAAGCTCAAACGCTCACGCTTCCACATTCCCCTAAGCCAGCAACTGACTTACAAGCCACCGACGAAGGAGATGCCACTGCCCTCTTAACCGAGTCGATAGGCAAAATCAATATGGGTGAAAAGACCAATGCCTTTATGCAGGAAGCTGGCAAAATCATAAACAACATGTTGGAAGCTCGCCTGGCCAATAATAATGGTGCGGGACCCCTCTCCCATGCTGGCAGCTCTCTTAGTCTTCGCAGTAATAGCAGTTCCAATCTCTGCAAGAGTCCCATGGTTGTGCGTAAGCGCTTGGATCTAGATGACTTTAAGAACTTGGATCCCACCCAGCCAGCAGCGTTACAAACTGTTGTCGCTGTGCCCAGTCAAAAGCCAGGGGAAGTGAATGACCTAAAGGGACAGCAGAAGGCTCAGCCTCAAATTGGACGACAGGCGACAGTAGAGCAGACTCTAACGGCCGAATTGCCTATGCAGCATCCCATGAGTAAGATACTCGATATTTGTGATAATGGCAAAGCCACACCTGAGCCAGTGGCCTTTAGAAACAATCTGAGACGTACGCCAGGAGCCACCCATGCCGCCGATCGAAGATCTTATATAGAACCACCCACCAAAGAGGCCACACAAAGCAAACCCAACTTTAGTGTCTCGGTCAAGGCTCTGGGGCCGCAAAGTGAGAGTCAACCCACCATGTCAGAGGACAATGAGAAGGCTGTAAGTCAGTTGCTCAAAGAGGGTAAGCTTCCCATTTGCTGTCAGTGCAATAAGGAGATCACATCGTAAGTAGCCTCCAAGTAAAAGCCTTCTTAACACTCTTTGTAAAAGTCCTAAATAGTTAATTGCATGGACTAATCTGATTTTAATTCATTTCCTTTAGGGGCCCCTTCATTACGGCCTTGGGTCGCATCTGGTGCCCAGATCATTTCATTTGCGTGAATGGCAACTGCCGTCGTCCTTTGCAGGACATCGGTTTTGTTGAGGAGAAGGGCGATCTCTATTGCGAATATTGTTTCGAAAAGTATCTGGCCCCACAATGCAGCAAGTGTGCGGGCAAGATCAAGGTGAGTTTACTTAAAAGAAACCCTTCCAAGGGAAAGCAAAGATATTTACTTACGACATTTTTCTTCTTAGGGCGATTGCCTGAATGCCATTGGCAAGCACTTCCATCCGGAATGCTTCACTTGCGGCCAATGTGGCAAGATCTTTGGCAATAGACCATTCTTCCTCGAAGATGGCAATGCATACTGTGAGGCCGATTGGAACGAGCTCTTCACCACCAAATGCTTTGCTTGCGGTTTCCCAGTTGAAGCCGGCGATAGATGGGTTGAGGCCTTGAACCACAATTATCATAGCCAATGCTTCAATTGCACTGTGAGTCCACCTAGAAATCCCATCTAGAAATAGAACAGTTAGCTAATCTTTTTATTTTCTGCTTTTTTACAGTTCTGCAAACAGAATTTGGAGGGTCAGAGCTTCTACAACAAGGGCGGACGTCCTTTCTGCAAGAATCATGCGCGTTAAGAGCCCACACCACGAAACTATCGTCCTATAGCCCCCCTCAACCCCCTCCAAAAACACAAACATCCGACCATGTTCGACTTCAGGGATCACGCACACTAATCTACCAAGCAAACAAACAAGCAAACAATCAATCAATCAATCAAATCAACAGCAACTGAATTGCAATTAAATATTTAATTGTTAATGCAATTACTTTAATTATTAATTATTATTTCACAAACAAAAAATGTTATCCTAATTTTAAAAGAAATGAAAAAAAAAAAACACTGAATATTGCAAACGACACGAAATCGAAACTGAAATTACACAGCAAACACACTCAAGAGTGAAAATTATTGCCTCTATTACCAATACATAATCGCTTACAATGTATATCAACTTATTATTATAATTATTTTATTTTATTTTATTTATTCAAGAAGCATCATAAACGAAAAAAAAAACTATTCTGAATTCTAGTAAATTGCCTAGTTGAAAGAAACCTACCGAAAACCCAATCAATTGCAATCAAGCAAAAATTAACTGCAAAAAGCGCAACTGGGATCGATCGTATGAATTCTCATTATGCATCGAAGAAAGTGAGAGTGAACAATTTTTAAATCTATTTGTAATATTTTATGTTGTACATTTAAAAACTGACATTGAGAAAACGTTTTAGAAATCGATTATTAAATTTGCCAACATACACACACACACGATGAGATAAATAAATCAATTTTAATATCTTTTTCGCGTTTAACTGAAGTCTTTCATTTAATGTAACATTTTATACAAAAGAACCAAACTTAAAGACGTCTTAAACCACATGAAACATACGCTAGTGGCCATAAATATTTGCACTCAAGTGTGATTTTGATTCTCTAGTATTGATTTGTAAGACATAATTATTAGACACTGCAGCCACACTTGCTCATTAAAATTGCAACATACCTTAGCAACAGTTAATGAGCATCCAAACAGTAATTGCGTGTTGCCAACAGCAACAGATGCCCGACCACAAGAGCAACAGTTGTTTGGTCACCGCAGCAAAATGAGCTAACCAAAAATGTTCGAACTGAAGTAAATGAATCGACGTTATCTACTCGAAAACCTTTCTTTTTGCAGGCATTATTCTTAAGATTATCTTTTTTTATGTATATCTCACAATTGTTCAGCCTCTTTTAAAGAAAGACATTGAAAAATTCATTATAGGTTCATCATATCTTGCCATCACTTTCCATCTTTTTCCGCATAACACTTCTTTTGTCTGCCTAAAAGAATGCAATAGTCTTGCTTTCGCCTTCACATACTAAGACATTCTGTACATGGCATACACGCATTTTGTCCGCAATTTCATGCTCAACCAATTTTTGTTGTTTCATTTTGTCGTTTGTTGTTCTTGGTTTTTGTATTCTTTTTCTTTTTGCTTCTCGTTTTTCATTTTATTGTTTCGTTTTTTTCCCTCTCTTTTTTTGCCATTTATTTTGTTGTCGACCAATGGAATAAGGTGTCAATTTGTGTGTTGGCCTCACATTTTTACTTGTGGTGTTAATCGTTGGGACCCACTTACAAAAACCCCACCACAAGCGGTTGGCCAGACGGGTCGCCCTGATGTAGGCAACAAAATTTACGCTAGATTAAGCAGGATATGTGCTGGCAATGTACCAACTTCTCTCTTCAGGACACTGCCAGTGCAGAGAATTCTGTTCTTGTACCCTTGTCAATGTACATACATATATGTATGTATGTATATGCCTTTTTCAACGCCGAAGTGAAGACATTTGTCGAAATATTTTCTTGATTAGGTGAAAAAATAACCAAAAATAACCAAAACTGTTTTCATATTTTTAATTTCAGTCATAAAGAAATCTCGCGGAGATCCCAAACCAAAGAATTTGCTTATTCCTGCGGCAGGAAACACGGAAAATAGAGCTATATAGTCGAAATATAGAAAATTTGATTTAAGACATTTCTATGCAGGATATTGACCAATTTTAACAGGACATCCATTTTTTATTGCTGAAGGATCAGGATTATCGAACTGCATTCCTTTCAAAAAAATGGTGTGAACTTTTTTAAGGGTGTTACTCACGAAAATGGTCAACAAGTTGCTTAAAAACCATTTATGTCCTTATAACTCAATAATTTTAAGGACGCTCAGGACACTTCTTTTGATAGATTGTAGTCTTTGATGAACCGCTTCGACAGGAAATATCAGATAATGGAATGTCGTTCGGTGAGCTTAGATAATAGGAAATTTTTGTACGAATTGCGAATATTTTGCAAGTCTAAGAAGCGTCGCAGCAAAAATTATGTCAAATGACTGGTCTTGTTAAGGAGTATTATATGTTGTAAGGACATTTTAATAGTCCTGGGAGAAGGTGAGATATCTAGGATTTTCAACTTTATCTCGATTTTCATAATTTTGTTGCATACTTTTTGGGTAGAATTGAGATTTGGGAAATATCACAAGTCTAAAAATTATAAAATTAAGTGCAACTTGGAATTTGTTGTTTTTGAATCGATCAGTGTCCTGCCGAGATATGGCCTCGAGAAAATTATCCTTTTTTCGTTTTTGGCTCTAAAATCCACAAATCATGGCGCAGGACAATAGGACATGATTTCCTAGGATGTCCTTGATGATCTCTACAGATTGGCATCAAAAAAAGATGGGGTCGTCTAAGAACGCAAGGCGTGAAAATTTTTGTAAGCGTTCTTTCTCTCAGCTATCTTAATCGTCCTGAAAATGACAGAGTTATGAGCACTTTTTCTGGTTTGTGGACTTGTAATATTCTCCAAGTATACCAAAGTCGGCGAGGAAATATTAAAGTCTCTATTCATCCTCATTGATTGACAATAAGAGGTCCTAAAATATTCTTAATGAATTGAAGAGAGACTATTCTAAAAATATGGGTTACTACTTTCCTGTCGTAAAAAAAAACAACTCAATGCACTAAATTTTGTGGCATTTTTAACGATTTTCATTTGTTTTATTTCTTTTCTTTGTTTGTTCCTTTAGTTTATTTTATGCACTCCCCAGGCAAGGAGTTTGCAGTTAGTATTACTATTATTTATTATTATTATTATTTATAATATTATTAATATTAATTTTATGGTATTGTACTTATGCATAATGATAACACACATTCGCAATTTGTTCGTAATTACATTTATTATATGTTTAACTACTTATTATTCTTTTGTTTTTTTTGATTTAATTTGTTTTTTGCTTTTTGTTTTTAATTTGCTTTGAAACGCATTCGGATATCGAAAATGCATTGATATCAAATTTTTGGAAAATTGATATAACTTTCATTCCCATTCCAAATATGCGCGCAAAATAATTTGTCACCGTAGCGTTCCGTTGCGAATTTACATGGATATATGTATAGATTATTGTATGGTATACATATATCCAGTAGATACCTACACACACACATGCATCAATTCTGTAAACCTATATACTTCTATATAGATGAATATTTTTTCCTTTTGGGGATTTCTACACTTAAATCAAAGCTAGAAATGCGTTCGAAAAATGTGTTCGTTTTGTTATTTACAAGAGTTCAGAGTTTTAGTTTGTTAGTTCTACTTGCAATTTTGGGAGAGTGAAATATGTTTTATTTATGATTTCTTTTTGTAGTATTTTTGTGTTTTTTGGAATATATTAATACTTTTTATCAATTTTAATTTGTTTTTGTTTTCAATATTAATATTAATTGATAGTTATCTAGAATTTGTCTTAACTACGCTAAGCTGTTTGCTTAGGCCTATCAAAAATAAATTCAACACATTCAAGTACAACAAACATCTTATAAGCTAAATCATCTGACAATTTATATATATATATATATGTGTAGGAGCAGAGATATATGTATATATCCACTTTCAGTTTAAATTTCCTTTTTAGTTTTTTGTTTAAATAAATACCTTTGGGTTAACAAGTGTTTGTAAGAGAGAGAAAAAAAAAAGAAAATTGCTTAAACGAACTAAAAATCATTTCAAGAAAATTTTGAAGTTTCAGTTGGATTTAGGAGTCTGCGAGTTACAGGTGCGCCAATATATCGATCTGATCGAGTGCACTGGCCACCACCTGGCCAGGTGGATGCGTCTGCGTTAATCCAGTTGACTGCATTTGGCTGTTGCTATTGCTGCTGTTGGAGTTGTTGGTGGAGGAGTCTGCCTGGGATATGGTCACAATGGTAACCAGGTCTTTGCTCTTGCTTTTGCCTTTTGATTTTGCTGTTGGAGTCGTTTCCACTGACGCATCGACAACCTGACGACCGCGATTACTCGACTCAATTTCCACAATGGCCGATGTTAGCAATGTGTTTGATGACTGTTGTTGTTGCTGCTGTTGCAATTGCTCTGCCATAGTTGGCTCTGATGGCAAATGGACATCCTCGTTGGCCAACAGACGACCCGATGGCGCTGTCTCGATATTACGCTCACTGCACATTGTGTTGGCATTGGGCGTGGCATTCCGTGAGCGATAACTGGGCGGCAGACTGTACTCGGAACCGCCCATGCTGGAGCTAATAGTGCCACCTGCCCCATTACTTGACATACCCGAGCGCAGGGTGGTCAAAGGTGCTCTGTAACAAAAAGAGAAACAAAATGTAGAAGTTATTTACATAACACAAAGTCAATTCAATGGTTGGTTCTTGTTGTTTGCCTCTTGGTCATATAGGAAAATCATGATTTGCATTAGTACACTGTGAGAAATTTAGGTCTGTACATCAGGCAGGGAAAATCTAATTGGCAAAAAGTCTTCAATTATTTGCTGCAGTGGCAGAAAAGACCTTTTCGTGCCTTTTCAATTTAAATGACAAAAGCTGCTTTGGCTATTGTTGCCATGTCTGCCTTTTTGGTCCTTTCTTTTCACGTGTGTGTGTGTGTGTGTGTGTTCTGGCTGTCAGTCATTCAGTCTAGCGTCTGACCGGGGCGGCTTCCAAATCACAGACACAATTCACACTTCACCTACTACGGCCTCCAAAGATACAGAGAGAGTGAGCTAAAAAGTCAACACTCATACGCCCATCTGCACATGGATACAAGTAGGCGTGGCTTGAGGGAGATTTTTGAAAAATTCAGAATATTGCGAAAATTGTATAAAGCAATTTGAAGTATGTAAAATTGCATTTAATTGTTCCGACAAAGACTCAATGCCCAAGCCAAAAAGGAAACAGGAAAATAAGTAATCTCTTCCAGCTCACTCCTTCCTCCCCCCCACTTTCAGTTGGACATCCTGTCCAAGAAGTAACTTGGCCTATATGAGATTGTGTGTGTGTGTTATCTATGCTGTGTCATAACAGGCAATTTTCCCAGCCACTCGCTCACTTTCTCTCAGACAGGCTTTTGTTTGTTTAATTGACTTGGCTAACAGCTCGCACGTAGTAACTGCTCCTGTCCGGGCTGCTGCTTGTTATGCAGGCAGGCAGGCTGGCAGGCTGGCAAAATGTGTAAGAGCACGCGTGTGTGTAAATATTTTGCAAAATTTCACAGAAATCTTTGTTATTTCTGCTTACATCATTTGAATATATGTGCCCGGCGCACCGTAAGCCGTAGTCGAAGCTGAAGCTGATGCCAAAGCGGAGGCTGCCTAAAAGTATGCTGTGATTTCTTGCCACACACTTTGCATAAGTTTTACTTTTTGACATACTTCCTCCTCACCGCTCACCGGAAATTCCGCTCTGTGTTTCTCTGGCTCTCTGTCTCTCGCCACTAAGTAAGTATGTGGTTAACCCATCCCCCCACCGAAACCCCCTTCAAAAAAAGGACAAAAATGAAAGCAAAAGTTGAGGCGAAAGCAGTGGAATTTTTGTTGTTTTTGCTCTTGTTTTTTGGTTGGTTTTTCATTTCCATTACACATTATACAAAATTTATGTGTGTATTCAAGAGTGTGTGTGTGTGTGGGCGTGTGTGTGTCATTAGTGGCAAACTTATTTGTCAAATGCATTTCTAGCAAAACAAGAACACAAAATTGAAGTCAAAAAGAGAATTTCTGATGTAAAATGCTAAAATTTCTCGTTCCTCTTCACAGTTTTCAGTTCTTCTGACATTAACCAAGACTTCATAACAATCATAATAAAAATGAGGATAATTATCTGCCGCACACCAGGAGGATGCGGATGCTTCAGGGTAACACAATGTGGTATTATAGCATATTGATTCAGCAAGGTTGACCGACCGTCTGGATAAGAAAATAGTTTTTGCTTAGTTTGAGACCAATGAGGATGAAATTTGATAATCAAGTTTTTTTTCTTGGGTTTTTCCAAACGAGAAACGACAAGTCGAAAAGTTTTAGTGTTAAGATCAGACTCCCATATAATTTATCTACCGTAGGATTCAATATTTTTTCAGGTATAGGAAATCTTCGAAAGGTAATATAACTTATTTTGAACAAACGACAGAACAAGTTTTCTTTTTTATAAACCTAATTCAAATTTTCGATGAATTCGAGACATCCTTAAAGTCTTTTTGAAAGAGCTAATCAATAAATAGTCTAGGGTTCAAAAATAAAATCATTTGAAATGGAAATTATTACCAATAGGAATGGCAATTCTAAACAGTTTCTTTATAGACAATATTAACATTTTGGGGGAACAAATGTTTTGATCTTCCATGGAAAGTCTAAACCGAGGGTGGTTTTTGCCTATTGTGGCGAGACATTATGAGACTTCTTTCACTGATAATAAAATGACTGCATACGAGAGACCCCTAGACACAACTTAGACCATTTCTGGTTCTAGGCCATAAAAGAATTAACTTTTCTAATTAACGCATAAAACTTGTGCCAACTTGTGTCTGGTGCCCTAAATTGTCTTGCAAATTGCTATAGACCCGCCTCTCTTCTTTCTCTATTTTTAGGACATAATTAAATAGAAAACTGTTATATAAATTTAGGTTTGAAATCGATTCGAAACAATATTTATGCAGCTGAAAGTTTTGTGTCATAAAAAACAGAAAGAGAGAGAGAGAGAGAGATACAGTGGTAGAGGGGAGAACAAAGAGTTGTTTGGGGTAGAATGGGGCCAACCCCTGGCAAAAGCTATGTGTCAATGTTGACACCCCCAAAAACCGCACAAAGCCAAACCGCCAGCGTCGACGTCAATGCCGTTGCCGATGCCGTTGCTGTTGCCGCCTTTTGCTGATGCTGCATGAGGCAAGTCAACCCCAAAAAGCCGAAAAACTGGCTTCAACTGGGTCGGTCGGACGGTCGGTTCGGTTGGCTGTAAACATTTTGTGGTTTGCTGGCGCCAAACTTTGCAAATAACTCACAAGTAGAACGGGTCCGTGAGTGAGAGTGGAAATGGAATGGAACGGAAACGGAAGTACTTACCTCAGCAGGCTGCCGGCATGAGATCGATAAGTGGGCGGTGGTGAATTGCCACGCACCACGCCATTCTGACGATCGCGGTCCAAGAGCAAAAGTCTGTCAAATGAAAGAAAAAAGGGAAAAATGTGTAAGTAACGGAGAGAAAGGGTGGGAAAGGTGGTTAAAAAGGTACAGCAAAATGCTTTTGCATAATTATACATAATGCAATTAATTGCGCAAGGACATGCTAACCGCGAACCGCAAAAAACGCCGAGTGGTGGTGTCCAACTTCAGAGTGAGAGAGACAGAGAGAGAGAGGTACTCTCGTCTGTCCTTTGGTAAATTATGTTCATTTGAGCATATCCTTACCTGAGTCGATATTCCTGCATGCTGGCCTGATACGAGGGCGGCGGTGGTCGATGTTGAAACTCGGGATAGAGTAGACCATGAGGTGCCCCACCACCGCGACTGCAGGGACGGCGTCCGCAGCGACCCAGATCGACACTCGTTCCAAGACCAAGGCAACTTTGGCCACCCGGCGCTGTCATCCGCCAGGCAGCTCCACTCACTGTGACCAAAACAACGCCAACTCCTGCAATAAGAAAGAAAAGAGAAATGGAAAAGATTTAATGCCAGAGTTATACAGAAAATTGCGCTTGCTGCTCCTCTCGCCCCCCTCTTCCAATTAATGGTTAGCTAAATTGGCATTGGAGCTGGAGAGTCGGGGAATCTCCTCATATTTTGGCCTGTTGAACAATGGCAAATTTAATTAGCCGTCAAAGCTGGCCTGAGTGGGCGTGTCAGGGCAATTACCAACTCACTTAGAGACAAGTCAGACAGCAGGCTGGCAGCAGGCAACAGCCAGAGTCTAATCATCCCAGTCCCAGGCCAAAAAAAAAAAAAAAAAAAAAAAAACAGACTTTCACTTTCTTCTCAAAAACCAGGGAAAAACTACAGTCGAAAAAATGAAAACCAGAAGGAGTTGTCTATCAGTGGAGCGTGTCATCATGGCAAACAATGCTTCAAACAGGGGCCTCGACAGAGACACACACACGCGACACTTAACAGAAGACAATTTTATTATGACTATAGCGAAATTCATTTTCATTTTCAGTTTTCATGAGCAATTTGCGCTCACAATTTGTGCGTTTGTTGTGACATTTGACAAAAGCCTCAAAAGACCAAAGACCTCAGACCGCCGCACGGTGAAGACCTCGACAAGTCATCATCTCTATTATATGCCACATACGCTTCGCACTGCCTTTCGTCTTGTCCCCCTCTGGTCTTCTACTCGTATTTGGCTGACTGCCTTGATTGCCATTAAATTATGTAAAATGCTGTTACACTGAGCATTTTTTCTACACTCTAACACTGAAAGTTGGGGTATATTGGCAAGAGAACTAGAAAAGTTTCAAGTTTTATTAACTTATGAATGGCAATTATGATTTGGTATTGAGAATTTGAATCTAAAAACGTGACTGTATCATTCATCCTGGAAGCTATGAAGATCAATGGTTTAGAATTTATCGATTTAAAGTAGAGGTTAAATATTCCACATTATCTACAGCTCTTTGAGGTTCTAACTCGGTCAGTTTTTAGACAATATTGAGAAATATAATTGACATCAAACAAAGCAACGATAACACCAAAAATTGTCCGAAACTATGAAGACTAACTTGTCCAGGTTTGATCGCTTCAGCACAAAACTTAAATATTTTCTAATATCCCAAACTACATAAAGGTTTAACTCGTTGTCTTTCGATATATATTTCCAAATGTTTACTTCAGACTAGACATAATATAAATATTTTATATCTTAAGTCGCTAAATGGCAAACAATCCAACACTTTTAAGGTTATTAATTTCTTCTACGCACACAAAAGGGTATACAAATATCGTTGTAACATTGTTCCCTCATTTAGTGTTTTATTGTTCGCTTCGTCTTGTGTTTGTGTTGTTTTTTTTGGTAATTGCCACCGAAAATGGCGCAATGTCACGCTTCGAGTGCTCAAACTAAACGCCCCGCACAATTGATTAGACTTGGCATACATAATGCAAAAATGGGCCTCTGCCCCCTCCCAATAATAAGCCTAATTTACCTCTCCTCCCCACCCATCAGTGGCATAATTGTCGGTGCACTTGTTTCGTTCAGTGCCGCAAAGTCTCTTGGCCCCGCATTCTACGTGCCCTCAGTAAACTTGGCTTAATTGTGGGTGGGAGTGGGAGCCGTTCTCTAGATTAAACTTTGTGCTGACTGATAGGCGAATGTAAGCAAGTGACTCATTCATCAGAGAGACATGTGAGAAACTGAATCGAAACTTTTTCAGCTATTATGAAACAGTTTATGAATGAAGCGCCACACATAAATTCTTTTTCAGTTTTCGAGCAAAATGCAAACGATTGCAAAATCTCTTGTTTTGGCGGTTTAAAAATAAAATTCAATGCCATGATGTCTGGCTAAAATAGTTCATTGATAAACATTATTCATGTCTTAAAGGTTAAGACAACAGAGGTTTTTCTTATTACAATGTATCTTTACACGTTTTGTCCTAGAAAATGTAATTCAGCTGGCCAATTTTATCTATAATTTTAGAATCTAAGAAATGAATAAATTTCTATACAATTTCGCGAGGTAAATTTTGTTGTTTTTGATTGCTCGCATTAAAAATAGATAGAGGTCTATTATTCGTTTTCCAATAAGTTGCTGTTTAGGCCTTTTATTATGTAATAAATATCACAATTTTAAAATCTTAAGGCCTAAAAACTATTTGCAATCCTACAGATTTAATAAAGTTAAACTGCGCTACGTTGCAAGGACTCTCTAAGGACACCAAGCATTTAAATCGCAATGTCACAGCTGCCATCGACATTTTTCTTATAGGATTTGTTTTTCAAAGCTTTTTGATTACCAATTGAGCGATTGAGTTTATATTGAATACCATTATTTAAGAATAATTGTATACTTGTATGCAATTAACATGATTATGAGTGAATAATCAATGAATAATGTAAAATTAGGCAAAACCGCGTCTAAGAATTGTAAAATAAAAATCGCTGATTGTAAGTCATACTCTGCTTTAATTATCGTTATAAATTTTCAATGTCTTTTCGTATAGGTTCATTCAGAAATTTACAGACTTAGAAATTATTATTTAATTGAAGACAGATGGCAAAAATCACTTTGAATTCCAAAAGGAATAAAAACATTTTTATTTTTACAAATTTTTTAAACCATTTTCTTTTATTCTTCCCCAAATTTTCCATTTAGCTTAAAGCATTGCTGCTTAAAAACAAAAACAATTATTAACAACTTGAGCTGAGGACCATGAAAGTGACTAAATACAAAGTATATATTTGGTCGGTTAAATTGGTTCGAAAACTTATGCAACTGGCTGAGACCCTTTTCTTTTACTCGTTTGTAAACTCAATTGGACATGCTCTACAGTTCACTATGCAGCAAATTGGTCTTTTGGAAAGCAAAGCCAAAAATGAAATTGCACAAGTTGAACTTTAAATATGGAAAACTATCTTTCTCTCATAGTCAGCTAGCTGCAGCCTGTTGATCATCTAACTGACAGCATTCCCCAGTTAGTTGGCAACAGAGATAGAAAAAAGCGAGGAGAAAGACAGAAACAGAAAGAGGGATAGGAAAGGGAGAGATGGAGAGGAAGAGAAAAAATCATAGCCGGAACTAAATGCTCTGTCAATATTGACAGACTTTTCTTGTCTGGTTACAAATTTGTTTGTTCTTCGAACTGGGTCAGCAGATACTTTCCTCTGAACCTCTCCTCCTTATCTTATTGTAGGTGAGGTTGGAGAAACCCCCCTTCAAACAGACAAAAAAAAAAAAAAAGACCGACCCGAATGCCATATCTACATAATTGTAACAATTGTAAGCAAACACACAGAGAGGGAGATAGTCAAAAGTGACTTTTTCACAGTCTCCCACTCCCCACGTCTTTCGCCTCACTCTTCCCCCAAATAGCACAATGACAAACGAATTGTGCAAACATCATTGCCATTTTAATGACATTTTTCTTTTTTTTCCCTGTGAGATTGCGTAATCTCTTGTTCATTTTTTTCTTTTTGTACTTACCAATCATTAGCAGGGCGGCTGTGAGATGGGAATTGGTGGGTCCAGCCAGTCCGGTGGCACCTAAAGCAGCTCCGCCTAGAGCACAAGCCAGACCGCCCAAGGCTACGACGGCAATGAGGGCACGCAGAGGTGGCCCGGCAAACCATTGCCCGCAACATCCCTTCCCCGAACGCTCTGAGGGGGATCTGTAACGAAAAATAAACAGTCGTTTTGTGTTTTAGTGTTTTTGGTCGATAAAGAAAATGAGCGTTGAAATGCCAAATGGGAAATGGAAAATGGAAAATGGCAAAAATTTGTTTGAGCAGGTGTTTCGTCTACGGCTGGGAAAACCTACACACACACAGGGAAAGAGACCAACAGAGAGCCAGGCGAAGGCAAGGACACTGGCCCATTGCCAATTGCCAGATGTTTTATTTCATCGTGTAAAAATTCCTAGCCGAGAGTCCTTCGCTCTCTCTCTCTCTCGTAGTCTTTTGTCCTGGCTCGTGTGCAATTGTTGTAATTTAATGATTTATGTGCCAAAAATTTGCGCACAATAAAAGCAGAGGAAATAGAGGGAGAGAGGGAAATGAGGAGAGTGTAAGATGCAGACCAGACGACATAAAATATTTGTCGCAGCAAAAGGACAATTTATGCCATGCCCAACCAAAAGACCAGAAGCAGCCACGAGGCGAGAACATGTGCGTGTGTGTGTGTGCGTAAATTCATTAGGAGGACACAACACAAAGCGGCAACTTCCTTAGAAGGAAAAACCCCTTTTTGGTCCCTTTTTCGGCTAGTTTCGCCGAGGACTCTTTCAACAATTAGATGATGGAAGGAGATGCTGAAAATATTTATAGGCAGACAGCTGTCTTTTCATCTCTCTATCTCACTCTCTCACACTATTTGTTTGTTGCTCTCTGTCTTTTGTGTCATCGAAGCAATTTTTGGCCAAACAAGTTTTGGGGGCAAAGAAATGATAAATTGTTGGAAAATTACGTGCATAAAAGACCAAAAATAAGAGAGGCCGGAAATTTATGTTTAATAATTTGGTTGGTTTATTTTTTTCTCCATTTTTTTTGGTGGGCGTTGCGCAAAAGTGGAGGATTTCCAAGGATTTTTATGACATGCCATTAAAAATATATGTATACAAATCGAGTTGAGAGAGAGTATGAGAGCCAAACGAAAGGGTATCCCCAGAGGGGTCCATCCCTATGAATGTGTGTGGATGTCGGTGTAGGGTCGTGTCACAGTCAGAGTCGGAGTCGGATTCTGTCAGCAGCATTAATGTTTCATCAGTTGTCATGTCATGATAAATAAGATCTTTTTAGCGCATCATTGTTCATATGCCAAAAACACACACAGAGAGAGAGAGAGAGAGAGAGAGAGAGAGAGAGGAAGACCGACAGGCAGACAGACAGTCAGTTACACTGATACAAAACACACACAGTCACACTTAGATAGAGACACGGAAATGAGCTCGCAGAAAATACCAAAAAAGGTAAGACTCAATGATGAGTTTCATAACAATAAACACGAAAATATTGTCTAACTCGGGATGGATGGAAGGCTGGATGGGAAATAAAATGGAATTACAATAAGTTCTTTCAATATAAACTTTGTTCCCATAGTTTTTCATGTCTACACACAAATGAGTATGAATATATCTTTTAAGGGTGTAAAGAGGGCAGAGGCAAAAGGAAGTTGGTAACTAAACAATATGAAAATTGAATATTTTACATCTCTTGGTGTTAGAGTGATTCAAAAGCGTAAAGAAATGTCACCAAAGTTACCAATAATAATCTATTTGCAGCTGCAGCTTGAAACTCTCTTTGACTAATTAAATAAGATTTTATTTGCTTGGTAACTACATGTAGTAATTCAGCAGATGAAATCCCAACATAAGGAATTTAGTTTCAATCAAATATAGAAATGTTAGTTTTGGCTAAAGGTTTGCTTTAACTATCGGAAGTTTACTTACTTTGATTTACTTTAGTATGAATTAGTAGTACTTTACCATGAAGATGTAAAATATCAGTGACAATCTTTTGAATACATTTAATAGCTGGATCTGTGTTTCCTAATTCATATTTTAATCAGAAAAATAAGTAGATATATGTACATCCATAGAAACTCTAATTTCTAAAAATTTGATTAAACTTTGAACTATTTCTACAAATTCTTTATCTATTATTTCTAGTAAATTTGCAAATAACAAATGCCACATTTTCAAATAATTGAATTGTAAGTCATAGTAAATTTTATAAAAGAAAAATATCTTTGAAGTCGTAAAGACCTTGGTCGAAATATTGTTTACAAATAATGTATGATATT
Source organism: Drosophila equinoxialis (assembly GCA_018150345.1). Lineage (NCBI taxonomy): Eukaryota > Metazoa > Arthropoda > Insecta > Diptera > Drosophilidae > Drosophila > Drosophila equinoxialis. Next base: position 15,103,638 of record JAECWI010000001.1, read on the forward strand.
TTTGAGAAACAAATTGGGCAAAGCAATTAAATCAAATGTTTATTTTTTGGTTCTGAAAAACATATTGCTCATCGAGCGAATTATTCAAATTGTAAACTATTCAGAGGAATATTCACTCTGGCAATCATTTGGTCACCCCTCCCTCACACTCTTTTCGTTTGGCCAGCTACGTCCATGTGGTGGATGCATTGTCGACCCCATGCTAGGGACAAACTTCAACTACATTCGTCGATTGGCGTCTTTTCATTCATTGAGTGAAGTGCCTCCCATGGAGGCGGCGGCAATGACCCAAGACAAAAGCCCCAAGAGATGGAGAAAACTAGAAAAGATCAAATGTTACGTGCAGGCTACAATGCTCCTATGTAAAATGATTGATTAACAAATTAGGCATACTCACACACACACACACACACACACACACACGGGCCCAAACTATTGTGAGTGTGTGAAAGGAAGTGTGTGTGCCAAGGGTGATGAGTTGGAATGGAATGAGAATTAGAGGAAAGTTGAGTTGAGATGCGGCAATTGAAATCGAATCCATGCATAAGCATTTCGAATTAGTGAGAATTTCACACACAAACACACAAATACCCACACACTTAAACACATTCGTGTGTTTATGGGTTAATGCATCATTTGGTGATAGTTTTGTGTGGCATTCGTTTTGCATAGATGCGCTAATTGGTAGTGAAACTTGGCCAGTTACTGCGCATTTTAGTAAGTACAAGCCACTAGTTTAATAAACTCTGTGACTAACTAAATCAGTGCCGGACTAAGGTGTAAACTTTCAAAGGGGAGAAATTGAGAATTTCAACTTCATATAAAATTTAAGTATAAAATGGTATTAAATTCTTCTTTTGTTATCCAAGCCTATTCCGCACCTTTAAATAATAGTTGGTTTATTTTACCTCTCACACACTTCCCCTAGATCCGCTCCTGAACTAACTTAAGCCAACTGAGCTACTAGTAGCTTCTATTCAAGGTGAATTTTGTATGTATACATAAGCATATACTTATAATTCGGCTGAACATAATGTGGTTCAGGGTTATAGACTTAAGGCTTATTATACTTGTTTATAAGTAGTCAGTGAGTTAGTTAGTTAGTCGCCCAGCCAGTCTGTCCATCACTCAGGCAATTATTCAATCAATGCAACAACAACTACAACTATTGCATTAAGTTATTGCATTAAGTTTTCATTTATTAATTGCAATTTGTAATTACCAACATTGACACAGTTTTTTTTTTTTTTTATAACTTTTTGCCTCTTTTGCTGTTGTTTCTGCTGCTGCTTCTGCCTCTGCACTTAATATTAACTTTCGTTTTTCTCTGGGTTTTCCATATATTAAATGGCGGCTCACTTCCGTTGCTCCCGCCGGCAGCTGTCACATTGACATTTACATGCGAGTGAACAATTTACAATTGATTAAGCAATTTGCAACGAGAAAACGTAAAATATAAAAAAGTGAAAGAGAGCGCCAACTTTATTACAATAAAACACTTGGGGCTTGGGCAGCAAAGATTGTTCCTTTTAGTCACTATCAGCAACATTTCCGCAGCAGCAGCAACTAACAGCGGCAACATTTTTATATGCCCATAAAACTGGGGCATAAATTTGCCTTCAACACCACCAACCACCCTGGGCTTCCCCCTCCCTTCACCACTGCCTACCACGCAGCAATTAGTTCATACTGCGAGTGGCGTCTAATCAAAATTTAATGACTATCTCTCTATGGAGCGCCCCCAAGAGCAATTTAAATTTATTTGTTCTTAAACATAATCCCAAGATAATCAAACCAACAAAAAACATCTACACTCACACACACACACACACACACACACACTTTGATGGATTTATTAATAATGCTTTAGTTTGCGGGGTACATACAATTCAGATTCAATTTTTGTATATTTTTTTCTTTCTTGGCTTATGTAATTGCAACTAAACAGAAATGAGGCAATGCAGGCCAAGCAGGGCCAGGCCAAAGCCAGAGTCAGAGCCAAAAATTGTACAGGCAAAGCAAATTGAAATAATTAGCCGAAAAAGTTAATAACATTGGCACATTTACGTTACAAGACCCAGACAACAAGCCAACAATAAAATCCACAACCAACCAACAAAAGCCAAACAAAAACCATTAACAATACGAGAGAATAAAGAGCATAGAAAACACGGCAAATTAAATAATGATTTTTCACAATAGAATGGATTGAGTTTTGGGGCTTTTACAATAATACCCTGTAGTCCCCAATAGAAGAGACCATGAGAGTGTCAGTTATTCCTAGATATTGTTCCCTAATGAACAGATTGATAGATGTTCAAATAAGTATACGAATAAATGGATATGTTTGCTGGTTACAGTAGATATAGATGGGCATCTAAGTATAAAGATGGATAGATGGAATGAGGTATCGATACCTCTAGACTCTATCGATAAAGTCTACTATGATATTTACATACATAGATAGTTGGATAAGTGGATAAGCAGATGAAGAGATAGATATCAATCTCGAAGTCTATATATCTATCCACATATTAGATTCCATTGATTCCATCTATTAAAATCTAATCCCTTACTCTAGACGTAGCCATATCACACTCTTATAAGAGGGTATCACAATTGTCGTTTCCCACTTCAAATTTAGAGAGTGCGTAATTTTTATTTAGCTCACTGACAAAGCGATTTCTGTTTATTTTTGTTAGAAAATTGCCCCAGCTGGTGAATTTGGCATTAGCTCAGCCGTTCAGCGAGTGTGAGAGAGAGACCCAAACGAAGTGGAAACTAAGTGGGCGCAAACCCATTTTCAACTTTCAATCAAAGGCCCCTCCAACAAACGGCTAAACCATACACCCTCCCACTTCCCAATGGGGCCTCGTCCAACCCCTCCTGCCCTCTCCTGCGATCTACTCAAATGAAGGCATAATTACAGCGTTAGAGCTTTTCAACTTTGCCGCAGTTCTGATTTGTAATGGGGGGTTTTTTCATTCTTTTATTTTTGGTGGAATACCCTTTCAGATTAAAATCCATTGCCATGAAACTTAATTTTAAAAGGCTTTGATTCAATAAAGTTTTAATTTCGAATTATCTACTTGAAGTTTGAAAAAAAAACAACGACTCAACGTTGATATGATTGAAAACCCAAAACTCTCTTTGTTTCCATCTTAGAATTCCTCAAATTTCTGGACAGGATTAAACAAAGAGCAATGTTGACCTTGTAACTAGAAATTGTTTAACTTGCACCTGCACTTATGGCTTAACTTATCACTGAACATTCTGTTCATTGCATTATGAAAGGGTATACAAAATTTGGCATACTTAAAGTTAACTTCGATCCTTCAGTTGGCTTTTTGTTTCCTCTTGGTCTTGCGGGTTCTCAGTCCTTTTTCGAATGTAGATTAGTTTCTTTTTTTTTGTGGTTTATTTTTTTGTGAGCTCAGTTGAGATTTGGGTCATAATTATAATTGTTTTACATGTAATTCTCTTGGTTAGAAATCATAAATAAATTCTTGAGAAATAAAAATAAGTTTTTGTAGATGGTAGGAATGTGGAATAGACTAAAACATGTTGTAGTTGGAGTAGGAAAAAAGTCAGGTGTCATGACAATTTAAAGACTTCAAAGAATTCGTCAGACAGATGATAAAAGGAGACAAGAGCTGAGCATAGAAAAAATATAAAAACATGTCTTACTGCCTAGATATAGCCCACACTCTTTGCACTTCTTTTTCCCCCCTTTTCAAATGTGTTTTTTTATACATATATCTTTAATAAAATGAGAAACCAGTGGCAGCAGTTAGAGTAAAGTCAGAAGAACATGACATTCACCCAACATTAAAATCGCATATAAAAATGAAAGCAAACACAGAAACACTAAGAGAAACGAAACGAAGAACGAAAGAAAAACTGACAGAAAACTATAAAATATCCCAGTAAAAGAGACAAAGTCACGTTGTGTGTTTTGCTGTGTGTTGGAGTAAAAGTAACAATCACACACCAACTAACACACACACAGAGGTCCAACGTGTATATATGTATATATACATATAGAATGAAGATCCGCAGATACTCGTACTTCTTTCTGACCTACTAACAAACAGCACACAGAAAGAAAAAACCTGAAGACGACGACGACGACGACGGGCTCTGGCTTGGGGTCCGAGTCTGAAATTCAACTTGGGCAGCGTTGGAAAACGCTTTGACGCTTGACTGAAGCCAAAATGCTGAACTCTAGTTAAGCTCAAATTGCTCTCCCCCTCACACTCTGTGTGTGTGTCTCTTTCTATCTATCTCAAACCCGAATGAAAAGTATCTAAAAGTATATTAAAGAGCCACAGTCATACCCAGGCAAGAGCTGGAGAGCTGAAGTTGAAGGCAGTGTTTAAGGTGGGCGTAACACGAGCTTGCGACTTCAGACAATATAAAGTTGAGTTGTCAGTTAAAATGTGGCACGAGGGGTCGGCGGAAGGATGGAAGGTGCTGGGTGGCTGTTGCATCCACTGGAGTGGAGCATGTCAGAAGGTGATGGTGATGGTGACGTTTGGCCCCATACCCACTACCATTTTCTCCCTTGTTCAAAGTGAGCTTTTAATGCGAGTGTAAAAGATTATACGAGTATGGGGGCAAACTTTTGCACTAACGGTCTATTCTGTCCATTTTACACTCAAAGAAAAGTGTATAAAGTAGATGCAGATGTAAACAAACTGAATCGAATTTCAAATTTGATTTATGTTTATGATAAATAAAATAGATTTGAAACGGGAGTAAACCGAAACGAATACACTTTGATTGCCAATTAGAATGTTCTTTCAATATTCTTTATGACTTCTTTTAGCCATTTTTAATTGCTATTAATCATGATTTATAGATTTCCCAATTTATATAACCAGTAAACTTTTTTAATCATTTTGTTATAGTGATTTATTTAGTTGAATTAAGTTAATCAAACAATTATTGAGATGCTTTGTACAATTTGTGATGCAATTTTCGTTGATTAATAGATAAAAACTAAATCAAATATATTTCTATTAGGATTATGAATCAATTTTAGGTGCAATTGCTGTTCTCCTAATTGTACAGAATGCTTCTTGCTTTATGGTAGTTAACACAATAGGAAAAACTTTCTCAGAGAAATGTTTAATGAAGCATTCTCTTCAGGTAATTCTGACATATATAATTAGTTCATTTATACATTTATTTTACGAATTAGTAATTGCTACGTGCAAATCTAATTACTACACGACAGTTTGACTATATTTTAATTATTATTACTTTTTATCATTTCCATTAAACTGTCAAGTTGATTAGCATTACTTTGACCAATTTTAAATATATTTTCTTCTTTAAGTTCCTATTTCTTTATGGTTATTGGAAATTAAGATAAAAAACTAGCAACAAATGTTTCTTATAAATTGGTATTGAGGTTTAACGGCATCTCTTAAATTTAGTTTGTTGCTGAAACTTTTACTGTATCTCTGTTTGTTTAAGTAACTTTGCTCCGATTTAAATTAGTAGCATGTTAAATGCAATTTAATGGCCATAAGTTTTTGTGTCTTTGTTTTTTGGCTTTTCGCTCAGTGGAGCAATGGCCCAGGCAATGGCAGACAAAGTTTGCCAAAACGTTTATTGCCAATTTTTGAATGCATAAAATGCAAGAGTTGCCAACAATTGACGCCCACGCATCCTCCAGATCTAGCCTAGATTTGTGCTTCCTCTACCCATTTCCCCACTCCCCCATTATCACCATCATCATCATCATCTTCTTTTTCTGGGTGTATATATAGGGCAGCATGCCAAGTGTGGCCAACTGCAGTAGACATGCTGACTGCTGCCTTCAGCCAAATGGCTTGTGGGCATTTCTTATGCTTTTATATAAAACACATCACCCACACACACATACACACATACTCGGGCAGTGCCAGAAAAACACACTCCATGGAACACACTGGGAACAAGTGCCAAACATCGTGACGACTACGACGACGACAGCAGCAGAAGCAACAGCAACAGCAACTGGAGGCCACTATTGCGTTGTTTGAGGCATTTCTAATTTCAGATCCGTTTCTAATTTCTGGCTTTCATGTGGCACACACACACATACAGTCACTCGCATACTTATACACACACACGCAGCGAGTCAGTCGGCATCCGGGTTGGCAATTACTTTTACATGTTGCCGACGCGACAGCAGCAACAACAGCAATAGCAACAGCAACTTTTATGCTGCTGCAGAGACGCAGAAAGAACCGCAGCCAATGTGGCGCGAACACACACACATACACACTAACACACACTGGGCGCACACGCTTAAGTGGCTGCGTCATTAGGCTCCAAAAGCTGGATGTTGGTGATGTTGCTGTTGCTCCCGATGCTCGTCGCTTGCCAAATTGCTGCTGTTGCAAGCAGCTCTCGCAACGACTGGATTTGTCATATAAATATATATATCTGTATATACATATATATAAATTAAATTCTTAAATTGCTCGTTAGCTCATCATGATGTTGCTGCCGTTGCCTATGTTGGTTGCTGTTGGTTCTCATTCATGCAGTTGTCGTTTTTGTCGTCGTCGTTTCTCTATGATGGGCAACAATAACAATAATCATGCCGCCAACAGCAGCAGCAACACTGGCCCATAATCTAGGTCATTTCAATTTGTTGTTGTTGTTGTTGTTGTCATTGTCGCTGCTTTTGTTTTTATTTTTATTTCAACCAACCAACCCCGCCAATCCCCTCTACGGACACTGATTTCACTCGAATTCTATGCGCTTTTAATATAATGCTGTGGCATCTTCAAGTGATTTAATTTAGCACCAAATGGTTTTTATTTGTTGAACGAGTAAGCGACCCAAACGAAATGAACAAATGAACACTTGGAAAGAGGAAAATGGAAGCTATATTTTTATATATACATATTAATATGATCTCTCTCAAAACGCAGAGGAAAAACGAAAAATTTCAACACCCCAAGAAACATTCAACACTCGCTGCCATTAATTAGAATATCATAAAAGAAAATACGAAATAGATGACACAAGTGGAAGATAAGGGATAAGTTAACGTGATTCCTTACACAAAGTGACAGCTTTGAAATATTCTTGATATTTTTGGGAGGCCTTTGTTGGCATCAAGTGTGCTTCATCTGTTTGTGTGTGAATCATTGAACTTCACTGTTCACTGGAGTGAGTCAAAATCGCTCGAGACAAAGGCAATTGAACTTATGGCTGGCCCATCTCTCCTTGCTGTGCATGATCGTAAAGCAAAAACAAAAAAAATGCCATAATTTTTCAATTTCAATTTTTAATCATCTTTTGCTTCGATAAAATTCTTCAAGCATCATTAAAAATTTTGTCAATTCCAGCGTGATGATCTTCAGTGTTTGTGGGTCAATGTTAATTGAATGAATATCATTACATCAAGATGAGATGATGATTTTTATATACCCTTGCAGTTTAATTGCTTTTGGGATAACCACGATCTTTCGATTACGATTTTGGGCCTGATTTTATTGCTTCTGCCCTTCGAAACATTAAATAAGTTCTCTTCGGTGTGTAATATAGTCGATTGTAGATCAATTGGCAGTGTTCTCACCTATAACATATATCTCGTCTTGAAGGAGATAGACTTAAGAGAATAATATATAAATTATTAGCTGAAGATAGTTAATTCGATATAGCATACGTAATTAAAACTGAGTTACTAAATGACGATTTGGTTTTGTCATCGGATATTTTTCAAGCCTAATTGGCAAAATATCAAATGCAATCTGGTTGATTGACAATTAATTGGTCATTGTCTGCTTTCTATAAATCTATTCCTTCTCTTGTATCGATTGTTTCCAAATCCAGTGAATATACATAATATATATCTTAAGCAAGTGGAAAAGATTATGTGATTGAGATACTTTTGGTAAGCACTGCCAATATTTGTGTCTGTACAAGTTTTCTCTGTCCATTGCATTAATTACTTTAATCAAATTGTCTTTAATAACAAAATTCGATAAGAAAATTTGAGAAAATGCAAATAACTTAATGAAGCATAATTTGCTGAAACATTTCAATTCGTTTTGCCTTGACTTAACGCTTAACGCATTTAAAATTTAAATAAAAAAGAAATGTGGGCAAAAGAGGGAGTAGTCAGACACTTAATCATATATCGTATGTACGAGATGATTATGTTTGGAATGTATGTAATTATTTAATTACCGTGGAACCTGCGTGAATGCTGCATGTATTTGATTATGACACCTGATGACCCTGCGGCGACCACACGGCGGATTGATGGGGCAAAAGTGTGAAAAATACACATACACTGGCACACACAAAGTGCGTAAAGTCAAAGAGAATTAAATGAAGTACTTCCATTTTGCAGCCTACAGAGAATGGGTGAAAGTTTATCCCCAAGAGGCAGCAGAGAGGGGGAGACTTAATGACAGGATGATGGCGACGGCGGCGGCAACATAAAATTAATTGCAGAGGGAAAACCTATTTTCTCCCCTCTGCTCTCTCCCTCTCTCTGTCTATAGCTCTCCTTCCCATCTTTATGATTTTAGCCATTTTAATTGCAGGCTAAATGCAGCAAGCTATTAACCCATTTTTGCCATCACGTTATGACGCTTTGCTGAAGAGGCCGGATCGATGCCTCGACCATACATTCATCAGTCGGAGTTTGCCAATTATTGAATCGAAGTTACAAGAAAGTTTAAACTCAAACCCACAAACACAAACACAGACCGAAAAGAAAAAAAATACTTGTACAAAACCAATAAGTGCAAACAATTCAAATTATGCAAAAACTTTACCCATGGCAAGAGCGCGCAATTTATTGCGGAATTTCGAAATGGAAAGAATGTCCCCAGAGAGATTCTGGAGTAGGCACTCCTACTATTCACTATCCACTAGAGTCGTGCGGGTTGCTGGTAGGACAAATCCCAGACGCCAATGCGAAGGTCACCCAAAATGGCCAATAAAATGAAATTCCACAGCCAAATCCAATAAAATAAAAGCAGAAGAAAAAAAAAACCAAAAAAAAAAACCAGTGGAATGAGAGAGCAAAGAAAATGCAACCCATTTGAAATCGTTGACAAATCGAATGCCTTAGACATGATGGTAGAAGGTTATGGGTAAGAGTATTACAGCATAAAGTTTGCAATTCGGTTCTGGCTTTTCATTGTTCTAAAGTGCTTTTGACCTCCAACCTCCCCCACACACACGCCCTCTGTCTCTCTCTTAGCCTCTCTGCCCCCATCTCTCTCGCTCTGTTTAACTGCAAATGTTATGCGAAAAAGGAAAAGCAGAAGCGGAAAATCGTCTGCGTCTTCGACTTGCTTTTCAAGTGTCGCCCAGTGGCTTCCAATTGAGTTTCGGATTTTTCGTTTCTTCGTCTTTTTCTTTCGTCATGAGCATACCCTGTAACCACTGCATTGTAAAGGGTATTTGAAACTTTGTGAAATGGCGTGGTAAAGTAACTTCTTAGTGAGGTAAATATAAGAGATATTTATACCATACACCCATAGGGTGAAATGGTATATTAAAGTCGCCAAAATGTATGTAACAGGCAGAAGGAAGCTTTTCCGACCCCATAAAGTATATATATTCTTGATCAGCATCAACAGCCGAGTCGATCTAGCCATGTCCGTCTGTCCGTCCGTCTGTCCGTCCGTCCGTCCGTCCGTCCGTATGAACGCGTAGATCTCAGAGACTATAAGAGATAGAGCCACCAAATTTGGTATGTAGGCTCATGTAGTATGTAGAGTGATCAAGTTTATTTCAAATTTTTGCCACGCCCCTTTCCGCCCCCGCAATTCAAAAAAAACGTTTATCTCAAAAACTATTGTAGCTAGATACACCATATTTGGTATGTATATTTGCTTAGTAAATGCGCTCATTTTGCATGTATAAAGATTTTGCCACGCCCCTTTCCGCCCCCGAAATTTGAAAAACTCGAATATCTCGCGTAATTTTTTACCTTGTGCAATCAAATTTGGCACACTTAAATTTGATACTAATACCCAGCAAAATACCAAATTTGATCAAAATCGGACAAAAAATAGCTGAGTTATGCATATAAACGTTTTTGCATAAGGCCGGAGATGGCCGTTGGCGGGTGGGGGCGCTAGGGTGCTTATATGCATAAGTGCGCGAGATACTGAAATATGCTAGTAAAAAGCATGTGAACAGAATTTCTTAAAATAGGCAAATGCATTAGTTATTACAAATTTGAAATATTTGTTTTACTGGTGTATGGTATACCCAAGTCGGCGGGACGACTTACTTACTTCATTTTGTTTAGCCGACTTGGAAAACTTAGACCCAACATTGGCCAACTTCTCGGCCTATTCATTTGCTCTGGTACCTACAGGGTACCTCAAAGTCGTTGACCATTAATTCATCAACTTCCTTTTGTTGGGTTTGGGTAACATTTCTTTTTTTCGGCCATAGCCAATTTGATGCGGCGGATTTGGATTTAGATTCAGATTTGGCGTTTGTTTTTACGATGCCAGGATACACTCCTGCAGCGCAGAAGAATGTAAAATGCCAGAGAAGGAGGAAGTAGGCGAGACGTTTCGAAGGCGTTCTGCCATGTAAAGGAACCGTTTGTCGTTTTTTGTTTTTGCTTGTCTCCAGCCGGAAATTGCTGCCATCGATAGCCTGTCCCACGCAAATCTTGAAGTGGCAGCCGGAGAACAGCGGGATATACACTTTTTTTGGTGCCATTTTTTTTCTTGGTTCCATCTTTTCTTTTCGTTTAGTTTCATCTTTTCTTTTCTTTTACTTTTGCGGCGATTTGCATAAGCGGCCAGGCATGAAAATGACACAGCAAAAGTAAAAGAAAAAGATTAAGACAAATACAAATCAGTGCATAATTTTTCTATTAAACATTTTCGGCCAACAAAAAAGACTCGACAGAGAGACAGGACACGTCCACCTGGCGAGCGAGAGGATTGGTTGGGGGATGTGTCCTACCGAATTTGAGTCACGTCCGTGCACAATTCATTTGCAGCTTTACTTTCAATTTTGTGGCGCTTAGTTTATATTCAATTTTTTTGTTTTGCTGTTTTTTTTTCGGCGATCATTTTAATTTGATGTCTGAATGGGGGAGGATTGGAGGAATTTACCTGAAGAATGGGTGGGTTGAGTTGGCGTTGCCATAGTTTTTCAAAGAGCCCGAACCATCTACATATGCAAATTCTTCGTGGAAACGAAAGTTGCGCCCAAAAGCAAAATGTGGGGAGGGACAATAGCAAAAAAGAAGCAAAAGCCGATTGAAATAAAATACAACTCAAACTCGTGGCAAAAAGCAAAAGCAGAAGCAGCAAATTAAATGAAATACGTGGGACAAATGTGTGTGCATATTGTTGTTGTTGTTGCTAGAGTTACTGCCTCTGCTCGTCTGCTTTTTATATGTCATACATATTCAATAACAGACAAAAATGCAAATTTACAAATGTCTAAAATGGAAAGTGATGGCGAAAACGCGAAACAAAAGCCCAGAGTGTCAGACAGAGAAAGACAGACAGAGAGAGAGAGAGAGAGAGAGAATGAAAGAGTGCGCATTACTTTTGCTTTTTCGAGAATCGAGAAACCATGACCAAGCAATCTAACTTGAAAACCTATCAAATAACTCAGTCAAAATTTATAAAATATTCAGCACATAAAATCAACAGAAATTGATGAGATATCACTTTCGCGTTGAACTTGAAATAAATGTCAGTTGATCGAATGTTCAAATAATATATTTATATATACATTCAATTATATTCAAGACTTGTTTGTCTGTACTTGTGGATCCACAATTCAAAGTGGATAATTGTGTAGCGTTTTATAGATCGAATTTACTTTTTGCTTGGGCAAACTTTGCGACTAAAAGAGACTTGAATACTGAGTATGCCCTTTAATACATTATAATGAGAGAAGGCAACTCTATTAGATGAAACCCAGATGAGCCCACTTTATTCTAGAAATTTGCTTTTAATTTGTATACTTTTAATTGTAATATGATAATGATCCTAATATACTATAGATTAATGGGTCCAATAGCTTCAGTTGATAGATTCAGTTGAATTCAAGTAGAAAACTTATTGGGTAGTGCCACTTTGCCATCTCCAGAAAGGAGCAATCAATATGCTACACATTCGAGTAAACGATCTGGCACAGACATAATTTATGAACGGACGATCTGGTAGTGTTAAAAACATCCTGGATGAATGAGATCAACTACTCAAATTGTTATTCCTTTTTAAGGGCTTTTCATGAAGAACTAATAAACATTTAGGTCACACTGCGGTTAAGCTGTATTTTTTGGATTGCAATTTATAGGCATAGTAAACCATGCCGAATGGATGTTCTCCTCTGCAGATCCAAATGAATGCTCATTTCTTTTTGCCAAGATCACATTCTAATTGATAAGAAAGCTTTATTGGGTTTCAGTTTTTCGCTGTGTAGTTACCTGAGTGGCCAAAAGTCCGTGTTTTGTGCCAACTAAGCCAACATTGGCAACAATATTCAAGTGTTTGATACTCGTGTCCCATTCAATATCAAATACATAAATTGAAAATAAAAAACCCATGCACTTTTGTCTGTGTCTGTACGTACATACATATATATATACGTATATGCAGGCACTTCATCAGCACTATTCATACATATTCATAACTCGGCACGAAATAATAAAACCGAACAAGACCAGAAGAGAGGTGGAGACAACAGAGAGAAAAAGCACATTGGCTTTTAAACGGGCGGACGATGATATCAAATATCAAGTGCTAGCCATAAACAACTTGACCTTGTGCACGTAGCATTTCCCATTTTGGGTCTCTGTGTACTCGGTGTGTTCACTGGGCGGACTGAGACCCAATCCATGCCCAATGCCTCATCGATTACCCATTCACGTTCACACGTTTCGCTTCGTTTCTGTAGCCATGTGTCCATGGTGGCCCCTCTGCCACCTCCTTCTTCTTTTTGGCATTCATCTCTCCAACTCCGTTTTTGGAAATGCTTGTTGGTCATGCTCATAAATGTGGCTAATTTTTAGCGTAACTTTTCTTTATTTTTTGAAGTTCCTCTAACACCTTGCCTGGTGCTTGCCCCTTGGCACGTTGCTGATTGAAATGCTGCTGTGGCTGACTTGGTTTCATTTGGCCCCAAAGTAGTAGTAGAGAAACGACCAATAATATTACATGAAAGAAGCAGAGGAAAAAAAAACAGGTAGGGAAGGAGAAGTCAAATTGTACCAAAGTCGTGATTCAGCTAAAGTTTCTTTTACTTGTTATTTCCTTCTACCTTCTCTCACCTTGTCTTTCTTCTTTATGCTGTCTCTATTTCTTTTAGGAGTTTTTATGTTTGAGTTTTCGAACGTTTTGCGCCACACAATAAATTGCCGAAATCGGTATTATCTTTAAGTAGTTTTAGCACGCAATTCTCACATTGCCATTTGCTCATATTTCTTATTTATTGGCCCCACAGAAAACCAGAAAAAGGCAAACTCTGGGCCCATAGCAAAAGGCAATTAGTTTAAGCCAAGTTTATGGGAGAGAGAATTGCCACTTCAGTTTGGAAATTGTTTCCCTGTATCTCATCCTCTCTGATGACTGATTTTACATACCAACAATACGTACCCATACGAAATGCTTTTCTATAATGATATGGCAAAATAAATACCTGACCAAAAAGTGGTTGCCCCTCTGCTTTAATGATAAACCAAAGAGGGAATCGATATATACATATATGTATGTAGACATACCTGAAATGAGAAAACAAAAGGGGAAAATATAATTTAAATACAATTTCCTATAATGATATGCATTAAAATTAGATGAATGGATGATGTTGATGCCGATGCACATGAATTGTATTTTATAATACAAACGTGTGAACAGTGAGGGAGGGAACACAGAGGGGGAAAGAGTCATCGAGTTGATTGAATGAAAATTTATTATGATAGAAAAGACAATTATCATCAATGTGCGAATTTTTTTCGGGTCTACCAAATGTGCAAATTATCCACAAAAATTTCAAATGCTTGAAGAATTAAAGTTTTAGTTTATAATTTCAAACTTTTAAAAGAGAAACGTTTCTAAAAGACCACAGAAATTAATATTTCTGCGGTTTTGGTTTACAATTTTAGTTCTAATTTGATTTTCAGATTTTAAATTTGACTGCAAATGTGTTTCTAATTTGAGACCGAAAACGAATAAGAACCTGAAATTGGATAGACCAATTTTCTACCAAAAATAAACAGTCATTACGCTTGGATTTGTTAACGGAAGTTGTTGACCCAAAGTTTGTAATTGTCTGGTTAATGATTACTTAATAGCTAAGATTTGATCATCGGATAATATTAGACACGAACTTGTTGTCCATAGTAGCAAAATAGAAAAATTGTTAAGAACAAACAAATTATTACCTGCTAAAATATATTTGGAACGATGTAAAACCTTTGGAGTGTTGTTCGTCTTTAATTTTTTATCAATCTGTTAACATGAACAACATTCCATTGACCCACTGCATCTCAAGTTTCCATCTGCTTTGTCTCAAGTTTTAATTCTCACTCCAAGTAATCTCTCGTTGAGATAAGAGATCCATTTTTGATTTCCAAATCTGGCACGTGTCTTCAATTCGATTAAACAACCAATTAAAGTAGATGGTGACAACACTTTTCAGTAGAAGGACTTTTTTTTTAAAGTTTTCAAAAAGTTGTGTCAGGAGATTTTGGCAAAACTAGTTAGTAAAGTTAATAGTTTATTCAAGACTCTAATTTGTTTCGGGAGATTTGGTATATATTGTCAATGTTTTATTGTCTATGAGCTGGGCACATGGCAGAAAACCTAATTTACGTTTCGCCCCCCCACACATAACAAGCCATAATTCCTAGGCCATTGAATGACAGGCTGTCGTGTGAGCCCAACAACCCTACACTTCCAAACTGTTTTTGTTGTTGTTGCTGATGTTGTTGGTGTTGTCGTTGTATCTGTTGTTTCTGTTGCTAATGTGCAAACGAACTCAATTACGCAGATAAAATACAGTGCCAGGGCCAGTGCCAGAGCAACAAGACAAGCAAAAGCCATAAAAATGCGCATAAAGCGCAAAACTGATTGAGAGTTACACCCAACCACATACACACTCACACACACACACACACACACATACAGAGTGGTGTGCCAGTGTGTATATGTTAAGGGACATCACGCCACAGCGCATTAAAGGAAATTGACGCGGAAACGAAGCGAATAAAAACTACCCCGGCTAACCAAAAGAGACCGACAACCAACAACCATGAGGAGATGAGGAGGATGGGCAAGATGAGGTCCAGCCAGCCACAGCAACAAGCAATTTCCAGCTATCAACATACATATACACACACACATATAGTGATAAGACCATTCTCACTCCCCTTTCTCCTGAAAGTGCTTACTTCATTACGCATAATTTCCTGGGCCTTCTTTCGCTTACAAGTTTTTTCTTTCTTTTCCCCCCTCGACCATTCGTTTATCTTAAAATACAATGACAATGTGAGTTCCAGAGAAGAAGGGTGAGGGAAATGGACACGAAGGCTACTCCTTATCGCTATCGTGTTGCTATGGTTTTTAGCACTAAATGAACTATGGTCAGGGCTGTGTACATATAGCAAAAAGAGACGGAAAGAGCAAAAGGAGATATCTACAATGAGGGTGTCTCCCCCTGATGGTCACTCTCGCTCGCTGGTTGTCCATACTTGCCCACAGCTGGTCACATGTTACTTTATGTATGTATGTTGGCTGGCTGGCTAAAAATTATATGCTGATTGCAGTTTGTCGATAACCGAAACGAAACGAAACCAAATCAAATGAAATGAAATGAAATTATGAGCATGCGGGCGATTTGACTACAAATCGAAAAGTTGACGTTGACTTGCTTCATGTTGCTGCTGCTGCTGCTGTCGCTGTGGTTAACTGACAGACGCCAATGAAGTTGGTTAAAAAAGCAGCAGCAGAAACAGCCACAACAAAAAGTTATAAAAGCCAAAGAATGGGGAGAATAAAAGGAAGATTGAATTTCCAAAACTCAAATAAAGTCGTTGGGAAAATACTCTTCGAGATACTTTAGGTCCATTTCGGTCCATGAGATACTTTCAATAAATTTTACAATTCTTAGGTTTTTAAAGCTGGAATGTTATTTTAATGAACAACAAATGGTAGAAATTGTTAAGCATCTTACTAAATTTGAACAATGATTGAACATTAACATTTAAGGCTTAAACATTGATTTAGTTATAAATGGATGGAAAGTCGGGTGAGAAATTAACTTTAAGTGCAAACTATAATAAAACTAATACTTTAACTGCAGCTGCTGAGACACTTAGCTTCAACTTCTCAAACTAAGAGTTGATTTAACAACTCGAATAAGTTTATTTTTTTTTATAACAAGGATTGCATAAACAACTCTTGGGAAATTCGCATAAAAAACACAATAGCATCATCCAGCCTGTTGCCTTAGCTCAAGGACCTTAAAAGTAATAATGTCTTTGGTTTTAGGGTATGCGAAAGGAAAAAAATCCAAGGCTAGATGAAGATTGACAATGGAAAATGAGGGAATGGCAAGTAGAGAGAGAGGAACTGGGGACTGTGAGGAATGGAAGCCACTGCCATCTCCGTCGTCGTCTCTGTCTCGGCAGTTTCTGTTGCCTGCCGTCATCGTCATCATCTCAAACTAACCGCAGCTGTGCGAGATTTGCAAAACTTGCATTGTAAAATGCAAAAATTGTATGCAACGATGAGGTTTGCCTTTGCCTCTAAAGACACAGGGGAACTGAAGTGACTGGGGGGATGAGGTGTTGGGGGGTTGGCGGGGGCTTAAGCGGCGTCGTGTCTGCGTGTGAAAACTCTACGCAAGTGTGCGTTTAATAGCTCTGCGGCTTGGGGTTGCCAACTTGGACGAAGGGAAAGAAGAGACCCATACTATAGCCGAAAGGAGAGAGAAAGGGCTAAGCCTCATCTTGGGCTCTTTAACTTGCAAAGTACACACACACACACACAGGCAGAGAGAGAGTGAGGAAAGATGAGCGTATAGCTCGGCAAAGAGATCTCGCCGAGAAGGAGAAAGTTTTCTCTATGTCTTTTGGCTTTTGTGGCTAAAGAAGAGATGAGAGCTGCTAGCTGCTTACTGTGAGATGTAAGCTATGAGTGTTGCTTTGTTTCACTTCCACTTGTCTATTAGTTTTTGTTTTTTTTCGACTTTTCTTTTCTTATACCCTCTAAATTAACGATTTAAGTGTGTTGCAAATGCTTGACCAACACTACTCATTTCAGTGTGACATACAATGAATGACGGAGCTGTTTACCAACACTGTTGGTTGGTTCTTTTCAGTTTTTTAAACATGGAAATGCACCAAAATTGGTAAAGAAATACACAGATATTGTAGTTTAAGTTTACATTGAGAAATTTCGGCTTCTATTCCGCTTCATTTGCTTAATATTCCCAACTTTTTTAAGAGCTTTATTTGCATGTACTTACCAACTTACTTAACACAGTAGAAAGTAAGTAAGGTCAAGTCGAGTCTAAATAATTTCACCTTAATACAGGGTATTAGATAGTTGGCGCCTCCAACTTGACATAACACTTCTCCCGCTCTCTCTCTCTCTGTTTGTCTTTTAGTGGGTATCTTTCTTTCTTACTGTTTCTGTATTTTTTTTTTGTTTTTGTATACTGCTCATCCTCTTTTGTCTTCTTTTGTTTTCCAGCTGTTTGGCTACGCTCTTAGTTATTATAGCAAATTATTTGTTTTGACTTTTAGTTTTTTGCCGTCAACTTTTGCTTGTTGTTTGTGTTGTGTTCCCAGCTGCGTCAAATTACCGCCTTTGTCTTGTTGTTGTTGCCGGTGGTGTGCGGTTGCCAGGGAAACATTTCTCAGTTTTCTTGGTTGGTCTTTTTTGTGATTTTTTCAGCTTCAGCTTTTCCATTAGTCGCAAAAGCTTATGAAAGTGCCGCCGTGCTCTCTAATTATAACCCACTCTCGATCTCAGCTACTAGAAGACGACGGTCTTCCAACTCATTTGTAGTTGTCATTGACAGCTCTTGGAGTATTTGGCGAAAAGTGGAAAACTCTTTAAGAGATTACGCATACGCAGCGTGTGACAAATTGTAGAAACCCAGCGGTAGGTACGTAAAGGGTTAGCCCTTATTTGTTTTAGTAATTATGAGAAATGTTTTGTATCAGGCAAAGAGAACAAAGAGGAGTTTACTTGGAAACAAAAACAAAAACATGGAGAAAAACATACATAAATTATATATTTTATTTGCTCAAGTGCTAAAGATACGCCAAAAAAGCCAAACAACAAGGATCCGGTTAAAAAGGGATGTGTACCCCACGCACACATTTGTTAAATGTTTTAATTAATTTACCCAAACGAAACGCGCGAGGATTGCAATGTTGGCTTCTTTCTTTTTTCGGTGGCTTTAATGTTGTCTCTGTCGCTCTCCCTCGCTCTCTCCCGCCACCCTTGAATTGCCTCGGGGGAATTCTCTTACCAAGTAAAACAATATTACAAATAAAACTGTGTAAATGTAGCGGGTGACTCTATGTTTGAGTGTGTGTGTGTGTGTGTTGGATGGGTGTGTGTATCTCTGTGTGTGTCAGGCTGCTTGGCAGACAACTAACAAATAAGCTTTAGCTACAGCAGCACCAACAACAACAACAGTGACAACAAACTGCAAAACTCATTGCACTTTAAATTGAAATCAGTGCGAGACACAAAAGTTCACTTTTTAACCCCCCCAGAGCCACCCTCCCTACCAGTCTCACCTCCCTCTCATCCTTCCCTCTTGACTCTTGTGATTTTTTGGCTGTTCGTTTTTTTCGCGCATTTTGTGGTTGACAGTTGACACAGTGGCCAAATAGTATGGGGCAATGGAGAGGAGAACCCTCGATTACGAACCCCTCGACTACCCCTTTCCCATCCCTATTTAGGTTGCACTTGTCTGGCAATTTGTTGTTTCTTTTTCCCCGTGTTTCTTTTTTCCGTTAAATGTTACAATGTTTAAGCTAAAAATGTTGCCATTAAAATGCTCTTGGATTGAGTTTCGCTCACGTTTCTCTCTATCTTCTTTCCGGAGTTTTCTCATTACATTTTGGTTTTAAATATTTATACATTTGTTAAACGTTAATTGAAGTTAAATATCAATTCAACAATTTTTGTCACAGAGAATATCCGAAATTCAATTGGCGAAATGGAGGAAATGAAACTTACGGCTGAATGAGTGAGTTAGTTAGTTAGCAACTAAATTTATGCATCGGACACAGACACAAAAAACACAAACAGTTTTCACCCATTTCTCACTACATATGTATATATAAATGGCTATCAATCTGTTTAAGTATATACAAATAATACCCACCTACTGACCAAAACAAACAAACGATAACAACAACACCAACACCAGGCAAATGAAATACACAAAAACTTTCACCAAAAAAATACTCAAATCTTAAACAGCTACACAAAAGGAAACTGAAACTGGTTCGCCAAAAATATTATTACCTCATTTCTATAGAAATAACACGGACAAAAACCGTAATTATCTAAAATCCATTTCATTATGAAACCAGCAAGAAAATAAAATAGACACAAAACGAACGAAACAAAATCTGACTAACTGATTAATGTGCATTAAAAATGCAATCTTCAAGTTTTAATTAGAGAGTTAACGAAAAAAAAAATACGAAAAATCGTTAGCGGGGGATTTTGAGTGCTACACGCAGCAAATTGAGTTGAATAATGTTTAGCTATTTCCCTTAAATTTTTCTCTTAATTTGATAGCCAAACATAATTAGGAGGAGTCTCTTAAAATGCAGGTAAATCAAAAAGACTTTTCTTCCGCTGACTTTTGAAGTAGAATTAGTCAAATCTTAAGATTAATTCCCTCAAATTGAATAAATTATTGGATAAAGAGTTTTCGTTTTTCATTGTCTGCCTTGGAAGATTTTTAGACTTGGAAAAGGCAAACATAAATAAGGGACTCAACCTCTAAAGGGTATGTCAAGTTCTGTTGCTTAGATTTTATAACGCGATTTCGGTTAACAAAAGCAGCAACTGAATTTGAAATTGTAGAGAAATGCGTCAACGCCTCCACATACACATCAAACACGCACACACGCACACACAAACACATACATTTGCTAACCTGAGTTTTGCGGCAAGAAGAATGCGGGTCAAGTAGTCTGGCTAGAGGAGCGCGCAATGGTAAAACTCAGATTAAAGTAAATAAATGTAAATTTTGGATCTTAGGACACAAAATGTTGATTAAATTCAATTCAAAATTGAATGGCAAAGTCATCGAACTTAAAGACTGAAAGAGAGAGAGGGCGAGAAACACCCTGCCCCAACCTCCTCCTAGCCTCCAACCAGCCAATGCCACACGCCCTATTCGCGTTTCGAGTTCATTTTATTTCACAAAAGCAAAAGCAACAAAAGCAGCAAAAAAAAAAAGAGGTAAAAATCACAGAGTGTGGGACTAGGAGAGGTTCAGTGGGGTAACAGGGGGGCTTTAACAACAAAACAAAACAGTCTCCAACGCTTAGCCATAACATAAATTATGGACTTTTGTTTAAAAACCGCAAGAGCCGCAAAAAAAAATCAGAGAAAAAAGTGAGAGAGATAGAGAGAGAGGGGAAAGGGGAAGGCAAAGGTGGAAACCAGCAACAAAATGAAAATCAAAAATATAAAATAATCATAAAAATGTAGAAATGAAAAATATTTCACGTTTACTCGAAAGTCATCGACTTGCCCGATTACCAGTTCAATAAGCAATAAACTAAACAAAAGTAAAATTTAACGTTGCTAAAAGGAAACGAATAACTTTTCATATGCCGGAAATTGGATTTGATAAATAGACGAAAGTAAAACTAACAGTGCAGTTTTGTGATTCTTAGCTCTAACTAGTGACTTGGGCAAGTCTTTTATACAAATAATGAAGCTGTTCAAAGTTATCGAAGAGTAGATCAATGAGGATCAGAGTTATCGATAACTAGGCAGATCAATCAGCCCTGACTCAAATTACCTTACCGACCTATATTTATGTGTGTTACTTATGATTGCAAAAACATATTGACTTATAGACCTTCTTCAAAAAAAGAATATAGAGAAATAAAGTTTTCTTAATAAATTATGGAAATATTGGACCTTTCATTGGCCTTTTACTGGAATAAGTATTCAGAAAAAGTAATAAAAGTAAATCCACTTAGGTATATAACACATTATACATCACATTTAAGGACTATAATTCCACCTAATACAAGACCAATAAGTTTATAAGTTTAATTTCCACGCTGAATTGTAAATTTGTCTGATCCTCCTGATTATAGACATTATTTTGTGGTCCTCATTGGTTTGCCTAAATGAAAAAAATGTGCACTTATATACCTTTTGCCTATCCTATAATAATAATAATCAAATGTTAAGCATCCATATGCATTTTGCAACTGCAAAAGAATCAAAAGTCGGGAGTGGCTAACCGAACAACCATGTTTATTACCATGTATTTATTTATTTATGTATACCTATACATATATATATGCTCATTTAAACATTATGCTCATCTGCTCTTAAGGTTTGCAGAGGGAGTGGGAGACGGGGGGATTTGGCCATTATTGTATTGTATTTTCAAATTCTCATTCAGCTTAAGCTTTTGTGAATCAGAGAATCAGAAATTCACATCGGCCTTTTGTTCTGGCCAACCAAAAATGGCATTGAACTGTAATGGCCAAAAGCACAAACAAAATGGGCAAAACGAACCACACGAACACAAAAAACGAGGAGAAAGAGCTGAGAAAGGGTCCCAGTCAGAGACTGTGAGCTCAAGGTCAGTTTATGGCAGTTAAAAAGCTTATTAAAACAAATTTTGACTACAATTAACGAAAACTTAATTGCAATGACACAATTAAATGAGGGGGAAACTAGAAACTAGTTTTAGTTGGCTAACTAATTGTGAGATAATCATTTGTTTTAGTTTTTTTTTTTGGGGTTTGTGTGTCACAATCACACAAATCGTTGACTTGAAAATCGAAAATCACATTTTTGGGGTGACAATTTAATAAGCCAAGAAAAAGAGCCCAAAAGAGATTGGATTTGGCTACTCCAATGGAGTGGTGAGCTAGAGACCCTTTGGCTATCTATGATTTGGTCTCTCTCTCTCTTCATCTCTTCTACTGTATTCTGTCTGTCTCTCTGTTTGTTTGTCTCTCAACTTGTTTGTGACTTTGGCCTGTCTATTTGTGGCTGCCAGAGAAGAGTCTTGTGCTGTTGCTGCTGCTGCATTTGCCGGCTCATTTCAACTTGGCCCGAATGCATTTTCTATACAAACATACAGACACATTGGATACACACACACACACACACACAAAACACATAACAGACAACCGCAATTTGGTTGGGCTTGGGTATGGCTACGGTCTCTATATAGTTATATGGCTATGACTCTGGGTCTGGGTCTTTTGGACAGCGGCGACTTTTTGCTTTATTGGCTTTATTGACTTTTGGGTAAGTTCTCCTCTCATCGTCATCGCCATCGTCATAGTCGTTGTCGTTGCGCTTCGTTTCATCTCGTTTGGTTTTCCACTCAAGTTTTTCTCTATAATACCCTAACTTATCAATATTCTACACAATTCAAATAAATTTTGTTCCATTTGATATATCTTTTGCAAACATAATGTAGATAGTCAGATAAATTTGGTATTGGCAATCTTTTGACGTGTCCTTTAGTCATGTTTCTCAATTTGGTTTAGTCTTAAAGATATGCCAAGTCCTTAAGTCACTAAAGCACTTCGCTTGCTTCCCTTTAAAAGCAATTTAGTGTTTAACTAGCCTTAAGTTAAATTTATTATTATATTTATTTACATTTATTCACCAAAAACCAGTGAAAATTTCACATAATTTATTAAAGAATAAATCATAGAAAATGCTTTAAAATTTTAAACTCAAACTACTCAATAAATTAAACTTAAATTCAAGATAAACGATAGATAGGTGTAGATTAAGGAATCTAGTTGAAAGAGTATTTTCCTTGGAAGAATTTTAGGTTAGAGCATTTCCCCAAGTCGGCTTGAGTTGTTTGCCTTGGTTTTATGTAGTTTTTTGTGGTGTTTATTCTCTTATAAAAATAAATAAAGCCAACACCGCCAAATCAGTGAAAGAGCAAGGCAAAAGTCAGAAGCAGAAGGAGTTGAAGTCGCTTACAAAAGGGAGAGACACAGAGGGAAGTGAAGCCCGAGGGGAGTGGTGAAGGAGGAGGACAGACAGGCCATTGCAGTTGCCAGTTAGCAGCGGCAGTTGCAAGACCATAAAACTGGAAAGTTGTTTGGTCAGTTCTACTGGCAGCAACAACAAACATTACCAACAGCAGCAGCAACATTTAGTGTCGTTCAGTAGCTGTCGTTTTTGGCTTTGATTTTTTGTCAGATTTTGTTTTCTTCTTGTGGCAATATTTATGAAAATCACTCAATTTCTATAAAGTTTAGTTTCGCCGATGCGTGGGCAGATCCATCGGCTCTCTGGAACTTCTCTTTTCTCTCTGAGTAGCAACAACTGTACAAGAAATGTGTGTCACTTGCTAGAGAGATGCGAGGGATGCGTGCCACAGCAAGTTGCAACTTCTAAAACTGGCTAAGAAACGAAAACAGGCAACGCGTTCCAAAAGTCCCCTAAAAGCGTGAGCTCGGAGACTGAAGAATGAAAAAAAAGACCAAAGTGTTGCTGCTTGGTTCTGCCAACTTGAAACTTGGTTTGTTTTCCGTTTATACTTTGTTTGGATTTTTTGTTTTTTGTTTTTTAGGTGAAATCTGGTTTTTAGTCTTTTTCTCTGTCTCTCTCTTGACTCTTTGTGTTTCTCTGTTTCTTTGACTGTGCTTTTGTGTTGTTGTTGTTGGTTTTTTGCTGCTGCTTCTTTTTCTCTGCTTTACTGTTTCAACATTGCATTTGCATGTTGCTCGTTTGCCGCTAAAAGTTGAATCATCGAACGGACAACAGGCAAAGATGAAAAACAACAAACAAAATATATGCAAATTTCTCATTTTGTTTGGGGTATTTGGACTCTTAATTTGGCACTCGCCAAAAAGAACCAGTTTCCCTCCACAAAAGTATCCCCAAGGAGTCCCCAAACACACAGTGAGAGAGAGAGGTACCGGGAGGGAGGTTCAATTTCAGTGTCATGGAGCTCGCAAATCGTTCATGCAATTAGCTAAAGTGCCATAATTAATAATAAATACATGTACCCTCTAATGATGTTTCGCTTAAATGGTTTTTGATTTATCTACCTAAAGCCAAGAAAACACTTTTGCCTTTATCTCTCCGAGATATATATATATGTATTTTCGGCTTAACCTTAAGATACTCCAGCGGCAGCAGCAACCAAACGAAAGTGAAAGTGAACGAAAAAGATTTCGACTCAACTGTCTCTCTTTTTGGCTGATCTCTTGGCCGTCGGTTAAAGCAATTTTATTACCAAAGAAAAAAATACAATAAAATCCTAAAAACGTAAAAAAAATAAACAACCAAAAACAACTGAAAAAAAAAAATGATTACAACGATTTATACCACATTGAAGCTGGGGCCAACGTGAGTTTGGCATCACGTTTCCTTTTTTATTGCCCTGTTGTAATTTTTTTTGCAGTATTTCTTTTGTCTTGTTGTTGTTGCTGTTATTTAATGACTCAAAGATTATGCACGGTCTACCAAACCCTTTTGACAACAACAACAAGAACAACCCCAAAAACAACAAAAACTTGCCCTAAACCTACTCTCCTCCTCCTCCTCCTCCTTCTTCTTCTTGGCCCTTAACTGAACTCCAACTCATCTCATCTCATTTCAGGAGGTAAGCGAACAAAACTTTCGCTTTTAACACCTTTTCTTTTTTTTCGGTTTTTTGGTTTTTTGCAAGAAAATAAAAAAAAACGAAATCCGTGTAAAAAAACCAAATACTACAAAAATTGTGTAAGAGCATGTTAATTTTTGGAACCCAAACGCTTGAAGGTGTTCAAATTGCAGTTGATTGAGTCTAAGGGTCTTTCATTAGAGCATTAGACTGGAAAAATTGACTGAACTCTGTTTTTGTTTTTGTGTTTTTGTTGGCTGAGTCAATTATTTATGAGACAATTACAATTGCTCTTTGACTCACCCGACCCCCTCGGGCCTCCTTCAATCAAGCCACCTCATGCATATGCAATACGCCTTTGATCGGTTCCTCCTTTCAATTTAGTTTTGAAAACAATCAGAAATAATACTGAAAAATTAACACACACACACACACACACAGACAGAGAGGAAAACCAATTTGAACAAGCAAATAATGCTTAAATTGACACAGTTTTGCAATTCATCCACAATAGATAAAATACAATTAAAATTCTGAAACACGACTTGCTCTTGACTAGAAAAGTTGACGGAGCTGTTGATGTTGTCGCCGATGTTGTTGTCGTTGTAGTCAAATGTCAAATGCTCAACAACAACAACAACGAACAAACGTTCAACACTGTGCAACATAAGGTTTGCGACTTCAAGTTGAGGTCTAACTATTAATTCAAGTAATTGAGATGCAATAAAGGGAAAACTGTGTGGTAATGGGTCACCTTAAGCTAGAGAGCCAATTAAAGTGGAAAGACCTTGTTCTAATTGTTCAAATATTCTATTGAGTTAACATATCTGACTAAATTTAGCAACTTGTCTAGTCGTTGCCTCCATTTGCTGTCGATTGAGGTCATTTTGATGACTCGCAAAATGGGTTGCTCAGTGTAATGATACGCTTAGGCCGGACCATTAGAAAAGATAGCGCGCGCATCCAACAGATACAGATACAAAATGATCTCTGTGCAAGTCATAAGACAACAAAACTGGTTCTCGTTGGCTATCTATCTCTCTTTCCAGTCATTCACTCAGTCCGAAGTCAGTCCGAATACGAGTACAAGTTATTGTATAGACAAATAGATAGATAGATTTATTGTAATAAATGCGTGGGAAAAATGTTTGTCGACTAGTAAATATATAACCAACTCCTATATAAGTAAATATATCTATCTGGGCAATAAAAATGGCCAGTCAGCAGTAGACAATGTGGCTGGAATGGGGCGATTCTAGATGTGCAATTACAGATAAGCCCAAAACTCATTATAATAAAAATGAATTATAGAGGCTAAAAAACGAGTAAGAAATTCGGCGAAAATGAACACAGAGAAAAAGAACTATAAAAAAGGCTAAGCATAATGAGCTGACCTTCCATAGAGCCGAAAAAGTAAACTTTAATTTTCTTGGAAGCTGTCAACGTTTGAGATTAATTTTTACACCAAAAAAAAAAAAAAAAACCAAGAAACGACAAAAGAGTAGAGTAAACTAGGTTTTCCTGGTTAGTTGGCAGGAGAAGCGTAGAAGGCAAATCATGCAAGAAATTTGTTACTGACACAAAAATTACCATCATTATAATGTCTGGCCCCGTCTAACACGAAACACGAAACAGTCGAAGAGAGTGACAGAGACAGAGGCAGGGACGGAGAGAGAGGGACATAGACAGGAAGAGGCAACAGCACAATGTGGCAGAAAGAGGGTTCAATGTGTGGTAATAGAAAATGTCGAAACCAGAGACCACGACCACGACAACGGCAGCGGCAACGGCAACGACTGGGGCCCAAGGAGTGAATGAAAGCTTTTGTGAGTGATCGATGGATGGGAGGAGGACTCTTGGGTGACTCACCTGCGCATGATGGGCAACGGCAAGGTGAAACGTCCGTCATTCATGAGTGGAGCTGGACCTGGTCCAGGCAGTGGCACCGTTGATATCACCGGCGTTAGTTGTGGCGGAGGTGGTGGCGGTGGCTGCTGCTGTTGTTGTTGTGCAGCTCCACCACCAGGTTGCTGTATTGCGGATTGTTGGGCCACAGCAACTGGTACTGGCACTGGCACGGGCATTGTCATGGGCAGTGGCACGGGCACCGGCAAGGCGCTATATGGCGGTGGATAATGCGGATGCAGAATGTCCGGCAATAAGGCACGCGCCAATCCCATGGCAGCTGGATGCGGATGTGTATGCGGATGCTGATGATGCAAATGTGGCGGTGGATGCAATTGCGGCTGCTGTGTGCTTTGTCTACGCGGTGGATGAAGCGGTGGAAACGATTGTTGCTGCTGCTGCTGCTGCTGGCGACGTTCTCGTCGTTCCCTTCTACGTTGCTCCCGTGTGCGCAATTGCTGCTGTTGCTGTTGCTCCGGTTGCTGATGCTGCTGCTGCTCAGGTTGCTCCTGAAGTTGCTGATCATCCGTTTGGCATTCTGTTGAGGTGAAGGTGCGCGCAGGCGCGGGCGGGACAATGGCATTCACATTGATTATATTGACACTGTTATCATTGCTATCAGCAGCAACAACATGTTGCTGCTGCTGTTGTATCGATGTTTTGGTGGTGTTTGTAGCACCAACAACATTTGAATTATTATTATTTAAATTATTTAACTTATTTTGTACACTTGCACTGAACACTGGCACAGAATTATTTATTTCCACCACGCTGTTGTTGTTGTTATTGCAGTTGTTGCTGCTGCTGCTAGTGGGGGTGGTGCTGGTGGCGGTATAATTGCAATTGACAACACAAACACCGTTATTATTATTCACAATACTCGATTCGATTGGATTACCGTTATTAGTACCGTTATTGTTGCCGTTATTCACTTGTATCGTTAGGCTCGGCTGTCGCTGGCAGGACGACGGCGACGACGTCGACAACTTGCCAATGGCAATGTTGTTGCTAATGCTCTCGACAACTTGATTGCCGTTGCCATTGCAATTGTTGTTTTTGCTATTGCTAAGAAACACACTGCTTGTTGTGGCAGTTGCTGCATCTGCTTTTGTTGTTGCTGTTGTTGTTGTTTTTGCTGCTGATGCTGCTCCTGCTGCTGGCACATTCAAACGCATGGCGAACGTTTGTTGTTGACTCACTAGTTCACGCTCAAATCTACTTTCACTCGCGCGAAATTCGGCATACAAACGTTCGAGTTCTGCCAAACATTTGTTGGGCCGCAGCACCACCGACGACGACGCAAACGACGACGACGAATTATTGTTGTTGTGGTTGTGGTTCCAGTTATTGCTCGCGTTCGTTGTGCACGCCGCGAACGTTGAAGAGAGACTGATCGCGAACGTTGTGGCTCTCTCACGTTCGACTCGGTTGCTCGCTGCCAACTCGTTGCTGTTCTCAATGTTGCTGGTGCTGCTGTTGCTGCTGCCGTCGTTTGCCTCTCCCACGCCAATGTTGGTTACTCTCTCGTTTAGGCTCTCAGTTGTAGTTGCAGTTGTAGTTGTAGCCAGAGCAGCGGCAGAGACAGTGGCAGTGGCAGCGGCAGACTCACAGGAAACAGGTTGATTGACCTGCTGCTGTTGCTGGCCTGGGCTGGTTTCCTCGTTTATTGCTGTCGGTGTCGCTGCCGCTGCCGGCGTCGCTGCCATTTCTCTCTGTTCATTGATAATGCAATTCGCCTTTTCTTTACTTTGTTGTGATCTTGCATTCGTTGTTGGTAGCGGCTGTTTTTGTTGTTGCTGCGGCTCAATTTCCGTTGATGGGTTGTTATTGTTGTTTATTGCTGGCGTGAATGAGGCGCAATTCTATAAGGAAGAGAGAAAAAAAGACAGAAAGAAAGTCAAGTTTTGCATTAACCAAAAAATGACAAGATTCAAGTTTTAAGCCAGTAATTAATGTTAATTGCCCAGGGATTAGCCAGGCCAACCGACACACACACACACACACAGAAACACAAAGAGGGATATAAAAAAGAAGGTGACAGGACGAGATGAGAGAGCTGGTGGAGAGAGCGACGTGTGGCGTTGGTGCGGGGGGAGGAGGTCTACATAAATGTGCGCTTAATTGAATTAATTAAGCCAACGCATAAACATAAAACCGTCACAAGTAATTGTTGTTGTTGTTTTTGCTGCTGTTGCTGTGGCTGGAGGAGTCGCTCTCCATCTGCACTCTGCTGATAAAGTTGTGTTCTCCCCCTCTACCTCCCGCGCTCTCTCACCCACTATATGATGTGGGCCATGTCATGTGGATATGTGAGAGCGGGATAAGGGTGCGGGGGTTGGGTTCTAATTATGTTACGCTATGTTACTTGCATTAATTACGTCACAGAAATATAATGTGATTTACTGTTAGCTTGGGTCCGGGTCTAGGTCTGGGTCTCTCTCTCTCTCTTTCATTTATTGTTCTAAATTTGCTGTTCTTGTTATTGTTGCTGCTCACTCTTGTGCACTGTGATTGCGTTTGTGAGAGGGATGGGTAAAACGGGCGGGAGGTAGGTGGTACGGGGGTTGCAATCATAACCGAAACTCAAATCTAACGGTGCCTTAGAAACTTAAACAAACGCACACACACTCACATATATGTATACTTCGTCATACAATACATGAATTTATTTGGGTTCTTAGTTTAAATTATTTGTCATTATTCATTAAGCGCCAGCAGCAACTGGAGTTAGAAACTGACACCGCATGTTGGGCGGGGAATGGAGGGAGATAGAGAGTGGGAGAAAGAGTGGAAGATTAGAAAGCGTCGCTGCAACATGCAGATAAAGAATTTGAGACCCAACAACACTAACAACAATAGCCCCTTCTAGAGACATGCGTTCTCTCATTGAACATTATAAATGAGATCCTTTCAGGAATAAATGTTTTTAAACTCTCTAATGATGAAATCTTCTAATGGCGAAAATGTGGCGTTGCCATGGAAAGGAAGAGATATATCGAATCAGTTTTATGTATGTGTATGATATCAATTATGTTTACAACAAAATAAACCAAAAGCTGCAATGGTTTATTGATTCTAAATAAAAATGTGCAGAAAATTTATGTTATATTGTTTTTACTGAATAAACTAAGCTCTAATCTATAAACTGTTAACTGTTTAGATGCTGTCTATATTTTATATATATCGATTTTGCGACTTATCAACATTAAGCAATTGAACAAAAGTCTGCAGAACTTTAAAAAGGAAACAAAATAAAATATTAAAATATATTTTTCCTTTGTGTCGTTTCGTTTAAACATTATGATTGACTGATTCTGTTTCTTTGTTATTTAACTATCTCTACTTAATGAAAATATATGAATCAATGTAAATATAAAATATGCAACTTTCTTACTCATATGTATTTTATACGTTGTTTCACTGTGTTGATCAAAAATGTAAATGTGAAATTGTTCATCGACTTTTGTTGACTATTGTTAAACATTGCCTTGCCTTTCTTTATTGTTTTGGTTTCTTTCATTTTACATTATTTCCTGTTTGCTGTGCTTACATGACAAAAATTGCCTAATGTTTAGAATAGTAGTAAATAAATTGTTCTTTGGATAATTTGAATTTTTAATTACAAATATAATACACCCCACCACCAGTTCGTCCATTGTGTTGTGTTTGTTTGTTTGCGGTCAATTTTCCATTTCGCTGACGCAAAGGCAAAACAAAACAAATTATGTTATTTAAATATGCATGTTCCAGAAAATTATGAAAAGACAAAGGGCGAAACCCTCTACCCTCAACCTCACCCCCATCTCGAAGGGACAACATATGGCGCTTATCGTCGTTTTCTCTCTTTGGTTTTGGAAAGGGAGTGTGAACGATGCAGGCGGCACTTAAGGGCCTAAGTGTTGGCATTAGCTGTTATCAGAGACAAGGAAGTGTCGCTCCTCAAGTGTGTGTGTGTGTGTGTGTGTGTGAGGGGGACAGCGATAAGGCAACACTGTTGTGTGTCTCCCCTCGTCCGCCTCTTTCTCTACTTTAACTCATGTTTTTCAATATGCGACAACATCAAATTTGATGGCGCCAGCATTAAGTGGCGTCTAAAAGCATTTGTAACAAGGCGGGGTGACAATTTTACGACCCTTAAAACGGGCAAACGGGCTTCAACTCACCTGCGATATGTAATCATCCGTAAAAGAGCGAACCATACGCTCAGCGGGAACATTTGCCGTTAGTTTTGGCGATCGTTGCGATCTATCACATGGCCTCGATGCCGGTGTCAGAGCCTTGCCCACACTGGCTAGAGATAGGACTGATATGGCTGCTCCCAAAGAAGCTGCAGCTGGAGCTGGAGCTGGAGCACCATCCGTGTTGCCATCGTTGCTATCGACATAGAGGGACTCATAGGAAGGCGGCTCTTTGACGGCTGTCGTTGCCGAGGAACACCATTGGGTCAATGTATGAGCCGGACTGCCATAGTAAAAGGGATAAGAATAACGATTTCTAGCTGCCCGTTCATCTCGTCCATTTGCTGTTGGAGTTTCAACTTCAACAGAAGATTTGGTCAAATTGATACCGGCGATTGCTGCATCGAATGCACTTAAACTAAAGTGGGTGAAAGAAGGCACAGGGGGCAAAAGTGCGGGATAATGATGTAGATGATGATGCTGATGATGATGATGCTGATGGTGGCGATGCTGAGGGACTGCCTGTTGTTGGGCACTCAAGGTGGAAGTCTCATAACTGCTTTGTGATTTACGCAATTTACGATTAAGTCGCTCATCATCGTCCTCTTCCTCCCCCTCTGATGAACTGGGCATGGGTGTACGCTCGTAGGGGGTCCATAGCATGGAGGACAGAGCCTCGTCCACATCCGGTGGCGGTCTTTGGCGATGCCCATGACTGGGTGTATTGCGTTCCGACATGGACATTCTAAAACTTTCATTGCTCACAATTTTCCAATTTCCCAGAGCATGCCGAACTGAAACGACACGAGAAAGGCGGGGAATGAGAGAACTGGAGAATTAGAATTTAACTGTGTAAATCGTAAAGTTTTTAACTAAGCAAATGGCTGACAAATTAAACGCTTACAATAACCCAGAAAACTTTTCGACCCAGTCTCCCCCATCTGTTCCCCATTTCCAATTCGATAAATTGCCTTTAAACTGGGCAAATCTAGCAAGGAATCTTTAAAAGGTTGCTGTAACGAGGAAAGATTCGAAGGCGGGGATGGAGGCAGGGTTGGTTAAAAACCACCGCCAGCAGACATTGGAAAAACAAGCTTCCGGTTTGTTGTGGAAAATATATGCAGAAAAGTTTGCAATGCAAAGTTTTTGGCAGCCTCTACACTACTCTTCCCTTTTCAGTTCTTTTTATTTTTGTATGCCCCAAAGGAGGAGTTCGAAAAAAGAGAAAAACTTTGCCATACAAAACCCACATCGAATGGAAGGGAGGGAGGATAAATGTGAGGAAGGGGGGAACACATATAGGCTTGTAGCCAACTTTAAATATTGGTCTAAACGGGCAGACATTGAAACGGAAATGGCTGGTCATAGACGTCACTTGAAACCCTGACTAGATGCAGTCTAAAGTTGCCTCTCTCTCCGAGTCCCTCTTTGGGCCATTCTCCTCTTCATTCATTTGACTTTAAGCCGCATGAAGGGTTTTACGGTTTGGAAGTTTTATGTGTTGCATATCCTAAGGCGTTTGCCTGCTCTAATTTTTTCTTTCGCTACGTTGTTCGGTTTTGGGGCCCTTTTTCTTTCTCCCCTTCTCTGCCTGTGTGTAGAAAAAGGAAGGGGACTCTTTTTTTCTCAATTTTTTCTTCTTTTTTGTGCTATGCTTAAATAAAGATTTGTGTTAGTGTGTTTCGTTGTTGTTGTTGTTGTTATTGCGCACTTTCCTTGTGTTTGTTTGGCAAGTTTATGTGCATTGCTGGCCTTCATTGTTGTCATTCTCCATTTTGTTCTTTCAATGTTGGGACGCTGCTTTCATTGTTGTAGAAGCCGACGGACTCCAAGGATAAAAACAGAGCCACAACCAAAGAATGAGAGAGGGAGAGAGGAGAAGGAGAGGAGTGAAAGGGAAAGAAAGAAGTGAGCCAACCGAGCACAATGGCTGAAGCAACCTCAGTGAATGGCAAGCGCACAAATTAATATGTGCAACAATTGTTCATCTGTGTGTATGTGAGTGTGTGTATGAGTGTGTGTAATATGCATGTTACCTACTTTTGTGTGAGCTTTTAATTAACAACAAACGAGCCAGAAAGAAAGAAAGCAAGCCAAACGAACAAGTAAAACCTTGAAATCTCAAATGGCTTTGCGGCCTTTTGTGAGCATTTTCCTTTTGTCAATTCATATAAATAAAAAACGTAAGAAAGAGAAATGTCATTTAATATCAAAAGGGAATTTCAACTCAACTTAAGTCGAAGATATTATCAACTGGTATTACACACACACACACACACCCAACCCCTCTTAAGCCCACAAAGAGAAAAAGCATGCCTCAAAAAGACATTTTTCAAAGGCAAAGGAAATATATATTTTAAAAGGCCAATTTTAATGAAAGATAGATAGAAAATGGCAGGGCTTAACTGAAGCCAAATTAATGCCAAAAAGGCCATATTATTTTTGTGAAAAAAATAAATATTTATAGTAATCTTTTGGATATTTTATGATATGTGTATGCATGTAGAGTAGTTTTATGTACACGAGACTTTTATGGTAAGTAAACAGAAACATATTATACTTATTTATTACCCACAAATGTGTATATAACTAACATTTTGTTTTTAATAGTCTAAATCCATCCTATAAAACCAGCAATTCTAATTCAAATCATTCTCTTAAATGTTGAATATCCGTTACATTTTTGTTACAGAAATATTAGAGATTAAAACAAGAAAAGGGCTAAACCAAAAAAAAGGCGACTTTTAAAATACTTTTCATAACTTTTTCAAGCGCTGTCATTCTTGTTAAATTTCCGATAGTGGCTGAATTTTTTTGAAAGAGACAAACCAGCTATTATTGAGTAAATCTTGTTAAGAAATTCATACTATTAGATACTGGAAATTATGTGACTCTTTGGTGATGAAATTTCACATGTGTTCAATATTATTAAACAAGTTTAAGAACTTTGCTCACTTCGACTGGGAAACAATTTATTGTTGAGACCAAAGAGCACTTAATTGCTTTCAATGTAAAACACTTATAAATCTAAATTAAAGTATTTTTGTTTAGAAAGTGCATTAATTGAATTAGTTATAGTTCAACATTTTCTCATGTTAGAAAAAAAGTTCCCACAAGTGTTAAATATTTGAATTTTAATTCAATTTCTTAGAGTGTTGGAAGATCTGCTATGCAATCAATTAATATTCTAATCTAATTTTGGCAAATATTTCATTCATATCAATTGAATTAAATATTAAAGTTGTTTTCAAATACAAAACGACTAGAGGATGAGGAACGTGTGGTCGGTGAAGGGGGCTTGGCTCAGAAAAGTAGGAAAATTAATGCTGTAAATCATAAAAGCAAATAAATAAGCACATAGAGAACAAATTTCCAACGAAACGAGAAGAAATAAAAATATTTACACAAAGTTCGTCTCCGAAAAAGCAAAGAAGAAGCAGATTTTTCGTGGAGAACTTTCCGTCTGAGGAAAAAAAACGCAGAAGGGAAGCAAAAATGTCACGCAAATGAGCAAAAATTTTTGCAGCATCGCAGCCATTCAATGAAATTATTTACATAAATATTTCACAGCATTCTAGACCAAACGAACGACGCTGGCAAAGACGACAAAGTGACGGACGGACTAACTGGGCTGACAGTCAGTCAATCAGACTGCAAAAGCGTAGCGGAAAACTTTTTTCTCAGCCCCCATGGGGGGAATTGCCTTTAAGAAAAGAAATAAAAGTTGAGAAGCGTTGCCATTGACAACAGCATTGAAGAGGTAGGCAGGGGGAGTGGGAGTCGGGATGATGGCAAATTGCTGCCAGTATGTTTGTAATGCAAACAAACTTTATCTAATTAAAGGAACACGTGTTACACACTGCTGCTTATGCTGCTGCTTCTGTCTAGGGTCTAGGCAACATCTTTTTCATCTCTCCCTCTCTCTCACTCTGTCTTGCTTTGAATTCTCTTCCATCAGCATTCGAGACATTCGACATCTTCATCTTCATCTTGATGTCGAGCTTCATCTTGGCATGCCAACAGCTGCTTTGCATTGATGACGCACACTTCAAATGCTTTTGATGTCTATGTCGATGTTTGAACGTCTCTCTTTCTAACGCTTCGCATATTCACATGTTAGTCGATCTGACAGTAGGACGGTCGGGCATTTCCGTTTCCTGCGTGAACCGCCTTTGGGCCTTCTTTCTAGTTCTTCTAGTTCGTACACCTCGCAGCACACATGCGCTAGCTCGCTGGCTCGTTTGAGTCGAGTGCCTTTTGAGTTGTTTGTCAATATGTAGACCATTATTCAATCAATATATTGACACACATTTCATTTCCTCACCCCTCCTCTTTCACTTACACCCTCTCTCTCTCACTCTCTCGCCATAATCCGGCCAAGTGCTAATCGCAAACAAAGTAGTTTTTGCTTGAGTTCCATTTCAATTTCTTTTTGACGTGCAACCTCTCTTCATCCATTGCTTCCCCCTCTCCTCCTTGGCCACTATTTTTATGCCTCTTGGCTGTTTGGTGTTTTTTTTTTTTTTTGCTTCTTCGATTGATTCCTTCTGCCAGTTTTACGTACTTTGACACACTTCCTTGCCACCGCCCCTAGGGACATACATTTCCGCTTAACTATTGTGTGTCAGTGTGTGTGTATGTGTGAGAAACGGCAGAGCCTCTTAAATTGAATTTGAAGCTGAAGAGTTTCCCCCTTTTCCTCTTCTCACTCCTGTCTCCCTTTATTTGCACATGAGTTGAGTCGAGTTCCCTTTTCGTATTTTTAATTTAATTCTGCGTCTTTTGCTTTGGCACTTAAAAAAGTTCGTTTTTTACTCAAGTTACTAAGACAACAGAAGCAGCGGCAGCGACGGAAGCAGCAGCAGAACCAATAGACCAGCTGAAAAGTAGGCTATATTCTGTGAATCAAAAGTAAATCGAATTTGAGTAGGCTAAATCGCTACAACCATTAAAGTTTCTCAACTACAACAAGACGAAGGAAAGCTGGTTTCGCCCATAAAAATACACTCAGACAAAAAAGGAAGAGTTCAATTGAAATTTTGCGGAACTAAAATATATTTAAGAGCGAAGAAATGATTGCAAAAAATGTATTGAATTAAAATTAAATTGCAATTTTAATATAAGTAATTAGAGATACCCATCAGGTTAGAAGAAAAGCTAACTGAATTACCATAATAGTTCATTACATATTGTGTTCCAGCTACGGCATTAAAGTCCTTTTAATAGTTTTTCTCTGATGGAACTTCTAATTATAAGATGACACACTGGCAATTGGAGTTTAAGTAAAGCCGGACAGATATTAATTCCGCTTCCAACAAGCCATTTTGGAATTGATCACAGGAATAGCCCTGTTTAACTAAATTTGTTAATTATTAAAACTATTAAATTAGTCAGTCATGTCCTTCCTTGTAGATATTAAAATTGGTAATGTTTTTTCTTAGGTACTGAATGAATGAAGGAAATATTCTCATTGGGTAGAGCCATTCGATTACTTACAAAGAATTGAAAATCTGTTTTGTATCAAACAAAAAACTTTTCAAGTTTCTTTTTTTTTCCTATGGAAAAGGGGTTAAAGAATTTCAATTTTTTTAACAGATATTTATTAAAAGGCAATCAAATCTCAATAAAACTTTCCAGTGATTTAGGTAATTCTCAAGGGCTGGACAAAGTAACTTTAACTTGTTTGGCGGTTAGTCTTTTGGTAAGATATAGTAACCAACTAAAATATTAATCGGCTCAATCAACCCACCAAATTAATTATGTAAGCTAATCATTCGAAATTTTGGGTTGGTTAAGGCATTCTTAGCCCTTAAACTATTCTCTTTCCACTTTTCGACATTTCGGCTCATGAGAAGAAGGTTGATGAAGGCGAATAACACTCCCAGTCAGCGTTGTTTGTTCCTAATTCAATCTACCTTCTCCCCATTTATATTATCCAGCCAACACTGATGAAATTTTCCTTCCAAAGGGAACTGGGAACAGGGCTAGCAAACACAAAATTTCACGGCAAAAACATTCAGCAAACTTTCAATTAAAGAAATGATATTTGGTAGACATTCGATTTGCTTTGAAGCTGTTGTACTTTAAAGGATACTTACTTAAATTTATTGTGAGCAATACAAAAAGCTTTGCCAGAAGTTATTGGGCTTTGCAATTAGGGAAAATGATAACAAAATGATAACTTAATCCCTGCTTGAGATATATGCGAAGGGGGAGAAAAACTTTTATAAATGCAATATTCAATTAAACTTTTTCACAAACTTGGCCAACAACCACCGCCTCCCACTTCTGTTTCATAGACCACTTTTTTCATATTTCTGTGCCTCTCTCGTCTGTTTCTCTCTGCATTGGGCAGGCAAAACCTTGACTTCAATTAACCAACTATAAACAAGCTGGTGCTGCTAACTTGGCCAAAGCAAACGTGGCCAGTCGAAAACAGTTAAGTGCTTCTGGGTAGTAAACTTAACTTACCTGAAAATGCAGTCCTAGTTGCAGACCTACTCCAGCTATGTGCTCCACCTGCTCCACGCAAAGACTTTAAGACCGGGAGAAGTACTCTCTGCTTTAACTTTCACAAAAACTCTTCAAAACTTTAGTAAAAACAAACTTTAGTATTTTGTGTTGAACCAAAAAGGACTTTCACTTGCTCACTTAATTATGCGTGGCAATAGAATTTCAGCCACTTAAAATGGCAACCACATCGAAGCAAAAAGACCGTGTGCACTTTCGAGTTTTTTTCGGGTTCTTCTTTTTTCAATATTGTTAAATGTTTCAATAGATCTTTGGGACATTGACGAGACGAAAAATTTAAACTTTCGCCACTTTCACTTTGTCTTGGTGGCGAGAATTTTGCAATGCGGTTTTTGCCACATCTCATTTGGGGCATATACGCGAATGAACTGACTGGCAATGCGTATGGGACAAAGGTTTTTCAATGCCAATTCCGTGGGCATGGGGAATGGAAAGGCCAAAGGAAGAGAATTCAACACGAACTCTCTTTGTTTAGGTTTTTAGGTGAGTTTGCGCAGTGTTTCAGCACGTGCAAGCGGCAAGTTTTCCAGGCACACACACATACATTCTCTCTCGTGTGTATGTGTGGCTTGTTTGTTTACATTTTGCTAGTCGTTGGACTAGCAGCAACAACAGGATGAAGTAAAAGCAGCAAGCAGAAGGAGCAATAATGTCGACATCAATTTTATGTTGCCTACTTTTAGGCAAACATTTTTGGTGGGGGATATGATGCAAGGGAAAGAAAAGGTAAAACTCAGGCATCAATTGCAGAGTACTACAGTAAAATTGAGCAACAAGCTACACCCTCTTCACCCTCTCCCGCCTCACCCTTACTGCCCTCATCTAGACGTGCCTCATACATATTTATACAGTTCTCAGAAGTTTTTCATGAATATTCACACTAATTTGTTGCCAATTGAATTTGACTTTGCATACATTTGCTGCACTTTTCAAATGCATATGCATACATACACATAGTGTTTACATACAGTCTATATAAAAGGTCTCTCTATGTGTGTGTGTGTGTGATGATGGGCATTATCTTTAATGAACTCAGGCGAATGCTTTGTAAAAATTTTTATGGCTAAAACTTTTTTAATTATCATTAATGAACATGGGGAAAAATAGATACAGAATTAGAGAGTGAGGGAGAGAGCGAAAGAGAGGCCATGCTGACCAAAAAGCATTGGCCAAGTTTCGCATTGCAATTATTTTAATGTTCATTGATGTTGCAGGCAGACAAACAGACAGACACCAGACATTTGAATGATTTATGGCCTCTTGGCCCACAGAAAGTTTCCTATTCTCGCCTTTTCTACGAAGTCTATGTATGTGTTTCTGTGTGTGAAAGTGTGTGTAAGTTGGCAATTAGACAGCTGCCTCAGCCGAGAGAGAGAAAGAGGGCTATGTCCTGGTTGTAGTCCATGAAAAAGCGTTTATATTTAATGCGTTATAATGGCCAATGTAAGAGCACATAAGTTGATATCAAAGTTTTATGGCCAAGGCGTGAGCAGCCTCACAGAATATGGAAAGCTGAGATTTGCACAGAGACAAAACATAAAATAGAAAAACTCCCATAGAAATTATTAATATCCAAAAAACGACAAACAAATATACATATGCATTAAAGATAATTCAGCCACTATATTAATGAATCAAAGGATGTTAGTGGTAAGATATCGTGGGATAAAATTATGCTCATATCGACGAGTTATGAAGTGAGAGCTGATATGATAAAAAAACACTTAAAACAAATTTGAGAGCAAGCTTAGTATTGATACCAAGATATCTCGCCTTAAAGTCACATTTAGTTGAGCAACTGATATACCTGAATGTTAATATATAAACTTCTCTGACATCATTTCGATACTCAAGATCCATTTTTATCACCAAAAGTATCAGCTATGTTCTATAGCCTTCAACTTTAAAAAGAAAGGAATATCAATGTCTATGCCATTCATCAAATGAATTGAATTTCATTATATACATTTGCAATAAAAAATGGTATTCTACATCTATTTTGCATTCCTTATAACTGGCCTAAAGCAGTTGCCATGTTTTACATTTGTATATTTAATGGTTAATGAAGGTTTTTTGCTTAAATGCCAATTGAATTCTCTGGCAATAACATGTAATTTTCGTTTTATATTATTGCTCATAAAATACCTCAAATATTGCGAAATATTTCCAAAACATTTATGTGCCTACTATGTGTGTGTGTGAGTGTGTGTTATTGTGGGTGGTAAAAAGCAATATAAATTATAAATTGGTTCAAAAACATTTATTGAATTACTTTAATATTGCAGCAACATAGGGCATTATTATTTATGTACCAACCACACACACCAACACACAAAATTTTCCATAATTTATGCTCACTTCAAAACAATTTACTTCAATACGATAACACGATGCAAACATATAATTTTCTACGGTAGGAAACGAAAACGAAACGGGACGATACGCACATATGTACATATGTATACTAGATACAAAAGTATCTGTATCTATAAATATGTCTCACAATTGCAAGCGCACTTGGCATTTCCATTTCGTTGGTTTTTTTTTTTCTCAAACAACCCTGAACCCCAAGAAGGAGACTAGAGACCAGAATGCCCACGAGCAGGGGCATTTATGACATATGCGAGCACGTCGCGACCATATCCAAAAAAGGAAAAAAAAAAACAACCTGAAACGAAACCTAGACTCAAACCAGGAAATGGAGCTGAGTGAAAGAAAGGTCCTGCGAAAAAATCTCTCTTGGATTTAAGCGATTTTACCAGCGCAGCTTCGGGCCAAGTTTTTCCCTTTTGATGGAACTCGCGCCATTGTTGCATTGACTCCGTAAAATGGAATTGGTATTGGTCCCACCCCTTAGCCATACTCACGCCTCCACGTTGCCTCTTATGATGGCAGCTAGGTAACCAAAAGGCTGCCGTGAAATAGACGAAACAGAAAACGCAAAAAAAGAAAGAAAGCAAGAAGGAAAAAGTAAAAGAATTGCAATAAAACATAAAATTGCTGACTTCAATTCGTTTGCCATTTTTGGGGGGTTTAGGTTTCGTTTTCCCTTTTCTTTTTGCTTTCCCTATACACACACACACATATATTTTCTTTTCTCTCGTCGGCTAAATGTCTGGGGTATTGTGTGGACACATCTGATGCGTGTGTGGTGGATGGTGGAGAAGGTTAACCCACCCAAGGATGCGGGTGAGTTTTGTGTGTGCCCCACTGGCAACCTGTGCCTTTGCCCTTTTTTTATATTTTATTAGGTTTTATTTGATTTACACTTGTTTTTTGCGTTGAAATGTGTTGCCTTCTAGCATTTTATGAGTGTCGGGAGAAGGTCTAACATGGAATAGAAGGATAGGTGGGTTGGTGAGTGAGAAAGGGCGTGTTTCAAGTGGGCGTATGCTAAAGAAAACAGAAATGTTCGTCAGTGAAAATGATTATAAATAATAGAGGAAAACTTACTCAATTTAAGCCATAATTTTAAATATAGAGGAAAAGTGCAGGACGAACCTTACATAAATCGATTACAATATATACTCCAATATTTCAAATGAGACTGAAAATGTTATTAGATTCAGGAAATTGAAACTAACTCAAGCGAAGTCAATGACTTCTGGGATTTAATTTCGTTTAAGAGCAACTAAGGAAACTTATTGTGATGAAATGCAGTCAGAAGCATATTGGCAGTTTATTGAAATTTAGTTTGTAGTAACCGTCTTTCTTATAACTTTGATCTTATGCATGCAACCCCCTTGGGTTCACTCATTAATCTTAATCTTAAATTGAAGAGACCAAAATTATCGTCTTATTTTTGGTTTTTCAGATTTTTACCACAAACCTTATAAGAACTCTTACATTAGAGAATTTAGTGAAAAACTCCCAAAGGAAATCTCAAATTTTCTTAATTTCCACTGATTTGATTATTTAGGATTCACTTCACTTTCACTTAACGATATAAACGATTTAAAATAATATTTGAATTTTGAAATTTATGCAAATTAAATCAAATCAAAATATTACCTAATTATAAAGGTACTTTAAGGCAATAACTTTCAATTTCGACTTTTATGTAAGGATGGACAACTGCCTTAGCATTTTTAAGGCTTTATTTTAATTAGTTAAAATTGAAATCTCAGTTGTTGATTTCTATAAAAATGAAAGTAGCCTTTCATGTGAATAAATGACTTCAATTCTGTTGCACTTTTTGCCTGCTATTTTTTTTTTTTGTTTTCGGTGTTTCCTCCTCAGAAGTTCTTTTGAAACAATCCTTTTTGTTCTTGTAGCTGCTGCTGCTTTTACTGCTCCTGTGAAAAGCTAAAAGTACAATTAATTAAACACGCACAGTGCAGAAAGAGAAAGAGAGAGCACAAGGATTTTAATTAAAAATTTTGCCGAAGCAGCATAAGTGTCAACCGAACGCCCAACTAGGTCCACCTGCTCATCACCTGGCCACTTCATTTCTCTGTTCTCTCACACTCGCTTTGTTTCAATTATTTCGAATTTAATGCCTGAATTGCAATTGTAAGGCTTTCAATTTAAGCCAAAAATTGGTAATTGGCAATATTTGTGGTAGGTCCATCCATCCCTATTCAAGTCAGGCAGAATGCAAATGAAAAACCGCTGGACACTGGGACACTGAATACCTTGACACACTGCCAACTTACTA
Organism: Drosophila equinoxialis; assembly: GCA_018150345.1. Lineage (NCBI taxonomy): Eukaryota > Metazoa > Arthropoda > Insecta > Diptera > Drosophilidae > Drosophila > Drosophila equinoxialis. The sequence continues at coordinate 15,145,740 of JAECWI010000001.1, forward strand.
AAGGGCTCTCAAAAGGATCCTGTGTGAAATTGAATGAGCTAGTAGTGGTGTCTGCTCTAGTTTGTGTCTAAACAAGTGAGATAAGCTTTATTAACTTATGCAGAGATAAAAAACTACTGAAAGCATCATCATCATGTGGGTAAAATTTCTAAAGAACACCTTGGGGCCAGGCCAAGAGTCAGCAGAGTCTTTCGTAGCTTTTTTAGTTTCTATAGACAAGTGTTAATGAGTGCGATAAGCTGAAAATTAAAATATCCATAATTCAGCATGTTTGGGGCAAAATGTTTTTCCAAGCTGCTTTTCATTTAGAACTCACACACACAGTTTGCTTAAGACGATGGCTAAATAGTATTTCTCTTTCACTCTAAGCTCAATCGATTTAATGTCTCCTTCTGTAAAATTGACCTCAAATGTTATAATAGATTAATAACATTCACAATATGAATTGATTTTAGTTTCCATCAGGCTCATATTTATCACAAAACCAACTTGCCATGTGTTTGCTTTTAAGCTTAAGACACAAAAACAGCTTCACACGTTCATGGTAGAGTTGGTTGGGATTTTTGGCCCAGGTATTAAGGTCAAAACTATAAAATATGCAAAAGCACAGGAGGCCAGACAGGAGCCAGAAGGCTGGCGCACTCACCTCACAACCAAGCGCACGGTAGTTCATCACAAAGGCACACAGAGACACACACTCACACTCAGACACAGAGAGAGAGATTGAGATAGTGTGGGTAACACAACAGAACTCCAACTCCAAGTTGGCCAACCTGGTCCGGTCGGTCAGTCAGTGCTTTTATTAGTTTTGCATACGAGCATACTGAACGTAAAGTTAACACTAACTGCAATAAGTTTACACTCCCATTGGAAAGTCGAAAAATCAATATAAAAGTTTATATTTGAAAACTCTCATAAATATTTCGTGTCATAAAAATAAAAAATTCATTTTTGTTCATACTAAAAACTTTTTACAGCTTTCATGGCATTAAGAGTATATATTTTTGGTGAATTTATTCTGCGCAATATAAATTAATCAAGCCTTGATAAATATATAAAAACTTTTAGAAGAGCCCAAAGAGAGATGTTTCAACCAGTTAAGAATGACAACTTAATGAAGTGGAAAGATCTAAGTCAACTAAGATACACTTTTTATGCATATTTTCAGATGAATTCAGAATATAATAAATCAAACAAATAAAAGAATATATATAAACATATATGTATGGATTGACAACTTAATCTGATAAGAACCATAACTTTCTGAGCTGTTCAAAATAAATTAGTATTCACTGAAAATATTATTGCTTCATTAATTGCAGAAATATAGAGGTCAAATCAATGATCACTTACATAGCCGTAGCTTGGACTAAAGTTAAAATATGTAGGAAAAAAAACACGACAATAAAATAGTATATCAATCACGGGGGGAACCACATCCAAATTTTACACTTTTAACTCTTTTGATTTCGTATCTTGTGCAAGTACACTGACATTTGTCAGTGACTGTTGCTGTTTCTACAGAAGCCAGTTCTGTACGCGTTTCCGTGTGCTTTTGCCTTCTAACTGAACTGGCTGACTGGCTTCTCCTTCTTTACGCCGTCTGCCCTTTGCCTTTGCCTTGGATGTATTTTTTTGGTTCACGCTGCGCCCATAAATATGCTACACTTTTCACACAGTTTCTGTTCGTTTCATTTCATTCCGTTCCCGTTTGTCCTGGCAACGTTTGATGTTATTTTTCTCTCTCTCTCTTCCTATACCTTGGACTCAAACAAGCGAGCATTTTAGATGGACAAACGGACAAACATACTCCCATGTCATTTGCGGTCGCTCTGGTTTCCGGTTAACATACACATACACACTCACACACACACACACTCACCCATGTGCATATGAAAGTGTGTTTGCTGTGTATAGTTTGGCTTGTCTGTTTTGATCCCTTGTTAATAATATAAATGATGATTTATGACTCTCCATGGGGGCCAACCGCAACAATTGTCGGAGCCAAGTTCGGGTCAAAGACGAAAACAGAGAGACAGAGAGAGAGAGAGAAACGAATTGAATTATTGATCAACTTAAAGATTGCAGAGTTTCAACTTAATAAGCAATTATGTTTATTTATTATCATTATATCCTTCACTCACTTTACTCACTCAAATGTTTATTTTGCCAGCACATTAAAATCGAATTTTGCATAACCAGAAAGCGAAAAAAAACACAAAGGCATAAAAATAAATGTATATACAAACACATAAAAAACAATGTGAATAGGAGAAGCCGCAGGACTTGCGACACAGCAGCCGAAAAAAATTTATGCAAACGAATTAAATTGGCAGGCAGCCAAAAAAAACGAAAAACAGGAAGCCAAAGGCCCTCCTGCTGATTGCCCTGAACCAAAAATAAAAACAACCAAAAACAAAAATGTTCTATATAATTATATTCCTTCATTTTGTTTGCTGTTGTTGTGAATTTAAATTTAAACATTAAATATTTACATGCCACACACACACACGCACGCTGGTAACACACACACACACACACACACCTGGAATGGTGGCATTTTTATGGTCACATAAACCAATTCGGAAAATCCGTCGAGTTATATCTGAGGCTAACTTTTGCAATTAGCCAAGAGAGAGAAAGCCCTTAAAATCGAATCGAATTGTATGTTTGTTTGTTTGCCTAATTTGTATGCTCTGGACGTGTTTCGGGTAATCGCTTTCCAAATGTTGCGCAAACATTGCGTCCTCTTTTGTTATGAAATTGAAAATTGTGCAAAAGCGCACAATAATTCATGCCGTCCCCATATATTGTACATACAAACATATATCCACATCTACATCCATACAATATCATAAGTCAGAGCCAGAGTCAGAGAGCTAGCATAGAGTCAGCCTAGAAATGCGAATAACAACAACAACAGAGACGCATCGCATGCCAAGCACATTTATCATTGTGCCAGTTGAGCGTGAATATGGAATGGGAGAAGAAAGGGAATGGGGCAGCGAGGGGAGTAGAGGGGGTCGTGAAATGGTATTATTGGTATGGGTAAGAGAAATGCTGAATGGCAACGGGAATGCAGTGAAATAAAAATAAACAAGCCTCAAAAGTTGCTGTGTGCGGGGGATGCTTCAGCTCAGTTCATGCATTCAGATCAAATAACGAATTTCGAATAAATCATAGATCGAATTTCCATATATCCTAGATGATAAGAATTATTCATTCTAGCTCAGAAGCCTTTCAACGACATAGAATTGGAATTTCATACAATTTCATCTATTATTTTTAGAAATAAACAGTCTTAGACACACCAAGACATATCAAGGAGGATATTAGAGAATTTTTTTTAATAAATTTAAAAGATACAACTCCTAGACAACATCACACTTTAACAAACTACACACAAATACATATAGTAGAAATGAAGAGCCACATTAAAAGTCCATTGAAAATTTCAATAACTGTCACTCTACAACACTTTTGTCCATCAACACTCCTCCTACAACAGGGAGATGTTCTCAAACTCCAACCCAATGTTTGAGAAAGTCTAAAGAAAGTAATTCTTGGAGCGTGCTCTTTCGAGTGAAACCTTTTCCGTGCCATTGTCGAGCATACCCGATTTGCATTGATATGCAAAACAAGGCTAAATATATATGACAATAGGAACAACACGAACCAGACGGCGGCCAACAAGGAAGGAGAAAAAAATGGCCAGGCATTGGCGAGAGAAATTTTTGCAAAATGAATGAATGAATTGAGTGAATGACAAAGTTGTTTCCAGCATGGCATCCAGAAAATATCCCGCTGTGTCCTGGTGCCAGGCCCAAAACCCTGTTTGAGTTTCTCTCCTTCTTCCCCCATTGTTGGCAACATGGAAAACATCCTTAGGCCAATGCATTCGACTCTAACTGAGTGTGTATCTGGGTGTGTGTGTGTGTCTGTGTGTGCCTATGCGTGTCGTTGTCTTGACTTTCCGGGGAATTGTTGCTGCTGCTACTACTACTGTTGTTCCTTCTGCCGTGTTCCCCATTTACATGTGCGCCATGTCCCCATTCTCATCCTTCGTGTCGACATTCCTGGCCCTGCTCCTGCTTCTTGTGGCGTGGCTCGTAACACGGTTATTGCATTAAGCGAAATTGTAGCCTAGATTTTGAATGGGACTCGGCCATGGCTCCGTATCCTGCCCTGCCCTGCGCCGCCCTGCCCTTTCTCAACCGTCGTTTCCTCATCCCCATTTTCTAGAAACTGAGGTCTTTTGTTTAAACATTCAACATTCATTATTTTGCCTTCGACCCACCCCCCCACAGCTCCACCCCCTGGCGACATACATATTTAATAAAGTTTCAGTTAATTTTCGTCATTTCGCATTATTTCGCGGCACATGCATGTTAACAATTTATATATGTATATATATATATCTTCTTCGTTCTCGCTTTTTTTTTGTTGGTTGCCTTAATTCATCTTCCTTGGCGGGCTTCCTAAATATTTATGAGTAGGCCGCATTGAGTTTTGTGTAGGGCAGCAGCAGCAAAGGTTAAAGCCAAGTTTAAAGTTGCATAAGGCAGAGGAAGATACAAAAATATTCAAGAAAATGTCAACCAAAAAGCACTTAATTAGTAACCATTTGCAACTAAATTACCTTACAAAATTTTTAAAATTGTTTAGCCAATTAAAACGTCTAAAAAATGTTTTGAAAGTTTAAACATTTTGCACCTTTTCTTTGAAAGGTTTTTCCCAGTAGAAGACGAAAAAGTAAAAGCTTCATGAAATTAGTTTAAATTTGAATCAGCACTTTGAAATGGCTTCATGTAGTTTGTGGAAATCAAATGTGTTGATTAATTGAATTGTACCAGCCGTAGATAAGTATTATCGATAAAGATCTCAGATACAAAGATCGACATTAAACAGTATTGTAATAACAATCGATCAAAGAAACCTGCTAGAATGATATGTAATCGAAAACTGAAGTAAATTTTAACTAAAAAATAAAATTATGAGCTGCTTTACAGATATCAGTTTCCTCGTTATGCATAATACTCACATTTAATGTGCAAGTTTGCCCTAATCAAAATATTAAAATGCAATACAGAGATTACACCAAAATGTGTATTGCATTTCATTTAAATGTATAATTCATATGGAATACCAATTTATGTTGCATTTGATACCAATTTATGGCACTCATCGATGCAGATGCAGATGCGAATGCAGACGGGGCATCGTTTTGGTTGCACAGCTTTTTTATTATTTCCACTGCAGCATTATGTCGAATAATGTATAATGACAAGCCTTTATTATAATTTGTCAAGCGTATAATTCGCTCACGCATAATTTGTCATTAAAAATAATAATAATAAAGAAAAAAAAAAAACAAAATGAGAAAATGCTACAAAATACAACAATGTGATTATGTTTGCAATCTGCCTAGAGTCACATTCGGTTACTGACAGACAGAATGGACACATATGTTTGCCTGTGTGTACATACATGTACATATGTATGTATGTATGTGTGTCTGTGCCGAGTCGGGGTCAGAGCCAAAGCCGTTAAAACGTTTTAATTAATAGCCAAGCGCAGGCCTTTTAAGTTTATTCGTGTCGGATAAATAGAATCATGTCATGACAAAGTCATTGACGTTGACATAAACAACAAGCAAATGCTTGCTGCTTCCAAAACCGATATGTACATATGTATATATAGTGCACACCCCCCCCCCTCCCTTTCCCACTCTTCCCAGTCTGTCTCTCACTTTTGCTGCTTCCCCAAAAACGTGCTCTTTGCACAAAATCGTTCGTCGAAAATCGAAAAACGGAAAAACAATGTCAAACACATCAAAGTCGAACGAGCCAACCCCACGGTACACACACACACACACTCACACACAAACAGGCGACACTATGCCATTTCCATTCGCTGCATGGTGCCTCAGAAAATGGGAAATGGCGGGCAAATCAACTGAAAAATCACACTCACACACACACACACACACACAAAAGAACAAACCCAAAAAAATAACACACAAAACCAGAAAGAAAGAAATAAAAGAAAAAAGTAAAAGCTCAATTGAAGGACCTGTGTTGCGGGGGAGGCGAAAAACTGCAGTTTTGGCAAAAATGGAAAACGATGTCAAATGCAAATTGACAGCTTTCAATATCAATTCCAAAACAATCGCAGAGTTGCACGCCCGGGAACGAAGTAAAATCAATTTTACTTGTCAAAAAACGAGCACGAAAGAAGCAAAAAAAGCATAGAATGAGAAAAATCAAAATGGGAAAATCTCCGTTTTGGTTTCATGTAACTCTTTAACTTCATTTGAGACACAGATAGAGAGAAGAGAGATTGAGGTAGAAGAGTTTGAATGGATGGAAATGTGAATCTATTCAAATGCAATCAAACGGCATGACAGGTTAAATTAATTAAACTGGATTTATGTGGACATCAGCTAGAACGAAAGAGCGAGAGAGAGGGAGAGAGAGAGAGAGAGGAGTAAAGAGGGAAATGAAGCAAGGAGTTGGCTAAATCCAACTGTAGATGGTGACCAGGATGTATGTCCGGCAAAATGCCTTTGATGTGGTTTTGGCTTATCTTAGGCACATACTCAACATGCCAATCCTTAGTTCTCTCTGTGTGTGTGTGTGTGTGTATGTGTGTGTGGTTAAGTACATTTTGCAAATTACACTTGCGGTGCCTCTTCCACACAGAGGAGAGTTAGAAGTTTTCCTTTGGCTCAGAGAACATTTGTTTGCTAATGACATAAGTATTTAATTTGAGAATGAGGAATTTGCATAAATTAACTCAAAAGTCTTCGACTTGATCAATTAACTCTTCGAAGCGCAATCGGCAAACGGAATCTCAGCTTTCTCTCCCACTCTCTGTCTCTCTTTCTCTCGGTTGTGGATCCCATGGGGGAAAGCACAGGAAATCACATTATTATCTCGGTATATATCCCAAGCCAAACACACAAAGTCTGCGCAAACACACAATCTAAAGCCAGAGGCAGAGACCAAGACCAAGTCCGAGTTCGAGTCGATAAAATGCATTTGCCGAGGCGAGCAAATTATAAAAACCTGGCCATGGAGAAGGAAACATGAAAAAAAGGAAGAAAAAAATATATTACCAAGCTTAATTCGGCCTTGTGGAATTTCAAATACCCTTTTGGGCTTATAATGTATAGAAAGAGGGAGAGAGACTAATTTCAATCCCGTTCTTTTTGGGTTCGATCATTTTCGAACTTCTTTATCTCCATTTGACCTAGACGAATATTAAAAGTTATATTTATTTTTGCTGATCAACTACTAACATTGACACCAAATAAAAGAATCCTTTTTTGGCAGAGTACAAATATTGTAACACAGAAGGAGAAATAATTTGAAGGAAGAAGGGAAGAAGGACGGTAGAGGGAAATAAGGTATAAATTCAGAGCATAAATTTCAATGCCCTTATGCGCATTTTTCTTATCGGCAAATTTCATGTACGTCGTCGCCGACGACGACGACGACTCGAGGAAAATGGCAAAACGTTATGAAAATTATGAGGGCCTCCCCCCTCAATCAGACCTCGTAAGGGTGAGGAAAATATTGATTTTCTCCGGTTGGTTTTTTCCCCTCGATTTTCTCCCCACTTCTTTTTTTTTTGGAGAGGCAGCCAAGCAGTCAGCCGTAGATTTGTAATTACGGGATTAGTTCTATGACTGGCTATTGGCCATTGCCATTGCCAAGAGACGCTGGCAGCCAAGTTCGATTTGTAAACAACCACAGACACATACATATATAGAGACACGTGACCCCCAAACCAGTGACCTCCAACATACAGATAGACAGACAGACTGTATCTAATGTGCAATTAGATATGTTAGACATATATCAGCGCCTTTTGAGCAAATTATCACTGGGCGGCGATGCCCGCTGGCCCATCAATTTGTTAACAAATCTGTAAAACAAATCATCAAACGCCTCAACTACCACGATTTTGACGCCAAATGAAGTAGCCTGAGCCCGGTGCTTTAAAGTGCTGCTGCCCCACTGCCAAAAGATAAACCAACTTGGCTTTCCATTCGAGTGACTCTTAAGAGAGCACGAGACAGAGACGTATCTCTTCCCGTCTTCATCCTCCGCGAATTATATTGCCCGCCCCTTCTCCTCGCATCAGCCCGTGAAACCCCAGCCAGCCATGACGAATCCAACGAATTCGAGCTCTATGGATTGGGGGCATCTCTTCTTTGCCGCTGACGACTTCCGACGCAACGCGTTCGCTCTCTGCTCGCTGCCTAGGAAATTCATGAAAAAGTTTTTCTTCTTTAAGGCCAACATCAACGCGCGGCGCGGCAAAACAAGAGAATATATTTATTGTGGCCTATGCGTATGCCAGCAGCTTTATGCTCAAACCATAAATACCCTCAACTTAAAGAGTCCTTTGACTGTACAAATAAATGAAGTTGAAAATGTTAAGCTTTTAAAGGCACAACTAATTAATAAATATATTCGAAGCAAATCGCCAAATACATTTCCTGAAGCTACGCTTTTTTGATTATACGAAATCAAGGTATTCATTACGAACTCCTATAAGTCTTATAGAATAATCATCAATTGATCATAAAAGAATCTAAAGTTTACTGAAGTGTGTATTATATAGTATTTTCTAAATAGGTATTTTTAAGTAGGACTCATCAATGGCATTTAAGAAAAATAAACTTGATTTTCAGAGAACTGACAACGAATGTATTTAGAAGTCCATGAACCATGTTCTGTCTTCTGAAATAATCTATTTATTGAGAATTATTCATTGAGTGTTAATGATAATAATCAACTGAGAATTACAGTTAAAACTCGACTCATCTTTTATTGTGTCTTAGCTATTTTTTAAATTTGGAACTCTCTATCCTTCTGTCTCTCTCTATCTATTAATTCTTCGTCAGCTTGAAGTTCCATTCTTTGTTAAAAAGCTCAAGTGTAAGTGAAATTTTACAACATTTCTCCATGCAATTAGAAGACTTTTCCAATGAAATAAAATACCATCACAAAGTAAGAGGAAAATGACTAACTGATAGGGATTTTCTTAAGTCACAACCTTCAAAAAGAAGACTTAATAATGAATTTGTGTAGATTTGTGTGACATTTTCAGTTGACAATACCCAAATCCATATCAATATTTCTGGGGTTTCCATGTCATCTAATCTAGAGTGTTTTGAAATTCGTCTTACTTGCATTCCGTTTTGCTGCCTTGAATTCATCTTATTGTTGTCATTCCTCACTCTCTCTCTTTCTCTTGCTCTTTGCCTCTTTGGCAGTGTTCTCGTCAGTTTTGTGTGTTTATTATTCTTATAATTGTGCATATGACCCTGTTTAATACAGTTCGCTGCACAATTATGCGTTGCCGGCTTCTGTTTCTGTTTCTGCCTCTTCCTCTGCTCTTGGCTTTGGCTTTTGTTTTAAGGTTTTTCTGCTTTTTTTTTTTTGGTTTTTTGGTTTTAGCCATTTGAATAATATCTTTGTTTGTGTGTGTGTATGAGTATGCATGTGACCTCAATGAAAAAAATATTCTTTGGCTTCTTTGCCTTTGGTTGCTGCTGGTCTGGCGGGAGAGAAGAGGGCCTTGAAATAATTCACACTAATTGCACTTTGGAGGTATAATTGATAGCTATATAAATGGCAATTAATTGACATTGATAGAGCGAGAACTTCAATTTGCTAAATTGCTTTTGCTCTCTGGCCATAAATCAAAGCATCAAAACTAAACTGAAAGCAACTCTGTTTGATGTTCCCTTTGTTGCGTGTGTCCGTGCAGCTGCTCATCTAACTGTCAAACAAGTCAGCCAGAAACTTTAAGGACATACACGAAACAATTCTTGGAACTTCAAGGAACTCATTAAATATGCTGCGGCTGCTCGCCTTCTCCTGACCCAGGTGAGCGTGAGTTTTCAATTTATCCAAGCATCGAGAGTCTCGTCGATATATACACGTCTATATGTATATGTAAGTATATATGTATATATTGTGTTCCTTTTTTAATCTCGTAAGTGTATGTGTCAACTTTTTCTCCACTTTGTTTGCCTTTGTTTGTCCACCCCAGGGAGTCAATAGGCAGTCAATATAGCAAGGAAATTGCCCACAAAGCCAACACATACACACTCACACACACATCGCACACACAAAAACAACTCATACTCATTTGGTATGTTTTTCTTGCCTCATGATATTCTATTATTCATTTCAGAAGGACCCAGGCCAAAGGTGCCCACCAACCAAAGCCCCGCCCCCACACACAAAGGTCAGTTGAAGTTTTTTTTTTTGGGGGTCCCTTCCCCTTGTTTTCCTTTCCATTCTTTTCTTTCTTTCTTTTTTTGGCTCGTTTATTAGATTGTCCTGCGGCCCCGGCCGACACATCAAAAACTTGCCAACGGCTGTGTTTGACAAGTGAAGTGGCGTCAATAGAGCAAGATTTGGCTAGATGGGGGAGGGGTGACGGGATGCGGGGTGGCATGTCATAAACATGACAAAGTTTTTTCCCCTCTACACCGACTTTTGGTTGGGTTCATTATGACCAAGTTGTTTTTGAGAGAGTTTCACTTAAAGTTTGCTTCATCAGCTCTCTCTCTCTCGTGTAAAATATTCTAAGAATTTCACTTATACATATACAAATCAAATTGGAAAATTATTCGAATTGTTGCGTTTACGTGGAAGGTATTTTTGATGCATAGTCGAAGGAAGTTCTATTTTATGTAGATCATTTCGTTTGATTAAGGCCAAAATTCTATCAATTGGACTCAACCTGATCAAAATTGGTTTTTTATACCTGTTAAATATGCTTTTGTCATAAGACCACGAGGTATTGTAGAATTATCCTAATGCCCTAACATTTGATGGAGTTTTCAAATATTTGGACATTAGGATAATTGATAATAATATTACCATTTAATTACCTTTAAAAATAAAGCTTGTGATTATTATTTATTCCATAACTGATTGGTTTTTCTGTTTCAGTAGAGAGATTATTGGCCAAATTTGACGCCCTATCACAGCATTCCACCTGGATTAACAAACAGGTCCTCGGGCAAGTTAACAAAATCATTTTCATTCTGATTAACATGGCAAATTATCAGTTTTTGCATATGAGGAATTGTAGATGAATGGAATGGGGAATGGATTGTAAAGTAATTGCTAATCGAACTGTCAGGTAATTTGGTTTTAATGTCATTTGGCTTATCAATAAGGTAGCAGAAGCAGCAGTAACTCTTCATCATCTGCCTCTAATCCAATAAATTGCGGGCAAGTAAATATTTTGTTAACATAATTGCATAAATCACAGTCAATTTTTCATATCGTACGATGGCTTCGCTGCCTCTGGTCTCTCATCCTCGTTCTGATGCTGCTGTTGGCTGTGGCATGCGATAATTTGTACACACAAACACACACGAGTCCACACCAAGTCCCTTCTGCCCCTCGCCCCCCTTGGTAATGATGGCGTTGGGTAAATAAACTGTCAGTTTGTATGAATGCTGCCATCACTCATACGCCCCATCTGACTCAGTGAGAGAACTGAGAACTGAGATTGTAGCAACGCTGGCAGCGAATTACCACGCTCGTACGCACTTCTGACAACAGCAGCAACAACAGCAGCAGCAACAAGGATGTGGCAGCAACATAATAACAAACGAATTTTCGTGCCACACAGTGTTCCCCTCGTTCGACTCGGATCGGTCTGCTCCCATATGCAATCATAATGAAGACATTTCCAGCTCATTGAACACCAAAGCCATAACAACATGGCACGCCTAATGAAGCCATAAACACTGCACATTAAACAAAAGGATTTTTTGGTGAACCTCTAGTAACCAGAAAGAGAGAGGGAGAGAGAAAGAGAGGAGAGACTTTGTGATGTAATTATTTTGCAGTTGAACGGCTATGCAAATTTTATGTTATCCCCCCCATTTTTATTTTTTCTTTCCTTGTCGTCGTCTTCAACTGGCCAAAATTTAACACTTCAATGCAGATGCCAACTTGCAGCTGTTCAATTGAGAGAGGCGTGGTCTTTTGGGCCATTGCCAAAGATTTGATAGGAATTAACAACAGAGGGAAAAAACTCAGACAAACGCAAATAGATGGAAAACATTTTCCAAGAAAAAGCCAGAAAACAAGTCAAATGGCAGTTAGGCAGAAGAAAAAACTTTCATAGCCATAAATTTATGGGGGGTGAATTCTGTGGAAAAACAAATTAATATTGGCTTAAAACTATAATTAAAAGTAAATTACAGTAAGTCAAAGAAACTTGTTAAAACAGCTTATGAACAGTTGAAAAGAGATTACTTATGGCTTATATTTGGAAGTAAATCAACTGGCAATCGATTGGCTAAGATCGTATTTCAATGCAGATTAACCAAGAAGTTAAGACAGGTTAGCCTTGTATATATATGAAGCTTAGGCTATTCAATCTTTTCGGAATTATTGCTCATTTTTATACCATACACCCATAGGGTGAAATGGTATATTAAAGTCGCCAAAATGTATGTAACAGGCAGAAGGAAGCTTTTCCGACCCCATAAAGTATATATATTCTTGATCAGTATCAACAGCCGAGTCGATATAGACATGTCCGTCCGTCCGTCCGTCCGTCCGTCCGTCCGTCCGTCCGTCCGTCCGTCCGTCTGTCCGTATGAACACGTAGATCTCAGAGACTATAAGAGCTAGAGTCACCAAATTTGGTACGTAGACTCGTGTATTACCTACGGTGGTCAAGTTTATTTCAAATTTTTGCCACGCCCCCCTCCGCCCACGAAATTTAAACAAACTTGATTTTCTTAAAGACTATAATAGCTAAACACATAAAATTTAGTATGATTAATCCTTTAGTAAGCGCGCACAAATTTGTTGCCAAAAAAATTTGCCACGCCCCCTCCGCCCACGAAATTTAAACAAATTTGATTTTCTTAAAGACTATGATAGCTAGAGGCACCAAATTTGGTATGTGTATTTGTTCAATAAATGCGCATATATTGTATATGCAACGATTTTGCCACGCCCCTTTCCGCCCCCGTAATTTGGAAAAACTCGATTATCTCACGTAATTTTTTACCTTTTGTAATTAAATTTGGCACACTTGAATTTGACACTAATACCCAGCAAAACACCAAATTTTATCAAAATCGGACAAAAAACAACCAAGTTATGCATTATATAACTTTAGATTATAAGATATGCTTGTAATAAAAAGCATGTGAAAATGCATTGGTTTAAAAAATTGGAAATATTTGTTTCACTGGTGTATGGTATACCTAAGTCGGCGAGACGACTTACTTACTTCATTTTATACTCAATTTAACAAATAGCTGTAACTGGAAAATAGGTTATTATTGAGGGCCCTTACTTAACCCTATATTAGTTTTATATTTCTTTTTTGGGTATTAGCTTCGTTCAAGTAGAACTTTTACCATTTTTCTTTAGATGTTACTTTTGTTCTAGTCTCTAAAGATACATTTTTTTGTCGCATTTATTTAAATATTTAAATTTTCCTTAAAACTACATAAATGCTTGAAATCTTCTTCGTGCTCTTCAAGCTTTTTGTTGCTTAATTAAGCGCTGGCCTAAGGGGTTCGATGTTCTCTATGCAACAAAGATATTAAATACATCCTTAGTTCATTCTGAACTGGATTATTATTCGCCTTAATTGGAATCCATCGGCTTCAGCTCGATTCGAACGGACTTCTCTTCTTACACTTTGCCGCCCTGTCAAACCGTAGGCAAGTTTTGCGGTATCCTCTTTCTCGTTGCACAGGACGATGGCATCTTCTCTGCATTTTCTCTCTAACCACATTTCGCCTGATTCGTCTCCTCTTAGAACCATTTACCATTTAAGGAAACAAACACTAACATACAACAAAAATGTAAATTCATACCCAAAATAAACTTTTATATTAATAAGTTTATTTTATTACACACTTAAACTAGTTCTAACTTTGTTAAAATAATAATTAAACTTAGTTGATTTTAAGCGAATTAAAATTGTTTAAATCGAGCCCATGAAGTTCTGAGTGTTTTTATATTTTTCTGCCTCAATTGCATCGTAAAGTTCACATCTTTAAATTGGAAAATTGATGGTCACCTGAGCATATTGGCTTCCTCTCTCTAGTAGCTCCAATTGCTTTCATTTCGTTGCTGGGAGTAAAGTCAGTGGAAAGAGAATTTGTCGTATAATTGGCACCAACTCCACTGATTTGGTATGCAGATTGAAAACTGTGTTCAATTGCCTAGTGCAGCCTTCAAAAGTTCTAGTTGGATTTGTCCGCAAAATGTCACAGGGGGCAGAGTTAGGTGGAGGCTTTGGTTTGGTGCAGAATATCTACACAGACAATAAATATTGCCTTAGCTCTGGGCCAGCACTTTAAAATTGATTTTGTTGAGCTCTTTTCTAAGCGCTCCCCAAAGTATGCTACACTTTTCTTCACCAGTTTTCCCAGTTACTTGGCTACAAGACAAGACACGACAAATTGTCGAGAATAGAGTAGAGGAAGGAGAGGGATAGAAAAAGGGAAGTCTTTATTCTTGTCGTTTTTTTGGGGGGCGGTGAGGTTTGTAGAAAACTTATGCGCATTGGGCACAAGTCAAATTGCATTTAAAGTGACAAATGTGGCTCCTAGGCAAGGACCAAACACGTGCTAAAAATATTTCCTTTTGCAAACAAAACCAAATGCCAGTTAACTTCCTTTCTTCAATCGAATAGAAACACAGAAAAAACAAAAAGCCAGGAAACGTAAAGCATTTTTCATGCTTTGGTCAGCCAACGCCCACACACACACACATGTATGGGGTATGGGGTATGGGGGCGTGGTCAAGGGGTAATGCTGACCTCGGCATTAGAATTTATCGCTGTCAGCACATGGAACGAAGTTTTTTGTGCGGTCTTCCATTTCCTCTTCTCCTCTTTCTCTGTTTTTTTCGGGTGCAAAAGAAAACTGTCGCTTCAAACGGTGGGCGTAACAGAGGTGGGTGTGGCACTTTGTGTATGTGTGTGACATGTGAGTTGGGGAATTTTCTTAGTAAAAAGCAGCAACATTTCCAACATTTGGTGCACCTTAAGACAGCACTTGATTAATGGCATTGTTTGCCAACCTGTCAACCAAAATCGAGATCCATTCCATTCGGCTTTGACACTGATAGAAATAACAACGGGTAAGTACTTTAGTGATAACGAGCAAAAGGAACGAGAATCATATAAGCTTGTAAGTCCTGCAATCATCAAAGTGATCGAGGATCCAAGCAGATATTTAGATATTTTTAAGATCTCTTAAAAACAAGTAACAAGAGCCTTACTTTCTCAAAAATTTGTACCGAGTGGGTTCTTGGATTATAACGAAAACCAAATGTAATAAATTATAATAGATATTCGCAGCGAGCAAGTGTTGAATCGAACGAGTCTTTCGCATGATGTGTAAGTTCTTAAGACCCAACGGGAAAAATTAGGAGTTATTATCTTACTCAATTATTATAGCGATTATTTACTATAGAACTTCCTTAAAATATTCTGTGAACAGATGTCAGAGAATAAGCCCAGTTTAAATATATAAACCCACTTTTCTATACTTTACTATTCACAGCGTATAATATTCAATAGAAAAGAAAACTTTTAATGTAAGTAAAGCTAGAGAAATAGTGAGAACAATAAGAGAACGATGATCTTAGGAGCTTCACAACAACTACCTATAACGATTAAGACAATAAAAAAAACTAAATAAAAAAAACCTACAATTTGAGAATTTGAACAAGAACTGATCAAGACTTTCACCAAATAATCAAAAAAAAAAAAAAAAATAGGGATAATCAGAGACAATAAAACAACAAGTAAGTATCATTCACTCCAGCAATGAACTCGTAACATACCGGACAAGATGATCAGATTATCTTAGAATTCTTCAGTAATTAACTCGAAATCGACTTTCATATATGTGTTTCGTGTTTCAAACCGTCTTATCTATGATATCTACCGCAAGTAAGTACTTAAGCGATAAAGAGAACGAGAGCTTTAACTGCTCGAATATCCTTCAATTAGCATGAAGATAATTAGGCTTATTAGCAATGTATATGCTTGTATGACTTTTTGTGTGTGTGTGTGTGAGTGTTTGGGTCTATGTGTGTGTGTATACTTCAAAATTGTTATTGTTATTGTCGCTAAAGTTTCACACAACAACAACAAAAACTGAAAATCCCGAAACCCGAATAACGTTGAGAAGATGAGAGGCAAAAAAAACGCAACTGGAAATTAACTCGGAAATCTGTTGTGAGCTCATTGTCAGCATTGAAAAGTTTTTTGGAGAAAAGTTGCCAAACAACTTTTTGAATGCAAAACTTTTCGCGGGGCGAGAATTACAATCGTGATAAAAATTATGAAAATATTTTCGAGTGTTGCAAGTAAGTTTTTGTATGCCTCCCGCCTGCCTCCTGCACAAGAATGCCAAGAACCAAGATACGAGAAACGAAACGAAAACTTGGCATAAATAAAATAAAATTACATGCCGGAAAGTAGCTACCAAAAACCAAAAAAAAAAAAAAAAACCAACCAAAAAAGAAACATGTAAAGCTTGAAAAGAATAAAAAAAATATGAAAAGCTTTTATTTATGGCCATTAAATTAATATTTTATTTAAATGCGGACACAAAAACTGCATCATATACTAGAAATTCGTACCTGAAAACATTGCCATTGTGTAGGGAGAAATGTTCAATTGAAAAACTTTTGTAATCTAACTATGGAAATGGCGCACATACACACACACACACACACACACAGAAAGAAAAAAGAGGGAAAAATGAAGTTAAAGGGGGAGAAGCGGAGGGCTAGCGAAAACTATTTGCTTTAGAGAGGAAAACTCATAAATCTGAAAGAAAACTATTGGCAGTTCACATTGGCTGGGATTGCGATTGGGATTGGCAATGGTATTTGGATTTTGCCAATGCAAAATAAGGACACATTGACTGAAAAAAGGAGACACAAAGGGTGAGTGAGGACGAAGGGGCATTGAAGCAAAACAATGGCAAAGTTATTTATTTATTTATATATTGCATTTTCTAGTTACTCGTCACAATGCGCTAGATTTGCTAGAAATGTAGTTGTACTTGTGATTTGGTTTCTATTTAATTTAAAAGCCAAGCAAAAACTTTTCAAGTATTATTCCAACAAAAATCTTTGAATATAACAACTAATAAAGTTATAAAAAACGTTTAATAAACTAAGCATCTAATGAAATAGAAATAAATTGATTTGATAAGCATAGAATATTCTTTTTTTAGACAAGAATTTAAATTTAAAGTGATGACTGCTCAGCCTGAAACTATCCATAAATTCGAGCTTCTAATCGTTTGACAAATTTAGCTTCAATGCCTTCAATAGCCTCAAAATATTTATTTCCTTGAAGACGTTAAACAAACTAGAGGAAAGATAAGGATATACCTTAAGCAATGTTATCAGCATTTCGAGTCAGTCTTTAGGATTTACTCCTTAAAGACTGAATGTAAATCTTCATCTGTTTGCACACACACACAATCTTACACTTATTATTCGATAGAGATTACTTTGCTATGCTCTTAAGACC
Source organism: Drosophila equinoxialis (assembly GCA_018150345.1). NCBI lineage: Eukaryota > Metazoa > Arthropoda > Insecta > Diptera > Drosophilidae > Drosophila > Drosophila equinoxialis. The sequence goes on from JAECWI010000001.1 coordinate 15,163,317, forward strand.
TTCTGGTAGCAAAAAGGGTTATTCTGGGTATTGAATAAATGCACTTAGCGGCCAATTAGGGTAGAAAGTTAGAGAAGAAGAAATCATCAGCTGGCAAGGATAATAGACTCTCTAACTCTCCTTCCCTCCATCTAGCTGACACTAAGACTTGAGGATTCAGAGGCAAAGATAAAGACCAATTTCAGCCACATTGATGGAATCTGTCTGTCGCAATATTTAAACGTCTGCTGTAAATATTTGATGCCTAATTGAATCATTCATTCAGTAGTTGCTCATTGCTCTGCACACAGAAAGACACACAGACACACAGACAGACAGACAGACTCTGGGCCACGCCCACTAAGCAGAACGAGTTGATTTGAATAAATTTGAAATTCTGCTGAGTCTGCTTTCAAAAGCATTTAGCCAGAGCCAGAGCCAGCTGCCAGGCAAATTTGTCTGCCTCTGACTGTGATTCTCTGTCTCTAGATGTGAGTATGGGTGTGTGGGTTGTGGGTTGTAGGCTGTGGGTGTATGTGTAAGGAGGTGGAGGCGTGGCATTGACTTGCAACGAGCAAAGCGAGTTTAAGCTTTGGCATACTTTGCGGCGCATTATGCGGCATCAAATGGGTGGGCTGGGGCGCTGCGGAGCGAGGCAAGTTGAGAGGCGACAAAACGAGAATTGTGCAAATTAGCAACGCGCATTTGCCTTTGCTCAACACTCATCAATATTTGCATTTCAATTAGTGATGACACGATATACGCAGAAAACCATCCAACCAGGCCCAGCAACAACGAGCAACAACAACAGCAACTAATAATATCAGTATATATGTATGTAGTTCTTTAATCTTCAATTTGAACATAAATTATAATTTTATTACCGTAAGAAACGGATGCACAAAAAACTTTTGCCATTTCCCTAAAGTAAGTTTTTTCGCTTTGCTCCTCTTCTTCCCCTTTTTTTTGGTGATTTTCGCTTGGTCCAAAAATGCGTGTGGCAAAGCTCATTACCTCTGCTCCTGTTCCTGCCCCCCGTCCCAGCTGGCTGCTGTTCCTTCTTGGCCTTGTTTTGGCGCCGCAATGAACGGAAATGGTGAAACTTTTAATTGAAACCATAAATTTTGCCCTGGTTGCCTAGGCCAACGGAATTTGTCGTGCCTACTTAGCAAAGTCTCTCTCTCTCTTTCTCTCTCTTCCCCAAACTAGCCATTCTCAAGGGGTAAGAGGCAAGTGCAATTAGCGCTAAGGTGGTGCACTTTTTGACCAGTGTTAAGGTGTTTGAAATTGGTTGCACAAAAAACTTTCTTACAATGGCCAAAACGAAAACACGGCGCGGAAGGAGTAAAGGTATTTATGTCAGGTGCCAAACTGTCACAGGAAATGGCATATGATTAAAGTGGGCGTGCCATAATTTCCGTTACGTCAAACGGGAAATTGTCAGACAGCAAAAAATTAAGAAAAAATGTGTGTAAACTTACCTGTATGTCCTGTGTGTGTGTGTCCTTTCACAAACATGTGAGTCAACTAATTGAAAAGGCAATTGAAGCAGGAAAACTCGACAACATACAACAAGTTGTTGCCACTGCACAGTTCACTCATCTCAGTTTCCCTTCTGGGTTTTTTTGTTGTTGCCTTGGTCCTTTTCGTTTTGCTTCTTGCCGAGATTCATATCACAGTTACGCGCGCTTAAAAGGCTCATTCATTGGCATGTGAATGTGAAATGCTATAGAGAACGCTTGACGTGAGCATTTCAAAATTCAATTTCCTGCATTTAAATGGGTTTGCAGTTACATCGACAGTTTCAGCTACAGTTTTCCCCCTCCCTTTCATTCAGTGTGGGGTTTGTTATTGAATTTATATCGATGAAACCTAATGAATGGAACAGAAAATTGAAATATATTTATATACACATGTAACTGTGTTTTTTTTTCTTTCTTACAAGCAACAATTGTTTCCATTATCGACAGGCAAACAGAGGACGTCTGTGGCAGAAGAAATTTTCCTTTGTCAAGAACTTCTTGTAAATGAATGCGAAACAAAAAAGAAAACACAATCATTTTCAATTTAATAATCAACTCCTTTCCAAAGACAAAAGTGTGGAAAATAATTTGCATTCTAATATCCTTATTTCTGCAAGAAGATAACTTGGGTTAGCATGTGCAATGCCATATGCTCGATAAACCCACATGAATCCTATGGCCTTTCCTGTTAAGCCTCTGAAAATAACAGTAGGGAACAATTCAAGCTTTTTGTTTGATTTAACTCATATATTTTTCATACAGTATATGTACAATAGGTAAAATTGGTAAATAAGGTATGATTTTGTTATAAAATATGTTAAAGAAGATATTTTTCTATTACAATTATAAATTCACAAACGTCCAACACAATCAAGCCTGTAAGAAATAAAGTTGTTAGAAAGAATTACGTTATCCAAAACAGAGGAGTTTATCCAAGTTTCAGAAAAAGTTAATATGTCAAGGAAAAAGGTTTGGCTATCACAGAACAATTTCGAGAGCTTGGTAAGAAGCCCTCTCACATTTTGATAACAAATGCAAAGACTATACGTTATTAGCATTATTTTTGAAGCAGAAGATAAATTAGGAAGGTGGACAGGCAACCGACAGGCGAACAACAAAAATAAGCACAGCAGAAGCTTTTATTTCAAAGAGTCTTGAGGCTTAAAAGGAGCTTCCACATTATTAGTAGATTTGCAACTCTTTAACTTTTTAAAATCATCAGCCTAGCCAGTGATTTCTGCCAACAGTCCCAATCTAAGACACAATAAGGACTTCATAGATAAGCGTTTACAGAAGTTTCTATAGGGTTTCGACAGCATTCCTCGGAATGAACTACAAAGAATTTGGGCATACATTTCTTTATATACCTATATGTATGCAAATTTCCATTGCAGTAGGATAGTAAAACAGATTCGTTTAAAAATCTAAAGATAACCTGTCCAGATCAGAATACAACCTAAGGTCCTCATCTACGTTAACTTGAATAGTTTCTTTTGTATCGTTGTCTACTTGAAGAAGCAGCCACTTGGCTAATACATTCTTACAATATTTATTTGTCCTGCAAATTGCGATACACTTTGTTATCGTATCTAACTCGCGCAATATTTATTTTACTTTTACCTTTCGACCCATGACCTTTGGGGAAAGCAAACACACATTCAGAGTTCCCATGAAATTTATTTTCGAAAATAAAAACGTTCTCTTTGCTCTTTGCGTCGCAAAGTTTGCAATGATTTTGAAACTTTCATTCACATAATTTTGATTAAATGGCCTGCCACAAAGTATGCAATGCTTTTTATGTCACTGCACACACACACACAACACAGTGGTTCGTTTGCTCAAATTTGGTTGGGGAAATAATAACTTTCGATCTACTTACTATTTTATCAACATTTTCTTTTACTTAATTAATCCTTGTTAATAGCAACTCGAAATATATGGCCTTTTAAAGTACGCATTTTTATTTACAGGATTTTCAGAAACCAAACATAAATGATTGCTTAAAAATGTCGCTTTATGTAACTACTGTGGGAAAAATTACAAAATTTTAAAACTATTCTAATTTGTTTCTTTGATAATGGGCGAATCTGTTTCTATTAATACTTTTGGAGAATTTTACAGCATGACTAAAGATTTTTGCACCACTGTGAGGACATACACGACATTGGGATATCCCAAAAACAAATGCAAAACGGAAAACTGAAGAGCTGAATGTGCAAAGAACGAAAGGAAAAATAGAGCATTTTCTGCCATAAAAATATTTGGGTCTTGCTAATATTTCAAATGTATGTTTGTACAATAAGCCCCTTGCAGTGTTCCCCTCACCCCTTCTTCACAATCTCTATCCACCTCTTTTTCCCTTGTTTGACTGTAGATTTTTGTACCACTTTTGGCTATTGATTTTATTTGGCATAAATGCGCCGTGTGTGTTGCTCATTTTTTTCTTTTCATACTGGATTTCGCCTACATATTTTGCAACATTTTTGCTGTATTTGGTTTTTTTTTTGTGTTTCCAATTTAGTAAATGGGCCCACACACAGTCAGCCAAGTGAAAGAAGAAAAACCACAGCAGAAAATTTTTAATAATTCTAATGCGAAAATCGAGAACACACAAAATGGTGGTGTGTTTGAGTGTGTGCTTTGTGTGTGCGGTGTGTGTATTGATAATCAATATTTTTCAATAAGAGTAGACAGAGGGGAAGGATTTTCAAATGATTTATGGCATTGATATCGAGGCAATCGAGTATGGCGCTTGTTAACTTCCGCCGGATACGGAAGCAGACATTCGTTACATGCTCCAACCGCAGATCTAGTTCGTTCCCACTCTCTGCCGCTGCCTCTTTGTCTGTGCGTCTGTCCCTCTCCCGCCTTGCTAATGGCGCCTAAAATCGCACAACTTTCTAGCATGCTTATGAGTATGAGTTTTTGTTTCAAATTTAATGCTTATAATTTATACATATTACCAGCACTTCATTTTGGGGAAACCCTCCAAACCCCTCCGCATCTTACCATTTTTTGGCAATAAATTTTGGCACCAAAAAAAAGACGCCAAGAAAAACGGGTCGAAAAACAAAAGGCGAAACGTGGAAAGGGCAAACTTTTGTTGCTTAAGTAAACTTGAAAAGTTTCAAGACATAAAAGTTTGTTGTGAAAGTCACACGAAAGTTGAATGCAATAAATCTGCACGCTGCTGCTTGCCACTGCCATTGCCTCCCGGAAAGCAAAACGCAGAGAAAAAAAACAGCAAGTGCAATGCGTTCAAATCCGTTAAACCCTAGGCACCACGTACAACAAAAAGAAAATAAAAACCCCAACGAAAAGAGGTGCATACATACGAAACTTTCAACGCTTTTCCTTTTGGGCTGATAAATGACCAGCAAAATCTTAAAATACAAGCGCAGATTTGAAAGCTGCAGCAGTAATACATATATCACAGCGAGTTCACCTTATGCCTGGCTCCAGGACCAGGGCTGCTCCGCATTGCAGAGTCGTCCTGTCGAGAGCAGAGCGTACCACTTGACCACTTGGCCACTTCAAATTCAAATGGCCTGTGCATATATTTGCCTGACCTTTCAACTGCCAACTGGACCTACTCATTCTACTCTAGTCCTGCCTGGCACTCTCTCCAGCTCGTACTCCACGTTGACGCATTTAAAAAACTGTGCTAATTAAACACTGTGAACGAGGTCCACTGTGTAACAGGGTCAAGTGAGCCGGGCAAATTGAAGTCCATGGAATATAAATTTAGCTTTCACAACATTTTGTTTTTTCTATGAACTAAAAGAGAAATAAAGAAACGAAACACTGAGATTTAACTACTTAACATTGTTTTGGCATTTTAAAAGGATTACTAGTAGCTTTTAGAGTTCTCAAAAAGATTTGGTATGCAAATAACATAAACTGACTGTTTTGATATATTTGTTTGACTTTTAACAAAACAAATCGACCATTTACCAGATTATTTACGCGCAGAGAGTTGTCTTCACTTCATACAAAAGGTACAGAACTACTTGGGAATTACAACAAATTTCTTGGCAGTAAATCGATTTAGAAGTTATAAAAGAAACCTTCCTTTTCAGATAATATTTCTTAGTACAACTAAGAGTACTTTTCCTAACATTCTGTAAAATAAGATTAAAATGTTTATTTAAATTATTTATATCATTTAACTTCCACAATGTCTAAGTGCACTAACTTATTTGGTGAAGATTAATTTAACTAGTTGTTAGTTTTACCTGAAATATACGAACTGAATGCTCAAATAAGGCAATTGATTTTCAATCACTTGATTTCTTCCGCTTTCGGCAGTTGGAGTACAAATGAAAATCTTAATCAATCTAATTGGGCAGATGCTTTTTAAGTGCAGAGACTCGTTCTTCGTAAGGAGAAAGTGTGTGTGAGAGAGAGACAGAGGTGAAAAGTTAGATATTTAGTTTGGACTATGCAAATGCAAATTCTAAATGGCTTCCTGTTTTATGGAGTTCTAAGTGTGAGTCGAGTGTGAAAATGTGACGACAGATGCAACTTTGCCAACACATTGACTGTGACTTGAATGCTTATTAAAAAGTTTAGTTTAGTTTAACATAGTTTAGTTTAGTTGTAGCAGCAGCAGCAAGAAAAGCGCAGCATCTAGAGTGTCCCGGCAAACATGTGTTCGCAAAATGTTTCTTTCTTTTCATTTCCGTTCTGTCCATGCAACATTTTTGGCTAAAAACTTTGAATGTTTGCCACTTTTACGACCGCAAAGTGGCAAACAATCAAGCCAAACAATTTCGCCAACATTCAAGAAAATTTAATTTGCAAAAGCAACTCGACTACAACTAACTAACTAAGTAGGCCAGTTGGTCATGATATTCTATATATGTATGTGTATATCCTTGACTTGAATACATTTATGCTATGCACATAATTTCCACTTTATTCTCATCATAGCTTAAAGTTATACATATATATGTACGTACATATATAGCCAAATTTCTTTTCATTCAGTCTCACTGGTCTGGTCTGTGTTTTCACCTCTTTTGCTGGCTGGCTTTTCTTTTTCATTATCAGGCTGCTGGCAGCTTAATTGCAATGAAAACGTACAGTTTTTCCTCTAGCAATTTGCAATGACGATGAAATATGCAGCGTTGTGACCGCAACGCGCAGTCTTTTGAAGAGCTCTCTTAATCACATGAACGGCATCCAAGAGCAACAGCAACTGCAATGGCAAACGGAGCAACAACACCACATAAACTTAATCTGTGCAGCAGGTGAGGGACTGTTTCTTCTGAATGTGAGCATATATCTCATCCATTTCCATGACCCAATAACTCATCGGCGTAGCCAGTGGGGATAATAAAACCCATCAAATGATGAGTGCCACTGATCTCTATTTAAAATTTTTGCAATAAAGAGATAGAGAACCATATGACGTCTTAGGAGGTTTCAAATTGATAACAGTCGTACTTGAAGATGTTGACAGGTTGATTAATATTCAATTGTCTGCTAATAATGAATTGTCTTGGAAAAAATGAAATGTATTCTTTATTATGCATGTGGGCAGATGTCATTAAAGGTATATAAAATATTTATAATTTGTTGACCTAAATACATATGTATATATTTCATTGTTTAAAGGAATGTGACACTAACCTGAATTACAGCCACCGTATTATATATTTTAACATATGCACTCTAGTCTCGATTTAGATATCATGAATGTAAAAAAGTTATAGGCGAAAAAATTAGGTAAGCTTCCCTTTAAACATTCTTAATTTTTTGAAAATGAATGTTGCTAAACGTTTCTTTACTCTTTCAGTGTTGGTAGATGCCCTTGTTAGTTCACCTTTGATGAAACAGTGATTGTAATATCATGAATCCACCCCTTTTGATCTACGTCCCTGTTGTTTCCAATGCCGATGGCAATGAAGTTGATGCATTTTTTGAAGTGATGAAACTTAAATTTGTTGCCTACTTTTTAGAGCCCGCACTTTAGCGATGGTTGCCTATAGAAATCTATACTACATTTAATGTATGTACGCTATATATGTATATACATGTACATAGATATATATATAGAGTTTTCATTCCCTTTAGCTAATTAGCTGCATTTCAGTTACACTTTTGCAAGAAAACTTCAGCAAGCTGACAAATGCAATTAGCCCAGGCAGCTGTCTAACTTATCAAGTTTTATACAAGTTTTCCTACTTTGGCCGCCCCCCGTCCACTCCACTTCACCCTTTCTCTTTTACTAGTTGTTGTTTTATTTTACTAATTAATTAACCATTCGTGTTACTACTTTTAGGACAAAGAAAAAAATGAATCTAGCAAATTTGGCAACATGCAACTAATTTTTCGGTTGTCAACCATAGACTCTTGAATTGATAATTTTGATGAGGTCCCTGGGAGATAGCGTGAGAGTGGACCCAAGCAAATGTGTAGTGGACCACCATTTAATTGGAAAACTTTTTCAATTTTAATTAAAACATTTCACTTAATGCAAAATGCAGTCAAAAAATTATATTCAGCAACAACACAATGGGAAAAGTTTTCGCTTCCATGCCATTAGAAGTTTTGCATTTAGGTAAGCACCACAAATTTTTCGGCATTTTCTCTAGTTAGTCTAGTTGACCGTGTGCATGTGCGTGTGTGTCTGTGTGTGTGAAAATATGTGATAATCTCTCAGGGTAAAATATAAAAAATGTATTTTCTTATACTCACTCTCTCACTTTCGCTAAAGTCTCTTGTTTAAGGCCAACATTGGCAGCTTATGCGATTTGGTTGAGAAGACAAATAGTTTTATGTAATTTGCTTGTATGTCAAACGACTCGCATATGTCAAATGTCAAACTGTGCGGATTTTCCCAAACCCACATGTATATGCCAAACACACACGCACACATACTCAGAGAGAAAGAGAGCGAGAGAGAGAAGTTTTGCCAAGCAATAAATTACTATTACAGTGACAATTTTTAGCACCCGCAAATACTAAAAAAAATAAGCATTTTTTTATGCTTTTAGTTACATTTCCGTTTCCGTTTTGCTTTATTTTTGTTTTCTTCTGTAGGGGATTTAGTTTTTTTCTTTGTTATTCATCATCTATTTATATGCAGCATAGACAAATCTGATCTGTTCTACTAACTAAACACTCAATAAGCTCCATATATTTACTTGCCACTAAGGTAACAGCATAGAAAACCAACTTTATCTGAATCATATAAATGGAAGATATAAATACATAAGATCGATACATAATTTCAGACTCATCCGAAAGAAATGTAAGTCGTCAAAACCGACAACGAGAATTGAAGAAAGGCCACTGTAGTTCAGATTAAACTTTAAGCAGGTCAAAAAGTCCAATCTTGGGTCATTAATGAATCTAATTTTTGGTACGTTTATTCAAAAAATGGATAAATCTATGAAGAGACCAAAAAATATAAAAAATTTATTTTAATAAAAAAGGATTTCATCAAGGCCACAGACTTCTTTAACCAAATTTATTAGCTCCAATAAAGAGTATATAAACTTCGTTTATAATTTTGTGATATTTTTCCCATTTTTTTTGTGTGTGTGTGTTGAAGGCAAATATGTACAAGATTTGCACTAGATTACTTGATTAATGGGGTTTTCCCTATCCTTTAGCTATTTGCCCTGAAAAAAATGCAAAATCCTTAAGTCTGTCTGAATTAACACTTGAATCCCTTTCGTTTCTCTCCTGGCAACAAAATCAGTTCGTTTGTAGAGACGGTTTCATGGTGGGGGAGGGGAAGGTGAAAGGAAACTTTAATTTGGTCCCAGACTCAGACACATTGACTTATGCTGGACTGAGCAAAGAAAATATTGTCCCTTATCCTACGGCAATGGCTAATGTCAAAATGTCAAAGGCAGCGGCAGCAGCAGCCTTCAGTTTGTTGTTGTTGTTGGTTGCTTTCTTTTTAGTTTAATTAATTAAATGAAATTGCTTGATGGCTACCTTTTGGCTACTATTTAATTTATTAATTCTTTCCTCTTTCTCTACCTCTTCTTCTCAGAGGGTCTCCTTCTCACTCTCTCTCTCTCTCTTTCTCTCACACTCACTGTTTGGCCTTTTCTCCTCTCGATTTCGATTTAGGTTTTGCGTCAGCTTTTATTTACGCAAACCGTAACATATTAAAAATTTACGGCTCGTTTACTGCGATTTGTTCAATTAAGTCGATACGTTTCCTGTTCCTGCTCCTTTTCTCTCTCTCTCTCGTTCTCTTTTTATAAAGGTACATATATATATAATTCTTCTGTGTCTCCTACTACTTTTTCTTAGCCTGCCATTTTGAGTTTGCCTCGTCTGCTTCTGGTTGCCACTTTTAATTTTCTTCAAGTTTATTTGCCGCTTGCCTGTGATTGCTTCCATCCCTTTTTCTACAATTTCCCCCTTCGTTCTCTCTCACTCACACACTGGTTCTTTCTCTTTTTAATTTTTTATTGAATTGGCTCTTGTGACTTGTGCTTAGACTTTGAATTGAAATTAAACGAGCGTGGTTTATGGCTCTGAACTCTTTGGCCCTGGCTAAGATGAGGAGTGAAATTTAATCAAGTTATGCAGAGAGAGAGAGAGAGAGAGAGAAAGTGGGGAAAGGGAGAGAGAAAGGCAGTATAGGGTAGAGGCAACAAAGAAAACAAGTCTCAAGTGGCTTGGCCATTGTTAAAGCCCGAACAGGCAAAACTTTTGCCCACCCTCTCCCCAGACACATAGAACCCCATCACACAACTTAATTAAGACTTTGCTTCAAGAGTCAGAGAGAAAGAGAGAGAGGAGAAAGAGGGGTTCGGTGATAGACAAGGTGGTAATGGGGGGTGAGGTTAGGTGGTTATTGGTAACACAATGGTCAATGGCTAATGAAAATCGCCAACCACGAAATTGCGCGTAACTTGGCATAATATTTGACCAATGTGGCAAATTGCGTATACGCCATGTTGCACAACAATACACACTCCATACAGACACACACACACACACAGTAGCACTCTGGAGTGTAGTCGTTGCACACATTCGCCACACTGACTTTAGCCGCCGCATTCCAAACCGCAAACATGCAACTGGAGTAGGCAAACACCGTACACACACAACACACAAAGTGAACCTAGGCACATCAACGTAATAATTGTAATAATACAAATGCCGACACTTGCCGGCAACAATAACAACAACAACTATATGTATATATTCCTGGCTTTGTGCCAAAATGTTGGCTGCACCACTTACATTACTCTAAGCAACACCAACATCATCATCATCATCATGGTCATCACCATCTCTACCCACTTATTATGGCCAGTGCCTTATGTAGTAATTCGAAGTTAAAGGGAAGTTGAAAGAGGTTCTAAATGTAAATAGGTAAGTTCACATTTAACTTATTGTAAATTTTACTAGAAAAATCAAAATAGTAAATAATAGAATTGTTAGAAAAGATTCTGTATAGATCAAGGCAACTTAAAATCTTTAAATACACTAATAAAAAAAACTTTTTATAGTTGCCCCAGCTCAAGGTCTTGGAAACCCCTTTAAATGGAACCCCAATAAACTGTCGCTGGTTATGGGCAACGGCATCACCATCATCATCATCATCGTCGTCATCATCATTGGCATCAAGAGCAACAACATCAACTCAACCTAACCGAGCAAGACACATCCTACATCCTAGCCCCCTCTCTTCTTAACCCGATAATGTTGTTGATGTCGTCGACGTCGACGTCGAGTCGAGGTCTCGGCGAAACTTGAAATGAATTTGCATAAACTTTTGAGGCACGGACCAGGGCGAATGCCTTCTACTTAGCTTGGGCTACCAAATTGAAATATGCCATGACTGCCAAAACAAAAACAAAAGACAGCAGCATGGAGTAGGAGCAGCAGCACCAGCATCGTCAGGTAAGGGCCAGGTTTCTATTTTTTGGGGTTTTTCTTTGCTTTTTTTTGACAAGGGTTAAGGAATAGATTTCTTCTCTATTTTTTTTTTTTTTCGAGGGGAAGGGTAGAGAGTGTGGGCTGTCTGTCTTGATAGCAAAATGACTTTATTTGCAATATGGAAATATTTTTCATTACCTTGGCTCCGTGTCTTCAGGCCCTGTTCATGCTCCTGTTCCTGTGCTTGCTGCTCTTTGGTGGGCGGGGTGACAGGGTGGTAACGGGGGGACTGCTTCATGTCTGTGTCTTGTCAATCGGTGTCACTCAGCACATGCCAAGCCACAGCCACATCTCACTCTCCATCTCCAGAGCCTTCATTCTGGGCTCTGTTTCTCGTTTTCCTGCATTGCTTGCGGTATATTCTATGGCAATATTTTTTGATATTTTCTTGTTAGTCATACAAGAAGCCAAGCAATTTCATATGGCAATATGAAATGCTGCTGCTTTTGCTTCAGTACTTTAACTTGAGCTAGACAAACGGTACTTTTAATGGCCATATAAGCGTTTTAAAGTTCACTCTCTACCTTCTCTGTAGGGGAAAAAGAAGATGAAAATAAAATGAAATTTCAAATTTCCCTACACAGCAAAAAAAAAAAAAAAACAGTCAATTGTGGTTTTATTTTTTGAAACTAGAGAATGTAAACTATTAGATGAATTGTAAGAACTGTCATAGGGTTATTTATATTAAAATTATTTCAACATGACTTACTTTTGTATACTTTTGCTTACTGATTGTAAATAATTATCTAGATACTTAAATAAAATATACCAACTAAGTTGAGTTGCATGCCGTTGGCTTCCTCTTCGCCGACATTTGCCAGACTAATCGAGAGTTGGTATAAAACTCACAACATTTATTTATGATTATCACGATTTCCCAATTTTCAGAGTTACCTAGAAGGTTAGATTGTTTTGAAATAGTTATAAATTTATGTATGTATTTCTCTTTCAAAATTGCAACCCACTTTCTTTAAGCACATTCTACTAATATACAATGAATATCGAGAGTTATCAAATTGCATTCCCACTTATGCATCTGTGATGAATGATAATCAACTTCAATATCAAGTGGAACTCTAAACAGATGCTGCTCACATATAGATTTCCCTATTGCACCTCCCTTACCCATACCCATATCCATTTCCATATCTATATCATATCATTCTCTCGTTCATATAATGCACACTCGACTCTCGACTCTCTGCAATGTTTGCACTTGCCTTTTGGTGCTCGTCCTGCCACTCAATATGATGACGATGACTTTATCAACGCGAGGGTTGTAGAGTGGAATCACTCTCCATCGACCTCCTGTTGGCCAACTAGTTATAGCCAGAATGTGTGTCGAGTGTGAGAGCGAAAGTTAACTAAAGGAGGGCAAACAATTTGCCAGCTGTTGCGGAGTGGCTGATTGTGCATTTGTCGCAATGAAAATTGATTTAATGCCAAGTTGAAATTACTAAAATAAAACTTGCATTAAGCGACGTATATGTATATGTACATCTAGTCTATATATATTTATATAGAGCAAGATTATGGCATTTCTTACTAATCTGACTAAACGAGATTGAATTTCACAGTCGCTGAGCAAGTAACTTTTTAATGCGTTTCATGCAAATAGCAAAAACGAAAAGCAAAAAACTGTCGGATCAGTAAGCGTTTCTTATGCCAATTGCTGCTCCTTCTCCAGAGGGACACGAAAAGGACAGAGAGAGACGGCTAAACAGGCAGGGACAACAATTACGCGCATTATCCTTTCGACTGGACCTGAACACGGAGCCGGGCGATAACACGGCATTTGCTTAAACAAGCATAAATGCGAGAGAGGCTAACAAAAGGAAAGTAAGAAAAAGAAAATAAGGAAAAAAAGTTTTCCCAGATTAACGTCAACAAAGTAGCCAAAGTTTTTATACTCTAACATAATCAAAGTTTTTGCATTCTATATCTAAACTCTATTGCATGGAGTCACTTTACTGGGATAGTCAGTTTGAACCTAACACTCAAAGTGTTAGACAAGGAACAAAAGAACGAAATGCCATCCATATTTAACAGAGATCGATAACACGGTAAGACTTATTCTTGTTGAACTTGAAGTTCTAGGGTAAAAAATAATATAAAGTCCAATTTAATTTCAAGATTAATCACAACATTCTTTGACTTTATGTGGAGTACACAGACAATATATAAATGCAATCTCATATTCATAGCCTCATAGTCTTTCAAACTGATAAACTTCCTTTAAGAAGCCGAAAAACTCTTTAGAAAGGGTATTTAAAAGAAAGTGCTGCTGCTGTGCAATTTTAATTTGGCTAAGTAGGAGAAACGTGACAGACAGACAGAGACCTGAGGATGCGTGTAGTGTAACTGCAACCAACTGATGTATGATTTAATACCCTTTATAAAATATTCAAACTACCAAAAACTCTAAACATTGAAAAGTAGATTATAATGAAAGTGTTGGAGAAAGACATGTACTTGACACTTATCTTTTCCAACAATGTAAAGAGTGGTGTTTTCCGTCTCTTGAACAATTTACTTACATAGTCTGCCCTACATACCCCTACTTACCCTACACTCTGTAGGTTGACTTGCATAAAAAACGCTAATTTAATTTTAACTTTGTGAAGTCCGGCTTCTCTGCATCTCTATTCCAAAACCATAGTCCTTTACACTCCTTTCCTCCTTGTGTGTATCCTTTTTTTTTGGGATGGTTCTCCTTGCATCACCATAATAATCCTCTGTTGCCTGCTTTTCTTTTGTGTTTGATTTCGTTGTCAGCAGCATCATCTTTGGCACACTTTCGCAACGCATTAGTTGGGGAGAGAATGGGTTGGAAAAGGGGTTACAGCAAAAGTAAAAATATTTGCTAAGCGATTGCAAGTGAACAGCGCTGATTGCGGCACTAAAACGAAACGAGTTCTCCTTTTGGCCTGGCGATAAGATTTCGGTCTGGCTGGCCAACAGTCTCAGCTCTCAATTTAATCGCCCCTGAAGTTTGGCCATTTGGCCAACCATCCCCGTCCCCCACCTCTGTCCTCTATCTAATGTTGTTTTGGGGAGAAACTTTTCTCGACTGGCTTTAAGGCAGTTGGCACCTCAGCACTCAGTCCTCAGCTCTGGCGTTATTTACGCCGCCACGCCTGGGCCTGACAATCAACAGCAATTTGCCTCACCTCCACCTCCATTCTCGAGTTTGCCAAACATTGACCGAATCCGCATCCGAAAATTCGGTATTCACCAAGCATCCGATAAGCATAACAGTTGTCGTCAAGTGAGGAGTCTTGTCGTGCCGCCGGCACACACACCTCTTCAGGGTGTGGGAGAGTCTCCCTCCCCCCACCCCGAGCGCCTCGAAATACACAAGTTCAAATCGTGGTAAGCACTGGGTGAAGGTGTCTGGGTGGAGAGGAGGAAGGATACAACAAATCGTCGCCAGCTGCCAGCGACAATAAAACGTTTTACAATGTAACTAAGGCGACGACGAGAGAGACGACAACTAAAACGCAAAGCTGAAGCTGAAGCTAAAAACTGGAGGAGCAACACAACGGAACAAAGTGGAGCATCCTTGTCACCCAGAGTAAGTGAGAGAGAGGTCGGTAAAGGCCTTGTGGAAGGGACCCTTCCACATATGGCAATAATGTGCAAATCGGCTGCAACAAAGTTAATAATTGTTTATAGCAAAACGCCTGAAGGATATCGAAAAAGCTTCTCTGGCCATACGCTTGACTGATTTTTATGACTACAACTGCCAGATAAATTGAGAAATGTATCACAAAAATGTTCCTTCTGGGCCTTGTTGCCCTATGGGTATATGTGTGTTTGTCCCTGTGTATGTGTGTGTTTGGCATTTAATGTTTGACTATTTCATGTTGCTTTCAATATAAATTATATTCATCATCCTGACGAGCGAGGTGAGTTTTGAAACGCACAGTGGAAGAAAAATTCAAATCAAACAAAATATGTTTTATGTGAAGAAATCTTAATTTCAAAAAAATAGTTGTGTTTGTTTATTATATATATGGAATATTTAATAATCAGCTAAAATAACATTAAATATGAACTGAAGGCTTCAACATGGAGTTTCGAATTAGGGTTCACTAGCAAAATGCGATCGCCCACTGTGGAATTGTGGGAAGGACATCATCTGATACCAGCCAGCCAGGCAGCATCCTTGATGCTCAGCTTCATTATATTGAAACTTTGACATCGTTATTTTGCATAATTTACGTTTCGCTTGAATGCAGTCAAGTTGACATTATTTCAGTATTGCTCTAGCTAGAGCAGCCTTCCCTCGACGACTCGTGAGTGTTTTGTGTTCGTTTGTGTGGGGGGATGGGCGGTTGGGGGCGTTGGCGTCAAGAATTGGAGCTTCCGTGTAGAAGATTGCCAGGGTTGTGCGTGTTGAACGTTGTTGAGCCGTTGTCGTTGACGGTTTTTGCCACCTTGGCACATGCGAAACGTGAACTTCAAGACATCAAGCTAATGATTCGCGCTTGCAAAACTAATGAAGTTGATTTATTTGAATTACCATATTCCCGGAGTTACACCTCCTCCAGAAACCCTGAGACACGCCCACCTTTCAAGTGAAATTGAGTGAGGCTG
Organism: Drosophila equinoxialis; assembly: GCA_018150345.1. Taxonomy (NCBI): domain Eukaryota; kingdom Metazoa; phylum Arthropoda; class Insecta; order Diptera; family Drosophilidae; genus Drosophila; species Drosophila equinoxialis. Next base: position 15,179,336 of record JAECWI010000001.1, read on the forward strand.
AGCAACAAATGTGTGAGATAGTTAGAAGATCATTGAACTATTTTCTGTCGTATTCTAAAAATAGGCATTTACTTTAGGTTGTTGTTAGCGCGAAGTCAGTACAGCATCTCGAGCATCTGTTTAGTTCCGTTTGTGGCACTTCCTTTGTGGCTATAAATAGACTGTTATCCCCCAATGCTCCCAATGCCGCTGCTGCTTTCACTGCTGCTGCATCTAGCTGCTCCATCCCCCCAATTAGACACGCGTCTCGTGTCGCGTCTGGTCTAAATTTGGATAAGTAGTGCCATCCCAGCTGGCCTCCAAAATGCCAAACACAACTTCAGTCTATACAGCAACACCATGGAAAGCAGAAGTCTTCATCCACACAACGTTTCGGTAACTGTTCCCGTTCCCATTTTACCTACCTACGCTCAATCCTGGTAAGAAAACTTAAGAAAACGAATGAAACGAGATATTTAAAGCAGTGAGGAAGCGATTCAAAACTAAGATATATGAGAAAATCCGTTTCTACATTTCAGTTTTTATATATCTTAGACCTCGTTTAAATTTTGTATATACTTCCTCATTCTTTTTATGATTTACTTTTAGCCACATGACTGCCTCACATAAACGTTCGTGGTGTCAAATATTGTTCGCCTATCGAACGTTAAACGATCCTGTTATCATTTTAATCACCTTGGCCGTGTTAATTGGTTCATTTTGTTTGCTCAGTGGCTTTATATTGCTCTGTATGGTCTCAAAGGCCTGGCAAGATGAAATTTCCGAAGCCATTTTACTGATAGGTGAGTCGAATCTAAACATCACTTCATATTTAAGTCTTTTATGATAATATGAGTTTCCCAAGGCATTGGCTTCTTCATCACTTCGTTGTCTTGTGTCACTTGGAAATTGACAAATGCCCAGCGGCTCAATCAATTGCTGGAGGCCATCAGTACGGAGTCGGAGAATATTTAACTTAAAGTGACTGTGTTTTAGATAAATAAATAGTTAAATAAAATAATATAAAATAGAATCGTCTGAGAAAGAGAGCGGCATCTTCTCGTTTTTTTTTAATCTCGTCTCTCCAACTCTCTCACCCTGTCTCTTAAGTCTTAGTTTGTTAATGAATTTTCTTTCCATGATCTATGATCCTTTTGCTGAAGTAGGCAGCTGCCCTTGAAATCAAGACAAAAAGAATCCTTAGGCAGCTGTTCATCTTTTGCATCTACCTACCTGGGTTGATTTTTCCAAGACTCCTAATTTTCATTTCAGTTGCAATTCTGAGTTTCTGGAGAAAACATGCCACAAAAATTATATGTACCTATAAATTTAGTTTGGCAAAATGTTTGCAAAATATTTACAACATGTTCTAATCTCTGCAATAGACCTAAATTTCAACGTTATATGAGGTAAGTTTGCCCTCAAACAAATTTGCAAATTTGTTGTTAATTAATTTATTTGTTACCTTTTTAGATTTCTGCAAAGCAATTTCTGTCCCGTTTAGTTATCAATTTGTTCAACAACTAATTGCCGTATGACAACATCACCAAAGTACACAGAGACAGAATGAGAATCAGAATCAGAATCAGAGACAGAGAGTGTATAATAATAATTCCAAGTTCTATTTGTACGGGAGACACCGAAAATGCGCATCGTCGAGTCTTTTTTTTATATTTTTGCCCAATTTGAGAGTCACTTCACGTAGGCAAGATGCCAAAAATTAGCACACAATGCGCATTATTTATACAAACGCTCGTTATTTGGACTTACTTTTGTAGGTACACACACACACACACACACATACATGGATATACATATATAACCCAACCATGAGTTGGGGTACTTGTAATTTCATAATTTAGTTTGAAATCGAAATTGAATTTCCCCCAAACAAAATAAATGCAAAAAGTACACAAGACACTAAGGAAATTTGAATTATTTTTTAGCTGATAAGAGAGAAGTTCTTGTGGTTTTTATGCTTGTATAAAAAAAAGTCTGGAAAGCGTCGAGATTCTTTACACGCTCTAATCAAGGTGGCATACAATACGAATATGGGGCAAGTTTTTCTTTCAGTACAAATAAGTAAAAAAAATTTAAATTGGCAAGCTAGAATAATTATATCAAAAATTTTAACGAAATTGTATTCCAACATCTAAAATCTATAAAATCACAGGAAATTATCAACGAATAATATACATATGTATATATATTCCCATATCTGATCATCATATTGTCAGTTCTCTATTCCAAACACACAAATCGATGGGGAGAAATAAGTGAACTTTAAGTATTTTTATATAAAGTATTTTGAAGAAACGCCAAAATATTGCCTCAAGAATTTCAATCTAATAGCTTAAGGAGAGTATTTTGAGAACTCACTCGAACAGAGTCGATTTTGCATATTAGCATAAGTTCTGATCCGAATGCAGTTGGGACGTCATTGAGAGTGAGATTCGAGATCTTTGTTCATGTATTATCGACTTCTTGATGACGACAGCGGATCGGTTAAATGAACTGGGATTCGCACAGCATTTTGGAATTTTCTGGCTACTCAGAATGTTCTGAGTTGCAAACACGCAGAGACAGAGGCCTGTCTTTATCTCTTTAGTTGACGGGTGACTGGTTGCTCGTGGGGAAAACACACAGTCAGACATACAGACAGAGCAAGCTTCTCGAGAAATTGCAATAAAAACATTGGAGCTCGCTTGATACTCAATCAGTATCATTCGATCCCTGAGCGAGAGCAAATCGTGAGCAATTGGAGTAACGCTAAAGAATAAAACTACAAACAAATAATGTCCGATCAAAGTAATAAACGTGCTTCTGGAGCTTTTGTCTTTAACAACATTGTGAGATTTTTGTTTGCGGCAAGTCTATTGATCGTCATGTCGGCCATATATCGAGACGATAGCGATGGGGGATCTCATTATATACATCCCAGAAGGGCCATGCAGTGAGGCTAAGAATGGAGATTGGTTATTAATTTGTATTATTTATTGAGAGTTAAGAAACACTAGCACTTAAGCCCCAACTATTGTAATAAACATCAACAAGTAAACAAATCGCATTTGATTGTAATCGGGAGAAACCGGTCCAGTCTATCAATAGAACGTATATTTTCCTACTAACGGTCAAATAGGTTGTTACTAATCGCAATCAATCGAATGATAGGCATGCAATTGTGGGGGGAATTTCTTTATTTGTAAACTTTTTACTTTTTTTGGAATCTCAAGGTCTGATCTGGTCTGGGTTGGGCAATCGAAATTTCAAGTTAGTAAAAATAATCTGCAAACTCAAACGAATGGCATTATTCGTGTTAATAATAAATTATTTATCAACACATGTTCGGTGCTATTGTTGTTATTGTTTCTCTTGTTGTTGTTATTGTTTTGTCATTGAGACAAATTAGCATTCTTTCTTTTGACCCACTACACGAATTAATTTTTTGTTGTGTGTTTGTCAAATAATAACAGGATAAACAACTAATATTTATTTGTAGCTGTCTTTGAAATGTCAATCAATAATATAAAAGAGCACTTCTCTACAGAAATTAACAAGATTTTATGACTTTCCTCAAGAATCTGCTTATTTTACAGGTTTATAAACAAATTCTTTAGAATAATTTAACAAACACAAGCACATTTCGAATCTAATATAAATAACTTGGATATACTTTCGCGTTGGAACCAGTTCATTAGCTAAGAAAGCTATGTAAAGCTTCCGAAGCAGTGCTCAAAAGCTTTATCAAGCAGTGTTATCAAGCTTACGTAGGCAGTGCTGTAAAACTGCTTGCTAAAGCTAAGACACTGCTTTGTTTTTTTTAATTTTATAGGGTAAGTTTCTGTTTGCTGACTGTGGATATGATTAGATTGGACTATATTTTCCCCACAAGTTTTTTTAATAGAAAACAAAATTTATTTGTTTATATTCTTAAGATCATATTAATATTTTGAGTATACTCTTTTCCTATGACAGTTCTGATGCACATTTTTGTCAATGCTATCACTAAATGATAATTATGGAGAGCAAAATTCACATTTTTAGAGTTGGAAAAGAAAACTATTTTAAACTTTTACACCAGTTTTTATACCCTTGCAAAAAGGGTATATTAATTTTGGTCAGAAGTGTGCAACGCATAGAAGGAAGCAACTTTGACCATATAAAGTATATATATTCTTGATCAGCACGACGAGCCATGTCCAGCCATGTATAGACATGTCCGTCCGTCCGTCCGTCTGGATCAACGCGAACTCCTCCTAGACACGAACAGTGACTTTTCTGAATAACTTCGTTATTTTCATAGCTATTGTCGTGAAATTTAATATTAATGATTTAATTATAGCTATAAACGAGTGTGCCAAATTTGGTCAAGATCGGGTGACTATATCAGATAGCTCCCATAGGAACGATCGGTGAAAAACAGTGACTTTGATCAAAAACTTCGTTATTTCCTATGTTAAGATTGTGGGCCGTTCTTTCGCAAACATTACTCTTTGTAGACGGCTATAAGTGAGGAAAGAGTACCAAACAACTTGCAAGGGTATACAAACTTCGGCGGTCGAACGTAGCCCCGGCCCTCTGGTTTTCTATACACTTTATTTTCTCTTTGTTTAGGAAATCTAAGAATCGTAGTCCCTGGACCTTAGAAATATTTTTTGCACAAATTGTTAAACGGAAAAACCTGTTGAAGAAAATAACTCGCAAAAACAGTTATATTTTTAGCAAAATAAAATTTATTGACTGTTAAATATGTCTTTTTAAAAACCTCAAATTTGGTCAAAAAAAAATTAACTTCATAAATGTTAATCATTTCATTCAATCCTTGCATATAATCGATGATTGGCGAATAATATAAACATTATACATTATAAGGAATCATAAAACATTAACTAATCACTGTTCAGTTCAGGATTACACATTAATAAAGATATTCACAGTGATTCTTGAATAGAGTCGTCTTTACTTATAGTTCTTTCTACAATTCCATTTATAATATGGATAGTTGTCTAACGCGTGTCTAATAACACAAACAAAAGTGCCATTCATTAAAGTTACGTTACAATAGTTAAGTTAACAATCATAAACTGATTAAATAAAAGAATTCGATGTTTGAAAATTTTACGTCTTGACGTCACAAGTTAGAAAGAAAAAACAAGAAAAATTTCCATAGCCACCAACCGAAAGAACGGCTCGACAATTAAATCCAGATCTTTGAAACCAAAACACTTGTCTAATGTAAATAAGCTCTAGATTACATTTAGTTGGTATAAAAGCTGTGGCTTTCATTCCAAATAGTCACAGAATCCATTTGTCTTTCCAAAATGCGTTTCACTTCAATCTTAGCCTTTGCCATCGTTGGCCTTGTCCTGCTTACATGGCAGGATAACAGCAACACTGCCATGGCTACCTCTTCGAACTCGACCACATCCAGCTCTGATAACACGACGACTACCACCACAACAACTACAACTACTACGACAACCACCACCACTGAAGCTTCAGATGACACAACCACAACCGAATCCAGTTCTTCATCTTCATCATCATCTTCATCCTCGTCCAAGAAGAAGCGCGAGAGACGTCGTCGTCGTCGCCTAGCCAGGGAACGCCGCCAAAGGCGCAGGGAAAGGCGTGCCGAACGCAAGGCCGAAAGGAAAGCAGAACGCAAGGCTGAAAAGAGGGCAAAACGCCGCAGCGGTTAAAATCTTTCTAATTAAGTACAAATTTAATGTGCGAAATCACTAAAAAAAAAAAAACAAAATGCAAACCAATAAACTATTTTAAATATTAACTACTTTTGAGTCAAAAAAAATGAATTCCACCTTTTTTCCTAGGTAACCGCAAACTATGAGTAAACTTCAAAAGAGTTCAGATCATTTGAAAACCTCGTAAATAATAGTAATAATACCAATGTATCTAGTAGTTTGAAGTAGACTTTGGTTAGTCTTGTTATATCTTGATAAAACGACGAAACTCAAAAGCTCTAAAACGACAGCTATCTCTTTTACACTTATAGAACTTAACTGCGTTTCTGGGTTTTCGACGATTTCAATATATTTGAGTAGTTCGATACAATTTCCATTTTAAACAAATTATACAAATTTTATTTTAATCCCTGCAAAATATAAAAAAAACTTATCGAAATAGTTGCTATTTCTACAGATAAACTTATTTTGTATTGAGCTAATAATAATTCGTGGTTTAGATGATCATAAAACGATTATCATAATATTTAATATTGAAAGTTATGTACATTTTAGATATTTTTAGAAGACTGTTGGAAGACTTACATTGTAAGATCATTATAATTTGGTAAGTGTAGCTATTCAGAAAGATAATTTTAACAAAGTGTAAAATTTTCTGGGTAATCTTTCCCAATCGAGAGCCCTAACCAGTGATGCTTCGTAGGCAAAAATTTATATCTCCTAAATCCATGCTTATCCTAATCAGTGACTTATATGAAAGTATTGAAGGGTGAAGTCACATAAGGAATGAAACAAGGTTTAGATTATCAATATTATAGCAGTTTTGGAGAAAACGAGAGGGCCGAAGTTTTTTGTAACTCTTCTCCATCTATAGCCGTCAAATGGGAAAAACGTTTTGTAAAAATAATTGTAATTAGGATGTGTATGCTTTATTATCATTTATAATAAAGTTATCCGATGTTAACCAAATACTTAACTCACCAACATTATAAAGTTGAAGTTATTGACTCTGCCGGAGGAATGGAAACTAAATGATGTAATGATCCAATCCGGCTGAATCCATGATATACAAGCGCTGCAGTACATATAAGCCCACATGCAAAATTTCAGCTCTGTAGCTTTTACGGTCTTGGTCGGATCCAGACGGACGATCTCGTCTCGTGGTGCTGATCAGGAATATATATACTTTATAAGGTCGGAGATACATCCTATGCGTTGCGCATTTCTGACTTAAATTAATGTACCCTTTTTGCAAGGGTATAAATATTGCATTTTGTTGAGGATCCAATGAATCGGGGAATGAAAATGTACAAAATTGGAGTAATATTAGAATTATATTGAACTTATTCAATATATCTTACGATATGGAAATTGGAAAGGATCCTTAGGAAACTCGCCGTCATTTAATGTCGTTAGCCCGACTCCATTGTCTCGTGTCTCAAAACATAAACAATAAAACCATTCATTAAAATAATGATACAAAAACAAATGAAAATAGAAGTTAAAAACATTGTTTTCATAACAATGTCAATAGCTAAAAATAGATCAAATATAAGACAGTTCAAGAAACGAAACAGAGCTTGCAAATTTGACTGCCTGACGTCACAATAGCGAGTCGAAAAATTTTCCATAGCCAAGTGAGAGAACGGCTCGGCAAATAAATCCAGATCTTTGAGACTGAAACACTTGTTCAATATAAATACAGACAATAGACCAAATCTTTTGGATATAAAAGCTCGTTCCTTTGTTTCAAACAGACAGAATCAATTTGTCTTTACAATGCGTTTCACTTCTCTTGTGGCATTTGCCATTGTGGGCCTTGTCCTGCTCACTTGGCAGGATAATAGCAATACTGCCTTGGCTACTACCACCAACTCGACGTCGACATCCAGCAGCAATTCCACTTCAAGTTCCGATAATACGACAACCACCACCACCACAACAACAACAACCACCACTACAACAACCACCGAATCTTCAGATGACACCACAACTGAATCAAGCTCTTCATCCTCATCATCCTCCAAGAAGAAGCGTGAGAGACGTCGTCGTCGTCGTTTGGCCAGGAGGAGGCGTCAGAGGCGCCGCGAAAGACGTGCCGAACGTCGGGCAGAGCGCAAAGCCGAAAGGAAAGCAGAAAAACGTCGTCGCGGTTAATCAATTGACCAAATAATAATATTGACTAAATAGATATTTTGAAAAAATTCGTTAAAAAAATAAACGACTTACACTTTCGATAAAAACAAACCTAATTAGAATCATGAAATGGAGGACTAATTTAATTTCAGGTTTCCAAATATACAAATACAAAGCAAGTGTTCTAAATTACCTTTAAAAGTTTAATTGATTTCAAAAGATAGTCTTTGGATGATTCAATTTTTCGGATACAATTTGAATTAAATGCATACATCATGAAGCTATCCTACAAATGATTATGGCTTATGTATATAAATAGATTTAAATCTTGTTATGCTTTCTGCAACTGATTAAACTATGACAGAACTAACAATAAAATAAAGTAATACATAGCACGTTATTTGTGAGGTGAAAATAAGATCCGTTATCTAGATCCTAATTATATTGTGCTTATGAAGCAAATTCTTCTAATAATAAATAATAACGAATCGAATTTTATTGCGAATCCGTTTTGCATTGATTTAATAATCCAGTTTATTAATTTTTCAATTCTAAAGGTGGCTTCTTAGTAGAACTAAAGACCAACTTCTTGAAATTATTCACCACGATCCGCTTAAAATTCTAAAATTGCATGGTTTGCATACTTTTAGGCTGCATTTGTAATTTTATTGTTACGAATCTCAACAGTTAAGCTTTAGTTATTGATAACTTGTTTAAAATATAGAAACGTATAGAATTTTCTGCGATTGAATTTGTTTTATATTTAGCTCAAAAGAGAAAGAGAAAGAGAAAGGTGAAAATCAATAAGACCAAAATCAATTTAAATTGGCCAGAAAAACAAAAGTTTAGTTTAAAACATTTATCAGTAAGAAACTGAATGTCAATACCTCTAACGAGGCATGGCGGTTTTTACAAGTTCTAGGACAAAATAACTTTATGCAATTAATATTAATTTCAAAATTTTCACAGGCAGACTTCAACAAATGATAAACAAAATTCCTATTGAAAGCTAATTAAAAGACAAAATGTCCCTAAGAAAGGACGACATTGAGTTACTATTTTTGATGTATTAAATACGATGCCACTCATTGAAAGGGTTAAATAAAAAGTTCAAGATAAATAGCTTAAAACGTAATAGACAATACACTAAATAAAGACAGTTGGACAGATGGATATTTACTTTACTTTTGCCATACCCTCTGCAAGGGTATAAAACAGCAAATAGTTTTTTGCAAATTTTACGGCCTTACGTCACAATAGCGAGATGAAAAATTTTCCATTGCCAACTAAGAGCACGGGCTTGGCAAATAAATCCAGATCTTTTAGACACAAAACACTTGCGAAATGTACATAAATACACAAAGCCAAGAGGCCACATCTTTTCGGGTATAAAAGCTTGATCTTTCATTCCAAAAAGGCACAGAATCCAATTGTTTTTCCAAAATGCGCTTCACTTCTATTGTCGCCTTTGCCGTTGTGGGCCTTGTCCTGCTCACATGGCAGGATAACAGCAACACTGCCATGGCTACCTCTTCGAACTCGACCACATCCACATCCAGCTCTGATAACACGACGACTACCACCACAACAACTACAACTACTACGACCACTACCACCACTGAAGCTTCAGATGATACAACCACAACTGAATCTAGTTCAGATTCTTCCTCGTCGTCCAAGAAGAAGAAGCATGTGACACATTTCAAACGACGTCATTTGAAAGGAAACAAAAAGTCTAAAAAATCCAAAAAAAACAAAAAGGATAAGAAACAAAAGAAGGTCAAAAAGACTCGTCGTCATCGCGGTTAAATATTCTCCACTATTGAATGAAATTGAATGAATTCCTATACGTTTATGAAAACAATTACTAAAATATATAATAAAATTAAACATCATTTCTAAACCTGAAACGAAGAAATTAATTTTTAGTTATCAAGGCGATTTTAACCAAGTTTAATTAAGTTTCCCACGCTGATATTTTCAAAGAAATATTCCAGCCAAAGGCATTTGTTTCCTGAAGAGCTACAAAAATTAAATTAATTTGAGATCATAATTATATTTTTTTCAGTTTTAAGTTCCATTAAATTTGAGAAATTTTTTTTAGCAATAAAATTAGACTCTCTTTCCTATCTCCTTGTGAGCACTATTACAGGGATTATGAGAAAGTTAAATGGAATAGTTGAAATTTTTAACCAACTCGATTAAGATCTGAAAATCACCTATCCAACGTGTGACATTAAAAAGAATTGGTTTACACGTTGATTCGTATCCAGGGCATATCTGAGCATTACCTACCTAACTGATTACTATTATTAGCATTATGTAGATTATATATTGTCTTTTACTTTTGCACAATATTCCTTCATTTAATTGGCTATTTAAATCTTATTCTTTGTAGAAAATACAATTAGGATCGTGAAATTAGAAATCTGTGTCTAGAAAAATTTTGACACAGTTTATCAACTGTCTTCGTGGCTCTACCAAGCGGCCATATTTTTTCGCAGACCTTATGTAAAAATGTTTTGTTCTAAAAACTTGATCATATATTTAGGTCACACCTCTGCCTGATAAATAAACAAACTGCCAGCCTACAAAATTGTCTTCGACCAACTCAGCCTATCAAACAAACAAGCGATTGGCCTACAAAACTGTACTCAATCCAATTTGAACGTATGCCATTTAAATTTGGAGTACAGCATCCACATAGCTTCTCTACAGCAGACTCTTGTTCGTAATTGCTCCTTTGTTTGTAAGGATCCAAATGTGTCATCTGTTAGAGATCAGAATATCAGATATCCATACTGATAGACACTCGAAAATCTAAACAATCATCTAATACTTAACTTTATAGATTATAGATGGCGCTCTTTTAATTTGGAGAGTCATTTACTTGACCTTCTTTTATGTAATTATTAGGCACTATGCTACCTAAATTACCTAAATTGACTAACGTCTAACTGGAATACACACAAACAAATACTGTAAAATTGTTTCCATAATCTCTTAAAAAAGGCAAACAGATTTTAAAATCTTTTAAATAATCGTCCACTCTCTTCATCAAACCCTTTTTCCATTAACATACATATAATGAAATTCAGAAAAGTATTCAAATTTTCTTGCACGTAAAATTGTTTTGTTAATCTGGCAAATGTTTGAATTTTTCATCGGTAGTTTTATCAAAAGTGAAAAGAGTTCAAAAATTTGGAAAAATATTACAAAAGTAAACTTTAAGTTGCAGAGAAAGAACTCAATGCTTCAGTAACAACAACTGCTTTAAAAACAAAAGGAAAACAGCAAAATTAAATTTCCGTCATGTATAAATAAGAGCAGATTATTCTGAAAAATCCAACACATACTTTTAGGCGTCGTTTTGTAATGAAATTTTTGTTTTATTTGGAACATTTATTTAAATGACTTTACTTTACACTAAAACTAAGACATCTACATGGATATAAAACAGTCGATTAATGTAACTATAACTAACTTAATATTGCCACTTATGTATGTTTTTATGTATGTATATGTGTGTAAATAGTTAAGAAAGTAGTTTAGTTATTATTATGTACAATGTCTATAAAGGAATTATTTGTATGGCAAATCGGTTCGTTCACTTGTTGAAATTCTCAATCTGCTGCAGAACCCAACTGCGTGATGCCGCCTGACAGACAATAACGTTGCCACGTCCAGGTAACTCATCCGGGGACTTTCTTAACTGAGGCTTTGGAGCAATTTGCGGTGGACGGTGTGGCGGCGGCGGTGGTGGACTACTTGGACGTTTCAGATCATTGTTGTCATCACTATATATAGCAGAATCGCGAAAATCATTCTCCAAACTGTCCTCAACTTGTTGCTCATACTCGAAATTTGTGGGCAATTCAGCCACAGAGCGTTTGCGTGGATGATGCTCACACATGCTGTCGCTTGAGGACGATGTCAGCGAGAAGACCGAATCCCGCTCCGAACTGGCCATGGCCATGATGGTGAATAGGGTCTTGGGATCGGCATAGTCCACATGGGCCATACGTTCACCCACCGCCTGACTGCCTTGGCGATGTAATATCGACTGACGACACATCTCACTGACATCGGAGACACGTCTCTCGGGCGGTCGATTGGTCGATCTACCAAATGCCATGGTTAGATTGTCAATGGAACGCAGAGCTCTTGGCAGCAAAGAGCTCTCCGAGTTGGATACCTCACGTTCAGTTTCCGGATTACTATTGTTAAGCAGACGTTTCATTAGGTTCTTTGGTATGGTAGTACGGGAAGATGACGATGTTGTTGTTGACGATGAATCGACACCATCCAAGGCCAAATTGATGACTGTACTTTGACTATCGCGTTTAAGGGTCGAACTGGAACTAGTGGAATCAGAGCTGCAGCTTTCACGCTGCACCAAATCCTCGCCCACACGCTGAAGTACTCCCTCAGGTGAGTAGACCAAGGTGACATAGTCCGATTCAGGTCTGGTGGTGGGCAGTACCGATGACTTGGCTCGTTTCTTTAAAAGCTGAGCCGTCTTGGAACGTCCCAACACCGGTGAGAATTTATATGGCACATGGACATTACGCAGCAATGTCTCATAGATGGGTTCCTCTTCCATCACTGGATCCTTTTGAGCCTGCTCAGGATCGGGCAGCTCCAGCGGAGGTGGTGAACGTGAGGGTGGACGTGGCGGTGGCAATGGTGGCTTTTCCTGACTGGGACTAGTGGGACTTGTGGCACTCTCACGTCGCTTCTGTTGTTTATTATAGATACGTTCGAATTCCTTTTGATTCTTAAGCAAATCCAATACAATTTGAGCATCCCGTTTGGACTTCTCAGCCGAGGTTAATGACCGTGACTCTTCGGCTGTGCAATAGTAATCGCCCCTTTCGTCATTGTTCAACTCTTTGGCCTCTTCAGCCACTTCTACTTCCTGTTCGGCACGCAATTCCTCGCTCGATTCGGTTATCTTAAGCACTGTGCTATCAAATTCACTGAGATCCATATAGAATTTAGATGAACTCTCCTTGGGTTTAGTGCTATGACGTTGTTTCTTCAGTGTGGCTATTCGCTTGGGCATGGTCTTGTGATTGTATTGCTTGACCTCGAAGAAACCCTTGCCTTTGGTCTTGCGTTCACTGAGATCGGGTTTGCTGCCACGCAGAGAGGCAGCATCACCCTCATCACCCTGCTCGGGTTCCTCATCCAAACCGAAGCCACCTATGCGAGGAACTGATTTACTACGCTCCTTCAATGCCTTGTAACTGAAGACAGGTGATTGGGTTTTAGAGCGTCCATTGCGCTGATCTCTTAGGATGCAAGAACACTCCTCCTGATCTTGTTGTTGACTGCATTTGCAGGACTCCTTCTCTGGTTCCTGCTTAATGGTTGTTTCCTCGGGTCTCTTGCTAGTTCTATAACGCATGGCAGCGGCCAATTTCTGCAGGGCCGTGTCATCCAAACTATTATTACGTGACAAAGGTTTCGTTGGTTTCGGTGGCGTTTGAGCGTCCTGTGACTCGAGCGATTCATTGAAACTGTCAAAGGATGTGGAATTCGTGACAGTTTTGCGTTTAAATTTGGAATTCCGTTGACGTATCTCGCTGCGACGACAGGCATTGCGTCGCTCCAAATAAGTTGGAGTCGAATTGCTGCTAGAATGAAGACTCCATTTCCAAGTGCTGCGATCTGGTGTACGATCTGTGAGAATTTTTAACAACAATTAAAAACGGATTAATTTTCAAATACAAAGCGAATGAAAGTGCAGCGAAGCCTGTGGCGTTTACAAAGAGGTGAAATTAGATGAATGTGCCCCCTAAGGTATGCAACAGTTATTCAAAAGTTTGCTTTTCGGCTATCTAATGCATACCTTAGGTAGTAAATGTCATTCAATTTACACCCCAAAACAGCCTTTTGAGCGAAGCGTGTCTGAATTGCGAAAAAGTGTGAGGGGGAGTGTGGGTGTTGGAAAACATTCTAAGCTTTAGCAACCAGAAGCTGGTCCTTTAGCTTGGCGCTGGCATGCAAATCATTCAATTTAACCAACAATGACTGGAATTAGTAGTTCGAATTCTTGCAATGAGTGTTAGTTTTTATATTTTTCGAATTTGTACTATGCCTAAGATCAACAAATGCCAACACATGCAACACATGGAACCCAACAAATAGGAAAAAGTTATAAGCCAATTAAAGAAATACTTACTAGGCTCTCGTATACCCAGAAATAATTGGTTCAACTACATAATACATAATACGTCTACATAATACAATTAGAAAGTATTATTTCAGTTTTTGTTTTTTTTGGTTAACAATTTTGGAAATAAATTAAAGTAGCATATTTTGTTTATTTTTGTTTTTGGGGGGGTTCTTGGTTTTATTTTGTTTTTGTAGCGCATAGATCAGTCTCTGGTGGTTTATTAGCCTTAGAACGCCTTACAAAACTAATCAAAGTTTTTTCTTTTCTTTGTTTTGGGGTATTTAGTTTTAGAATGCGTCACTGGTAGTACTACAACGGTAAACATATGGTAGTTAGATATCATTTAGATAGATAATATAATAGCAAATTAAATTAGTTAGTAATTATTTGAAATAAAACACACACCAAACACCAAAAAAAGTTATAGAGAGAGAGAGTCAGAAAAAAGGAAAATGACACAAATTATTGTTGTTGTTGAGGAAAGGCAAGGGGAAGCAACACATGACGGGGTACAGTTGTGCACAAAATCTACAATATTTGCAATTAAAATTTTCACCATCATCATCATGTATGGAAAATGTATGGTACATAAGTACACTGGCTATATAAATCATTTTGCCGCAGAGGCGTCGACACATTTGGCACGATTTTTATACCATACACCCATAGGGTGAAATGGTATATTAAAGTCGCCAAAATGTATGTAACAGGCAGAAGGAAGCTTTTCCGACCCCATAAAGTATATATATTCTTGATCAGTATCAACAGCCGAGTCGATATAGACATGTCCGTCCGTCCGTCCGTCCGTCCGTCCGTCCGTCCGTCCGTCCGTCCGTCCGTCCGTCCGTCCGTCCGTCCGTCCGTCCGTCCGTCCGTCTGTCCGTATGAACACGTAGATCTCAGAGACTATAAGAGCTAGAGTCACCAAATTTGGTACGTAGACTCGTGTATTACCTACGGTGGTCAAGTTTATTTCAAATTTTTGCCACGCCCCCCTCCGCCCACGAAATTTAAACAAATTTGATTTTCTTAAAGACTATAATAGCTAAAGACATCAAATTTAGTATGATTAATCCTTTAGTAAGCGCGCACAAATTTGTTGCAAAAAAAATTTGCCACGCCCCCCTCCGCCCACGAAATTTAAACAAATTTGATTTTCTTAAAGACTATAATAGCTAGAGGCACCAAATTTGGTATGTGTATTTGTTTAATAAATGCGCATATGATGTATATGCAACGATTTTACCACGCCCCTTTCCGCCCCCGTAATTTGGAAAAACTCGATTATCTCACGTAATTTTCTACCTTTTGTAATTAAATTTGGCACACTTGAATTTGATACTAATACCCAGCAAAACACCAAATTTGATCAAAATCGGACAAAAAACAACGAAGTTATGCATATAAACGTTTTTCCATAAGGCCGTAGTTGGTCGTTGGCTGGTGGGGGCGCTAGGGTGCTCGTATACTTGAGTGAGGGAGATTCTAAGATATGCTTGTAATAAAAAGCATGTGAAAATGCATTTGTTTAATAAATTTAAAATATTTGCTTTACTGGTGTATGGTATACCTAAGTCGGCGAGACGACTTACTTACTTCATTTCGGGTAAAAGTTGAGTTTTGGATTTTTATTTTTTTCATTCATTTTCCTTGACTAACAACTCACAAATCTTAGCTAGCTTTAGCTAACGACTACCACTTGGTTATGTCACTTGAGACTTCAGGTTGCTTCAGCGGCGTGTGAAGTAAGTAAATACACTTGAAGAAACTAAACTGGCATAAAAGTGTTTAGAATTCTAACTAATAAGTAGGCGATGGGTGGGAAGCGATTACAAAAAACCAAAAAAAGTACGAAGTTCAAAGAAATACGTTTTCTCAACGTTAACGCTAAGTAATAAAATCCTAACTAGCCCACTTTAAGCTTAAACCAGTTGAGAATTACAAGTGAATTTGATTGAAAAACAAGGTAGGCTCTTTGATGTTTACAATTTGTTTCTTTCTGTTATGTTGAAGTCTAGTTAAGTATTAGTTACTTCACAAGAAATTATTAATAAAGCCGTTGATTTCTGTCAGTGTACCCGCATGTGCATAACTGTAACTACTTCATCATATGGCGCGCCAAGTGCTTTTGGCCCAACAAACAACTCAACAAAACACAACAGCAAAAAAAGTACAACATACAACATATAGAGACAAACAGAGAGACAGATAGACGGAGAGACACAGAGAGTTTTGTGTTCCATAATAACTAAAGATCTCTCTCACCTTCCTCGTTGCCCAGCTGATAGACAAGCTCCTTGGCTCGCATGGGTATGTCAAGCTTCTCCAGCATGACACTTTTAATGTGCTGCGTCCAGACACGCTTCAGGTCACGATTTCTGGCTGTCAGCTTGATTTGATTGCGCGGCTCATCGAAGGGTATAACATAGAAGCTGGTTGGCTCCCCAGGCAAATGTTCGCTCAGCATCAGATTGTTTTGCTGCATAGACAGAGCGAAAACCACTTAGCGGCACTTTCAAATGGAAAGTCATATTGTCAGGTAAAACTTACATGGATGTATGTCTTGAACTGCAAACGGCCGTCTTCCTTTTGCTTGGTTATGATCAACATGGTGGCAAAAAGTAGGACCAAACGTGGTTTATTATGCGTCTCCATCAGTAGACCCTCTTGACGGAGTTCACCCAAAACAGTCAACTCTGGGAAAATCAAAAAGTGGGATTAAGTGGGATTGATTAATACTTTAAATTAAGACTAACCTGGTCCAAGCCAACCATCCAAGATGCCTGACAGCTCTTTAACACGACTTTGTTGCTCTTGTTTACGTTTCACTTGGTCAATATTGTGGGCCACCTGACGCATTATGGCATACGCCTCGGCCACCTCCTTGACATCGCAATGCTTACGTAGGCTCTGTCGATAAAGAAAAAGAAGAAAGGGCAATATAGAGTGGCAGCCCGCTGTCAGGCTTGAAGGTTCGACTGTGGTACTTACATCGAGCAGCAGATGATACTTCAAGATGCGCTGCACTGGCTTCAGCAGATACGAGCCAAGGGGCAGACGATGTTGCAACAGCTTCTGCGTGGAGGCCAATAACGCATTCGTGTGCGTTGCCTGCAGCAGTTTGGTCAACAGTGAAATGGCTTCCGGGTAGCTTGTACTGCAATAAGCCCAAAAATATACATTCCCATATATGTATGACATACACACACAATAAACATGAAGATTTATGACTAAGTTGAGGTCTTCATCACGGCGGACAAGCGGAAAATTTGAATTTAAAATCAGTCTCAATGCAGTGGGAGTGGGTTTGGGTTGCACTTGGGGTTTAAGGTTTGGCAGTGGAATGGGCTGCTGAAGATGAGGATGCGGACGATGATGATGATGATGATGTATGTCGCTATGTCAGGCAGGGCGACAAATCAAACTACAGCCATCAACTTCAGCGCGCGCACACACAGAGCACAGTTTGGCTTTAAATTGGCAATGACAGCAGCGTTTAAATGGAACATAGCGTGCCTGGACTGGTAAAGAGTCAAAAAAAAACCAACAACGTTCAATCGTTGGCTTGTTCGTGTGACGCTGCTGGCCAACTGACAATCGAGATCATTTTGGTGGCTGTTACCGTTCGTTCTTGGCCATACTCTTGTTGCAATATCAGAGATGAAGCTCTCTATACACGCCATGCCAAGCCACTTAGCGATGGCCACAAAAAACAGTGATTTCACTTGAAAATAAAACTTAAAAGTGTTTAACATAGTGCTTAAAACTTGTGTGAAGCTATCGAAATTTAAGAAGAATAAACACTTTACTAGAGAATCTTTCTCTTAACGAGCCATTAATGCATACAAATTTCCCGTTTGGCAGTAGAAATCTTAAGATGGTTTGAGACCTTTAAGCTCCGAACTTATCAAGCAAAAAGACCTACAGTATCTATTGCCAGCATTAGCAGATAAAAGTACACAAACTGGGAAACCCTATCAAAACGGCTGTTCTTTAAGAGCTAAAGTTATCAAACGTTAAGATAAGATAGAATTGAATCGCAAGCCACTCCCACCCATTTTACCGCTTTAAATTCAGCTTAAATTCACTACTCACCAGTAGGTTGTGTACACATCAAAACGTTCGCGTAGATCGATAAAACATTTGGCTATCTTCCCCGGTTCCATTCCCGAGTTCATGAGCTGTTGCAATAGTACGGAATTGAATTCGTAAATCTCTTCTATGTTGGCAAAGAGTATTTGCAATTCGTCTGTACGCAAACAGGCGCGTTCTTTCCAATCGAGTAGGTAACTTTAAAGAGAAGAAATACGTTCGAAAAAAATTGCTTTCGGTTCAGTGTCTTACGACTCACCCTCTGATGACTTGACCCAAATCCTCGACATAGCTACGCTCCGAATCAAGTATTTCTAGAGAGGCTCTCTCTAGAACACTCATGGTGACTATATGCGGATGATGTGGATCCCCAAGACCATTCTCACTCTCAGCCAGACTCTCCATGCTGGCCAGATATGAGGTAGTCAGTTTGCCATTGAGCAACTGATCCGAGCCAGAGCTCGATGATGAGGAGGTGGAACAGATTGAGGAGGAGGACAATGGACGATTGTAAGGGCGTGACAACTCACAGAGTCGGGCAGACGACTTTGGTTTGATATCAGTCAGGCGATCTAGACTCTCGGCTGACAATTTGTTGGCCTCCTCCAGTTCGGCCAACTGTTCAGCCGTCGGTAGTTTAAGTGGGACACCGCCACCCAAAGTGTTGGCCTTGACATTAAGGCTCTTGGTGCGGGCATAGGTTCGTAGCGGAGAAGAAGCACAAGCAGCCGAAGAACTTCTCACCAGCGGCTTGCTAATCAGAGGCTTGTTAATAGCCTCGATTAGTTCCGAATTGTGCGGTTCATTTGCACCCAGATCGGCCAGAGTCAATCGCTCTATATGCTGGGCCACTAAATCAAAATTAATGGTATCGGTTATATCCACAGGACTTAGAGGTTCACTGGCCACCACGAATTCTTTGGCCCTAATCGTTGGGGTGGCCGGTGTGGCAGGTTGAGCGTGTTGCAGCTGTGTTGCAGTCGCCGCCAGTTGCTCCATTTCAATCAATTTGATACTCTGCTGCCTTGGCAGAGTTAGTTTGCGTTGACCAAACGGATGACCCTCGAAAAGAAAAGGTGTCCCAGGAGCAGCTTTATTTGTGGGCGTCTTATCGTCGTCGTTCACTGGCGACGATCCCGTTGACGATGACGTTGATTTCCTGCCCTTTTCCGAGACCATGTAATTCAAGGTGTTCACATACTCGTTATGTGATTCGAAAGTCGGGACCAATTCACTGCCCGATTGTGTGGAAATTTTCCCAGTTATTTTCGATAGAGGTATATGGGATAGTTTCAATTTGGTTGCTCCACAACTGGTGGACTGATTCACCGGTGAGCTCTTGATGTAACGCCCTGGCGTAGGACTTCGTTGTTGCTGCTGCGGTTGCTGCAATGCCTCCAGATCAACAGCGTCGACTGGCACAGCATCGGCATGCGTGATTATCCTTTGGACATTGGGCGAGAGGACACTTATGTTATTGCCACGACGGCTTCCGCTCGAGGCTAGACTAGAGCTACTGCCGCCCAGCTCCTGATGCCGATGAACCACACTAAAGCGACTCAGTTGGGCGCCATCTGGCTCGTCACGTAGCCCGGCTACGACCAGAGGCAGCGGCACATTCGATTGTGTGTTCGTTTGCTGACCACCACCGCCGGTGCCACTTACCAGCGTATAACTGGACGATTTTTCATCACTGGTGACACTGCAGCTGGACGAAGTGCAGCTAGTGTGGGAGCTGCTGGAGCTGGCGGTGCTGGTGTTGCTATTACTCCGTTTGGGCGTCGACTGGCCACTCGTTGATGTCGATGCTGACACAGTTGGAGCTGCTACGATGCTGCCGGCCAAACTGTTCGTCAATGTGTCATAGATGCCCAGCAGCGAAGGTGCCAACTCTGTGGTGCTGCCTGCAAAGAAACCCAAAAAAAAAAAAAGAAACACGTAAGCAACCATGTTAAGAGAATGCAGAACAAAAAAAAATTGCATGTGGTTACAGTGGTTAAAAAGTCGTTCAGGCCAAATACAACAGTGGAGCTAAAGCACCTCAAAGCACCCTGCTTTCTGCTTCTAAAGAAATGGAATAATTACTATTTGAAAATGAAACTGATGACAAAGAATGCCTTTATTGACGAATTGTTAAGAATATTGTTCCTAGCTGAAATTATCTAACATTGCTTACCCAGATACACAAAATCCTGCGATTTGCTTCTTTTTTCTTCAGACTCCTGTGAGGAATCTGCTTCTTTATACAACTGGAAGTTGAGTTAATGCATCTTTTTGAACATTTCTGTGGCAACTCTTGGTATTTGAAAAATTTGTTATCCTATTTTACAAGCAACTTTTGACCATATTTTATGGATTTACCACTGTCATTAGTGGCATACGAGGTGAATTGGGGGGTGCAGGTGAGGGATGGTGTCTGTGTGTGTGTGTGTGTATGTTTGGAGTGTGTGGGCTGGCGGCGTCTAACGATCATGGCGCGAATGATGTTGATAGGCTGCAGCACAATAATTTCGTGATATTTGCCATAATTTTCTTGCGTAAAATGAATTATGCCCGAGCCGGCACGGCCATGCGACTCTACAACGACCAACAGACCGACAGAGAGACAGACAGAGTTGGCTTTGGCTGATGTATTGAGTTGTTTAGCCGCAGGATGCAACTAAAGTTGGAGTCAGAGTCCACCAGCATACAGAATGTGGCCATCAGTCAGGTAAGAAGTGGAGTCAAGTCAAGTCATGTTCTGGCTGCTGCCTGCCTGGCCTGTTGCATAAATAAGTAGGTTGCAGCAACTTGGACTTCTACTACTTCGACTTGCTGCCCCGCCGGCGGCCTGACATGTGAATTGATATGCCAACGCAACAAGGCAAAACCGCAAGGCGACGACGCCGACAACGATGACGATGACGATGAGCAAGCAAACTACCAACTATCATATAGAGTCAGATATATGTACATATATGTATGTATCTCAATATATGTATATAGGCAACGTCAACGGCAATTGGCATAGGCATTCCAAAAGCTTGCTCATCATTTCTCACAAATGGTTCAATTAATCAAAACCGCTCACAAACTGTGGATTTAATAATATTATCGAACGATTGTTTGAGTGTGTTCGTGTGTCTGTGTGTGTGTGCCTACAGTTGATATATAAATTATAGATCGTGTCAGTCAATAGTCAATACTGTGCATATGCACGAGGGCAGCTTTAATGATGGCTCTTTAACAAGACCAACAACAACAAAAGAAAAGACCCATTGCAAATTGCAGAAATCACAAAATGTACAAGCAGAAACCATTCTATAAATACTCTCTTCCATGGAAGATCAATCAATTATATAGATAATTTCTTAAATTTGATTCATTGAAAGTGGCAATCACATAGTTGGAAATAATGACCAGGCATTGCCACTTTTTCAATTATAAAGAAAACCCTTTTTGCAATAGTAATTTGCGAAAAATAAGTTCCATACCTCTTTATTATATAAATAATGTCTTTATTTTCTTTAACCTACCTTGTTATTTTTTAAGGAGCACAAGCCACAATTTGAATTTAAGCAACACAAGAAAGTCCTTAGTTTGGTCTCAGAACATAGACTAATTTGTAGTCCTTGTGGGTCAATACACGTTCAGGAAAAGGAAGTGACTTAAGAAATAATGATCCTGTAATAACTCTGTTTTTCTTTTATTGACATTATTCAAGTAGAAGCTTTTCCAAAGCCTTTTTTTAAGCTGAAGTTTTGTCCAACAATAATAAGATGTAAAATGTTTCTATTACTTTTTCAGGTGTGGGCCTTTACACTTGCTGTCGTTACTTTTTCTAATTTTCAAGTACAAAAAAACATTTAAAGTGTTCAGAGATTGTTGAATTCTGAGCAAGAAACAAGTTTGTCTCTCATATTTCACTCAATTTTTTCGAAATGTTCTCCCATTTAAAGGTGAACAAATAAGGCAATTAACTTTTTGCCTTTCGGTGAGCCCGAAAAGCGAAAAAAAAAACTAAAAGGAATGAGAGTAAGAAAAATCGTTTGGTTCGCTAGTTCGTTGCCTCTGCCCACATTAGGCAAACTGCTACTGGTTAATGGCAAATGGAAAAGTGGTCAGTTTTGTCGATGGAAGCAGGTTTTCAGCTATTTAGAATTTAGCATCCTCATTCAGTCACAGTCTCCTAGTAGTAGAGTGTGTGGTTGCATACAGTAGCCAACGGGGCACTTTTTCTTCTAATTGCAAATGGTGTCAATGTGGCTTAGGCAATGCCACACCACACCACACTAAGACCAAGCCGATGACGACGAACAACAATTAGCTAGGACTGGGAGTAAAATGAGCCACGCCCACTGTCCAACTGATGGACTTGATAGACTGCCAGACTCTCAATCTTTCTCTGTCTCTGACTCTTTTTGGGCGTCTGACGACAAGTCATAAACATGATTTGTACATTTAATTTTCCCATCATGTTTTTGCCAGGCGTGGGTTCTTCCTAAAACCAATTCTCATCCTCATCGTCGTCATCTTCATCCGCATCCTCAAGCTCTCATCTGTCGGTTAGTTCTGACCCAGTTCAATGGCAAAACGTTTGCTTAATTGCCAAACGTGGGCTGGGAGACAGGTTCTCGCTTTTTGGTTCTATAGAAAAAAAAAGAAATGATGTTTGGCTTAATCATTGCCACTTGCCACGGCTACTTGCCCCATTCTCCCCAATCTCTATCTCTCACTCTTTGGTCTCCATCCCGTAGAGCATTTAATTAAGTGTCCAACAGCTGCTGCAGCTGGCCAAGATTTGTATTTCGTTTTTCTTAGCGATTTATGGCATAATTTGAAGCGACAGTTTTATGTGCGTCTCCGGCAATCAGGCCGGGCGATCTCTGTCAGAAATATGCAACTAAACATAGGCCTTGTCACTTCGCTGTCTTGTGGAAAACAATGCAAGAAATTGGAGTAGCTTGAGGAGGACAAAACCAGAAAATAAAAGGGAATTGCCTGGCTAGCTGACTGGCTGGAACCTGGCCCAAACTGGAGACTCTTAAAGCTGGCAATTTATGGCTTAGCTGACACAATTTCATAATGCCAAAAAAGATTACGCGATTGTGGCTAAAAATAGCCGACAGTAAAGGTCAAAAGATGCAGCTGCTTTTCAATTGGAGAGGTATCGCATACCCTACACAAAGAAAGGGAATTCTTATAACGACAAATTGGTAGACCGACATGGGGAAATGAAAGTTGAAAGACAACTTAAGTTAGTTGAAGGTTTCTGCTCTATGAATAACAGTCAATCTTGATAGAACTTACAAAAAATTCTGTGTTTGGTAAAGTCGTCATTGAATTTAGGATGACCCTTTAAATGGTTCTGTGTTTTAACTGCAGACGGCAAACAGATGACAAAATTGGAGGCCAATGACAAAACCTAGGGCTAGAAATTGTTGCTTTTTTGTTATTTATTAATTATTAAAGAGTAATCACAAATTCACATTAAATGATTTAACGTTTTCCCAATTTTGGGTTTCTTTAGACGGTAATTTTTTGGGTGCTGACAGCAAAGTGCACGTTGGTTCAATTGTGACATTGAATTATGTGAGGACGGCAAGGGAAAGTGCTTGTGCTTGGTCGATTGGCAATCGGTTGACAACTTCACCACCTACCAAACGGCAAGCTCCGACTTCGAGTAACTCCTTTCAGCCAACTCTCCACCTCCGATCATCATCATCATGATCATTATGTTGACCAACTAGCGATGGCTGTAAAATTAATGCGCTTAGTCGCCGTTGTCATCGTTGGTTGTCTCTGTGTGTTTGTTGTTGTTGCTGCCGTCTGGCAATTGATATTTTAATCGGGCATTTCATTTGGTTTGTGGCGCCACGTGAATGTTTAGGGAAAGACAACAACATTGCCTCGCTATCGCTATGCGTTGTAAAATGGTCGGTGTTGGTGTTGCGTTTTATGGCGATTTACGTGTTTTTAACATCACTTGGCTGGCGGCACGCATTTTGCAATTGACCATATTAAAATATCAACAGCAGCAATAACAACAACAGTAAGAAAATTAAAATACGCTTAAAGACACATTCACACTGATAACGCACCGTCGCAACAAAAAGCATTATGTTTTATACAATATGCGATAATGCGTGGTGAGGTAACTTGCGGCAAGAGCAAAAAAAGAAAATATAAAAACTTGAAACGGAAGCCAAAAACTAGCCTCAGCCTTCTTTAAACGCTTCAATGGGTTCACCATGCATGCATATTATTTGTGTGTGTGTGTGTGTCTGTAGAATTTACAACACTTTTTTATAGCGGAAACAGCAAAACACCTCACACAGAAAACAGAACAAGATCGTACAACTTTATTGTCCATATGCAATAATAGACGCAATGTGCAAAAGACGAATACTGATCTACCCTAAGTAGGTAGAACAATTTGGAGAATCTTTGGGCATACGAAGACCTCACTTTAAAGAAGATTGAAAACACATTAGGCATTAAAAGTAATCTCCAATTCTTTAAGTTTCAACAGTCGTACTGTTTAATGTTTTAGAACTCCACAAAATAAAGATTTTTTCTTCAACAAAAAATCTTCAACAAGACCAAACAACATCTTTATCCTATGTTAAGATGTGACAATAATAAAAATTTACAGAATATCACTTAAACAACAAAAGTTTAGAAACTATTTGAGTGATCAGAACATTAAAAAGTGCTTTAAACTCTTTTGTGAATAAAATTCCTTCTTAACTAAAGGACTTTAAACTCTACATTACATTAAAATGGACAAAAATCAAGCAAATATTTCGGGGCTTCAACTTTACAGAAATTTGCTTAAAATAAATAAAATAAATAGCCTCCCAACTCTACACAATGCTTCAAAAGTGATAAAATGCACCCGCTAGCATAAGGAACCATTATGTAAGAGCAACATTTCATGTAGACCCATTTCAATTCTTTGAAAAACAGAAAGTGTGCTACTAAAAATTAACCCCAATAAATTTCTTCGAACTTTTCTCTTTAAAAACTGTTAAGCAATTTTAACAAAATCTCTGAAAATTAGCGCAGTTTGTTTAATGATTCCAAACTGCTTTCGAGGGAAAATAATTATGAATGAAAGTGCTTTATACTACGCAGAGGAGAACTCTTTAACAATATAATGTTCAATTCCCAGGCAGTTGCCTCATGCGATTCGCTGTACGCCAGTTGAGTGACTAGAAATTCTTTTGAAATTAAGCGAATCTACCAGACTTGAGCATAAGAAATAAAAATTCTTGTGATCGCCCTCACGGATTGTTGCAGTGGGGATTTATTTTTAGCTCGGGCCAACAGATCGCACGGATCACCAGGCACTTAAACAGCTTGCTTCCCGGTCTCGGTCTTCTCCACCCCCAGCCCATTTGACTGGGTAGTGGAGAGATGGGCAGATGGGGGATTGGTTGACTGAAGAAGTCAGCGTTGAGGCCAACGCCAACTTGGCAACTTTTGCTTTTAGCGCTCGATACTGGCTTCTCTCCCCTCTGTCACTCTTACAGCGAAAAGTGAAATCCTTTTAAAACAGCAAACAAAAATCTAGGAAAATGTCGCCGCCAAAAAGTTATAAATCTTGTTCATATTTGCACGTGAACGGGCGGCGGCGGATAAAGACGCGTCGGCGGTGGGCAGAGGAGAGTCCAGTGACCACAGTCTAGTAGTATGACCGACCAGGCCTGGCAGTCTGGTTCCAGACCAGGCCAGGCGAAGCCATAAATGTCATCTAGACGTTTGGCATATTAGTTTTCCTCTATGCGTAGCTACGTGCTAAATTCCATGAGCCTAAACAAAAAAAAAAAAAAAAAAACAGCACAACCATTAAAACTTAAACTCCAACATGCGGACGGACTCCCTTGCCCAGGCTAAGCAATATGCCACGGCTAAAAAGTGCTAAAATCTCATAAAACGTTGCCTGACTGCTGCTTCTAAATTAACCCTATCCGTGGAAAGTGAAGAAGGCAACAAGAAATGGGGTCTCGATACGGAAGTTCTAGCGATGGCACTAGATAAATATCGCAAATATCGGCCACGATGGAAACATCTTTTGGGAAAGTCAATCAAATGACAAAAGATTAGAACTTTACACAAATGAATGGAATAAGCTGCTAAAAAAAAGAAAATTTAAAGCTAACATACTCTTTCTTTGTTTAAGTTCTTTTTAACAAACAAGTTTTCCTTATATCGAATTAAGTGAAAACGAAGACGAGAGCAGAGATCCTTTCCGATTTAGACCAATTCATTTTGAATCGAAGAAGAAAATAGACCACTATTCTTGTGATCGCCCTCATTTGTATATAAAACAGATAGAATTTATTTCAAAACGATACCGGTTTGTATTTTCTAATAACATTAATTCATTTTAATTTCAATTCTCTTTAGAAATGCTTTAAAAGGTTTTTTATATTGATATAAATATTTAGAGCTTAAATGGTTGGTCATAAACTTCACTTCCCATCTTATATGTGTACATATGTATATATAATGGCTAAAATCATAAAAGAAAGAATTCCAAAGAAAGTTTTGGATAAATATTTCAAATAAGATAGTACCTTATGAATTCTATAAAGAAATTTAAGTCCAACTATTTTAAGAAACTTTTGTATTTAAAGCTTTTTGATAGCAAACAATAAATCATTGAATTATGACCCTTGGACACGAATACATTAAAGGAAACATTTTTCCACCTGGTGGAAACATATTTGTTATATCATTTTGACAGGAAAACTTAACGTTACATAGAAAACATTTTGAAGTATAGAAAATTGTAAGGAAAGGCCTTTGGGAAATTATATGTTAGTGTTCTGATTAGAAAGTTCTAAACTTTTGTATATTTTATGGAAGCAAAGTATTTTTAATTAAACATTTGTGTATAGTAAATTCTACCATTTTTACTGTGGATTCTCAGTTTCTTTTGTTTTAAAACCACTGTGCGCTGTTGCGTAGCCCTCTGCTGACATGCGACACTTTGCCGCTGAAGTAAAGTTGATGTTGCACTTTGCACTTGAGCCTCTTTTAAACACTTCACGGGACAACACAGAACAACACAGAACAACACAGAACATAAGAACCGAAGAGGAACTTTCCTTGCTCTCAGTTGGCACCATGCTTCATGCATTTCAATGCAGTGACTTTTTGACGTGCTGCGTGACTTTGGCATTTTTAGAGAGATGCCTAAAACAGAATGGTCCACAGTGCAGTTGGTCATAAAAATACATATCTACCTCCCCTTTCCTTCATCGCGTCTTTGTTTCCCTTGCCCGATTTCTATAATACGTTGATGAATGGCAAACAGGCATAAAAGTGTGAAAAATTTGTTGTGACTAAAAATAGAGAAAAAACTCAAAAAATAAAAACAACACACCAAAATTTGCAAAACTAATTTGGTCGAGACCGCGACCAAGACCGAGACCCAGACCTAGGCCAACGGCCTTTTTGCAGTCGTTTTTTTTTTTTTTTTTTGGCGGTGCCAAATATGGTTGATGCAAACCATTGATGCAGGCCAAGTAAAAATGGCCATGACCAGTTCAAGGGCTGTGAGAGAAATTCCATTTCCAAAATCCATTGTTTCGAGCTTTGAGGCTATACGATAAAGTTGTCCGAAAGTCGAATTTAATTACAAAATGGAAATGAAATGGAAATGCATGGAAAGTAAATGACCTCCGCCCACTAAATAGACAGACAGACAGCAAAGAGGAAGGGGGCAGCTTACAATTAATGCAAATGGACGCCAACTCGAACTACAGCTTCAACTCCCAATGTCGTACATTAATCTGTGCGGACAGGCAACAACATTTTCATGCGGTTTTTGAGGTTTTTCGCTTTCGAAATCAATTTTCTCATATCAAATACGCATCAGCCGTGAGTTAGCGATTGAAAGCGACAGGAAATGTCTGTCAAAACGTAGCTTGTTGCTGGGGTTTCTTTTCACCCTTCCCCTTCCTCATCCCCATCAGCTTCTCCTCATCCTCTTCTCAGTGCCTACAATTTGATTGATTAATGTGGAGCAGAAGGAGAAGAGAAGATTGCATAAGGCATATAATAAATAATATAGAAAAATGTACTCGTATTTTTGTTTTCGGTGTTTTGGAAATGTGGGCGACACTGCTAACCCAGTCACAAAACAGTCAGACAGTCAGTCAGTCACTCACCCATGGCCCGTTTGAAGGCCAACCACATAGATAGAGGAGTCCAAAGGTGTCTTTACTCTACCATTTAGCCATGTTTATTTAAGATACGGGCCAACTGCACTCTCAGTGGACTAGTATTGACTTCTTGTTAACGGTAAACGGACTGCACGCAGCCAACAGTCGCCGCCGCTGCTAATGAGCTATATAAATATTGCCAAGTTAAATTTGCATTGGCAAAGAGTCTGTAAATCAGTTTGTTAACGAGCATCCCAGACAATTGCAATCCAATCATATTCTGTTGACAGAGTTGAAGGTCTCAGGTCAGAGCAGGATCAGTGATTATCATGGGCATCATCATCATCTTCATAATAAACGCCTGTCACTCACAATCAGAGCATTGTGGTTAGGAAATCTAAGAGCTCTGGCCATATATAGAACAGAAATCAGAGATTCCAGCTCTCCCCCGTATTTAGCAAGGCCGCATCTCTATGTAAGTCTCTGGAATGCGGTGCCTGTACTTGCCTTAACTGGCGCTACAATCGCTGACCATGTCAGTGTGTGTGCCATATGCCGAAGTCAATCAACGAGAGTAACTTGAAGAGTTGTGGAAAAACTATTAACTTCTTTTGAGAATATCAGATTACAATTTCTAAAGATCTCTATTGTATTTCAAATCGAAACAAGGGAAAACTGAATCATCAGTGTGTAAGATTTCCTTAGAAAGGTCTTCAAAATCATCAAACTTAATAGGAAATCACAGCTTAGTTCGTTAAAATATCAAAAACGTTAGAATTACAAAGTGTGATAGGCTACCTACTTAAACTAGTTGGCTTGTGATTCCCAAGTTGTTTAAGCAAACTTGTTGTTTGTCAGCAAAATTTGTTAATGGAAAAGTTTTTCAAAAACATTTACTCAAATTTACCAAAATTACCAAAAAAAATTTTAAAAATGTTGTTAAAAAATTTACCATGACGAACTTTTGGTTGATTTTAAAGAGTTTTCTCTTCGCTTTGCAATAACTTTGAGGAAACAAATTAAACGGAATCGTAAACAAATACACTTTTAATTATGCTATTAAGTAAATAGTTAAATGAAATTTCATCTATTTACGATACATATTAAAAATAAGGAAAAGCCGCTTGTCTGTAAACTTTCTAGGTAACCCTCGAGCCAGCCACATGCCACAGAGGCCAAGTCGAGAGTCAGATGCAATGTCAATGCTATTGAAAGCCTTCAATTAACGGTCAATGCACTGGCTTTGATGCTGAGAGACTTCAAAGTGGTTCAAAGACTCTTTTCTTTCCACAGAAGAATGCCAAAGTAGTCCTCGTCTAAGTGTCTGGCTGGACCACCAGCGAAGATGACGATGATGCTGCTTGCTGTTGCTGTAATTGGCAAGTGGAAAAGCCATAAAAAGCAGGTCATCCACAGTGGGCAAAGACAATCAAATAATGGCCAGTTGTTTTAATTGATGGCAAGAGTTGCGCAAAACTATGTGGGCATAGACATACATAAAATTTCACTGCCATGGGCAGACCAACAACAACAACAGCAACAGCATCCAGCCTAGCTGGCAGGCAGGCGGGCAGGCGGCAAGCGAGCAATCTAGGCAGTCCAGGCAGCTGTCCATCAGTAATTTACAGCCAACCAAACCCCCAAACGTTAAACCATTTCCATTCCTCCCATGTTAATGAAGCAGACGAACCAGCGAAGCAGCAGCCGCAGCCGCAGCTTTGAGGATCGCTACGCGATGGCGTGATGAAAGACAGGAAAAGGCGAGCAACAATTTAGCGCTTTAATTTGATGGCGACACAGAAGGCCAACACCGCAAGAGAGCGGCAACAGCAGCCGAGTGCAAATTCTATCAACAGCTTTCAGTCTAGACTCTAGACCAGATTCAATGTTAGAGCACTGGTCATTCAGTGGGCACATTGGGTAAGCAATTTATTTTAATTACTACACAAAACAAATAAAACGAAACTTTGCGAAACATGGGAAATCAATTTTACGTATGCATCAACATCCACATCAACCTTTGGCAACATGTACCTAAAGTAAAAGTGCATTCAACCTTTCTGTGAACCTTTTTTGTCAGAGGCCTACGGCACTCTTAATTTGAATTGACTTCCGTCAACAATAAAGGCTCAAGACTCGAGTCTCGAGCAAGACCGGGACCGCAACGAAGACTTTGGCCTCAGCTCAAGATTCTAATTGCAACATGTTGCAAAGTAAGTGCGGACACTTGCAATTAATAAGAATGCTGCTGCAAAAACACAAGGTCCAGGCTTCAGCTCGCATGGTGAGTCCATAAAAGTGACTGGGCCTTCTCCCCGTCTCAGTCTTAGTCTTAGTCTTTGGTTTCCCGGTTTCTTGGTCTCTCATATAGCCAAAGGGCTCAACTTGGAATGCGGCGTAACGCCAGCAACATTTCACGCTTAATTATAGACGCCAAACGCTAGGAATTTTTCATAAAACATTGAAGTACCCAAAGGAGGTGGAAAGTAGAAGTAGTAGAGTGGTAGATCGTACAGGGAGAGAGGTACTAGCCATTTCCTATAACCATCTAACTAAGTCTAATGCCTGCGTTAAGGAAAAAGAGAGTTTATTTATGTGTGGGCCGATGTTTTGTAATTTAATAAGCAATGCAAAAAAAAACACAAGAAAAAACATACTAAAAAAAAGGGGCGCGACAATGTTGCTATAGAGAGGCCCAAGAATCATGATTGAAACTTTGCTGGAATACCCTACCATAGGAATGCATTTCAAAATGTGCCACAAAATCCACTTTAATAAGGACATCAACTGTAAGATTTAAGATTTAATATAATAATATAGTCTTAGTGTCAATCTGGAGTTAATTGCAAGTTCTCATGTATTAAACTTGACTAAAATTGTCTTAAGGAAAACCAACATTTTATTACATGAATTCACAATTTTGTTTTCGAAAATTGTGCACTCTTTCCTTTATTCATCACTTATATTGCTACCACATCGATTTCCTTTGACTTCAGTTCTTTTCCGTGTTTTCTATTATTTCCTTTCATTCTTTCCTTTATTGAAATCATGATATACCCTTGATTGTAGAGAGTATGCAAAACGTTCTTTCACGTCTCTTTTTTTATTCATGTTGCTGGCTAATAGTCAAAGGCAAATTCCACCCACACATGAAGGATACAATATGAAGGAGGGGACGAGGGGAGTCTCGAAAGACAGGCACACGCCGTTAACGCCTCTGAAGACGTCGATGGCGACGGCGCCAGGTTTTACGAAATTGCTGACTCAGATCGCGGGGCTTAACAGGAATGTGACCACAGCAATAGCAACAACAACAATTCATATGCAATTAATAATTGGTTGCACATGCGCAGAAATGTTGCCTGCAGCACGGATGATGCAGATGATGAGGACGATGACGATGATGCGCAACATTTTCCTTGGCAACATTCCACCTTTGACATGGTGAATGTTTCTATTGAAGACTCTCCTTATGACTAATTAGATGATTAATTCAGAACTTGCAGAATGCACATTGTGAATGGAAATGATGGCAATTGTTGCAATTGCCATTGACATTGCCACACATTCTCCCAGTGCCGGGCCTGGCCGACTGGCCATGATCAGCATATAAATTAATATCAGCGACACATTCATCATATTCAATTGAGTAGACACTGAAATAAAAGGGAAGGGGGGCTTGGGGTTGGCCCACCCGATGAAAAAGAGGAAGGAACTGCACAATGAATCTCTCTATACACACAACAAATTTTATACGAAAAGTGGGGACAATTTTCCTATCAACAAAATGAATAAAACTCCACTTCATTTTGGGTCAAGTTTAGTGTGACATCTACTGAAGCTTTTTCTTGTGTCTGGCTTTCTAATTAAATGCCTGAACAGACAATATTAATTTATGGTAATTTAATACTTTATTTTCGTTCCTCAAAAACAAATTGCTGACAGTTTCATAATCATTATAAGGGGAGAGACAATCTCTCAAGATCTTTTAATAATTTGCGCCAATTAGAAATAAATTCAAATGAAAAATGAAAACGCACTTTTCTTTCTCTTCTCTCCCTCCTCCTCCTCCTTCGTTTCTTTTACGATTCTTTTGTATATAGTTTTTTTCATGGAGGTTCTGATCATCTGCAGAATGCAGACTATAAATAGTTCCGTGGGCGCATGCTGGCATTCTTCTAGAGAGTGTTCTCCTCCCCCCCTTCGCCGATGTTGAAATTTTGATTGCGACATTCTTTCGCCCATTCTTCGGGCTACATAGGCTCTCCTCCTCCATCCACTCCAATTCAAATTGAGGCATTGGCATGGTCTGGCTAGATTCTTTTTTCCGCATTTGATTTATGGTTAATGCTCATGTTGACATGCCGCACGGCCAAAGCTTTCTTTAGGCCCATTCGATTGCGATTGCATTCGGTTCTGTTTTTGTAGTGCCTTCTTCTAGGAATTTTTCCTATTGACCTGAAAAGGCAACCAAAGAAGCAGAAAAAAACTAAGACTCTAGTACATGAAAATGGTTCTTGTGGCCTTTTAATTAAATTGGCTTTCGTGTGACACGGCAAGTTTAAGTTGGCACAACAAAATAAACATCTGTTAGATTTCTTTTTCTTTTAGGGGCCCAACCTTCTTAACATTTTAGCCAAATATGCAAATTTTATGCAATTAGTTTAGTTAGTTTAGAGCTAATCGCTAAAAGAAAATCTTGTTAAGGGGAAAGAATTTTTTCTAAACTCAAGAAAAACTAAACTAAGAGGTGGACATTTTTGAGATATTTTATATAATTAAAAGAATGAATGAACAAACCTTTTAAAAAATTTAAACCATTTTATGAGTAATTAAATTTTACAATATAGAAAACTGAAATAATATATTTATATTTCAATTTGACATTATAATTATAGGTAAATTTTATTAATTATCAATCAAAGTTGTATAATTTAAAATCAAACTTTTATATATAAGAATTTAGAAACTTTTGTTCTAATTTTAAGACCATCAAATAAATTTTAGTTGAACAGTAAAATATGGGAATTTTAGAAATCCTGAATCATATATAGACAATTAGAATTAAAATCTATTCACTTGTAATTGATTCTACATTAGTTAAAATTGCACATTGCCTTTGCTTAAATTATTAAAATTGAATTCCATTTTCAGCTGCCTCTGGAGTTTTTGAAATCAATTGATAAGAATTGGAAAAATATAGATCTTATTCTATACTATTTATGTTGTAAAGCTCAAAAGTAAACTCAAAAACAAAAGTCCGTAAAAAGCAGACAAGTCATTATTTAAATTTTTATTCTCACAAGTTTTGATGTGCTAAAAACAACTTAATTAATTTGAAAGGAAAACGGCTAAAAATAAAATTCGTTAATGATCTCATTTGAATACTTGTATTCTAAATTTAAGTTTGGTTCCCTTTTTATTAGTTTTAAGTAGGCAATTTTCAATGTTTAAGTTAAACTCTCAATGCCAAAAGAAAAAAAGTTGTTTTGCACCTGCAATACGGCAAAAATAATAACAAAAACAAAAACAAAAAAGTCGTGCTCTTGAGTGGGCGTGGCTGTCAAAGCAACAACAATAAACAACAACACCTAATGGCTAAATTTCACATGCCGCAACAAAAAAAAACCGAAAACAGCAAAAAAAAAAAAAAACATAGTTTTAGGAAGCAAATGTTAATTTAATTTAATCACGTTTTACGTTTTGCTGCACCACTTGATGAGATAGCGGGGCTGTTGCTGTTGGTGTTGGTGCTGGTGTTGCTGGTGGTTTAGTTGGCCTAACGGCGACAACATTTGCCAGTTCAAAGGTTAAGTGAGTGCGCCAAAAGTGGCCGCAATTTGGCTGGAGGGGACACACCCCAAAAATGGCAAAAGAGACGAAATAAAAAACGGAAAATAAAACAACATTTCACAACGGAACGGAATGGGGCGTATCAACAACGCATCAGCAACATTAGTTGTTGTTTCTGTTGTTGCCGTTGCAGGTTGCATTTCGTCGCTTGTGGCATAAACGCCAATTATGTGCAACATGCATGTGTCTGGAGCTAGTGGAGCCCAGAGTCGGAGTCGAAGCTGAAGCCAGAGCGTGGCATGTTTGCCAATTTTTCATTTCCTGCTAAGGAGAGACAAAAAAAAAAAAAAATGCAACCGCGGCTGCTGCTGCTCATGGCAGCATGCAGGAGATGCAATGGAAACTGTAGCCTGGCAGATGCAACAGCAGCGATAAGGCGCCAAATGTGCAACCAAACAGCCTTGCCGTCCAGCCTTGGTCACATTTAGAATGACAGCAGCCACCAACCTCCTCCTGGCTCCCACTTCATTGTCATTTTTCATGCAGCCTGCTTGCAACGAAGTGCTGGCGGGGGGATGTGCGGTGGTGCCTCATGCAAATTGCCGTAAATTGAATTTGTCTGATTACGTTTGCACCGCCTCCCCTCTATCTCACCGCCTCAGTCCTCACCAAGTCGTCTGGTAATCGATTGTCTTGAGACTTAGCCTCCTTCCTAGCTATAATATTTACTTTAACTGCAGGATGCCCAGGCAAAAAATATGAAAAATTGTAAGTCCACACAGACAAAAAAGGAGGAAAAGGGAGAGACAACGGTTGAAGGAGGAAGACGGGAACATAAGAGATACATAAATGATTACATTCGAATTGCATTTCGATGATTGCATTGCAGATGCGAAAATTATGAACTTCTCGATTCAGCATAATGAACGATTGTCCATTACAAACATTGCCAGAGAAGAAAAGGGAAATCAAGCAGATTTTAAGTTGAAGTGACTCCATTTTATGGCACTTAATTGACTCCCAACAATAAGCTATAATTTGTGAGAAAGTGTTTCAATTTGGATAAATTGATTTGAAATCTTTTTGTAAGACAGTTTCTCTATGATTTAACCCTAACCATATCTAAGCCTGATTTCTGTGAAAACCGTTTATATTGGTTTTGATAATCTTAAAATTGTTCTTTTTAGAAATCTGTGCCCTCACTTACTCACAAAGTTAGGTGGATAGTTTATACAACTATATCCCATACTTTAATAATAATAATACTTCGTTTTATATTGCCGCTTCAACATTTTTGGACTCAACTTTGAAGACAGATCTAAGCAAACGAAAGATTCTTGTTTATAATTGTTATCTTTTAGGTTCCAAAGAATAACTTCTCAAATGTCAGAATGGACAATATTTTTCTAATTTTATTGTTTTGGCAACTTCCTGTGATTGTTTATTTTTGAATATATTCATTTCATAGTCGCTTGAACAAAATTTTTGCACACTCAATGGAAATCTTTGATTTTTGGCACTTATCCTTGTGTCTTTTTTTGCGCCGGATGTTTATCTCACTGCAAGAACATATCAATTTACTCATATTTTTTTGTGGTTCACACGCTGCCCATTCGCTGCCAGCCTGAGGTATGATGATTATAATGTGATGCATGTTTATCAGACAGAGAGAAAGAGAGTCAGAGATTGCTCCCCTCCTTTAAATCAAGCCTATGACTCATTGAACAGACCACTGCAGACCCATAAATTCCTGCTGCTTGAGCCTGGTTCAGTGTAACCCCAACCACTATAACAATCCCCAATCCCCAATACCCCAAGCCCATTTCCCCCAATCAAATTTAAACAAAGCACAGCTGTTTCATCGTTGTTTCTCTGTTGTTCTTATGCCCATCCAGACGCAGACGCAGACCCAAAACCTGAGCCAGTCAGCAGGCAGAAATGTGCAAACAGGAAACATGTGCCCAACCGACGCACAACTGTAAATGAAAACCTTTTTTTCCTTTTTTTCCTTCTTTTTGTTTTTTTGCATCTGTAAGCGCTTTTCCTTTCACAAAATGCGTTTTCGAAGACATAAAAATAAATTTCGCTATCGCCGATCGCTACCCCCGAAATGAAGTTGTAAGCTCACAGAAAGTTACGTGGCCAAGAAAAAAAAAAAAAAGAAATAAAAATAAATCGAAACGCAATAAATTTCACAAACGCGCACAACAATTAGAAAACCAAGCGAAAAAAACGACAACTTTGACTATGGACCGACTGGTCTATAGCCTAGTCGATCGTTCGCTCGCTCGTTCGATCGTTCAGTCTCTGCGTTTGCGTCTGCGCCGATAATTTCTTGTTATCGACGCGCCATGATCACGTAAATTATGTCCAAAACAGAAAATAAAATCACTAGCCAACAACTGCAGCAGCAGCAGTTAAATTTTTCTTATTGGAATTCCAAGCGATATGCATTTTGGAGCCTAAAAGAAACGACACCAAAAAAAAAACAAACTTTGCTAGTCTTTCATTCGATCGTTGCTTGGTTTTCGCTTTTTTTTTGGTAACGCTTGATTAATTTTGGTGCGTTTGGCAACAGCGAAAAACTTTTAAAGCCTCATTTGGTTGGTATGTGTGTGTGTGTATATTGATTAAGCAAAATCAATTTTCATGGCTTCAAGTTTTCTAATTAATTGCCTTTTGCTCTATTAGTTTCTTTACCCAACACTCAAAAAAAAAAAACAAATGATGTGGCTAATGGCGGGGAAATTCAAAGTTTTTGTTCACTTTACACCTCGACGAAAAAGTTAAAAAAAAAAAAATCTGTTAATATGGGGAAAAGTTGTAGCAAATTAATCACTTGAGACTGATCTCAGTTAATATTACAACTAAATTACTTTTAGAAAGATAACACAATCCAATTATATTTGCATTCGATTATTGGAAGACATAAATAATTTCAAAATCTTGAAATAGAATCAAATTTTACAACAATTTTAATTGAAATTTTATAGGAATTTAAGCCATTTAATAACTGACAGCTGATTCAAGGTCAATTATGTAATTATAAAAAAGCAAAGCGACAAATTCGACGCGAAATTTAAGAAATTTAGAATTGACAACAAAATGCAATAAAAGCAGTAAAAGAAGTTGGACCAATTAAAAATGAGAAGAAAGAACTTATTATTATTTTGACAAACTCCCGAAGAGTTCTTTATCTTCATCTTAGACAGCATTACTAATTGTTAGTATTTAAATCGGATAGCTTAATATTAACGTTGCTTAGCATATCATAAAATTATATAACTTATTTCACAAAATGCCCATTTACTCACTAAAAAAGCAGATCTATACTAAAAAGTCATTATACTAAAGCATCTCTCATTTATTTTTAGACCCTTTGGTAAAGAGTTCTTCCCTTTTTTTGCACTTCCCGTTGGACTGCAGTCGTTTGGGTCCAGGCACAAGTGATTCATACGTTTTTCACCTGCCTAATTAAGATAAATACATACAGAGGCTCATAGAGAGAAGATGCTGCTGTTGAGTTGTTGTTGGTGTTGTTGTTGCTGCTGGTTGGTGTTGCAACTGTCATGTCATTGCAACATTGCAGTTGAAGTTAACACCATTCGTGGCCAGCTGAAACCGTAGCAACGGTTGTTAACACTCACCTGCAGTTGGCAGTTTGCACTTTGCCAAACCAACAACAACACAACAACAATGACAACAGCAACAACAAATTGCAGACGACACAGAAAGAGGCAACACTAGCAACATTTTTCTTAACGAAGAACAACAGCCAACGCCTTCATCCTCGTTGTTTTCTCCTAGCGCCACCTACGTGTGCCTCTCTGTAGGTGTATGGGTGTCCAGAGATGTTTATCGCCCTTTCCAGCCTGCCTGCCTAGCCCGGGCCTAAGCTGGCCTGGACTGGGACTAAGAAAAAGTTGGTAGCTGTTTGGCATTCTCTTTTGGTAGGCAAAAAAAGGTGCTGGCTGGCTGGCTGCAGTTGTTGTTGCCGGTTTTTGCAACGGAAGTCAGTAAACTTTCAGGGTTATTATTATGCCAGGCTTGTGGGTTGCCAGTGTCTTTGAGACTGAGCCGAGAACTCTGTCTGAAATTGGAGCCTACACTCTAGCCCCATTTGCCTGTTCATTTCAATAACTGTTTGCGCTCAAATCAATTTCGAAATCATTCAACATCTGTTTATATGTTTTGTTGGCCATTCCCCAGGTAGAGAGATCATAAAATTAGTTTTTTGGAAATTTCCTTTTCGCATGGAAATTCCCCTTGAAAAGAGGCAAAAACAGAGAAACAGAAGTTTCAGCAAATAGCGAGATTTGCTATGCTCATGTGAAAAATCAATGAAGGAGGTATACAATTAGACAGATAGCATAGCCTAATGAGTTAAATATGTTTGTTTCGATTTATGACAGCATCAGAAATGTCGATTTTTACATTGATCCAGACGTTTATCGATTTATTTATAGGTAAATTGGATCTATGATATATAATGATATATAATATATAATGCTAATCGGAAGACAATATCGATAAAACCACTACTTCTTAAAGTATTTTATTCATTTCATTTTGATTTGAAAGAAAACATTTTTGAAACTTTTAAAATTGTAGGAATTCCGATTACTTATTGACATTTTTGTTAATCAATGGCTAATTGGCCTTGGCTTAATTTAAAACATTTAGGAATTTTAATATTCAATATCTTTGCTTTAAAACATAAAATGGTTTATCGCAAAAGAAATATCACATAAATCTGCATGAGAAAATAGTTATCGATAAACGCTCTTCACTAGAATTTCCAGAGATGAATTGATCAACGAATACATTAAAGTCAGAGTTATATATTTCTTTGGCTTGGAATACTAACCCAATGTATCAATCAATCTTAAGTGTTTGATTTATGTAAACTAATTAAACAAATGTTTCCTTTCGTAAAGCTTTTCAACATTTTTCAAAACCACAAACAAATCTATTGATAAAAATTAACATTTAATTCTAAAAGCAAAACAAATTTGTTCCAATTTTTATATAAAAACCAAAAACCAGATTGCCTTCTTCTTTGATTCGTAATTACCGCCCATTGAATTCGTTTTTTAAATTTTAAAGTGCTTTGAGTACTTTTCCATTTAATTCTCTTTGCTTGATATTTATCTTTTCAGATGACACTTGTGAAATAGGTAATTAAATCTGAGTAAGTTTCCAAGTTTTTAGCTAAGCATCGAAACGATGTCACAGACATCTCTTGCATATTTACTCAGTCCATTGAACTTGCCGTTTCATTTAACGTTTCTCTCATGGCTTATCTATTTTTATGTTCTCTTTGTGTTTGCTTTTTCTATGACATAAATTTGATTTGCAAAATAGTTGACCCAAATTATAATTATGCACAATTGACACCAATCGGCAATCAGCAATCGGCAATCGTCAGTTGTAGTTATAGATCAATTAACAGTTATAGATATCTGATCAAATTGAAAGGACAAACCAATCAAGTACACCACATACTTGGATACATATACATATATGTACATATATATAACTCAATCTGATTTATCAAACCATTCTGAAATTATAGCTGATATCATGCGGTTTACCTCCTCCCTGTCAGAGTCTCGTTGTATTGTGGTTGCTGCAGCAGACGCACCCTGTACTTGGTCTCAATATCACATTACTAACCCCCCTGTCAGTGGCTCTCTCCCTCTCGCTCAAGCGAGAAAAGTCGCTGACTTTTTGTTTATTAATTTAAAATGATTTCTTTGTTGTTGTTATGCTAATTCATTTTATCTGCCGCATTTATGGCTTGATTTTAATGTTTAAAGAGTTGCTTTGGGGATATATATTTTATGAATTGATTTTTATGTTGTCTCTTTGCCTTATGCGGGCGTCAGAAGTGTCTATTAATCGAGGCCAGACTGTATTATTTACTAGTGACACAATTTACAATTTTCCTCGGAGTGCATTGAACTTACAAAATAGTTTCGTTCGAACTCGCCCCCTCGAACCAGCCCTTTATAAGCAACAATGTTGCCAACTCACCCACCTTAGCAACACTTTTCGATGATGCTGCTGCTCCTGCTCCTCGTTCGTTTAATCCCGGATAATAATGTTAAATAGTTCATATAGAAGTCAGTTTTATATGGCTTGTCTGATAAGCCGCTCTGCCTGCCTGTCTTTATGGCCTGCAATTATAATTGAAAGATACAGATACAAGCGATTTGACTCGACTTGACTTTTTACTTGACTCGACTTGACTTGAGTTTTAAATGCATTTTGTTCATTCAAGTGGAAAATTTCAGTTGCAGTTGAAATTTATTCATTAATGGCAGGGAAAGAGGGGGTGGGTCACTTAACTTTGAACTTAACATTTTATTTTCAATGAGTATTCAATGAGTTTGTTTTTGTACTGCACTTTTTTCTGTTGCTTTGTTGCTGGTTTTTCGTGGTTATCAGATATATACAATTGGAAAATGCATTGACCTCATTTCACTTTACAACAACAGAAATGTTGCCAAACATTTCGAAACATTTCTTTCTATCCGACTGTGTGTGTGTGTGTGGGGTGATAAGAGGGCGCGGCTTGAGTAGCAATTGGTGCACAACGGAAGCGAAAACGAAAAACTAACACAAAAAACTAAGAAACTGAAAAAAATTGAAATGCATCGTTGCACACACACACACATACACAGTTACACGCACATACACACATGGCACACAAGAAACGGGCAGAGAAAATAAATATATTTTAAAAAATCAAGAAGGAAATTTACTTTGTTGTTTATGGTCGGTTTCGGTCGTTTCGATGATGTTTACCGGTCAACGTGAGGCACAAAACTGTGGACAAAAACCCAAAACACACGCTCAAAATGAAACAGTTCACAACAACACAGAAAGACAGTGGGAGAGAGAGTGTGCGAGAGCGAGAGGTTGGAGAGAGTGTATTGGACATTGAGAGCATGCGCGTGGGCGAGGGCAACATTTGTTTTTGTTTTCATCGCGGGCGAGGGAGGAGGATGAGTCGTGTAACAATGAGAGGGGATGGGAACACGGACTCGGCTTGCACTTGTATTTCTCGAGAGCGCCGCTCAAAATTCATCTCCATCTGGCAAAGTGCATTGATGCCAACAGGCGTCGCATTGTTCGGAAAATCTCAAGGGTTGCTCCTTTCAAACTGGGGTAATCAGTGTCATTCAGAGAGAGTTTAACTCCCCCTCTGGCTCTCCCAGTCTCTTGACATGGAGCAACTGGTGAAAGTGTTTTTTTCGGGCATATTGTCATCACGCAAGTTCATTAAATATGGAACATTTAGAGTTTATTGAACTCTTGCGGAGTGGGAGATTGTAAGAGGGGGGTGAGTTTTGCATCATTTGTTTTCTTTCTTTTTATTTTGGAGGGGATGCTGTGTGAAGAAAAACTGTTGCTTGCTTTTGGGCGCTGCATTGAAATTAACACGGGACGGCACGGCCCACTTTAAGGTGTGCTCGACATATTTTCTCCGTTTGGGGTTGGTTTCTTTATATCAATTACCCTCCATAAGCGACCCCATATCACTTTGACACGCACATGAATGAATGGATGGATGTACGGTTTGATGGCTGACTGCCTTGCAATCTGTTTAATTGAGGTGTTTAGCATGCTAAATAATTAAAAATGAAGAGAAGAAAGAATGCCTGGGTCTATGCATGCAAAGGTCATAATCATAAATTAGACACGCGGCTGAGTGGTGCTTCAAAAAATACTCGACAAAGTCTCATTGTCTCCCATATGTACATACATCTGTATACATCTGCAAAGCCAAAGACCTAAAATCAAGGAGGTGTACAATTGCTTTTGAGAAATGCATAAAAGAGGAAACATTGTTGGGTTTATCTTTAGAATTGTCAATTTGGGTCTTGCGTTAAGTGGATGTCACAGAGAAATTGGTGAACATGTGGAAAAAAAGAGTTTTTCAGTGGCGAATTCCATGGAATCATGTAATTTTGACCCATTTCCATTGAGGCTCACACTGAATACATTTCCAGAACGTTTGAGGGCGAGTTTTCAAAGAACGACTAGTTTTCTAAATAGTGTAACTAGGACATAACTTTGCCCAAGAACAGTTTAATCTGCTTGTTTAAAAAATAAAAAGTAAATGTTGAAAAACATTTAAAATTAAGCGTGTTTTTTTTTTCTTTGAAAATGTTGGAATTGTTGGCAAATCTTATCACATCTTCACATCATCGAAAGTTTTTTTAAAGAACATTATATTTTGTAAAAGTATAACTAAGTCATAACTTGACCAATTCAGGCGGAAAGGTTTGTTTAGTGTAGAAAAATATTCAAATTTAAGATCATTTACTTTACTTTCAAAGATCTTTAAATTACGTAAATTTTGAAGTCTAACTAGGTCATATGTAAATCTAGTCAATCTCAACACAATTTTTAAACGAATTGAGAACTATGTCGTGCAATTAAAGGAACTCTAACTAGGTCATAACTTTGCAAATTTTAGCAAAACAAGTTTCATTAGCCAAAAACCATAATTTAACATGAAAAATTTAGACATATCCAACTTCACACTAGTCTATATTTTCATTTTAGTA
This sequence comes from Drosophila equinoxialis, assembly GCA_018150345.1. NCBI lineage: Eukaryota > Metazoa > Arthropoda > Insecta > Diptera > Drosophilidae > Drosophila > Drosophila equinoxialis. Next base: position 15,221,955 of record JAECWI010000001.1, read on the forward strand.
GCTAGTCCATAAACTGCAGCCATAAAGATGACATTTCGTGACCAAACACATTAGCCAAGAAACCAGAACGAAATGACAATTCATATATGCATTCAAGCACCCACGTACGCAGACATATGGCCAGAACTGTGCCAAAAGTAGAAGAGAAATACGGATAATAAAGTAAAAGTATAATTATGTCTGGGCCAGACCACAATGAATGGGCTACTGAAACTGAATAACTGGCTGACTTACTGATTGATGCGGGCCACGCATGCGCAGCCAATGGAGCTGAGAAACGAACTCAAACTTGCATAACTCCCTGGGTCCTCTAAGTAATGTGACAAGCGTTAAATGTGCTTTGGAATCGATTTGATTTGCAATCTCGATGTGAATTTAATTGAAAAAATGGCGTTTGCCAATTAACTATAGCGCCATTTCTATATATGTAGATATGTGGTGGGCGTGGCATACCGCATGCCAGCTGTAAGGAAGTCAGTCGGTCGCCAAATGCAAATGCCAGACTCTCTCTTTCTTTACTATCGGCCCACGCAAATTATGAAAAATTATTAAGTTGAAGTTGGAAACTGGCAAACGGCTTCCTCCTTCCTTCAACCGACTTGCGACTGACTATACACAAAAGGCGATTTCATGTTGCCTAATGAAACAAATTATAAAGTGGCCACGGCACTGACCATTTGTGCGGAAAACCATGTGTTTGAGCGTCGGATTTGACGGAGTCTTTGAGTGTAGTCTGCCAGGGCCATTTTTATGGTTTTTTGCTGTCTTTTATTTGGTTGTATAATGAGCCAAAGGTAATCTAAGACGAAAGTAATGCGATACTTTCTGTTTCGCCCTTTCTCTTTCTCTCTCTCTATCTCTCTCTCTCTCTCTCTCTCTCTCTCTCTCTCTCTCTCTCTCTGTCCGTCTCTTTACATTTCATTTGAATTTATGCTTATTACCAAATATTTCTACATTAAAAAAAGGCGCAATATGCGTTAACGAAAATATAAAGAAATGAAAAATGATATGGCTCACAGGTCGGTCGACAAGTATGTACATATTTTCTGTCTCTTGCCAATTCACCTGATAAACTTGGCATTAATTCCAAAGCTGTTACAGGTAAAGTATTTCCCCTTTGATATTATTGTTTTCAAAAGTATTTTAACCACAGCCCTTGTCTAGTTATCTTATTAGAAACCTAGGGAAAAAAAGCGCTCAAATCGTTGAAGGTCTTTGACATTCTTTGATAAGCAATATCGATAAGAATTAAATGTTACTCATTACTTATGGTGTTTAAATTGCTTTAAAATTAGAAAATCAGTGAAACGATGGTAGAAAAGGGAGCAAAAAAAGCATTTTAAAAATGACAATGAAGAACTCAATGATTTTCAAAAGAATCGAATAGTAAAGAAAGAATCCAATAGTTATATACACATATTATTCGACTTTTAGTTAATACTGACTTAGTCTATCTATGTGCATAGATAGTTAGATAATTTAGATCCGTCTAGAGACCAAATGATTCCAAATTGTGTCTAATAGAGAGCGAAAGTAGAAGATGCTTTTAGGTTAATTGAGCACATTTAAATTTAGTTTACCGACTCGATGGGGGTTTTTGTGTCAACTAAGCCAACAAGTAAGTCGAGGGCATAATGTGCACTCAATCTAATGTCTATAGACTGAAACTAAGCAAACCCAACTCTAGGAATTCCCATTTAATAATTACATAAGTGAAATTCTGATAACATTTGCATATTTTAAAATAGAATTTCTTTGTGTTTTACAAGAAAGGATTAAGAGTCTAGACTGGGTTGAGATAGAATGACTCAAGTGTCGCCCTTAAATATGTAAAAAATCTCATCAAATGGGTTACTCAACTCAGCAGGGTTGATGAACAAATTAAATGTAACCTTTGGTTGTGAAAGGTATACAAAAATTTTGTGTCGAATTTACTCAGAGATTCTTGTTTTAGTTCTACGTCACAAATACAGAAGCAGGAGAAGGGGAACTTATCATGATGTCCATAAATATTGATATGAAGCATAAGTGAATATGTGGAATAATCTAAAAGCGTTTCTCAAGTGGCATTTACTCTTAACCTATAAAGTCAAGTGTTTTTAAAGCCAGAAAATGTATTTTTAAAAATGTCTGTGGAACTAATTCTCTTAGCTGGAATAGTTTTTACAAGAGTTTCAAGGGTTTTTTGTCTGAGCCATTTATAGGATGTCTTTTGATTTTATCATAATTATTATTAAATTCTTTTTTTCACCTAAAAGAGGATTATAATGAATAATCTAGAAGCTGCTTTTCAACGCCCTGATCATTTAGTCGATCTGTCTTTCTGTTTGTTTCAAAAGCGGGGCCCCCCATATAACTTTAAGTAGATTAACTTGACATGTTTCCCATGGCTTTTACTTTTGTCTTTAAGTATCTACCTACCACTTCTTTGACTCACTCACTTTAATGGACTTTCGGTTTGATGGTTTTGTTGTTGTTGTTGTTGAACCCTTTTAACACATTGTGGATTTAAGCTACTTTCGTTTGGATTCTTTTCGCTTTTCTCTGTTTGTTTTTAAAAACTAACTTGACTTAAGTTGACCCTGATTTTTGTTGTTCTGTTAAGTGTTTATCGAAGGAGATGTTCTTTATGCTTACTCCTACTACAAGCTTCAAGCTGCTCCTGCTCCGACTCTTACTCCTACTCCTGTCTCCTGACTGGTTGTTCAGCTGCCACATTAATCACTGTCAGCAGTTGCCGCCTGGCCACCTCATCGTCATATATGTATATACACCTCTTCTCTTCCTGCCCCTCACTTGTTTTAAAAATTGTTTTTGTATTTTGCTGTAGTTTTTTTCTTGTTTCATTAATTTCGCATTCCAATGCACAACGGCGCAAAATTCCATGAAGCTCTGCAACGCATCGCATCGCTTGGAGACTTGAGAGACCATGAGGAAGTGCCAAGTGTTGCACATGTGCATTGGCACTTGCATTTTTATTTCTGTTTTTAAATTATCATTTTATCTCCCTGTAAACCTCCCTCCGTCGTTACGTCGATCCGTTACAGTCTCCCTGCTCTTTGATCAATCAATTTATGATGGCGTCGCTGTCATCGTCGTCGTCATGGTTGTCGGTCTTCAAGGTTTTCGAGTTGGCTATAAAATATTTTAATTGAATGATCAAAATCAGACACTCTTACATATACCATATTTCTATTTGCCCAGTTTCAATTTCAATTTCGTTTTTCTTTCTTTCTTTTCCCCCTCGACCAAATGACCCACAAAATAAAAAAGTTTGTCTTGCCGCCGTCGCATCACCAAATTGGGAAAGGCAAATAAAAATTTTGTATATATACTTATATGAGATTTATTTGCACATCTCCAAAAAAAAAAAAAAAAAAAAACAAAAAACAAAATGCATTGACTACGACTTGGAGTTCGAGTTGGTTTCCAGCTGCATGTCAGCAAATGTTGTCGCCTTGGCTAAGTCGGTCGCACATGTCGCTGCTGTTGCCTTGCCATTTTAGGACTTGCAACATGGCTTTTTTATTTTTGGACAGGCGGTAGAAAGTGCCGCCAGCCAGCAAACGAAGCTAGCAACAACAAATCACTGCCGCGGCTCATTATTTTTACTTTTCCTCTCTCTCTCTCTCCCTTGTTGTTGTTGTCTTTTGCATATCGCCATTAGCGTTGACAAGGCAGAACGACAAAAGAAGTCCAGTGCCAGCTGCTTTTGTCGGCAATTTCCGCATTGAATTCAAGAACAGGCCCCAACAGTCGACACCGAGGATGATCCTCCATTAAAGAAATTAAGCAACACGGCAACAGTCTCGCTTTCATTCAGCAATGCGTATTTTTTGGCATTATTATTTTTCGTTTTTTTGGCAACATGTTGCGAAAGTCGGCTCATGTTGCTGGCGCTTTTAATTGACAAACAAATTATATAGTTGGCCAATCCCACTCTGCTGGCTCCGTCATAGATGACATGGCAAAAGCGTATACCGAATGACTAATTGGTCAGCATAATGGTCACAACAGTGACCACTCTCGCAGAGTGGCAGTTCCATTCCATTCAAGTCCTCCCATGGCCTGCTGCTGCTGCTGAAGTTCGTCAAGCCATACACAAAAATAAAGACAATTTTGTCATGCATAGTGGGGCAAGAATAGTCCAACAGTGGCAATCCAACGAAGGCTTAGTTGATAAGTAAACAAAGATAGGAATATTACTAACCATTCTTCGATCCAGCAATGTCCCATATCCCATCAAAATCGGCCATGTCTGATGCCAGCACCTACTCCATTCAAACTCTCTCTAAAGTTTAGAGTCTGAACTTATATGTAGTTCTTGACATCTATTGTCATATTTGGCTTTATCATTCACCCACTTTGCCGCTAGACCACACAAAAGCCATGGTAAAAGGTTTGTTATCAAATTTGCCATTGCAATTCACAACTAGTGCTTTCATTTCTACTTTCTGTTATAATTCTCAAGTAGTGTATTGGTTTTCCGAACCAATGCTTGATAACCCACTTATGTAAGCTAACACTTTTCTGACGTCAATAACTTATTAATCCACTGAGTCACATACATATTCATTATATTGGTCCAGAAAGGAATCTTCTTATCATATGAGGAACTGACTAAGACGCTTGTCATCAGATTTTTCCAATTTTAAGTTATCTGTATTAGTCATATGTCATAAACCACTGTGCACGCCATGCGGCTGGCTTGGCGTTACACCCATATATGATGAATTGCCGCCAAGGCGCCGCCGACGCCGACGCCGCCTGGGTGGTCATAATACTTGGCTGAAACTGAGCTCAACTCCTGCGGCTTAAATGTTTCATTGCAGTTGCATGAAATGACTAAATTATTCATTGGCAGGATTTGCCAGCCAGCCATTCAGTCAGTCAGTTAACAGCCGCTAGGCAAAAATCACTTTCGCTCCTATGTACATACTTACATTAATCTACAGACATACATACACATGCCGAGATTAAAGTTTATTTGCTGGAGACCTACTCTCATTTGGAGTTTCAACTTTCAACTTTACAACAATCACTCCACTTTTGTTGGCTCATTACTTTAGATGTGGACCTGCACATTTGTTATCTCGGCGTAGTCTAGTAGATGCCATTGTTTGTCTACAGAAATAAAAGAGTGGAGTGGATTGAAGAGATGATGTGTCGGAGGAGCAACGCCTACCTGAACTGCTGTTTAATGGCATACACAGGCAAAAAGGCACAGGCACAGTCACAGGCAAATAGGGGCTAGGCCCCTGTCAACATCTGCACGGGCCAGACGGTCGAGACTTCCATTGTTTGCACAAATGGACTGACAGAATCAGACAGACAGACTGACTGACTGAGTGAAGAGTTGTGCGCAGGCGTAGAGGCAGTTGTCTAATGGAAGCTACAAAGGTCGAGGACGTTTAAAAAATAATGTGACATAACTCCAAATGGAATGTAAAACAACAATTTGTAGCCAAAAGTTCACTTCGCATTTCCTCAACACAAAAACACAGAAAAGTGTGGCCAACAAACTGTAGGCGAAAGTTAGTTGTGGGGGGATTATGATGTTTTCGCTTTGCCATATTTAGGCTATCACAGGCAACTATCAAAATGTTGCCAGCAGCTAGCAACATTTAACATCCCTATAATCAGGCGCGGGCATTTGCCACAGTCACCCACAAAAACGAAATGAGAAAAAACAATCTTTGGCTGAAAAAATTGTGAAAATTGTGAAAATGGTGAAAATGGACTTCCTCATTGCCACAAAACGCAGCCAAATCAAAGCAAAAGGCAAATTGCATAAGCAACAGCATCAACAACAAAACGAACTGTTTAAACAGAGTTCAGTATTAATTTAAACACAACAATCCTCTGCCCCCATCTCCACTAACCCCTCTCCTCTCCCTGTCACTCCTTTTCTCCATGTAGATGAGCCAAAGTTATGAATGAAAATGCAAACACAAATAGAAATTGCAACCAAATGAAAGAGCGGCATATTTTTTTTTTGAAGAGGGCAAAACGATCGAATCGACTTCGAGTCGACGCGACTGGCAATTGTCTGCGGCGAAAATGAAAGGCATATCGAAATGTAAGGCAAAATGATAGACAGCCGGGCTATATAGAGCTAGCCGACTGACTGACTGACTAACTCCCCGAGTCCCGAGTTCCTAGTCCCGGGACCCGACCGAAACAACGGAAGCGCATAAATAGAAATAATAAACCAGCGAGGGCCAGACCTAACTTTATCTATAGAGAAACATCAATACTCTTAAATAGATTATCATGATTTAAAATCAATAAATATTAATAAATTAGTTAGATAATATAGTCTTTTATCCTCTTTTACTCTGATTTAAGAGCCATATAGAACTTATTATGCAAATCTTCATCTAAACGAATTAAAATATTAAAAGATATAATTCCTTTCATGTTTGTAAAGTTTTAGTCTTACCTATATGTATATTCTATGTGTATATCTAAATTCTCCACATAACCTACATACATTGTTTGATGTTGTGTTTAAGCAGAAAACTACAATACTCTTTTTTGAAAGGGTATACGTAAACGCCAAGTGAAGTGAACTTTGGTTGGTCGGCAACGTTTGACTTATTGCCTACTGATTTGCAGACAAATCGGTTTTAGCCCTCACTATTCGTCTCCTACCTTCCTCTTTAATATAGTTGTGTGTGTGTATGTGTGTGTGATCGTGTGTGGGTGTTTGCATATAAATAAATTGTAATTTGCCTTGGCACAGGATGCACATCATATGGTTTAGGCTTAGGCATTGGCGCCAGCTGCTGCTGCCAAGAGAAAGAGAAAGTGAGTTTTCGTTCAACTTTTGACAGGTTGTTCATATGTGCATATGTGAAAACTTTAGTTGGAGGCGAAAAACAGAAAATTTGATCTAATTTGCAGGCATTCTAAAAAAACAGAGATCAAAAAATGAAATAATGAAACTCTTGAGTGGGGTTGATTAATGCTTTGATCTTCTGTAATAGGTTAACTTTGATCTTCAATACTAAGACGACTTTGATTATTTAGACCAAGTCAATCCTAATCCTAATTCTATCTAATACTACATTATTTGTTTAAATCAACTCTTAAGAATTTCATTCTTCAAATAAAATGAATCATATTAGAAAATCGTTTAGATAAGATTCTTCACCTCTATATTTCTATTGATTGGTTTTCATATGGTTTATCTTTTAACAAATAAAATACATATCAATGTGTCCCCAAAACTATTTAAAAATATAACCAATTTAAATGAAAACAATAGATAAAAAGAAAATAAAATGCAATAAACATCTTAATAAATCAATATCTTCAAAACTATCTATAAAAATAACATAAAACGAAATCAAATTAAATTGAAAGCATCAAATTTTTATACCCTTGCAAAAAGGGTATATTAATTTTGGTCAGAAGTGTGCAACGCATAGAACGAAGCATCTCAGACCATATAAAGCATATATATTCTTGATCAGCACGACGAGACGAGTTCAAATAGCCATGTCCGTCCGTCCGTCCGTCCGTCTGGATCAACGCGAACTCCTCCGAGACCGTAAGAGCTACAGAGCTGAAATTTTGCACGTAGGCTTGTATATACTGCAGGCATTGTATATCTCGGATTCAGCCGGATCGGATATAGTGATATCATATAGCTCCCATACAAACGTCAAAGTCACGAAACAGTGACTTTCTCAATAACTTCATTAATTTTATAGCTATTGTCATAAAAGTTGGTATTTGTCAGTTTTATGTTCTTATTAATGATTGTGCCAAATTTGATCAAGATCGGGTGACTATATCATATAGCTCCCATACAAACGGCAAAGTCACGAACAGTGACTTTCTCAATAACTTCATTAATTTTATAGCTATTGTCATAAAAGTTGGTATTTGTCAGTTTTATGTTCTTATTAATGATTGTGCCAAATTTGATCAAGATCGGGTGACTATATCATATAGCTCCCATACAAACGGCAAAGTCACGAACAGTGACTTCTCAATAACTTCGTTACTTTTTAAGCTATTGTCGTGAAATTTAATAAACGTTAGTTTATTGAAGCTATAAATGTGCCAAATTTGGTCAAGATCGGGTGACTATATCATATAGCTCCCATAGAAACGATAGGTGGAAAACAGTGACTTTCATCAAAAAGTTCGTTATATCCTATGCTAAGATTGAAGGCCGTTCTTTCGCAAACATTAGTCTTTTTGGATAAAACGTTTTTACACTTTGATGGCTATGGGTAAGGAAAGAATTACCAAAACAGTTGCAAGGGTATACAAACTTCGACGCGGTCGAAGTTAACCCCGGCCCTCTGGTTTATAAATTAATTCGTAATATCTATAGATAACAACACTTGAAATAAGACATCTAGAATCTAGATAATAAAAATTCTAAGAGATTTTATTGACTATAGCAGAAAAACTTATACAGTTTCAAAGTACTGAACATGTGCTTAATGTCAAATCTCCAGAGAGAGAGAGAGAGAGAGAGAGAGAGAGAGATAGAGAGAGATATATATTATCACTAATATAATATTCATTTTAACCTTAGCTATGAAGAATCTATTACCATAGAAATGCTAGAAAATTTGAATGTTACTAAAGAACTTGAAATAGCCAACTTTGTTAACAATAATTTTCTGTAAAGTCTGTAAATGTTGAAACATTTTTGTTAAAGCCATAAAACTGTGTACATATAGCCAAATGTTTTTTGAGTTTTGTAGCCATGTTACCAAAAGCCATTTAACCAGATGTAAAAATCATGTTTAGCCAATAACTAACAAGGAGATTGCTTTTTAACCCAATTAGAAAACAGGTTGAAGCCAAAAGAATGCCCACCATAGATGGCCAAGCTTATCAGTTTTGGGTCCCCCCTCCCCGGGCCCCATCGAATTTTAGATATGTATTTAATTTAATCAGATTTTCATCTTTTCACCGTGGGCAGCAAGCAGCAAAACTGAACCAGCCAGCATGGGCATAACTCAACTGGGAGAGGAAAGTCTCCATACAATGTGTCACATATCAATAAATATTTCCCACTTTCAAATCAGAGCCCTCAGGGCCCTCTCTCTGTCTCTCGCTGTGTGTCTCTGTGGCGCCAGCATCGATTCTCCTCTATATTTACCCACTCCATACCCATCTATTGATCCATCCATCTGCAGCCCACTTAAAAGTTGGAAGCTTCTCGCGTCGAGTGTCTATATAATTGGCCAAGTGGGTCAGTGTGTAACTTACCTGGAAAGAAAAAAAAATAGAAGATGAAGTCAGACAAATAGGTAAGTGAAACGCATGAGAAAAGCAATTAAATGGCCGGCCATAAAAATGGCTTAGAAAGATTAAAACAAAACATGAATTTGCCAAAAAAGATAATGAACACGACAAAAGAGAGAAGAATAAATTTCTATTAAAGGAAAGTGGAAAGGTTTTTAGTTAATAACTAAAATTTGCACATTTTATGATAATCTAATATTAGAATACATTAAAGTGAGGACTTTTTGTTTGGGTTTTTTGTTACTTTTTTATGTACTTTCTTTTTACCTTTTCTTCTTAATAGTTTTCCCCTTAGCCTCTTGGGGTTTCTCCCCGAAACAAAAATGTCTTTAAGCCTTTGGACACATCTTTAACCATTTAGTAGAGTGATAAATATATAAAGAATTGATTCACCTCATCGTTAGCTTATTATATTTATGACTTGAAAAGAATTTTTTAATTAATTTTCACTAATCTTATCTATGTATATCTTCCCCATCTCTCTCTAACTCTTTTGCATATTTTGCCTCGCTCTTCTTCAATCATTTCAATAGTGAAATAATTTTTTAAACGTTTTATAACGCACAGACAACGAGAGAAAAAATTAATAATCAAAAATTCAACCCAAAAAAATAAAAACTGTAAATTTACATAAATGTTTTTCTTCATTTTCCCCCATACGAACAAAATGTTTATGGGATTTTTGTAGCTTTTGAATTTAATTGCTTCATTTGCGCCTGCAGTTTCTACACATTTTTTTTGGATTCCAAATTCCGAGATTTTTATAACTTTTGCCACACTTTGAGATGGCTTTAAGAAACGCATTCATTAATTATGCATTTCAATGCAAATAGCCATCAAAGTCGACTAATTGGTTTATATAATAAACAAAACAAATCAAAGAAAAATACCAGACAAATGGCGAGAAGTCAGTAATTGTAGCATAACAATTAAAAAGGAGAGCAAGAAATTGTATCAAAAGTTTCATGTTCGTTCGCATACTTGAAACTTTTCACATTACGCATACGTCACGGTGACCAAGACGCATGGGGGAAACCAACAGTGGATCCGTTTTACAAGAGAGTTTCGGTTTGGTATTATAGACACCCTTTGCTCCCCCTTTGGAGTGATAGAAGTTACGCCCATGTTCATGTTAGATGCAAGCGCATTTCAAGCTGATTGCGCAAATGTATAAACTTTTTTTTAAAGGGGGGAAATGCTTTTCCATTTCATATTTACTTTGCCTTAATTAAGCTCTCACTTATTGCTGCCGCTGACACACATACCTAGAGAAAGAGATAGAGAGAGAGATACCCATGGATCCCCTCAATCTATGTGTAACTGAAAACTTAGGCTCAACAAAAATTCAAGCTGGTCGGAAGTTGCAAGTTGGTTAAGCATGAAGCGTGAGGTTTTCAATTAGTTGGCGCTAATTAGCGTAGTGGCCAGTAGGTGGATCACTTCACTTCTTCACCCACTCAGCATGAGCCACACGTCTCGCCCAGAGAGAGAGAGATCTGTCAAAGACTGATAAGACACTTTGATGCTATTTATTTAGCTTTATGTCTGTTTGTGTCTGTCTGTTTGTGTCTTGTGTGCTAATTTGTGTGAAGCCGATTGATTCCGCCTTTTTTTTTTTGGAAACAAAATTTAAATTTAAATTAAACACCAACTTTTGTTTTTGTTTTTTCGGAGTTTCTGTGGCAACCGTCAGCAAGTTTATTCACATGTGTTTAACAAATACAAATGACTTTATGAGCATTACGTGTTGGGCTTTTTCTTGCTTTTTGTATTTTTTGTTATTTGTTGCTGCCGTGAACATTTTATGGCTCTCATTATGGTATTTAAAGTTGATTGTTTTGACTCATTTTCCTTCTCTTCTTCTCATTGCTCAAGTGCCGTAAAAAGCTAAATAATTTATTTAATTGCCTGTTTTGTTATTGTTGTTGTTGCTGCTGCTGGAATTTCAAGTATGTCGAAAGCCCCCTAAATCAAGGATGTTATTTACAATCAATGAAAATTCTAATTTCTAGTCAATTTTGTAGTTTACTTTTTGTAAGTTAAATTGAGCTTGGAATATTTCTTTTTTATCCATCTTCTTGGATTGGTTTTTTAGCACTCGGTGTAGAGTTTTTTAAACTGACACATAAAATAACAATCAACTGGTCAAAAAGGGGAAATTCCATACAGAAATTCATTATAATAATAGAGATTGAGATTTTTGTACCTATACAAAACTGAGAAGCTAAAGTGATCGAACATTTATTGCCATATTAAATATTGCTAAGAAAAATGAGGCAATTGCAACTGAGCCAATTTATACACTGATAGAAAATATGTTCACTTGGCCTATGTAGATATAAAGTATTCTTGAACTATGCTAATGACTGGTCTAGTTGACTTTCTGTAAATTATAATTGCAAATTAGCTCAGAGGTTTATTGGTTTTAATGTCTATTGTTCGTATGCAAAAGGCTTTTAGTTCTAACGACAATTGATTAATTGAAAGGGGTTCTGGCTAAGCTCAGGCAAGTTTATTTTGAAGAAGTTTATATAATTTCATCTTGACATTATGAGTTCAGGTAGAAAATGTCTGATTGATTATATCTTAACAGTAAATTGACTTTCCAAGCAATTCGAAAGCTGTTCCTTGGCATACTTTTCAATAGTACAAATGTTGTCCTAGGAAATACAATTTGTTATCTCTATAAAATAAAAGAGCCCGATTACAATCTGCAATTGTCAATTGATTCAACCACTAAGAATAACAGAAAAGGACTAGACACAAAGTTAAGTTCTCCTTAAAGGAATGGCCCTTTAGGATACTTAATTCAAAAATTATTTCTCTATGTTCTCTAACACATGTCACAACAATTTAGTGAATATAGTGTCAAATCACTCTACGAATGCCTAGAAAATACTCCCAATTTATCTCAAAATGGATGAGCTAATGAAACAAAATGCTTCAAAGAATACAACCCAACGTGAACTCACTTGTAGTGTGCACTTTATTAAGTAAGTAAAGGCGAAATTTTAACCCTATATATCTCCCATATAATATTTCCCACTCAAGCCCCAAGCACAAATCCGATGCATCATCATCTTCCGAAGAGGAAATCGATTCAGTTACCCGTTTGGTCTCCAATCCAGAGGATTTGGAACTCGAACATATATTCAAAAAGCCACCCAAACCGGAAGAGCTATTGGTCAAGTGCACGAATCGTTCGCTTCTTGAATTTGGCCACAATTTCGAGAATGTCCCCAATTGGTTGGACATGAAGCAACCCGGAAAGGATCCTTTATCGGCGGTTCTTCGTTATATGATCGAGACGCATATGAAGACCACCATACAGATTGAAATCAATAAAATGTACTTCAATTGCCATTTGTCTGTGCTGCAAGTCTATTCGAGATTCTTTATGGATCTAAATGGCTTGCCATTGGTTGTGAGTTTGCCCGAAGATCGTGTGTCCCAGCGCGCCTTCATGTTGATCTACAAATGGATGTTGAGTGATGAACCTAACTTGGGACGTGAGGATATTGTGGCCATCTTTGTGGCAGCGAGTTATTTAAGGATCGAATCGTTGTTGCAACATTGTTGGAAATACTTTGATGATTGCAATTGTTTCAACGAGGACACCGCCTGTGTTCTCTATGTGGAAACATTAGGTATGCCGGCATTGGATGTGGTCAGGAATCTAATGTTGACTAGAGTTCAAAGGTTTTTTCTCACATTTGTGGCCACTAGGAATTTTCTTGATTTGCCAGTGAAGCATTTGCATTTTCTACTCGACTCAAATTCAATTTGTGTCAATACGGAAATCGAGGTGAGCTTGAATAATGATTATGTTCTATATCCATTAGCCTCTCAATCTCTGATAGATTCTTTTTACTATTGCTCGTTGGCTGGGTCATGATTGGAATAAACGTTGTGCTCATGTAACGAAACTTATTAAATGCATTCGCTTCCAAGCGATGCCCTTGTGGTATTTGCTTTGCGTTCGTCGCGAAGAATCCCATGAACTTGTTTTGCATCTATTGAAGTCATCCGAAGTCGATAACTTGATCAATGAGGCAATTGCCCATATAACAGCCACCATGTACGATGAGGGATCTAGTGCCGATCAGATACAAAAAAGGTTTTGGTGGCCAACGTCAATGGATTAAAGATAAATCATGTGATTATCATCATATAATCGGTTGTCCCAACACCAGAGATATTCGTTACAAGCAGTTTGAGAGCTATTTACAAACTCTACAACAGCAATCGACAGACTATTGGTCCAAATTGCAATTGCTCGACTTGAATGATACGCAAAAATGCTGCCAAACGGGTAAAGTTACTTTAAGGGATATATATCACAGGGAGGATTAAGAATTGAATTGGATTTTATGTACAAAATTTCTATTTTATATATTTTGGAAATAAATTTGATAAATTCTTTAAATATATTGATACAGAATAGTTTTCCTGCTAATATTTTATCACTTAGCTTAAGACAAGTGGCTAAAACAATTCCCATTTGGTTTTGAAACTTGTTTCAAATTTGCGAAACATATAAGTAAGTTCCTCTCTCAAGTTGAGATTGGAACATTGTGAATTGCCCAACTCCAACTTCAACAGGCCACCAGCCCAAGCCCCAGCTCCAACCCCAACTCCACATCTAGCCGCAGCCCCAACTCCAACTCCCCATTAAAGCCTACTCAAAGCAAGACTTATTGAGACTTGTCCAACATAGTCTCCAAATAGGTTAAGCCACACACACTAACACCGCCGGCACTCAGATTTATAAGTTGGCCATAAAAAAAAACACCAACAACAACAAAAAAACCAAAACCAACAACAAGCCTTGGTCAGGCTATTAAAAAGAAGAAAAAACTGTTGAAGATGAAAAAGAAGTCAGAAAAAAAAACTACAGAAATCTGAGCTTTTGTTAAGGCACCTGACTCTTAAGAGGCGTAACCGTGTACCGAAAAGTGTTTTTCCTCGGCATATGGATGAAGCGGTGTAGCTGCTGCTCTTTCCGAGGAGGTCATAAAACTCGCTGCTTGTTGTTGTTGTGGCTTCAGCCACCAAATAAAAGTGCCTAGACCTAGAAAATATGCCGAGAGTGGGTGGTGGTTGGTCGGCTAGTTGGTTGGTTGGTTGGTTGTACGTGCCAGGAGTTGTGCTTCAAGACTTAGTCTCAGTCCCAGTCCCAGTCTCTATCGACCACGCATGCCTGAACCGACTTATTTGCTGGCCTACGTGTTATCACGAGAATTGCGCTTCGTCTTTCACTTTTCTCTTCCCTTTTTTTTGTGTGTTTCTTCTCAGTATCGATTTGCTAGCTAAAGCCAGACCCATAATCGTTCAATGAAATCGCCAAACGCGTTGAACTTGAGAAGCTGCTCAAATTACAAGAAAAACCCAAAAAGATTTATCTACGAATTTGTCTTATACTCTTTGTAAAAAAGTGACGTACAATTTAGAGTTAGTTGGTATTCTAAGCATTCTAACCATTCCAGTAATAAAACTTAATGATTTGGCAAAGAGAAGAATACTTCCAGTTTTTATTATAACTAATAAACCCCACTTTAAAGAGTATATAAAACTATGTAAAGATGAAGTTCCTGGTTTTCCTTAAAGGGAGGAGTGCGGGGGTGAAGTGGGTTAACCTTAGACCATGGTCGGCTTAGCGGCAAATCACTCAGCCAGCTAGTTGAAATAATGTTGTTAAAAAGATAAAAAACCAAAAAAAATATATACACCAAATTAATTTAAATTACAAAGAGTCAGCAACAATAACTGAAGGTGAAGGTTATAGGCTGATTGTAAAGCCCATGACCATGCCCATGTTCATGCCCTTCATACACTAAGAGAAATAAAACTAACTTTTGGAGTTTTCCTTTTTACTCTCAGTCACGCTAAATTGCCATTTTTAATGATCTCTCGCCCAGCTCACATGGTTGATAATTTTCTAAACAAATACTGAGGGGAAATAAATTGTGAAAATTTGACCATAGGTCAGGGCCCTCAATTCATTGTGGCGCCAACTAGGAATTAATTAGAGCGGCGACTCAAATGGAGAGCGAACGAGAGAGATGAAGATGAAGATCTGACCCAGCCCAGTTTCTTTTCCTCAGTCCCCCCAAAGCATTTTGAACACAAGCGCAAGTCTTTGTAATTTTTTTTTTGTTTGACATGATATGCCGCACAGCACAAAACTTGTGTGTAGGAAATTAATAAGCAAACCAAAATGATCATTATGATGCTGATCATCATGATGATGATCGTCATCTATGGAGGCTGCAGAACAAGTCGACATCCACGACGACGACGACGACGCGACGTCGGGGCAACAAGTTTTTCCAATTTTCATGCACTAAACGCAATCAGTGCTCATGATCTGTACATTAGCGTCGTGTGTTGATCACGCAGATTGCTCGGAGAAGGAGCGGAAAGATTGGTGGGGGGAGGAGAGTCAAAGAGTTGAGAAAACTTGACTGATATTTTCCATGGTATTGGGCGGCGTCTTCGTGGTGCAGGTTCAGACGGGCTCCATAGATCGGTCAAACTTAATTCAACCAACTATGCAAATGTAGCTTAAGTCTTGAGACTCCTTGGACTTGGGCTGCTGTTTGGCTATGAAGTCATCACACACTTGAAAGACCGTTAGAAATGTCATTACATAAACACATTTTCTATTTTAATTTCAAAATTATGCAAATTTACGCCTGCCAGTCGATTTAGTATAGTTAACACGTGTGGGCGTGAATGATGGGCGTGAAAGGCAAAGATGAAATACACACATCGAAAGAGACTAAGAGAGAGAAGAGAAGTGAAGCATAGAGAAGAGACTCTCTATTACCGGCGACAAACAAAAAACAGGTAGAGCCAGTCGAGAGATAATCGATTAGATACTCAAATTGATTCTATAAAAGGAAAAACTTGTTAGGGTCTCATGGACATGGTCATACCCTTTCTAAATCAAACATGGACATAGATTTGCTTCAATAGTGTGGCCAGGTTTCCCTTGAATAATCCATAGTTCCATTAACTCTATAGGATAAATAAAAACGAATAACCCCAATGAAACGAGTTTTCTTTAGAAACCATTCCGAAGGACCTTTTTAGGCATTTGAGTTATCCTTCGAGTAATTCCTGATAAATTGCATTTTGCCAATAGGCTTCAAGCCAGTGTGACCAGGTAGCTATAGTTTATATCCCTCCTTTGTCCTATGGCTTTACAGGGTATAACTATATCTCAAATAGGTCTCCGAAATTCTTCGCTTCTCACGTTTTATGTTGTGCTCAATTTGTTGTTTTTGTTGTTGTTGAACTTTTGTGCAAAAGAAAAACATGACAAGACAAAACCGAAGAAAAAAAAAAAAACACAGAACCCAAACTGAAACCCGTCCAACAAGATATTTGGTTTTATTTTATTATTTATTTATGTTTTTGGTTGTTATTTTTTTTGTTTATTTTAGTATTTTTTTTTTTCGTTTTGCATATTACTAAACAGCTGTGTTTGCACTTTTTTCCGACTATATATATTTCTAGACATATATGTATATGGATTTGTATACAAAGATTTGACAGCTGACTGTCAAATCCCATACTCAAAATATACGACCGACAGGCAGACAGACTGAAAAACAGTCAGACAATAATGAGCTATTGTAAGTAATATTGCATTTTGAAATGGAAGTTTTTTTTATGTTTTCTACCCTGTATCCATACGCAAGAGTCAGTGAACTGTGTTGGAAAATAAAAAACGAACCTTTAAAGTTTAAGGATCATAATTTTAAATTGTTTTAAACCCTTTAAAAAGTACAAGAGCCCCTTGAAAAGGCTAAAAATGAGCAGTGGCAGTGGAACGGGCAAAAGGCAAGAGGCAAGGAAGAAGTAGATAATTCTAGGCTTGCCTTTGATTCGAATTACAAATCCTTTAGCGAAACCTTTTAAAACTCTAAACAACAGCCCTGAAAAAGTATTTGACGAACTGTTTATTTCAAAGTTTGTTATTAAAAAAGAATTCTACTAAAACTTATTTCATATTAAACTTTCAAAACCTTTAGTCAGATTCTTAAAAAAGTTCATTGATTTGCTTTATAAAATGTCCAAGTTATCAGCACATTTTAACAAGACCTTCAAACAAAACTAATGGTCGTTCGATTCTCATACAGAACAGGGTATTCTCTTAGTCGTTCCTCTAGAAATTTATGTATTTCCATTGTATTACACTTCAATTGGTATTTTTTGTTTAATTCTTTTATGCATTTTTCACTTTACATGTATGGAAAAGATGGAAAAAAATCAAACAAGTCGCTGACATTTGAAGGTTGCCAAGTCCAATAGAAATCGCAGTTCGAGTGCCCCGAGGTTTCCATCCGCTGATTTCTAGCAACAACTTTAATTACCTTTACAGAGAACTGATTTATCTTCGATATATATATATGTTTAGGTATATATTTCTGTTGTTCTAGTTTGGATATAAATATAATGGCGAAAGCTACGATAATTACTGCGCAAAAATATTTCTTTGCTTTTTTAAGCAATTATTTTCTTTGTTTATTATGATTTGGTTTGTTGTTTTTGTTTTTCGTGCTTTAATTGAAGAGGGCAATTAATTTGTTGGTTTTCTCGGTTTCTCCTAGCCGAAAAGGTGTTGACCAAAATAAGTTTCATTTATATAAAAATTCATAGAAAACTAAAAGCAATTGTGAGTCACTGAAATGTAAACAATTTGTTTAAAAAATTGACTAAATGTGAAATTCTTTTTTAAAAGGAAACTAGAGACACATTTAATACAAAATATTACTCCAAAAATTGGCAGAATGTTATCGTATTCTTTGTCTAATGCAAGATTTTAAAGTCAAATTAGTCAAACTATTTTTTTTTTAATTTTGGCATGCCGAAAATGAAACTTTCATCTACTTTTCTTAAGCTTAAAACTTTCTTAACTAATTTTTCACATTAAATTGTAGAAAATTCATCAAAACTCACAAGAAAAGTTGAATGAAAACCTCTCAGAAAACTTTACTAGATTTCCGATTCAACAATCTGTTTTTAGTGACCTCTAATAAAGGCATTGTAGGCCCTTTAAACAAATATCTTTCTTTTTGGCATTACTCAATATACTTAAACAAATTTGAAATATATTTAACTGCTGACCTTGAGTCGCCTCTTGTTGTTGCTCCCCGCTAACCCAATTAAATTTCGTTCCGGCATCATCAACTCCCGCTGATTTTCAGACCATTTGCCATTTGACTTGGCCTAATTTCCACAAATTGACCCTAAAATGTTTTGCTACGCTTTCGAAATGAGACAGAAATGAATTAATCAAAAGAGCTTTAAATTCTGAGGGACTACCTCTCTCTCTCTCTCTGTCTCTCTGTGGGGACTACTGTAATATCGAAGTCGATACATAATCGTTTAGCATTAATTTAAGAAAAGGAAAAAAAACTCTTATGTCACGATCGAGTGCAGTCAATGAAAAGCGAAAGTATGTCATGCCAAAGGGAGCGGAGAAGCGTAAAAGATTCTGCATTGTGTTAACGCATGCGTGCCGGGCACTGAGATGATGAGCTTTAGTTGTCTTCCTTCTCTCTTTGTCGCTCGTTTTCTTGATTCCAACTCAGTGAAATGGAATGGAATGGAATGACGACAACTTTCACTAGAAATCATCGACACCCCGAATGATAACAAAAGCTCAAGTCACTGCACTCGTATAATGGAATGGAGTGACTCAGGCTTGTCAGAGTCGCAGTCAGAGACGGAGTCTCCAAGCCGTCTGCAGTTCTAAGCGGCTTAAGTGCACCACCTCCACTCTTTTTTCTTCTTCTTCTTTTTGTGGGGGTTGACGTAAATTGTCTAAGCCAAGGAAGTTATAAATTTCCTGCAAAAATAGAATTGCAAAAGAAACGCAACGTAGCTCAAGAAACGTTCATTAAACGTCCTCTCTTCGGGAAAACCTTTTGGCTGGCAAGTTTTACGACCTTCCCGACAACGCCCACAATGCGAGTGCATTTCAACGTCGCCCTACACTGAAAGAAAATTTGCAATTAGAGAAGACAGCAACACAACGCCGACTTAACGCCCACACACACTGACAGATGTCAGATCTTTTTGACATTCTGACTTGTGCTGGCTGCAATTAGAAAGAAGCTCTTGGGTGAGGTAACATTTAATAACACTGTGCAACACAAATTTGCGACCATTGCAATGTCTGCAGGGAAGGAAAGCGATTAAACATAATATCACATTCTATTCTATCCTGGTCCATATTATCTAAACTCAACCTGTTCCATTCCACTTCATCCCATCCTATTCTTCTCTCTATTGATTTTTGTTCCTACTTCATTCCTTCCAATTCCTGGCCCATTTTATCTATTCCAGCCGCATTCTGATCCAAGCCATTCCACCCTTCATCGTGTTTCATTCCATCTTATTCAATTTCCTAGACATTCCATTCCATCCGATCCCACACCATTCCATTTCTGTACCATTTCAGCCTAGCCTCTTTTAAATATCTCCCAAATCCACAAAAGGCTTAAGGCTTAGACAGAAAAGCAAACTCAAAATTTGTAGGCAAGTGTAATTAGTTTGGCCATTGAACTTTATGGGTTATGAAATTGAACTCATTCAATTGGCTTCAATTAATAGCGGAAATGGGCGCAAAACTGCCAGAAGCAACCAAAACCAAACCAAATTCCGGCGATTGCTGGGCATTATCACAACAAAATAATATAAATACCTTATCAATATAAATTTTCTTCAAACATATTCATATATTTGATAATATCATTTGCAACACATAAATGTCAAGACGACAAGAAAACGATGAAAGGGAAAAAGGTTTCTTAGGATCGCACAAACAAAACAGAATAAACAAACAAACTGCGGGAGGGATGAGGGGAGTGAGTAAGAGCAACAATATCAAATGAACTCTGTCGATGAAGGCTCCCATGGTGCTCTGCGGTGGTTTAAACTAGACTCAGCTTCTCTCTCTCTCTTCCTCTTTCTTTATCTATCTATTGCCTCTTCTTCTGTTTGGTAGTTCTTTGTGTTTGGTTAACTATGAGAATGAAAAGATAAGACTTGACCTGCCCCTCTGCCCATGCCCATGCCCAGTTGGTATCTATATCTACATATTTCTACTTATATCTGTTTGTGTGTGGCTCTCGTTTGCCACTTGTGTCAATAGCCACAAAGAGACGAATTTCCATCTGTTTGACTTTTCGAATTGAAAATAAGAAAGGCAAAAGTCAAACGAGACCAGCAAAGATCATTACGATGACGACCTGTTGACATTTGATATTGTCTAGTCCACCGACCTCAACTTCATCGACGCGGTCATCTTTCGTAGAGCGGATGTCTTGAGATCTCGATCTATTTTTAAACTGGTAAAAGTTACTTCCCGCCGGACCAGGCAACAATTTTCTATTTCTAGTGAAAATTCTGTATTGATTAAAGGCAAAAAGGAAGTTCAGTTTAATATTTCTCCATATTTATCTTGGCCTAAGTCACAATATTTAAGCAACAATTTTAGAATGACGAATTTAACTTTCATAGAATTCATTTTTATTAGTTATTTAATTCATATTGAACCAATAGTTTAAGAGTACGTAGATCCTAAAAATGATTACAACTTTTGGATTATTAATACTTCGATTAGGGGAGGTTAGGTTAAGCAAGGTTAGGGTATATTAGGTTCAGCCTTGAGAGATATCAATTTCTAACAAGTTGTTAAACATTCATTAAGTTGTACGATAGTTGTATCCGAGTTGAATTTGAAAAATCGAAGATTTTCTAGTGCAAAACTCAAACTCATAAAAAAATTGTTCTTCAATTATTCGTAAAATTTTTCATTCTATAGAAATAAATTTGCTCGACAATAATTTCCGTCTAATTGGAAACAAATAGTTAACTTTTTCTGACTAATCCAAACTAAAAACGTATTGCAATATATGGGAATAAAAATAATTTTGGATTTTTTGCTCAGGTAAATATTTCCTTATCTTTATCTTTATCACAGGTGTGGGTACTTTTCCCTGTATACTGGCGCAAGTGAACAAACATGGAAGTCCCCTGTTTTTATATACATTTATTTCTTATTGATTGTGTTTTAATAATAAACTCATTCAACGTGTAACTCAGGCAAAAAGGGTTTAATCACTTTTGCAGTTCACAGTGGAAAGAAGATTTTAAAGTGTTGGAAGATCTGGGCCACATCTTTTCATTTTATTTGTCTGATTCATGGCAAATGATTTGTTATCTTGCTTAGAATTATTGCAGTTTTATCTGCAACGATATATAGGTACATACAGCTGTGTTCAAAAATATAGTAGCGCATCACCTTACAACATTTATATTAATTTTTCGACATTTTCAACATTAAAAATTAAATTTTTTATCATATTTTTCAAAGAATAGGATATAAAGATGGGAATAGTGATTAGATTCCGTTTGTTTTACATTGCATTCCGGAATTGCGGATCTTCGAATCGTTAAGGTCCTGACAAAGCTTCAATGGGATTTGCGTCCATGCTTCCTGAACTATTTGCCAAAGCTCAGCTTTTTTTATGGATTTGATGTTGCCACAACCCGCTTAACATCTTCACATAAGTCCTCGATCGATTAAGATCTAGGGACTGAACGTACATATGTATTTAGATGGTTCTTATTTTTGGCCCAATCGTAACTACTACTGCATCATAGAAGGTAACGAATCCAAGTACAGAATCTAGGCTAAAATGTTGGATTTCACAATAAATTTTTAGATCCCTTTTCAGAGCAAAAAACTTAATTAGATTTCCCTAAAGCTGTTAAGAAGGTAAAAGTAATAAAGTAAAGGTTGTTTAGGTGAGAAATACAGTAGAATCCGGTTATAACGACTCCGCTTATAACGTCTGTCCGGTTAAAGCGACTAAAGTTCGATAAGTGAATGGTTGATCCCAATACAAACTTATGTGAAAGGGCCTCCGGTTAGTACGTCTTCCGGATATAACGACGAAAATCGTCGGTCCCTTGAGCGTCGTTATAACCGGAAAGTTTGGAACACAAAGATTGATTTCGAGCTTTGAAAATGCCATTTTTGGTTTATAAAAACCCAAGGATTTAAAATTTCAAAGACAACGCCACTTGACAATTTACATTTACAATATTTGTCGATACTTTTTGGCGACACTGGAAATCCCTTTTGTTCATATTTGTTATAAACATTTTGCCTTGTTAATTTTTTTTTATTTAGTTGACATAGCTTCGTCTTATCATCGGGTCTGGCCATAAAGCAAGTCAACACAAAAGCGCAAGAGGAAAAAAAGTTGTGACTAATGCCCACTAATTGCTGACTTATCGCCTCGTTTCCAGCCCAGCCACCAGCCCCATAGGGGGTTGGGGGGGCGGAGTGCAAAATACAAAAAATGATTGCCACACCGAGTCAAATGCGCATACAAAAAGTCCTTAAACAACAAAAACAACAAATCAATGCGTTAAGTAGGTCAAAATCCAGAGAGGGGGAGAGAGAGAAAGAAATAAAGAAACATAAATTGCAAATTTTTGGGGCAAAGCAAAGACAGACAACACCTTACCTTAGCCCATACCGACATTCAGCCGACATTGTCTTCAGTTTTGTGCGATTTAAACAAGAAAAAATTTGGGTCAAAAAACCGAAATTATGTATTATCATTAAATTTCATTACAAACTGAGACTGAGGCTGAGACTGAGACGGAGACTGAGGCTGAGACTTTTGTTTGGGCATAAAATGCAAAACGAACCCGTTACCCCCCATTAAAGGGGAGGGGGAGTTGCTTACAGTTATGCAGACCTGACCAAGAGAGAGACAGAGCAAATGCCATCCTCTGCTTCTTCTTCTTCACATACATACATATAAGCCAAATATGGTCATCAAAGCAACTTCTGGCTGCTATCAATCTCTTTCTGCAAAAGTTCAGTGATCTTTTTCTTACCAAAAAAGTCCTCCCAACGCTCCGAGGTGTCTGAATCGGATTCTATGTCCATTTTGAAGAAGTTGGAGCTGGAGCTGGAGCTAAAGTTGTGTGTGATTTACGATTGCCTTGTTTGGTGAATAATTCTTTTGCCTCTCCTTAGATTCTGTCTAAATTTAGACAAACTGGATATATGTATTGGTTATGTATATGGGAACACACTTCGGGCATTAGATACACAACAAAAAATGGTAGTAATGACTTCACCGCAGCGGAAAACACCAATCAATGGCCAACTGGGGCGAGCGATAAGATAAACACTTTTTGTTTTTTGTTTTAGGTTTTAACTTTTGCGAATTTTTAGTCGGTAGAGAGGTATGTACATATATCTTATCGGCGGCGGTGGCCGATTTTAAGTACGCAGTTCAAGTTAAACGGCGGCAGCGGCGTCGGCGTCGGCGGCATTGCACTCAACAGCTGTTGCATCTGTATGTGTGTCTGTGTGTGTGCGAGGGAGAGCGAAAGCGACAATTCTCAGAACTAAAGATTGATGACTAAACCGGCCTAACACACACAGCGAAACGAGAACGTGTTTAGATTCAAATTTGTTCGTTTGTTTGATTGAGTTTAATTGATTAAACACTTGTTGCGCAAAACAAATCTATCTATCCATGTATTAGTGTGTGTGCGTGTGTGAATGTGTGTATCTTATGGTTGCATCTTGGTGCTCTGCTTGGCTGATTTTCCAGTTTCACCTTTACACCGTTATTTATCTAATTGGGAAAACAATTCACTTAATTCACGCACACAACACTTGTCGAATTTTCTTGCCAAAGATTACCGTTTTTGACAACTTAATTTAATATTATCAATTTTACACTTTATTTAGCATTTAACAAAACGCGCGCGCTCGTAATATTTTTTAGAATCATTTCACGCAGAGCGACTCACAGCCGATCGCTACGAGCTCAAAAAAACAAAGTTTATAAAAACGATCCGCCCGCACAACCGCACAATTTGAATTCAAAAACAACAATAAAAAAAAAAAAAAACAAAAACAAAACAACAACAACAACGGTGAGTTCGCCGTAAGTGAATTGTGAATTCGCTCCGACAGATTGCATGATCAAAAATAGTGGGAGCCAGTGTTGGGAATGATTGCAGGCATAAGCTGGTCGAATAAATTAGAAATTGTTTAAATTTTTGCAAGTTTCGTCTAATTAAATCAAATTTCATAAATATTTCCCCATTTTGGAAACTGATTCCATTGAGCATATTTATATTCCATTATCGTACATTCATTTCTCTCAGCTATATACAGTCAGGGCACTCATCACACTTTTGACTTTTACGCCAATAGGAATAAATTACCCAGCAAAAATAGGCTTCCACTAGGATAATTAATAATTAATTTAACATAATTGTAGAATATTTTACTTTTCGGCTCACCTATGATGGCTATGAGTATGACAATTGCTTCCAAGGCAGTGATTTCAATTATTACCCATACTATAAGCGCTATAAGAGCTATAATTGTGAATAGTACGCTTAGAATAAATGCCACAAAGATTACACGGGTCACGTCCTGTTAACAAATAAGAATTAAAGAATGCTTAAAAACAAATTGTACTCACCCAAATTACGCCCAAAAGTAGTATGATCTTGGTTATGAGGTACAAACTGAAAAACACAAAGCCAAATATTGATGGCGCTTCGTTGTCACGTTCAGCTGCTTGGTAGGATGCGCCGAAACCCACTATAGATATGACTAGACCAGATATTCCTATAATAATACATCCCTGAAATAGATCTAGCCAACAGCAAAATGTCTCCAAAATCCACATGTTTAACAATTTTTTCAAAACTAACTCTATCGAACGCAAAATATATGTCTCTCCGAACTGCTTGTGAAGTTAATTAGCTTAGCTAAAACATTTTTTTCCTGTCCCACCCTGTGAATTGTTCGTTATTAACGCTCGTTATTAATCTCAGTATTCAAAATCACCGTTAAGCCAGTGTTAAGATATGACCCGGAAGTGCTAAGGGCTGAGTAAAAAGTCCTAAGGTCTGAGTCGATGATATTGAAATTATCGATAGGTAGCTATCGATCGGTCGAGCAGTGCTGTGTAACATATCGAGACCATCAAGCATTTTTGGCGGCCATTATAAGAAAATTTTTGGAAAAGCGGAAAAGTCCATGCATAAATAAAGCGGACGTTTTCTAAATAACACAATAAACCGAACCGCCGAACACATCTGAAAATGTCTACGGGCGCTGCCAGAGTCTACATCCAAGTCGAGAGCGAGGCCGAGCAGCAGGAGCATCTAAAGCAACAACGCAAACAAGTGAAGCCTCTGCAGGGCATCAATATCAACGCGAACGCCAACGACAAGGAGAACCGTGTGTCCATCGTGGATCAATTGAGTCGATTGAAGGCAACTGCCACGCCCAAATACGGCAAACGCAAATGTGTGGACACAGCAGCGACAACAACCACAACAGAGTCTAGAGATGCCGATACACAAACAGAGGACCCATCCTCGCGTCCCATCACAGCCGAAGATCTGACCAGTGAGTGTGAGCCTGGCGAGAACTATTACAAACTGCTTGCCGAGCAGCGACGCTTGGCTCTGGAAGATTCACTAACAGAAAATCGCCATCTACATGAACGCATCGAGGGGCTGGAAGAGGAAATGGACATAATGCGTAAAGAGTTAGACGAGACCAAGAATCTGGTGGAGGTGCTTAAAGAAATATGCGACGAAGAGGACCACAGTGAAGCTGAGGAGGAGGAAGTTAAAGCGGAGGGAGAGGAGGAGGAGGAAGTAGTCAATCCATAGATCTGCTAACCCAAAGGATACATTTTAAGTTTCTTTAAAGTTTTTAGTTATAATTTTTTGCTCAACAAAAACCGCAAATGCTATTTACATTTGATTTATTTCCAGTTTTATATATATTTCACAATAAAGTTTGTTCAGTAAATTTCTGTATTCCATTCTCATGTCAGCCAATCAGTGATGATCTCTTCGGTGTGAAGATTCTCCACGTCAAACTAAAAGAGAGTTGAGAGAAAAATTGAGACTTCTGGGGCAGGATTGGAATTTATAGCCAACTTACCTCTTCCAAGGTGGGAATGGTGTCAACTACTGTCACATCATTTAGCATATAGGCGGCATCTGCATCGGCTGCAGCTCTGAGAGCAGCTGCTTCAGTATCATCAATTCCCTCCTCCTGCTCATCCAACAATTGACGAGGTTTCTTCTCTCCATTATCTTCTTCAGTTTGACCATGAGCCGCCTTCAAATGCTGGCGATAGGCAAATAGTCGCGAATATTCAGCTCCACAGATGGGGCACCAGAATTTGGCATTTGTTGATGGCTTCTTGCTGGCTCCCTGCCCCTCCTGGGCCTTGTCCTTGTGATTAACCATGTGCATCTTGACCGCGTACAAAGATGCAAAGGGACGATTACAGATGGTACATTCAAAGGGTTTGGTATGGGTGTTCTTATGGCCACTCAATTGCACCGAAGTGCGAAATGTCTTTGGGCACTTATCACAGGCATATTCCTTCTCCGAGCTATGGATACGCAAATGATGGGTATACACCTGATACGATTTGAAGCTGCAATTAAAACCAATTAGCTGGGAAAACCCTTGAGAATATGGATTCCGCTGCTACCCACCGTTTATTACACACTGTGCAGACATAAGGTCTGATGTTTGTGTGTGTTCTCAGATGAAGTGTCAAGGAGTAGGACACCCGAAAGGTTTTCCCGCACACTTCACAGGCGTAGGGCTTTTCCCCCGTGTGGACACGTTCATGTTTCACCTTCTCATAGGGTCGCTGAAAGACGCGCCCACAATATTGACATGGATATCCAGGTTTATCAGATCTAATCTCCTTGCCATTGGATGGCACTGGACGTGAGGTAGCTTTATCCGTCTGTTTCTCATGCATCTTCAAATGCATCTCGTATTCGCTTACATTGTCGAACTTGCGATTACAAGTTCTGCACATGAGCTGATCCAACGAAGATTCCTGATGCATCTGCTTGTGCACAGCCAACAAGCTCTCATCAAAGCTGCAAGAATCAAATGATTTAACAAATTTTGGAGAAAAGAAACTTCCAGGGATTACCTTTTATTGCAGATCTCACAGTAAAACTGATCTAGCTGATTGTACTGCTGATGAGCACCTACTGGCAAGGCATCCTGTATGCTCTTAGTCGACACCTTGTCATGCATGCGCATGTGGAACTTGAGGGCCGTGCTTGAACCAAAGATCGTATTGCATATGTGACAAGTGACTTGCATATTTCTGCCAACTACAACTGGAGCTGGAGCCCCTTCCACTGGGGATTCGACAGTCTCCGTTTCCGATCGACCCGCCTGCGGGCATATGTGCTCCTCGGCGGACACGCGATTCTCAAATATTTTATGACAATCATAGCAAAAATATCGCTCCGATTCGGAAATCTCTGGCTCGTCTAGATCAAAAGTGCCTGCCACCTCTTCCTCCTCCACCAGCTCCCAGAGAGGTGCCTCGGAACCCTCGTAAATTTCCTCCATCGCCCCAGTTTCCATACATTCAGTAGTTTCCATATATTAGTAATTATATATTATATATATTAGTAAATTATTAACATAGAGATGACAGTTTAGTAATAGAGCTGGGAAATCCATCGATGGCTCCATCGATAGAATTTGCGATAGATCGATGTAAATTTATCGATGGTGATGTATTGAACGTCGAAACAAATGAGGCGAACTGCAACCGATGAGCCCAACTCTAACATGTTCGCACCTTTTGCTCTCTTAAGAGAAAATATTCGAATGTAAGAGAGAATATTAGTAAATTATTAAACTAGAGATGACAGTTTAACTGCTGCTGCGTACTTTATCGAGTCTGTTGAGCTGGCACTTATCGAGCCAACCAGTAAATCGATATATGGCGCAAAAATTCAATTTGCAAATAAAATGAGATTTTCGTTCTTTTTTATAAAAATGTATTTGCTTTATTGCCCTTGGCACTATATGGTAAAACATACAAAATGGAAAACAAAAAAATAACAATTATCAATATCAATCATTTCATAAAAAAAATACAAACAAAACTTTCTTCATTAACTTAACTGGTTTCTTCCTTTCTTTCCATTTTTTGTCTTCAGGAATGATTCACGAGTATGCGAACTAAAAACTATGTGTAGGCTTTCGTGGAAGAATATGAAAAACTAAAACAACAACGAATACAACTGACAGCCAATGCGTTTGCAGACATTCGAGACCATGTAGGCTCCTGCCGAGATGGTAACGAATAATGTCAGCCAACCGAGAAATGTGAATTCACCGATCCGAGGTCGTATGTGCTGTTGTAAGCCCAACCAGCCGCCATTATCTATTAGCCAATAGACCAAATCATCTTCAATTATCTCGGCCAGACCATCCACCAGGCACTGCAAATAATCATAGTGACCCTGACGCACACAATCGATGGCAAAGCCACCGCAGACGGCAAATATGGAAATGATTTTGCCCCACGTTATGCTCGACCGGAATAGGTCCTTGGCCACCAGATTAAGCAGCATAGGGGCCATATCACTGTCCTCCAGTTCGCCAAATGGAGCTCGTGACAATTGCCTGGAGATATTTGTGTAGACGCGCGGATGCATGCGCTCCAGTTCCTCGCCCATCTGCAAAATGGAAACCCATTTGAATCTAGTTCGAAAAGCGTATAGAATAGCCTTCAATATACTCACACTATTGAGGGCCGGAAACACTTCGTAGACCACATGCGAGGATGGCTCTAGGATATTTCGTAATCTTTGTATCACCTTGCGATTGAGGACCCCGGCACGTCGTAATCTTGCCCGTATATATTGACCACAAAGGCACTTGCCCTGCAAAATAAATTTCAAAACACAAAATTCAATCAATTTTTCTCTGTTTTGCTTTGATCTTGGCCCCAACAATATTTTCCCCCGCACGTCAAAGGTAAAAAGGAAGCCACATCATGTGAAAATACATTGTTTGAGGTTCTTCAAAATCGTCTGAGTGACACCTGTTTAATTTCATTTGGCACTAAAACAAAACTCAACAGCTGCACACACACACACACACACACATAGAACATCGTTTAAAGTGCATAAACAAAAGAAAACAGTTTTTGCAAAACATTTTCAGCACGTGCTGTGTGTGAGGTGGAAGTGAAATATGCAAACAAAATGCACATCACTCGGAGCCATTAAAATCTCACCAATTTCCCTTATGCACTTGCTCTGCTCCAAATTATCTAAACTTAACAAAATGTTTCAAAAATTCAAACGTTTCGAGGTGTGAAGAAGAGATCTTTCCCATGAGGCAATGCATTCTCGAAAACCTTTCATAAAACTTGCTGAGAAATTAATTTAATTAAGATTCTATTCTAGGATATATAAAATCGATCTTAAAAGCCTTCACCTAGCTAAAAGTTCAACCCGTTTCAGTTCTTCCCCATTTCCCATGAACAACTCCTTAAATTCCATGAAGTTAATCAACTTTATGGCCATATTACAAACAAAAGTTCGTCAAATGACTGTGAAAACCTGCTCGAAGTACTCACAAATATGATTTAGAGCTTGCCAAAGTTGACAGCGTTTCATTATAATAATCATAGATGTAAACAAACAATTGTTTTTTCCATAAATTATTATGGAAAATTGCCCTTTTTGCCAACTATTTAATGGCCAAATTACTGACGTGTTGCCATATGTGAGGTTGTTTATTGTATCTTAAAGATGCATTTCTCCCTCCCCCCAAAAATTGATTTTAGCCTACACACACTACAATTACTTTCAATAGCTACAACTTAAGATTATGCAATTGTCTCTCTCTCTCTATCTGTCTCTTTCTGTCTCCCTCTGTGGCTTGTTATAAACAAAAATATTTCCACTTTGGTTTAGTTTTTTTCGCACAATTGCCGTTTGTCACGCCAACGACTTATAATAAACAAATCAACAACAAATTGAACAATTGAACAACATTCGGTACATTTTGTTGTTTTTGTTGTCACTGGTCGAAGGGGCGCCAACTTGACTTATGACATTGTCGGATTGTCTCTTTTTGGTTATTTCGGTTGACCTTGTGGCCTAAGAGTTTGTCTGTTTGTCTATTGAAAGTTTCCAGACGTACCAAACCCCCAGAGCAATTGCTAATAAATCCATCAATTTGTTTATATGATCTTGTTATGGACTCCGCGGTGTTGGTGGCTCTTAATTATTACCACCTGATGTGGTAAATGCTCAAACAAAAGCATAGCCAAATACCGAAAACCGAGGGAGAAAAAACGCGGCAATTTCACCTTAAGTTCGTTGAATTCATCACTTGAAAAGACTTTTATGTACTTTACTTTGTACCTCTCCGTCGTAATTATTTTTAGCATCGTATTTTGGCCAGCAGCTGCTGCCGCTGGAGGGGGCTGAAGGGGCTTTTGTTATGGGTAACCGAATTGTTTATGAGTACCTCGCCCCCTTCCTGGAGGAGAGAAGCAGCTGCTTTTGTTTTGCTCCCAAAGGAAACGGTCAATCTACATAAGTTAAATTATCAGATTAGCTATAGAAATTGGTTCACCAATTCCCTAGAACCTTACGAAAGTTTTTTTTTAGCATAATGGAATCTTATCAGGACGCGAAATGATGCTAATTCTATAACATTTTAGCTGACATCGGATCGGATTGGTCTAGACAATGATTGTCGAGATAATTGGGACTTCTCCTGCAAATTGGACATAAAATTGTGTTTATTCATGAAATTTCAATCGATCAAATGAGGCTTATGAGGTTTTTAAATCTAGTCGAACTTATTCATTCAAGCAGTGATCGATTGTATCGAGTGAATAGTGAATGAATAATAAAGGATCTTCATAAAGGTTCGAATTACATCAATTCGAAGTTTCTCCAACCATATATTTAGTAGTATATTTAGTCCAGGGTCTAATACTCTCTTTAAACACTTCGGGGCGGGTGTGCAACTCGTGATTTACTTTAAAATTAGCTTACATACTTAATCAGACGTTTTATTTATGGCGGGCCCCAAGCTTCCGTCTCTCACTTGAACAATTTTTGTTCTTTCTTTCGGGTTTTGTGTACTTTTCTAGCGAAGTTAAATAAATATTTTACAATAAAAAACATACTGCACTTTTTTACAATCTTTTTTTTATCAGAACAGCAGAAACACAAACAAAAGGGAAAAAATAAATTTGTTAAAAATAAAAAGCAAGTGCAGGGGGGGAATTGGCTCGAAAGAGGGTTGCAAATAGTTTACTGCAACTTAGTAGCTCGTTGGGCCTTGTCAATTTACCTCATAGTCCGCCCCTGTGGTTACTGTACATGTATCGGTATTTACTTTATCAATTAAATGAAGACCGGGAGAAAAGAAAAAAGAAAAATTGTTAAGTAATTCCACCAAAAGAAAAGAAAAAACAAATTTCTTGTCTTTCTATTGTCTCTCTTCATTCGGGCCAACAACTGTTTCCCTCATTTTTTCAATATAAATGATAAATATGTATGTATATCTATTTGTTTGAACAGCTTTTATCTACCTTGAGGTGGGGTTGGGGGGCGATTTGGGGGACTTACCTGATTAATAATTTCCATTTTGTACTCCTGATAGTTAGTCATGGTGCGTGTACTGCTGGCCAATGACGATGTGGAGGCAGCTCTGGTCATAGATGGACCCAACAAACCGCCGCCGCCTCCGCCCATTCCCAAATTGAGTGAGGATCTGCCATTGGGTGAGGTCATGGGATTACCACGCAACGACTTCCAATCGCTGGCGGCTGTGGCTATCGTCCCACGGCGATTTGCCGTGTAGATCTCATGATCCAGGGAGGAGGATTTGAATTTGGCCAGTTTGGGTGGCTTGGGGGAACTGGTATTGGGGCTGGGACTGGTGCTGGTCGTTGGAGCCATGTGTCGAGGTGTCGTTGTGATCATCTAAATGCATACATACATACATACATATATAAATGTATATATGTATATCTGGCAATGTCAATGCTTGGCTGCGCCTTTTGACAATTGTTACTCCTCTCTTTCGTTCTCTCTGTCTCCCTTGCACTGTCTCAGTCTCTCCGTCTCCTTGCTTCACATGGAAGTTGTGTAATTTTGCTTGTTTTCTTGTTGTTGTTATTGTAATTCTAGAATGTAGCTTAGTTTTGTTGTTCTTGCTGTTGCTACTGTTGCCTTGCACTCTCTCAGCTGCTCAGCCGCTGCCCCCACTTCTCCACTTTTTGGAGGGGCAGCAAACATACGAATCACAGACACACACAAAAAACAGAATATAAATTCAACCACAAAAATTAAAACTTGATTCCCAGCTTGAAGATTTTTCACCTTTCACACTCTTTCTTTTTTCCTTCTTCTTTGCTTTCTCTTTCCCTTGATTCTGTTTATTGTTTTTTATTTTCCTTCACTTTGAACTTTTAACCTACGGATCTCGATGCAAAACACAAAATCGAAATCGGTTCAGCTGGTTGGCTGTCTCACTGACGGGGAAGCGGTTGGAGGGGGTAAAAAATACGCGTATTCGCTTTGCTCCGTTTATCGTCTTCTTTTACTCTCCCATTCGCGACGTTCTAAGCGACTCACAGCCGATCGCTACCGAGCTCAAAAAAATTTAAAAAAACGATCAGCCCGATAACAATAACGATAACAAAAAAACAAGGGCTCCACGAAACGAAACGAGAAAATGGGGAGCAGAGTAGAGGGCGACATTGTGCAATAGCTTTGAAATTTAAAAAAAACAAAACCAAACCACTGTTAAAAGTTTTCTGACCTCAAGCAAATTAAATTAAGACAAAATAAACATTATAATTCAATATATAGAGATTGAAAACCCTGTTGGCAAAGGATAAATCAATCCTTGCAACACATACTCCTTGTTGTTGAACAGAATTACTGAATAAAATGCGAATTTTGTTCTACATCTCGAATTAACCAAACTCCATAAATTGTTGATCCTGCATTTAAATATTTAAAACAAATTCTCTTCAACATTTTATGGTCTTTTAGTTTATACTATTAAGATTACTATCTACGTCTAATGCTTAATAAATATTTTGCATATAAACTTTTGTTTGTTTCAGATGCTTTTAAATCATACCATAAATTAAATAAGATTAGTATTCAGTGACTTTAATAAATCAAATCTTTACTAATGTCACATAAATGAAATGATATATAATATGCATAAATATTTTAAGAAGTAGATATATTTAGCTTTTTTGTGTTTGTCTAAAACTTAGACAACTTATAAAAATGAGCGCCTACATAATTTAAATTGTTGTTTCTACGAACTGACTAAAAACTGAAGAAGATAAACGAAAATGTGTCTCAGTAAAGTTAGTAACTAGTTGAAATAAATTATTCATTTGTATTAATATAAGTATCGTGTTCTTATCATAGGTTAGACAGTTCAGTTCAGTAATTATATTTACTATATCTCGATAAGTATTGAAGATTCAAGCCAATCTCTGTAGTCAGAAGTGGGTCAACATCTGGTCAATCTTATGATAGAAATCTATAAGTTAAAAAAAATATCATCAAAATTAAAAAAAAAAAAGTATTAAGTATCCTAAATTTTTTTAGAATAACGAAGGAAAATGCCAATTGCGCGAATAAGGTGAACTTAAATTAAAAGAAAGAAAGTTTATTTCAAGTACATATTCCTAGATCATTTAGAACCCATCACATGATAGAGAGTCGAGTAACTAGAAACCTGCTACTCAGATTAAACTTTACTAATTAAAGATTCAGGACAAACATTTAAGTATGTTTTTATTTTCAATTGGCAATATTGAGTGGCTTTTTAGCCACTGCTTGACAACATGTCCGCGACAAATCATTTCCCCCTAATGGTTTATCTACAAAATTGGAAACGAACCACGAGTGTTTTGTATTTTTTTGTGTTTTGTTTTGTTTGTAAACACTTCAACATATTCGGTAATAAATATTGAACTCGCCCCTGTAATCTGATGTTTCATTATCAGAGAAATTGATTGGCTTCCCCCGTCCGACACAACTTCATATTTAGCATGGGCTTCGCATACATTGTAACGCTTAATTCTAGTTTAATTGAATATAATTAATTTTTTCCCCCAGCTGCTGCTGATTAGTTGAGCTGATGAAACAGTCAGAGTTATTTGCAAATGAGAATAGAAACTTTCTACTGATAATACAGAAATGGAATAATAAACTGAGATGACACAATGACACTCGCCGAAGACGTAAGTGAATTGTCTGCCTGTTGACCAAACTGGATGGGTTGCTGCCTGAATCTATAGTTCCTTATCTTTAGAGCCCGGGTCAATGGGAAAGGCAATGGTTTGGATTGATAGTACAGCTGTCCAGCAATATTCAGCCAGATGTTCCAAGTCACAAAGATGCCGATGACGACAAGTTAATAGTTATGTGACAACTAGTTTGAGGTGATAAGTAAAATTATAGGTGTTTTGTGGTCAGTTAGGGCGACTCTAGCAATACCCTGTAAGCGTAAAAGAAAGTTATTAAATATTTATCTCAAATATTAATGAATCAAGTGGCATACTTTGCTTTGGATTTATGAAAATACAACCAACATGATAAGGTCTTTACATTTACCCATTCACGTATGTATATCAGCCGCATCAGCTAAAATGTAGAGCACATACACACACTGCCTGGCTTCTCTCTTTCCCTCTGCCTCTCCGGCTGGTTTGCTGATTGTGGAAAGGTCTATCTCTGTGAGGCGCCAGCCCCGCGTCCATTTAGTCAGTCGTAAGACGCGCAATCGAAGAGACGTCTTTTCTCTCCTTTAAAGAAAAGGAAAATACAAATTATAAACTAAAATGTTTAAGACTCCACTGCACGAAAAACGTCGTGTGTGCGTTATAGGAGGTAATATAGAAAATTGCTTCCTCCTCAATACTATATAGATCAATTAGTTACAAATTCTTGACAATTTCTAGCTGGCACTGCGGGGCTCTGTGCCTTGAAGAATTCTCTAGAAGCTGGTCTAGACGCAGTGGCCTATGAACGCGGCACAGAAATTGGAGGCACTTGGGTTTTCTCCGATAAAATGCCCAAAGATGAGTACGAAGAGGTTCATAGCAGCATGTACGAGGGACTGCGGTAGGTTCTAACTGTCTTGAACCTATTCATCATAGTTTCTATATGTCTTTTCTCGTGCCTTGTAGAACGAATCTACCGAAGGAGGTAATGGGTTATCCAGATTTTCCCTATCCCAATGACATTGAGGAATCTTTTATCACATCACACGAGGTATTGGAATTCCTGCATTCATATGCTGATCATTTCAAGCTCAGGCCACATATTAAGCTTCAACACGAGGTCATTAGGGTGCGACCCCGTTTGGATGATTGGGAGGTGAGTGTTGACGTCAGGTTTGTCTTGATATGTCCTCCACCATGTTATTTTCCGCTGTTCCTCGTGCTGACTTTTGCTGTAATCATTGAACAACTGTTTGTTTGCTCGAGATCTCTGTTTGATTAAACTCGTGACTTGAATTCATTTCATTTGTTTTTTAGGTTTACGTTTGGGATCATGTAACAAATACCTGTGATCCTGTTTACTACGACTTTATCTATGTATGCAATGGTCATTACACAGAACCAGATCTACCAGAAATCGAGGGCATGGATCTATATGAGGGAGAACAAATTCACAGTCATCTATATCGTAAGGCAGATAAATATAAAGGTAAGCAAGTAGCTCTACTCAAGTTCAGGGCTGATAAAAATATTTGTTTTTA
The DNA here is from genome assembly GCA_018150345.1 of Drosophila equinoxialis. Lineage (NCBI taxonomy): Eukaryota > Metazoa > Arthropoda > Insecta > Diptera > Drosophilidae > Drosophila > Drosophila equinoxialis. The sequence goes on from JAECWI010000001.1 coordinate 15,257,926, forward strand.
TCTAAGGAAGTGATATAATTCATAAATTATTCATATAGTAAGACGCCTAACACCAGTAGATATCCTAGGAATATAAAATAATAGTAAATTATACAAAGTAACATAAATTAAGAAAGTCTACGGCCTGACTTAGGTATTTTGGAGTTTTTGGTATTGGAGGTACTTTCTATCTATGAGTGCAGGGTATAAACAAAAAAGATCCGGATAGTGTTCTAAGAATAAATTTGTTTTAGTTAATTAAGAATATTCACATACAATTTAACACATTTTAGCAGACCAGACCAGTCTAGTGGGCGAGTGCAATGTTATTCTTTCATAAATTAGCGCCGTACCTTATCTCTGTCTCCGGGCACTCTGCCGTATTCTGCTATCAAGTGTTGGTCGGCTTAGAGTGTTTTATTTTGCTGATATAATAGCTAGGCGGAAAGCTTTGCACGTTTTTTCTTTCCTAAAATGATAGAAATCTAAATTTGTTGCATTTACTTTTTTAGGTGAAAATGTTTTGGTCATTGGAGCCGGTCCCAGTGGCATGGACATTGCCAATCATATACGCAAAGCGGCGAAACATGTATATCTAAGCCATCATTTGGCTGCCACACCAAATACCGCCTTTATGGGCAATGTAACACAGAAACCGGACGTTGAACGCTTCACCCGAAATGGAGCTGTCTTTAAGGATGGCTCCACTGAGACCTTCGATCACGTTATTTACTGCACTGGCTATCAGTATACTTTTCCCTGCCTCAGTACAGATGTGGGCATACAAGTGATTGATAATTTCGTACAGCCATTGTGGAAGCACTGCATTAACATCAATAATCCGACAATGGCATTCATTGGTTTGCCATTCAATGTTATTCCCGCCACTGTATTTGATATGCAAGTAAGATTCTCATTAAAGTTCTATACGGGTAAGGTGGAATTCCCCTCAAAGGAGGAAATGTTGGCCAATCTAGAGAAGGAGACGGGTGAGCGTTGGGATTGCGGCTATTACAATCGCAAGAAGGCTCATCAAATGGGCGAAAGACAGGTGAGTTAACACATTCTAGAAAAGATTCTTATTGCTAACCTTGCTTAATCCCTTCAGTTTGAATATTACAATGATCTGACCCGCATTGCTGGCATTGATAACGTACGCCCCGTTGTTCATAAGGTCATGAAGGATTGCGGTAAAAAGTATATATTCGAATTAGACACATATCGCAATCATAGATACAGGATCTTAGACGATGAGACATTTGTGAAAACGGCCACATAACGGTGCAAGCAAAAACTTCACAAAGTCCGTCAACTCACTTAAAGAAAACTTATAAACATTAGATATTAAGTTTGTTTACTTATATTTGCAAATAAATACCCATATTGTATCAGTAAATGTAAAGTGTTCCGTTTGTGCCCCTCGTGATGATCATTGTCTTGTTATTCATGGATTTTCATTTAAAATCCATCTAATTTTGTATTTCCTCGAAAATTCCTGTTCTCGGTTTTGTTATTTTCTTTAGTATGTAATTAAACCTCACAAGATTTTTACAAATTTTCCCGCGGTTTTTAGATGGAAATAAGAAAAAATTTATAAAATATACCAGGTCACACTAAAGTCTATGAACCAGGGCTACATAGAAAAACTTCGAAAGAAGCGAGGAAAACCTAACATAATTTGAAAGAATATAATTTGATTAAAAACAAAATTAGAGTAAAAAGTGAAATAAGTGTATACAAAAAAAGTTTACACAACGCTGCGAATTCTGTGGATAATAATTCCACTGTTACATACCACACTTTCCTATTTACATCAGCCCTGGTCGATACACTGGTCGATATCGATGTCGATATTTTCACTATATTGCACATCTTTAAATGCTGGTGGCGTTGTTATAATTTTTTTTTCCTATTAATAACATTTGAAAAACAATGTGTTAAGTGTTTTTATTAGCGCCGACTTGTGGAAAATAACAATATGTCGTCCATAGATAGTGTGCGTGTGTTATTGCAATCTTTGCCAGCGGCCAGTCAAGAGCAACTGCAGCCGGCGTCCAAGGGACTGGGAATTCTAGGGGCAACAACAACAACACCATTGCGCGCCAGAAATCAACTGCTGCAGCAGCAACAACAACAACAACATCAGCAACAAATATCCCCTGAAAAAATAGTAGGGAAAGCATCCGGTCCAGATGAATTTTGGCGTGATCTTCATCAGTTTCACGAGAGACGCGGGTAAGTTGGTTCATGTCAGTATTTAATTCTCTGGTATTCAAATCTCTCTTCAATCACTAGAACACCCATTACCCAGACAGCAAAGATCAGTGGCCAGCATGTGGATTTATATAAACTTTACCAAGAGGTCACCGAACGAGGTGGCTTCAGCAAAGTCAATATGCGGGATGAATGGGATGAAGTGTACACGGCCATGGAGACGCTCCGCGAACGCTGTGTCAATGGCACGGCCGGCATAAAGCATATCTATCGCCGTTATTTGGATAAATATGAGAAACTTAATTTCTTCGGCGAAGATCCAGACAAATTGGAAGCCTTAGAGGCGGCCATAGATAGAGATGTAGAGATGAGTGGCGGTGGTGGTGGAGGACGTGCCCGGTCTAGAGCCATGGCCAGTGGAGGAGGAGTCACCAGTATCTTTGGCTCATCCTATGGCTCCAGTTTACCCGCTGTGCCCATGTCTTATAATCAGCGGCAACATATTGTAAATGCGGACCGACGACGTCAATATAAAATGTCCACACAATTGCATCGACATAGCAACCATGAGAAGCTTTTACTATCGTTGCTTTCGCCTTTGCCTAATGAACAGGATTTCGCCATCAATGTATGCACTCTGATGGCCAATGAGAGTCGCTATCGACTGGATTTGGTGGAATGTCCGAAGCTGCTGGATGTTTTGCTAGCCCATTTGGGTGTCTATGCGGATTATACCATACGAAAATTGTTCCAGCACAGCTATGAGCAAGTTCGTCATCATTCGCAAAAGCAATTCTGGAGAGATTTGTTAAATGATAAGCCCCAAATCCTTGATCTCTATACGGACGAGCAGGCTTGGGTGAATAATGGTCTAATTGAGAAGGATGATGAAGAGGGAAAGAGCCAAATGTCGGATTTCGATGACTACTTCGACAATTTAGACTTTTTGAACTTGCGTCGGAGTCATGGCACGGATGAACGCATGGGTCAGAGAGTTCTACAGATTGTTCAATTGATGAGGAGTCTAAGTTTCCATCAAGAGAATCTGCCCCTAATGGCATCAAATCGTACACTTTGGAGGTATCTGGTGATGGGTTCCAATGTGCGATGGAGTAAGTTATTTGAAATTCTTGTCCTCACACTGTAATTCTCATTTTGTTTTATTTCCTGCAGGCAATATTCATATCCAGGCTCTAGAGACGGCGGGTAATCTGGCCCACCTCTTTGAACTGCAGGATCCCAGCTCAGACGAATTGTCACGTAATCTATTGGCCACCCTCTGCGAGGGCATCGAGTCTGATGATAGAGCTGTGATCATCTGTTGTTTGGAAATTCTCTACAAGCTCTGCTCACGCGAGGGCAACAGTCGTCATATCACTAGTCGCCTGGGCTTGGAGTTCTATCAACGTGTCATGTTATTGCTATCTCTCACCGATGTGATGCTCCTCATCTTTACTTTGGAGGCCATCTATGCCCTGAGCTCTCTGGGAGCACGTCCTTGTTCTCTGTTGATGCAAGTGCGCGGATTGGTCGATCAACTGGTCGCCCTGGTTACTGTGGAAGCGGGCACTTATGGTGTGGCTGGATGCATCTTAATGAGAGTTGTGGAAGTCGTGCCAGGCAATATGTTGCCATCGGTGGCCCAAAATATGGTCACATCCGCAGTTGCTAATCCTAATTCTGGAGCTGTAGTAAATTCTTTGAAGACTGCCACTGTGGCAGCTCTGCCGCCGCCTACTCCCGCCCAGACGCAAGTGCTGCACCCTCATGGAGAACCTTTGCCGGCTCCACCTATGCCCAGCCTGCCGCAGGTTCAATTGCCGGTCCCCAGTTTGCCGCAGGTCCAGTTACCACAGGCAGTTCTGGCGGCGGCGGCAGTTGTACCTGCTCCGGCACCCACTTTGCCAGCTCCTCCATCGGTTCCACAGAGTTTCACCCATGATGATGAGCAATATGCTTTGGCTTGGCTGGGTGCCACTTACGAGAGAGCTGCGATGGGTCACGAATGTCGTGTGGATCAACAAGAAGTCTATAGGATTTACCTGTCTCATTGCCAGAAGGCGGGAAAACTCTCAGTGGTCAATCACGTGCAATTTCCCCGCTTGGTCAGATTAATATTCAATCATACTGTGGGTCCGGTTATAGTCCGTCAACTGGATGGCACGGAGTTGCCGGGTACACACTATGTAGGCATAAAAATGAGAGCTCAACCCTTGCTGCTGCATCAGAAACAACAACAGCAGCAGCCGGGGACGCCGACGATAGTGACGGTGGTGAAGAAAGACTTACCAGTGCCAGTGGTGGCCAAGCCGCCTGGACTGGAGGCGTCGCAACCAGTTGAATCCTCACCAGCAGTACAGCATGCGCCGACGATGCCCCCCTTATCCCAGCAAAGCGATGAGTTGCCCACTCCAGCGCCGGCGCAGCAACCCACTTCATCTTTGATTAAGAGCCTCTTGGCCAACAAGGTCACAGAACGCCAACAAAAGCAAAAGAATCAAACTCAGCCGCCGGCTTTGGTGGCTACTACAACAACATCCTCGACGACACAACCCATTAAGGTCACATCGACGGCTATCAGTGCCTTTGTCAACAATCCTCTGATGCAGCATACCCCGGTCAAGGTGGGTCAGACCACCATTAAGCCGCTCAATCCACAAATGGCTCTCGAAAAGAAAACCCACACGGATTCGGCTCCTCCGCCATTGGCGCCATTGAGTGGTGCCAATGTCCTAACCAAAGATCCCAACAAGAGGACGCTGATCATTGCAAAACGTAAAATGACCATGGATGAGGAGCATGGCAAGCGGTTGGCCTTGGATGCGGCTTCGGTTGCAAAGCAAGAGCCCGAACCCCAAGTGACACCCTCAAAGAATGCCGCCAATCTCTATGCGGACTTGGCTGCCTCCATATTAGAAGATGAGGAATTGGATGATGTTCCTCCACTAGCTGCCGCCAGTCAGGATCAACAGCCGCAGCAGCAACAACAACAACAGCAGCAACAGATGCTTATACCAGCCAAGGTCCAGGCCAGCTCTGGCACTCCAAGACAATTAGTTTTCCCCTCCAACCCAGGCGGAGGAGCAGCGCCGCAGCTTAAATTGGCCACCACGGCCACCATTAAAACAGATCAGGGTTTCCAAACGGTTCCAGTCATTCTACAATCGAAAACATTGGAAACCACTCCCGCTCCGCAGACGCAATACGTTCTGGCTACCAATCAACAGGGTCAAACTTATTTGGTGGCTCATCCGCAAGCACCGCAGCAGCAAACGAAAACCATAATCATTCTCCAGCAGCCGGGATCACCAGCAGTAGTGGCCAGTGCAGCGACTCCGAATGTGACGGGAACCCAAAAGATGATTATGACCACTGCACAGGGGCAACAGGTCTTGGTGACGACCACAGCGCCAGCACCAGGTGGTCAGACACGTCCACCGGGCCCACAGCAACAGATTTTTGTCACTCCCGCTCAGCGTCCGGTGGCCTCTTTGGCGGGAGCTGGCCAAATATCCCCCTCGTTGCTGTCTCAGCTCAATCAAATCCCGGCTACCATTAAATTGCACCAACCGGGCACTAATCCCGGACAGCAACAACAGCAGCAACGTCTAATAGCGGCCAAGCCAACGACAGCTGCTCTGCCCATTCCCCAACTGCAGCAGCATCAATCGATTATACAACAACATATAATCTCGGGACCAGCTCAAACTGCCGGAGTGATTAACACTCCCGGCGAGAAAAGGCAAATTATTTTGGGTGGCCTTAAAGAGACCACTTTGATTACTCAAACACCGGCACCGGCAGCTCCTCTCCAGCAGAGTCAACTCAATTCTCAGACTATAATAACGACACAACCACCGCAGCAGCCACCCACGACAGGAGCAGTTCTGCAACAACAGCAACAACATATAAGAAGTGTCCTGGAGCAGCAGCAACAACATCATCCATCGATTATCCAACAGAAGATTACCATGCCAACGGTGAGTTAATGAAAAGCTCTATCCAAGCATGGCCTTAATTGCGTCTCTCTTTTTAGATATCGGAAACTATGAAACCGAAGACTATTCTTCCACAGATCACACAGGTTAAGAAGCCGCCAATACAAACCACTGGGCCTGTGCTCAAACCCAGCCAAGAGACGACTGGGACCGGCATTGAGCAGCCGATATTGGTGCCCTCGCCACAGGTTACACCGGCTCCTACACCAACGGCTACTCCAATGCCCACACCAACACCCACGCCGGCCTCAACGCCGACTCCTCCTCCATCTGGGGCGCCTATTGTGGTGGCCATCTCTTCTCATCCTCCTGCACCGAATCCCGTTCCAACTGTTCCCGACGATGTCAATTGGCTGTTCATTTGCGATTGGCGCAATTGCCCGAGGCGCAAATTTAAGTCTCTCAATGATCTACAGCATCATGTGTGCAATGTCCATTGCCCGGATCACTTGGATGCCGGAGCCGAAATCTATTGCCAATGGGGTAGTGGTCCCGGTTTCTGCGACAATATTGCCAGGAAGCGTTATTCCCTGATGACTCATCTGATCGATCGGCATTTGACTCAGGATGATTTGCGTCTCAGCATGCAACGTCGATTGGCCACAGGCATTCATAATATATCCCCGTCTCAGCATCCGGTGACTATTGTGCGGAATGTTAATGCTCCGGCAGCATCATCAACTGCTTCGCCAGCAACAGGAGCAGGAGCCACTGGACCAGCTACAGGTCTGGGTACGACTGTGGGTACTTCTGCTTTGCAGGCCATTAAACGTTACACTGCTGACTTTGCCAATTCCAAAGAGCTAATGGACGAGAATGAGGGACCTGTGACCAAGAGCATTCGCCTTACAGCCGCCCTCATCCTAAGGAATTTGGTTAGCAATACTTCCACAGCCAAGCGAAGTTTGAAACGCTATGAACCGCATTTGGCCAATGTGGCCTTGAGCAATGTGGAAGCCAGTGGTGTCCTATCTCACATCTTGCACGAGCTTAGCCAGTAGCTGCTTCAGCTCCTTCAGCTCCTTCCTCCCCCAAGTCTATGTGTCTTTTTACTCATTTTTCTCTTACTGTCTCTGTGTCCACATTATTTTTATATGCATACTTACTTTATATTACACATACATGTATTTTTATAGCCCCTAAATCTAACTGACTCTTGTAACTAACTAACGACACTATTAAAATGTGAAAAGGATAAAGCCACTAGCCACTGGATGTTTTTTAAAGCTTACCTGAGACAATTTTTGAAAAGAATCCTTAGCACAATAGAGTTGTCACCTGGGAGGAACAAAATAGGCAAAGGAGTTCTGGCGACCCTTTTCTAGGTTTAGCTAGTCACTCAAATTCTATATTCAATTAGCCATTAATTTTGAATTTTCTCTTTAAACTAAGCTTAGAATCTAAACTGAAAACTAATCTCTCTTATCTATCAATGCTTAGACACATAATAGCGAATGCCTCCTTCGGTTAGAGAGCGAGCATATTTTGCCAGCAACATGGACACCGACAAAGTAGGAGTAGTAAAGCAGCTAAAAGAAAGAAGAGAATTATTCGCTGTGCAAAAAAGTAAATCATTTTGAACGCACTCTATATATGGTTCCATCTCCTCCAAAGTCCATTTGCGTTTCGTTTTAAACAGAGTGCGCATGCGATCATTAATATTGGTAGGCAGTTGTTCCTCCGCCAGCGAACGTATACATGGTTGAGCTCCCTCTTTATCATAAATGCCAATGCCACTTAGATATTCCAATTGACAGGACATGCCCTCGGGTAGAGCGTCTTGCCATGTGCGCATGAATTCCTCATTACGAAAACGCAGACCGGGTTGGAGAATGTTTTGAGCCACAATGCGAGCCACCAAAGATTCTTGATACGAGTACTTGTCGGGGCAACGATCACTGGGGACAGAGTAGATATCAAAGAGGCCAGAGACAATTGACTCCGGAGCAATGCCATCTAGAGCCTGTATGGTCTCAGCGCGATCTACTTCATCCAATGCCCAGGAATTCTCGCTGATCAGTCCAAGCATAAGGTTAACTATGCGATATTCATACTCATATTCCAAGACTCTCAAGTGGCCATCGAATTCCAGAGCTCGATATTGACGCAGTCCGTCCATAAATTGCAAGCGACTACATTGAACCGTGTCCAGCAACTGCTGGAAATTGAAGAGCAACTTCTTCTCTATGCAATACTCATTCTCTGGTCCGGAATAGCGTGTCAATTGCAATAGTTCACCCAGCTTGCGATATCTTGGTCTAATTTCACGGCATTCATAATACTCGTGAAACACTGTCAGCACTTGGCGTTGCTCTAGTGTCCGAGGCAATTCGAGTTCATCTTCGGTGCTATCATTGAGACTCCTTTCCAGCGAAGCATTCGCATTACCCGAACGTGGACTCTTTAGAGGTGAGGTGCTAGTGGCGGCGGCAAACTTCAAATCGGGCACCAGCAACAAACTATTCGAGATTTCAGCGCCCTTCACATCATAGGTCTTCTCATCCGTGCAGAGAACAACCTTCTCATGGAGCCCACCCTTAAAATGTAGCGTCTGCCCCTCCCGTATCTGTTCCAACATATGGGAATCTAACTCCAGAAGGCGCAGGTTATCGGCAACGATATTAGCTGAAGGATAAACAAGCGCTTGTGTCACCTGGGTAAGCTGGCGCTCATCCAATTTTGCATGTTTTACAATGATCCTCACATCCTCCGGCGTTCGTACGTATCTAAGGAAACGTGGTTTAAGCAAAATGTTGAAATAGATTTTAAGAAATCACTTACAACTCTGGGGCATTATTTTCATCCACTTCCACCTCCATGGTAAACAAAAAATTAACAACAAATAACTATTAAAAATTGGCGGGAAGCTGAATTCAACTCTACAGAGGCCAAAATAAAGCTAAAGGAATGTTCATATAAAAATATTTCCTAGCTGCTAAATATATTTTCTAATAACAATAAAAATATTCATTCATTTATTTATTCACTAATATAGAGTAATATTCTAAGGGTTAAGAGTTCATGCTGCATTGGCATTTTCTACTAAAATATGTTAAAATTTGCTAGACATTGATGATAAACATATTATTAGATAAGTTGGGGAGAAAATTTATAATAAAAAATTTTGTTGCTAATTTGCTTTCATCTTAATTTTTGAAATTGTTTAAATACCACTTGTCTTTGCAATATATAAATCAAGGAGATGATTGAACTGATAAATTGTTTAAATTTCATTTTTTACCCACTGTACATAACTGAGTTCAACAGCTCTGGCCAAATTCTAGAGCTGGCGAGAAAATAGCTAAACTGCTGAACTCTGATGAAGAGCAACGTGCACTTTTTTGTTGTTTTCTTATTGGAATATGGAGGAATTGGCAGCTTCAAAGAATTGGACGGAAGAGGAGCGTTTGGAGCTGGCTGCAAAGCTCGATGCCGAGCTGGATGCATTTATTGATGGCCTGGAAAAGAAACGCTATGAGGAAGGGTGGCCCGAGGATCGCTGGCAAGAGGAAATGGACAAGCATCCGTTCTTCATGAAACGTGCTCCACAGCCTGGCGATGAAGTGCATCCGATGTTCGAGGGTCTGCAGAAACTAAAATATGATCCCGAGGAGAATACACGCGAAGAGTTGGCCTTGAACTACAAAGAAGATGGTAATTTTTACATGAAACACAAGAAATTTCGCATGGCTGTGTATAGTTTCACCGAGGGCATCAAATCCAAGTGCGAGAATCAGGATGTGCTGGCCGTTTTGTATAATAATCGCTCGGCTGCTCATTATTTCATCAAGAACTATCGTTCGTCGTTAAGTGATGCCCAGAGGGCTTTGTTCTATAAACCAGACTACACAAAGGCACGTTGGAGGGCAGCTCAATGTGCCCATGAACTGGACAAGTTCGATGTATGCACACAGTTATGCGAGGAGCTTCTCGAAGTGGACATTGATCACAAGGAGGCAAAAGCTCTGCTGCATAAAAATAAAATGAAGAAGGTAAGAAAGTCAAGGCTTAAAATGCTAATGTATCTCATTTAATCTCCATTCCTTATTCAGCTGGAGGTGGAACGCAACCTGCGCAAGGAACTGGCGGAGGCCAGGCGCCGGGCATCACGTCTACAAAAACTTAAGGATGCCGTTGAGCAGCGTAGCATTAAATTCGATGATCAGCGTCTAAACAAAAAGCTTGATATAACCGAAGAACTGCTACGACCCAAGTTCCTGCCACTAGAAGACTATCCCGTCCATTTAGATGAGGCTGATGGTTCGACTCTTATTTGGCCAGCTGCCTTCTCCTATCCAGAATTCCTTTTCAGTGATTTCCAGCAACAATTGCCAGAGACAGCTACCATGTTGGATTGCCTGCAGACGCTATTTGCCGAACCTCTGCCATGTGATAAGAATCAAGAGTATCGTGTGGGCAATGTCAATGTGTACTATGAGAACCGTAAAGTGGGATGTGTCCACAAGGTGGATATGTCAAAGACTCTTCGAGAGTTAATGGATGAGAAGAGTTTCTTTGTCTCGGGTGGCTCACTACTCTTCTATATAGTGCCTAAGGATTCTCGTGTGGAACAGGAATTCATCCATCAACCAAGGAGGCCAATGGTCTACAGTTGAGGTGGGTCTAAGGGTTAATATAATAAATGTAACAAAAAATTCGTTTCCAAAGGAAAAGAAAGAGCTTTATTTAGGCGTTTCTCTTGCGTTTATTGCGCTGCTGCTTAGCCAGCTTCTGATCCTCGATGGCTGCTTTCATGGTCTCCACGGCGCTTTGACTTTGGGTTTGACTCAACTCTGAGACTTGGCCATTCGTTGGGTATTTAAAGCTAAACCCTTTGGGGAAAATAGGTTGAGCCAGGAGAGCGTGAAGCTGGGCACGCACCGATTCCACATGTTGTCGATTACGACGTCGCTCAATAATAAAAGGATCCTCATCCTGATCGCTTCCTCTGCAAGAAAGATACAAACTTTTAGATTTAGCACAAAGCATTTTTCTTCCAATACCCACGATTCATCATTGTAGCCATCGATAATCATGTCCATTTCTTCGGCATGCTTTTTCATCCAGCCCAACTCACTTTGGGTGCGCTTTAGCTTAAGTTCCTCTCTGTCCAGATCGCGTGCCAGATTCACTCGTTCCCGTACAGCGGATAGGTAACGCTCCGAAATGGGAAACAAGGGAAGATCCTCGGCTGAAAAAAAGGGGACAAAAAACGATTAGTAAATCAGACATATTCTACGTTTCCGGGGGGGAACATACTCCTCTGAAGAGTCTTGTAGAGTTTCACATAACTCTTGACCTCGCCGGGTTCCATAAACATCACCGTAATGCCGTGTTTATTAGCTCGAGCAGTGCGTCCCGATCGATGGACATAGTTCTCACTGGTGCGTGGCACTTGATAATGTATAACATGTTCTACATTGGGTATATCTAAGCCACGGGCAGCCACATCGGTGGCTATAAGCAGACTCGTGGGACTATCACGAAATCGTTCCAAATTCTTGAGACGTTGCTTCTGGATCATATTTGCATGGAGAGGCAAAGGATTGCAGTCCAAGAGACCAAATAACGTGGCCAAACGCTTGACACAATCAATGGAATTGCAAAAGACAATCGTACGTCCTGGATGACGCTGTATAAAATAGTAGAGATGATAATCCTTTTGATCCAGAGGACAAAGCAGGCGACTTTCGGTTAAATTTTGAGCGGTTTCTGAAAAGAAAAAACTTTATAAATAAAACAAAGGATCGTTAAGGGTTCTGGAACTCACGCTGGCTACTGGTTATGTCCACAATCTTTGGCTGCATTATACCCAATTCTTCAATCAAACTCTCGATCTTCTGGTCAACTGTTTGCTTAACAAATTTCGGTTTTTTGCCCACATTTCGCTCTAAAAGATTTGGTTTTAATTATTTTACACAGGGAGTATTCTTTAATTGAAACTTACTCTGCATATGATCAGGCAGATCATGCACCAAAGTCAGGGTGGCGGAGAATACAAAATTCTGACGCAATTGTTTCTTTTGTTCATCTCCGTTGAGAACTTTGAGGAGACTACGCAGCTCCTCAAAATGTCCCTTCTCTACCATGCGATCGGTTTCATCGATTACCAAGAAACTGACATCGTTAATCTTACTCAGATGGTGGTTGCCTTGGCAGTAGAGCTCCCAGAGACGTCCTGGGGTGGCCACCACAATCTCTGGTCCCTGACGGAGTACACGCTCTTGCTTGGCCACGGCCAAGCCGCCAAAAATTGTTGCCACACGAATGCCCGTATATTTGGCAGCTGCTACCAGATGATTTTTCACCTGGACAGCCAACTCTCGAGTGGGGGTCAGCACCAAGGCATATAAGGGTCGTTCCCTGCTTGCCGAATGATTCTCCAAATCGCTGTCGTCCTCATCACTGGCTCCCGATACATGATCCAGTTCTTCAGGTGGTGGAGTCAATTCGTGTTCATCATCTCGGGGAGGTTCTTCTGACTTTTGACTATCCTCTCCCTTCACTTTGGGTGCCTTGCGTATGCCATATTTGGCATTACGTTCCTTCAGATCCATAATTCCAGCGAGCATGGGAATGCCAAAGGCCAATGTTTTGCCGCTGCCCGTTTCGGCGGCTCCCAGGATATCCTTCTTGCCATGAATGGCAGCAGGTAACGTCATTGCCTGAATTTGAGTAGGTTCTCGGAAGCCCTGTTCGGCTAGCGCACGTAAAATGGGTGGTGGCACACCCAGACCATGCCAGGATGACAAATCCTCTGTAGAAATGGTACTAGCTGTCACTAATTGCGGTGCCTCTTCTTCCTCATCTGAGGAGAGCGGAGCTGGTGGCCGAATTAGGGCAAACCGATCGGACGAATAGTCCTCGTTTAAAGAAGAATCTGTCTCCTCCTTCTTGTTTGCTTCTGTTTTCGGCTCCGTTGGTGTGGTTTCCTTTCCTTTGCCTTTCTTTTGCTGTTTTCTCGCTTCCTTGCGTTGCTCACGTTTCTCACGTTGCTTTTGCAATCTCTGAGCATGACGTTCAGCCAAACGAGCCTTTTTACTGCTGACCTCCACTTCATCTTCCTCGCTTTCTGAAGAGGATTCCTCTTCCTCACTAGAATCCTCATCTTTTCGTGCTTGCTTGCCTTTCTTGCCCTTTGTCTTGGTTTCCCTTTCACGTCTTTCTCGTTTTAGGGGTTTGTTTGTGGACTTGACCATAGACGAATCGTATTCCTTTAGCACCTCCAGACCAATCAGTCCCTCGTATCCTCCGAAATCATCTGATATCACGTGGCCTTTGATTTTGACCTTTTGCCAGCTTTCCTTTTTATTTTCCGACTCTTTATTGTCCTTCGCAGGAGCTTTCTTGGCGGTTTTAGCCACTTTTGCTGCTTTGGGAGCAACCATTTTTAAATAGAATTACTAACAAAATAAATGTTAGCTCAGTTGAATACAGGTTGACCGCGTGCAGCTACAATAGAGATGTGTGTTGCGATTATCGCTCCCATCTCTAAGAAAGAATAATCAGCTGAGCAACGGCTTACGTCATGTAACGTTTTAACGTAAGAATTGTTTAAAATTTAAGAAAATTGTAAATAACGTATTTTTATTTCCTTAATAGAAAAATGTTTAATATTAAATAAATTTTGTTCTATTTTATTGTATTATTTCGTCAATTCTGATTCTTCATTCGGCTCTCTAGTTACAATTAAAACAATTCGTGTTTCTTTACTGCTCGTTGCCAGTCACGCCCAACTTCTTCTTCAGAGATTCAGGCATTTCTGGTGGTGGTGGACGTGGCATACGCAGGGCTACCTTGACGGCATCATAGATGAACCACTGGGCAGCAGTCAAAGTACCAATCATCACAATCCTAGGAACCAGGCCACCCCAGAGACCTAAAAACATACGGTATTAATATTTTTACCACAATGGGAGTTAGCGGAGATTACTTACCGGACCAACCCAACTGCTTGGCAACATCCAGAGCTGAAGCTCCCTTGGCTTGGTTCAGCTTGGAGACTACTGTATCAGCAGGATGTGAGACAATGGCACAGAACACACCAGCAATATAACCGGCGGCAAAGGTTACCACCAACTGTTCGCCCTTGGTGCAATCGGCACGTGGCTTGGGCACCACATACTTGTACAACAGCTCCAGAGTACGCTCAAAGCAGGCGAACTTCATCATTGTGTAAGGAATCTGTCGCATCCACAACGGAACCAGACCCTTGTAGAAGGCAGAGATGCCCTCCTGCGCTGTCATCTTGGGCAGAGCCTCGCGCAATGTTTTGGCAAATCCTGGTGTAGTCTGTATTTTCACCTTGGCCGCCTCCATGGGAGCCAAAGCAATATCGGCAAAGAACTCGGCCGATGCAGAAGCAGCCAAATAGAGGCCAGTTCTATATAGGAAAGCATTCTCCTCGCCAATGGCATCGCCGTAAACTTTCTTGAAGACCTCATAAAGACCAAATTTGCACAGACCCTGCATGGAGTAGCCAATGAAAGTGGGCGCCCAGCCCTTGGCCAGACCCCTAACACCCTCCTCGGCCATACTGACGCGGAAGCCATTGAATACGCTCTTGTATTTGGCCGGATCCACCTGCAGACGGCACTTGACCAAATCCAGAGGCACTACCATTGTGTGTGTGGAGCCGCAGGAAATAATGCCGCCCAGACCGCACAGCAAGAAATAGTGATTGGAGCCAAATTCACAGGAATCTACAGAGAGACACATTAATCGTTGATGGACTTAAATATGTTCCATATGCGATACTTACCACCCTCAGCAGCTGCTGCGGCAGCGAAATTGTGATGGCTGCTATGTTGACGTGGCTGGACATCATTAAGGCGAGCTGGAACAGCTGATGGGATGGATACCACCTCGGATGGACTGGCAGCTGACTGGCAGTTAACACTGGTGAATGGCGATTTGAACGTTGAGTTCTGAGCGGCCTCGAACAGAGATTTGAACATCTTGACCTAGATTTGGAGCTAGCCAAAAAATTGTTTAAGGTTAAGGTCATGATGTAATCAAGTTTTGAAATGTAAACCGTTAATAGAACGGTTACCCTTTAGGACATTCGAAAGCTGTGAAGACCCTAAACTTTAAAATTCTTAATTCTTAAAACTATTTGTTAAATTTTTATATGCTTTTTTAGAGTTTTTAAAATTTTGACGACTATTTGCACCTTGAACTTTCCCTCTTGTATGCATTTATTTTATATAACTTTTATTTCACTTTCCCAACAATTGCGTAATCGGTCAACATTTTGCATATGTTCATTTTATTTTCATTTTGGTCAAATATTTTCAAAAACAAAGCGTATATGTGCGTTTTTTGAGTAAATAAAGCAAACACTGACTCACTTTAGATACTGAAGGATAGAAGAAGAAGTCCAAATAGAGATTTAGAGACGTTAAGTATTTAAAGTTGTTTTAATTGGATTTCAAGGAACCCAAAACAAACAACGAACGACGTCTGCCAAAACCAGAAAACCAAATGCAGTGCGGCTGCAATTTCGAAAACGCAATCCGTTTGCAAATTCCCATTAGGGTTGCCAAATGATTTGCCAAAATCTAACGGACAGATATAGCCATATAACTATTAAGAACACCTGCCAACTCTGCTCAATTGTTATTTTTAAAACAATTAGTAGATACATTTGGATAGATAAAAAAAAAAACAAAATATATATAAATACATTCATTAACATTTCATCAGCTGATCGACGGAGGACAAATATCAATCGATTGGGCAGAGGGAATCAAGGTTACGAATTCTTTCATTTCTTTTTTATGCAAATATTTTGTGTAGTTTTTTATTGGAAACATTAATTGCCTGGTTTCGCTTTTATGTATATACTAAAATCGGTAGTAGTTTTAGTAACTTGTCTGGACTTAGGTTCTATTACTCACACAAAAAAAACCATAAAAATAAAAACACCGAAAAACGGTATACACGCTGATATCGTATCGTAAGTACATATTTTCGTATCATTAAATTAAAAAAAATGGCTAAAAATATCTGAAGTAGCTGCATAATAATACTTTTCACAATAAATTACCATAGGTATATATATATATGTATATAGATCGACTTACTAAAAACAAGTAATTAAAAAATTGATAATGGCAAATTTTAAAAACGACTTACAAACTAGATTGGCTGGCATTTAGTTAAGATTTAGTTGGTGTTTTGTTTTGTAAATGATTTAACAGTTATCGTATATATATATATATTAATGTATATAGTTACAGTGTGGAATTATTTGTATTGTTGTTAAAACCCAACTTTGTTACTTTTTATGCATTTTGGATTCGATTTTAGATTAATATATAGAGAGAAAGTGGTCTAGAAAACTTTCGAAATGCATATACTCTTATCAAAAATCCAAAAATTGTTGTTATCGTATAGTCCCTTAGGTAAGTATGTGATGGTCAGTTGAACTGTATGTAATAATAGGGAGGGTGGGTGGAGCTAGAAGGAAAAGGGGTCGGGTGGTTGGGTAGTAAACTTAATCCTTAATTAATTGGCAAACAAGCGCGGACGTTCTTATTAAGTAAGTATACATTTAATTAGACTACGACTCGGCAGTCTCCATATGCCGATGCACTGTGACTGGTGCTAGGATATATTGCGGTCTTGTGGACGACGAGTTTCCCCCCTCCTCTCCAACATCCACAGCTGTTAGAGACGGCAGAATTGTCTGACCACGACAAGGTGAAGGCGTTCCCGTGGCTTGATGATGTTTATAGCGTTCCGACTTCGTAGTGGGTTGATTACTTAGATAGGGATGTATATTCGGTTGTGTGGATGATTGTTGACGGTTTGTCGGACTCGATATTGAAGTGGAAATGGACATGGTATCCGATTTACTATGCCTCTTATCATGCATCAGCAGGGGTTCAGCTAGTGTGAAGCATTGCTGATCGGAGCTATCTTCATGCGGAGTCATGGTGCTATAACCATGATCGGATTCTCCATTAGGCGGTCGTCTGTAACTACTACCACTGGACACATGATAAGGCGATATATCAGCGGCATGCATTAATTGCCGCTGACCTGCGGCATGATCATAGCCCCCACTGGCCAGGGGAGGGTCATCATGCCCTTGACAATCATCAAAATTAAAACGCGACAATGGTAAACCATAGTTCTCCTCCTGCACCGAGTCCACATAGAAATGCTCTTGCGTCTGATTGTCCAAATTATGACGATAGCAATAGATGGCAAAACCAATTACCATTACAAGTACAATTATTGCTCCTCCTAGCGGGCCGAACGCCGAATATGCATGTTGTTCCCGCTGTGGATTGTGCGCCGCAAGCAATTCCATTTCATCAAGTTCTCCATAAGGTGTTAGAGAGGCTAGCACACCATTGAAGCAACTGGCTTGGGGTGAACAAAAGGCCGAAGTGAATGTGTTACCATCCACATCCTGTTGACACCATTCACAACCCATTATGCCAAGGCATTCTCTTTGTGTGGTAAATGATTCACATCCTCCTCCACCGCCAAATGGACTTGGACAACTGGGCAGAGAGCTGATCAATTGCTGTGTCGGCGGCAGGGCTATGAAATGTTCTCCTCTCGGTGAGCAATATGCAAATTGTTGCGTATAGTTGGCATAGCTGTCGGGTGAATCACTGTCCATGGGACATTCACATGGGCATTCGCAATCCGTTTGATCCATGCGCTTGCAATTGAGGCACACTCGATCGATGGTACTGCACGGACAAAAGGGGCCCACGTCGCAGCTGGAATTGAGGACGGCGGCAAAGAGATTGCTTCCCCGGATAAGGGCCAGCGCATACTTCGTTCTCTCGCCATGCAGCAGATTGGTCACAATCGTCGACATGGACGTATTGAATGCGTAAAAACGCTGCAGCGTTCGATTCTGATAGCTTGCACAGCCAAGTTTTCTAACCAATTGGACATGATTGAGCACATCATTGGCCAAATAGGACTCCTTGTGGGTCAAATGCTCGTGTGGTCTTCGCTGATTCTTCAGAGGCGTGGCCGGTTGAAGCATACTGGGATGGGCCATCAGATAGCCCTCATGCTCGAATATCAGGCACTTCATGTGGGGCAATTGACACAGCGGAGTACTGTCCAGAATCATGCGATAGTAGAATGCATAGGGCACATCCAAAGCCACCACGGCAACAGGCCTATCCTGCTGGGCCGAATGCAGGGCATGCGACTTACCCTCGAATATCGTATGGGCCAATGTGATGATATAACCAGCACCTCCTGCATCCAAATACGGAGCAGTGCTCACTATTTTGCCCGGTTGAGCCATAGCCTGACGGAACCACGGTCTTCGCGTGGGATCATAGGTGCTGCTCAACAGGCAGCCAGGATACAATTGAAGTACTCCACTCACGCTCGCTATATAGCGGCGAATGATATGTCCTCGCAATGAACCGCGTGCATCTTGATGACGACGTCGCAACTGAAGCATTGCCTGATATAATACGCTCACCTCGTGCCGTATACGTGGACGCAGGCCAGGATTGGCTATAAGGCCCACCTTCAAATAGGCCAATATCGTGTCCACTTTGGGTAGCTGCGTGCGCGGACGATTATTCTGCAGGAAACCAAATGGCGACTTGAAAGCGGCGGCACTCAGAAAAAGAGTGGGAGCATCTACAAGAAGAGATTCCAATGAAGATACAGATCAACGAAAATAAGTGTCTCCTCTTACCCATGGTGGCCATTTGACGAAAGTATCGACAAGTCCCTGCAGAATTCTGCATTAAGTCCAAACGATGGTACAACAGATCCATCCCATCGCCATAATAAGCCTGCTCGTAGTTATTTATCCCATCCTTCAGATTAATTCTCTGATTCGAAGAGGCATTCCTCAGCGGATCATTTCCATTGCTAACTAGACAGAGGACATAGATACCCCTCACCGATTGCCAGTGATAAGTTCGCTGAATAAGTTGTTTGCCCACGTAAACATTAGTTGTGGCATTGCCCGCATCCTCGTGAAGAAGACGCTCCCTTATCACACTGGCAAAATCGGTGGCATTCTCCAGATAGGCTATGTTCACGGGATACGAAGTCTCTCGTTGTATCAACGGACGTGGAAAGGCAGGATGTGCTAAAGTATTGCCCGTGGAACGTTCCAATAGAAAGGAATAACTGCTACCCAACCTGCTTGATGTGGGTGCCACAACACTAGCATAATTGAGTATGTCCTCAAGAAGATCGGCCAGATACAAATTTACTCCAACCACACCATAAGGAGCAACCGAATAGGTCAGGGATA
Source organism: Drosophila equinoxialis (assembly GCA_018150345.1). Taxonomy (NCBI): domain Eukaryota; kingdom Metazoa; phylum Arthropoda; class Insecta; order Diptera; family Drosophilidae; genus Drosophila; species Drosophila equinoxialis. The sequence goes on from JAECWI010000001.1 coordinate 15,277,378, forward strand.
CCAGAACATCTAAAAGATACATAGAAAAATATTGAAAAAACTATTAAAAGCGGAGATTTTTGAGAAATTACCGCCACTATCCGAGTCCACAGCAGGAGGATGCACTTCTAGCCTGTTCGTTAGAAAGCGTTCGCGAAAGAGTTGTGCGAAGATCTTCGAGCTTATCTGTGGTATCATAGATTCCTCTTGCAGCTTGCTCAAAACGAAGAAACGTCCGGCCAAGTCCTGACCACCGTTTGGCCACCATTGGCTAACATTTATGTCATATTTTGTGTAATTCTGTGAGGCCACATCACTTAGGAATTGCTTCTCGTACATAATCCGTTTCTCATCCAATACCACGGCACAGGTATTAATGATAATGGGAGCCTGTAGCTTAGCCTGACCAGCAGCCAGGACTCGGAGCACAGCCAAGGCATCGGAGAGATTGGTTAGTAATCCTCGTGTTATATAAATAAACTCCACCGGCTGTTCGGCTGTGTTAATCATTTTCGATTTCTCCAAACGTTGTAGCATCTCGAAGGCATACTCAAATCCTAGAGTATGATTGGTAAGTAAGCCAGAACGGGCCACACTCAAATTATTGATATAATTGAGCACTTCGTCCTTGTGGCCACGTGTTGTCCTGTATATCCCATGAGCTGCCTCGGCGGGAAAGGCATCCAAGTACATGAAATCAGCTTCATTTGAAATAGTTATCAAAGAGATTTGATCGCTGTCATCGAGTAATTGTAGTATTTCTTGAAGCAAACCCTTGGTTAGGTCGAACAATTCCCGATTCAGAGCGGAACCAACATCAAGCAAAAGTAGAACAAACTTTTGCTTAATTGCTGAAACATATAGATGACGAAAATGAAGGCCACCAGCAGCTCCATCGGAATTGGAGAGAAAATAGATATGTTTAAAGTGATGGCCACTACTGGGCTTGTTGGAGGATTCATTGCTTTCATCGTTATCCACAAGTCGTCGCCTGACTTGAGTTAGTTGCTCCGTAATGTAATCATTGACAGCCAAGGAACGGCCATTATTTTCATTCAGAAACGATGCATGGTCATTATTTCCATTTTGATAGTTGAGAATTTCAATTTGTTGCTTATTGTAATGCGGGGCCGTGGAAGCAGAGGACGACGAGGCGTGGGAGTTGGAGCCGTCTTCTCCGTAATCTTGCTGACAGTTCTCAATGTGGGTATTTAAATACAGATGCTGCAGTTGTTCTGTGGCCGGTGAGGGCATTTGAATATCTTCCATTTCAAAATCAAACTCACTTTCCACCTCCTCTTCCTCCCCCTCATCATCTTCGTCGTCGTCTTGGTCAACGTAGCTATATTGCAGCACTTTGGTCAAGTTAAAACGAAAGAGATCTCGTAGATCCATTACCAAGTGGCTGGCCTTTTGTAATTTATCGCCCAGTCGCTGACTAAACAATTGCAAATCCTGAGAGCTAAACTGTTGGGCAGTAGGTGCTCCTCCGCCGCCATTTACACTGCTAAAGTGTATGGAATCAAAGATTTCCTGTGGAAAAATAAACCCAATAATTGAACAATGCAATTGCCATTGACCAATTGAATAATTACCTGAATTTTGGATACACGCATCTCCACATTTCGTATGTTTCGCAATTTACTTTCCATTTGGTGGCGCAACTGAATCACATTTTGCTGGTTATGATTGACAGGAACTACTGTTTCACTTGATATCAATGATGAGCTCGATGGGGTCATCAACATGAGGAGCAGCAGCAGCTGCTTCCACAAAATGTCCTTAAGCAGCCACATTGTTCTTGATTTCCACACAGAATCCTTAACCAAGGACACATAATCATTAGATTACCGACATGCCTAAAAATGAGTTGATTAGTTGTAGGTTTCCTTTTCATTGTGGAGCCTTGCTTTGGGGTTGGGGTCCATTTTACTCACGCTGTTGTGTTATTGTGTTTTTCTTTGCGCAGCCCCAATAAAGTGCTGATATTTATTATCCCCCGTTTGCATAAAGTAGCAAAGAACTTTCTTTGCATTCAATTAGGCTAAGCACTTTAGTTTTTAGTCAAGAATTAAAAAAAAAAACACACATTTTCTTACTTTTATACAAATAAATAAAACTAAATGCCAGTCCGAATTCGCTTCATAACAATAACAATAACAACAACAGCGAATTCGCCCATCAACAATCGAGGCACCATCGATATTTATCGAGACACCGTTGTTATCGATTAGGAGTTTGTTTGGTCACTCTGATTACTGGTTTGTCTTATGAAATAAACCATTAAACTTTTTATAAAATTTTTTAAATGTAATTACAAGGAATATCTCTTAAACTAAAGTAATGAACGTAAATTACGTGTTTAAAATTTAATATTAGTAAAATATACTATAATACCTAGCAATGACTGTGCAAAATTTGATCAAGATCGGATGACTATACGACATAGCTCACGAACAGATCGGACGACTGTAACATATAGCTCTCATAGGAACGATCAGTCACATTAGTACCTCTTATTCATGTAAAGCAAATGTTACATATTTAGTTGTATCTTTGCCAATTATTTCTCCATCCGTATCAATGTCATATGCGGCATGGAGATGCCGTTCCAAATAGTCGCGTTGGCGTGCCTCGAATAAACAAACATTATGCCATATTTTTAATATAAAAATGACTGAAAACAGCAAATCCGATTGCAGTTTTGATTGCAGAGTCACCCAAAATGCTAACTAAGGTAAAACTATGAAATTTCAACGGATTATTCGATTAATGTTTAAAGTAATCTTTACTATTTAGTTTATAGTGGTAGCTCTGGCTATGCTGGTGGAAAGTAGAGCATATGCTCCATCCGGCTGGCAACCCAAAATCCCCTTCAATCTTCCCAATGAGTATTTACCGCCAAATTCACGAGGAACTACTGTGGAAATTACTCGGGCACGTGTTGTACCTCTTAATCCATCTGTAAACATCGATGTGACTACACAGAAACCAAGTGACAATGATAGTAGCTTTACTATTATATATCCCGATGAGGAGGATTCATCGACTTCTTCCCCATCTAACATCAAAGAAGGAAGATATTTTATTATCTCTCCAGAGAAGAAGCTTCAACGTGTGATCTATCGCACTCTGCAGAATCAGGATGATGGGAGTGAGGATTTTATAGCTCAGCTGAAGTATTCCACAGTTGGCGAAGTAAATGATCCCATCTATCGATCTAACAATCAAGGACAATTGGAAAGGGTATTAAAGTAGATTCAAATGAAAACTGAAAAATTATTGAAATAAATACTTTTTGGCACTTATTTTTGTGACTTTGTTTTATACAAAAATTGCTTCTTTATTCATTTATTAATATTAAATATACACAAAAAAGAATCTCATATGTTTTTGTTTTCCATTTTCTCATTTTTTGTTTAAAAACTAAATACAATCCTTATTTATATGGGGAATGGTAATGCAATGAAATGCGAATGTGTGTATGCGTGTGTGTGTGTGTATTTTCTTGTAGACTAACACAAAATGAAGTGAGACATGGAACATAGATTGTGGTATGGTTTCGGGGAGGAGGAAAGACAGAACGTTCACTTGTCTATGGCAAAATAACAAATACAATTTGGCAAACGTTCTCCACTAAAAAGAAGGTAGAATAATAAAACGGGCAGAGGGATGGGTAGGGGGAAGTCGAGTGGAGCTGGCTTTGCCCTTAGACCTGATGATTATATGGTTAATACTCGCAATCCAAAGGGTCAAAGCTCATAATGGAAACACTAGAAGGTATCTCTCATTCTTCTCTCCTCCTTCTTATTGGTAGCCATTGAATTTGCCCTGTTGCGCGTTGCTGTCATAGCCACCGCCGTTGCCGCCATTACGACCATTGCCATTGCCATTTCCATTGCCCACTTGCTCATAACGAATAGTTGGACGATAACCATTCTGATCTGCCTCGTATTCCACAATCTGTTTACGACCATCGGGCAGGAGGACATAATAACGACCGATAGCCAAATCACCATCACGGGATTCCATATGACCGAAATCATTGCCCGACTCGTAGTCCTGGACATCGTATTTGAATTCATACTTGGCTGGACCGTATTGCTCCTCATCGTTTTGCTGTCCATAGCCGCCGCCGCCGTTGCCTCCATTCTGTCCTTTGAAAATGGCACCGGTCAAAGCTGGAGCTCCATACTGACTCTGAGGGGCAATAGGGGCACCGTAGCTGTTGCTAGGGGCACCTCCTCCATTTCCACCCGAACGCTGAGGAGGCAAATAGTTGTTCGATGGCGATTGATAGCTCTGTGTGGGTGGCAAATAATTATTCGATGGGGCCTGAGGCGACTGATTAGGTGGCAAGTATTGATTCTGTGGCACTGGTGGTTCCGCATGGGTCCAGGCAGCCAAACAAACTAGCAGAGCAATCGATGTAAAGCACTAGAAAAACGATTGAAAATGTTGTAAGGTTAAGTAGTCTTGCTTCAGTTTTCACTTTCTGCAAGTGCTTCAAAGACGTAACAACAAAATTTATTATCTAAATTTTCAACTTTTTTTCGTGTGTATTTAATCTGTTTTTGAACATGACCGATTCAGAGGAGGGCGCATGGATCCATTGGTTCTGTAAGCAGCGTGGCAATGAGTTCTTTTGTGAGGTGGATGAAGACTATATACATGATAAATTCAATTTAAACTTTCTTGACACGAATGTGAATAACTATCGTTGTGCCCTGGAGGTGATACTTGATCTAAATTCTGGTTCTGGTTCGGATGTCCCCCCTGAAGCCGAATTGGAAGCCTCGGCCGAGAAGTTATATGGCCTCATACATGCTAGATTCATATTGACAAATCGTGGCATTGAACTAATGTTGGATAAGTTTAATAAGGGAATCTTTGGCACTTGTCCGCGTGTCTTTTGTCAGCGTCAACCTGTTTTACCCATTGGTTTGAGTGATATTCCAGGCGAGGAAATGGTACGTTTATTTTGTCCCAAATGCAATGATGTCTATGTCCCGAAATCGGCAAGGCATGCCAATTTGGATGGAGCCTTCTTTGGTACTGGTTTCCCACATATGATGTTCATGGTTAATCCCGATGCAAGACCCAAACGAGCCAAGCAAAAGTTTGTGCCCAGGTAAAGGAGACTCATACTTATCCTCAGACTCGAGGATGATAATGCTTTTATTTCATCTCTTCAGATTGTATGGCTTTAAGATTCATCAATTGGCCTATCGTCCCAATGCCGATGGAGCTCTTTTTAAAGAGCAGCAACAAGATAGTCACTAGACGCTGGATGTCAGCCTTCTTTGAGAGTGTGTAACAAATTTTTTAAACCAAAATGTCAAATTGTATTCCATGTAAAAAACGATTGTCTCATAATTAAGCCAAAGATGTGACTTTTCCTTTTGCATTGTTTTGGTATGTAAATTTTAGTTAGTGGTAATTAGGTCAACTTTTTTATTTTTTTTTTAGTTGAAGCTCATTGAAGTGAAGGGAAAACCTGTGGGAGAATTCTCTTCATTTGCTGACTTCCTTTTGCAACATTTCCGTATTGTTTGCTGTCTAGTTTTTTGTTTTTCTTAATTTATGCAATATTTTCAGTTGTCTCGTTCTTTAGGGCCGTCAATGACTTTCATGCCTCATTGGCCATAAAAAAAGAAATACACAAAATTAGCCAAAATACTACGACGAGTTTACGTGTTCGTTTTGTTTTGTCGCTTTTGTTTGCTTAGTGTTTAGTTTTTTTTTTATCATCTTCTATTCATCTTCATCCATACTTGGGCATGGATTCTTTTTTTTTTATGCCACTTGAAGATACAAAGCGAAAAAAGAGTTCCAAGACTTTTAATTTAATTGCAAAATGACCCAAGACCAGTTAGTATTATCTCTTTTTATGGGTGTGAGAACCCCAAGAGGAACTCGTGTTGCACACAGAATCATGTTCTAGTTCTTAAATATCTTTTACAGTAGCCGTTTTTGTGGGTTCGGCCAAGGAGTGAAATATGAGTTGAAGATTATAAAGTTTATTATGCAAATTAACTAATTTTATGCGGGAGATTTCGTTTGATTAATCACTCTACTGAACTTGACTTTGATTTTAACACACAATTTTGTTGTGTTTTTTCGCCATTTTTTCATGTTTTTTTTTGTTTTGCTGGCTAATACTAATAATGTGTAGTAAAGTAGCATCATTAAATTTGATGAGCTGTTTAAATAATTGATTGATTTAAAAAAAAATTATGAGAAAATATTTTTTTCTGCTTATCATTGTGGCCAACAGTTATTGATGAGAGATCTTTGGCATTAATCATTCGATGATTTGTAACTATATGTTTCACCCAATTCATAATAAATCAAATATTTGTTCAATTTATGTGTTAAATTAACGGAAATTTTACAGCTGCTCAGAAATATTTGAAAAATCTGCCAAAAAATGTCATGACTTTCCACATCTGTTTCGACTTTGGCAAATTAATTAGCGGCAAATTGGTCTTAAAACATTTTTACTCAATATTTCTTGTTGCCATATTGGCCAAAATAGTAACAATTGCTTCAAAGATGACAAACTATTTTACGAATATTGCATAGATTGGGAAATTGGGAAATTTTTTTAGTCAAATTAATGCTACATTTGAGGTCTAGATTCCTAATCGTCTTAAATTTCTCTAAATAGAAACTTTTCAAACCTTTCTAAAATCGAAACCTTTGCATTGAGAAGCGTTTACAATTTTGAAATTACTTATAGCTTCTTTACTTAAAACCGTGGGAGGTTTTAAATTGAAATTGTTTAGCAAGTCTTTAGACAAAAATGGAGTTCATGTTAAGTAATCTAGAGAATATAGAACAATTTTAAATGCATCTTTGGGCTATAAATATTTGAAGAAATTCTGTGCCTTGTAGTTTGAAAAGAGTTAATTTATAGTGTGATTTTTTACTTTGAAATCTTAGCCTTGAATTATAAGTGGAAACTTGGAGAAATCCTTTGATAGATGATTTATTTAGATCATTTTTAAATTTGTTTAATTTAGATTCTTGAAGATACAACTATAGGAAGTTACAAATTCCCATTAAAATTTTGAAAAATGTTTCGCAGACAAGAATAAAAACTGCTTATGTAAAATCAAACTTTTTGATAATGATTTGGCCTAGGAAATGTAATGGACTGCAATTTTTACTATGTTAATTAGTGAAATAGTCAAACTATTACAAAAACTTGATTTATATCCTTTCAAGGCATAATTGGGAAACCTTTTCGAATAACATTCCAAAGTATTTCCAAGTTCTGCAAAATTTGCACTCTAATTTCTGAATATCCTTTATAAACTTGTGCTTAATATTCCCACTATTGCCAGCGTGTGTACATATAAGTATATCCTTTTGATCCTTACACACAACACTAGAAACACACTTAAGACACTGATACTGAAACTTTTACAGTTCATATATATATAATAGTTTATATATATATATATTATATAGATCTAATTCTGTATATACCTTCATTTTGTGTAGTCACTTATTTGAAAATCACACACGAAAACGGTTTTGAACGTTTGGATTCGAACTCGAGATGCGGTTCACTTCCTACGAAGATAGTTGAATGGATTGTGATACTGAAACAATTTCGTAGGCCAGTATTTATATTTGAAAATCAGCTGCAGTCGGCCCCAAACTGATGGCGCAGGCGTCGACGTTGACTTCAAACAAACATACAAGAAAATTGCGCGCCAAAAATTTGTTATTCAGTTAGAAGAGCCATAGCAGCAGCGGCAGCAGCAGCAGCAGCGAAGGCAGCGGCGGTAGCAAAAAGCAACAGACAAAAAAACATTACAAAATAATGCAAAGCTCTCAGCTGAGAGAGAAGCGACCCACACAGTGACTGAGGCGTAAGAGTGGAGAGGGCTCAGAGGGGTCTCTAGTGTTATAGTAAACTAGTTAACTTTAAATTAAAGCGCCAAACATTTGACGAAATCTACGAATCGTCCCGTGGCTCAGTCTTCGTCAAGCGCCTGAAGATGAGCGAACGAACGAACGAACAATAAAAACAAGAAAAAAATAGCTAAATGAGGAGCGGGAGTAAAAGCTCTCAGTCTCTCCTCTTTGCTCTTCTGATCGTGGGGCTCCTTGGGATGCAATGCCATAAACAGTTGTACTTGCTGTTGTTGCCGTTGTTGTTGTCATGTAATAGCAAAAACACTTATTTGTAATGGAATTAGTCATGCAGTTGGCAGAGATGTTAGCGTCGACGTCGCTGCCAACGTCGGCGTCGACGTCGACTGCAAAGTGAGCGGAACCAGCAACGGCAGCCGACAACTGAAGATGCGTGAAGATCTTCAATTTGTGCATTCTTTTTTCCAACCATTTGCTACCTCAGTCTTGTGGAAGAAACAAAAGACTTAAGACACAAACTTGCCTAGGCGATTAGACGAAAAAATAAAAAAATAGTTTTTGTTTTGGATTTTGATTTAAAAGTTCTTCAGCTCTTATTGCAATGTTTTGTAATGTTTAAGCAAAACAAATTAGTTGATTTTTAGTGCGTGGGAGAATTTTCGATTGTTTTGTTTTTGTTTTTGTTTTAGTTTTACACTATATATTTTTTAATGAGCTGAGATTTGCAGTTAATATCCAAGATATGATAGAGCCCAGCGGTTGACATGGGTTTTTCTTCTTGAGTTGTTGTTGTCTTGAGCTGAGTTGTGGTAATGTTTAATTGAATTGTGAACATTACCTAGAAAAATTCAATGAGAAAATCCGAAATTTAAAGTAATTTCGAAAATTTTGCATACAATTTTAGACAGAAGTCAGAAAGGGAGGCATATCCATTGAAAAAAATGTTGTACTAAAAGTTGGAAATTACATTTGAAACTTCTTTGAATGCATTCAAAAGTTTATGAACAATTTTAAAGACTTTCAATATTCAAATTATTAATATTATAGTAAATCTACAACAACAATTTTTTTATTTTTTGCACTAAAAAACTCTTTGGCAATATTTGTTTAGTTTGAAGCCAATCTCAAGAGTCCTTCAATCCATTTTTCATTATTATTCAATTCATTTCAAACAATGGAGGGGAAAAAAATAACAATTGCATCTATACAAAATTGAAAGAAATGGAGCAAATGGGCTTTTGTAATATTTATTTAAACAAAAGGGGCGAAAAAAATACTTGACCAAAATATATATATGTACACACATATATTTCATTATTGCCATATTTATGCAAATGGTGGGCGTAGCATTTATCACGATCGGTAAACATTATGTTTGCCGTTTTTGCTTGTGGTCAAATTTCTTACATTTGAGCAAATGTTTATTCATTATTTTGGCACGAGCTGCTGTGCGACGACTTTCACAAAAAAAAATTTGTTGCTTGAACATAAAGAGCGATATAATTATAATTTAATTGGGTATCAAAATAGGGCAAGTCTAACTGGTCTAGTCTTTCTTCTTCAACCTTGTCAAAAGGTCATACCAAAAGGTTGCCAAGCCTAGAAAGAAGTATTTCCGCCATTATGGAGTATTTATATAGACAAATATTGGATCTCTTTAACTTCTATGGCAATCACTTATGGTTTGTATGTTACTATAGCAACAAAATCAAATTTCAAGAGCCCGCAGATTTGACAGAAGCGGCGAATCACTAACTGATCCTCATGTATTCCATTATCCATCCTTTTTGGGACCTGAATCTGTTAAATGTGGTGTCTCCTCCATCAAGATAAAAAAGTAATGGACTGATAGGACAATGCAGCTCAACTAAAATTCTTTGCTTGATAGGCTTTTGGTCAACTGAAAGTATACTACAGAAGCGACGAAAGGATACGATTTGTATTTATATTAATTACTATTACATGAGAAAATAAAAATTACAAAATGCATTTTGTATGATGTAAGTTATTTCATTTTGCATCATGAGAGGATTCAAAAGTGGACTTTTTGGGGGAACAATAATTAAATGTGTGTAATTGTTGCATTAGATTTGATTTAGATCTGGCGGAGTATAATTACTAATAATTCCTGGTTTTAAATCGTTATTCTCGAGACCACGGAAAGTAATTACCTGTTTTCACAGCCATTTTACCTGGCTAAGTTTGGCAATATGTCTTTAAATAAAAAAACTGTATGGCCAAATGGTCATTAGCCTATAAAAAGACTCAGAGAACTGTTTTCCGATTGAAGAAGGAAAAATGTAACTAACTAATTTTAAATTATTGTCCTAATTTGCCTTCAGTAATCAGAAATTATCATGAGAGTATTAAAATTTTGTTCGATTAGCTGACAAAACATTTCCTCGACTTTTATTTTACCTTCGTTTTCCTAATGATTTCCATTGAACATTTCCTTAAATAATTCAAACAATTTAAGTTTTTGCAAGTAATTTTTTGACCTTGCCTAAAAGCCATTTTGTAATTACACATATGGAAAAAATAAGCAGTCTTCAATTATGTATGTTTTTGTGTGCAAATATGCAAAAATTATAACATAATAAAACAACGAAAAGAAGAACTGAAAAACTGAAATGTAAGCAAAATAATTAAACGAAACTTTACCGCATTCTCTTGAACGAAAAAAAAAATACCATAACGTTAGGCTAATCCGAAGTTTGTATACCCTTGTAAGTTGCTGTGTAACTATTTTTCTATCTTCACATGTCAAAGTCAAAAAGTTTTAACTATAAAGTCAGATTTCCATCTAAGATCGGCAAACTTGCAATGCGGCTCATCTATTATGATATTTTACCATATCTAATTGTAAGTGTGACAACTGAATAAAAACGGTATATAGTAATCCAATCTTGTTGAAACTAGGGACAAACATTTAACATTTAACAATAGAATGAAAAATAACAAAATGATTGAAATAAAGCTTCATATTCTGCCGATCGTTTCTTTGGGAGCTATTTGCTTAGTGGTGCAATCATGAAGGAATTCGGAAGGGATTTTAAAACTTTTATAACGATAATGCCAGCAAGGATATTGCTTCAAGTTTTAATTTTCAACGTATAGATCAAATGGATGATATAGTTCTCCGATAAATAATGTACCCTTTTTTTTGGGAAGGGTACAAAAACACATATTCATATTCAATTGAGGAACGGCACTCCAAACTCAATCTGAAAATCAACTTGAAATTCATTTAAATATTGTTGTTGTTGTTTATTGTGGTTTATTGTTTGTTTGTTATTATTGTTGTTGCTGTTGTTGTTGTTCCAATGTAATCATTTTTCCAGCACATTAAAAAATCATTTAATTTCCTGCATTCAGCTAATTTACATTGAGAGAGGCAAAAGAGTCATACCCCAGGTGATGATGCGCCACAGATAGATGGATAGATAGATAGTTAGATTTCGGTTGTTGGACCTTGGAATGAGGAGGAGGGGGCGAGGTGGGGTAAAAGAGGTATGTGGCATTCGTATCTGTATCTGTAACGTATTTTGAATATTTGTTTTGTAACCTAGAACTGAGCTCTTGATGAGTGGAACATAAACGTATAATTTAAATTAAGCTACAAATAATCATTTTTTTGTTGTTGTTTTTGTTTTGTGATGTGTTGCAACATTTATGGATAGACGTACTCACACACAAACGGACGAACAGACGGACGGGCGGACATAGAATCAATTAAGGCACATATTTTGGTATTTTGTTGTTGTAAATTGCGGCGCACTTCAATCTAGAAGATGTTTACGATGATCGCCATGGCAAAATGTATATAGATACACATACATACATACATATATAGATGGCAGATATATCTAAAGAGATTTGATGCTGCTGCTGTGGGGAGTGAACATGTTGCATTTTTTGAAAGTATTTTTTGGCTTTTTAGCTTTTATTTTGTACGATGATCATGATGATGATGATGATGATTACGATGATGTGTAGAGTGACTGCTGCATTCTTCAGGTTTTTAGTTTTCAGTTATATGTATGTATAATGAAGGTCGCATCGCCTTTTGGCAGAATCAGAGTAAAAGCCAAAAATGAATTGAATGAGATGAGACTGAGATTACGAGGGCAACCTTTGACATTTTCAATTGATGAGTTCAGTTTTTAGTTTGGGAAGGCAGTTTTTTTCAATCTGAATTACTTGGAAAACTTCATTTTTCTTCCTAACTTGAATCAATTACAATTAAAATTAATTTTGTGTAAATCGCAGTCTCGTTTATAAATCCAAAGTTTATATATACATCGAAATTAGAATCCTTTTAACTATGACTATGACGATAAGCTTCTCAATAAAGTCCTTAAGTGAACGTATCTGAATACTAGATGTTGTTTTTGAAATAAAAGTGAATTTAGATTAAATATCCTTCCACAAGTTTTTCAGTCCCCGTGGCCTTCACATCTCAAAATTGCTCATTGAGTGATCTTAGATGTCGAAAATTGATTTCCATGTATTTATCAATTAATCTACAGATGATTATTAAGTTTAACTTATTTTTTTAGGGTCAAATAAATGCAATATGCTATAAAATGTGATGCAATATCTATAAAAAAGTTAATTGATATATGTTAATATATGTATGTACCTACATATGTCATTAAATTTTTTATTGAAATGCAAAAATATTAAAATTTGTATGTTCGAGGTTGTAGATAGAAATCAGAGTACAAATTCTCAACCACTTTAATGTGAACCACCTATGACATTTTGAATGATGATGGAATGGATTCGATCAGCTACCTATCTATCTATCTGTCTATCTCTCTATGTGTATCTTTGCATGTAACTAACTATCTAAAAGAAAAACGCAGCAGTCATCGAGCAGCAGGCAGCATCAGCCTCGAGTGCACTTCATAAAGTAATTACAAAAACCCAAAGACCCAGTCGTTGATTTTTGCTAGGCATCTGCAAATTGCCAAATTAGTTGCTTTTTGAGTGCGCTTCAGCAGCATTAATAATTAAAATGTATGCAGCAATTAAACTTGAACAAAAAACAAAAAAAAAAAACAACAACAAAGAAACAAAAAACATATTTTTGTAGTGCAAAACCCCATTGCATTCTTGGGAGCTTCTCTTCAAGGCAACCAAATAGAAATAGAAAAAAACAACAAAGCCAACCTATACCCATTGGTATATAGAAAAAATGATTGATGTGACTGAGACTCGACTCATTTTCTGACTGGAGTTTAGGTCTAAACATTGCATTTTTGTGTGGAGCTTCTGATTTATTTATAACCCAAGTTGCTGCTGCTGTTGCCCATAAAAATAATTCCCACTACACAAAAGCTGCTGCCAACAAACACAAAGACAACGACCAAAAAAAAGGAGCACAGCAAAAAAAGAACAAAAACATATTTGCCAAAAGCTAAGCCCAACACAAAAACCCAAGGTAAAATCACCAAACACATGGCTTTAAATAGGGTTGCAGGCGTGCCTTTACTTCCCACTCACTCACGAGGCCCCCACAAAGAAATTACAAGCCACGAGATCGAAAGTCTCTTACGCCATTCAGTTGTCCTTGGGTCCTGAAAATCCTAAGCAGATGTCACAAAGTCATCCGAAAAGAACCTTGCTGATTCCAAAGTGTCAACTTCTACAACGTTGTCTTCTATACCCGATGTAGACCAAGGACTTTTTGATGAATTCCATTCCACTCCATTTCAAAATACAGAAATTTGTGTATTCAAAGATTCAAAGATCCCTTGCAATAATATCAAGTTTAAAAGAATTGTAATTCATTAAAAACAATCGTTTTGAATTCACCATTTTATTTTAAATCGCTTTCAGTTCTAAAATTTATATCCATTGCAATTAGCTTTTACCTTATAGTTTTCTAAACCCCCAAGATATGATATAATGATTCGATAGATACACTTTGTTTACCACTTGTTGCTCTGATACTCTAAGATTTTCAGTTGCATCTCCCATACGATATTGTCCCTTGATGGGCACGCTGTCATCTCTAGTTTGGGAGCCCAGATTGAAATGATTTTGTCTGATGGGGGGGTTATTTTCTTAGTTAGGTTCGTAGCTATTGAAAATTTGCCTTTGTTCGGCATATGTGTGTTGCATAACCTGTGACCACATTAGAAGGTGTGCGGCCACCAGAAAAATCAATTGGACTTGGACTTTAGATGCTGCAGCAAAGATGATGTCGATGATGATGCGTGGCATGTTCTGTACAAGTCAGGAAGCCTAATTGAATTTCGCCAGCCAAATGAAAATTGCAGTTCAATGAATGGTTATGGGTCCATTGTCTTGGCCATGGATATACATTCATTTAGATGGGGGGTTATGTTGTATAGCGAAGCTAATCCGCCAATTGCCAAACATGGAGCAAAACTCCATCTGTATATATGTATGTGTGAGTGTGTGTTTGTGTGTATGTGTGTGTGGAGCAACTCGACTTTGTCTCGACGCCACTTGTAAGAACAACTTGAACAACTCTTCTCTGGCTACATCCTCATCATCTTAGCAGCGTGTGTTTCGATGCGTGGGGGTCATCCGATCCGGATCGATCGTTGATGCGGGGCCTACCCACATCAAAATCATCATGCTAAACTCATGCTCTCCAAATCAAAAATTCCATAAAAATAAATCAGCACACATGTTAATGGACCACCAAAAATAATTATTACGATACTTTGCGTACTTTGTGTCAGTCATTGATATATTGATAAACACTTTGATCTAACTTCCGCCTTAACGCCGGCTGAATAAAATCAAGATTTTTCTTCAGATCGAGATCAGGCCACAAAAAGAGCCATTTGTACATCAATAAAAAAAAAACTAAGATAAAAAACAAAATCAAAAAATATGTAGAAAAAAGGTTATGGCACGGCCTCATCCTTAGCTCAGAGCATTGACATTGAAATCCAACAAAGATGAGGCTGAGGCTTTGCCTATGGGCCGTTTCTTTTTTCTTTTTAATTTCAATTGAATTGAACTTTGCTACAGGTACAGTGAGGCAAAATATTCCCCGCTAAGTTGGCACTAGAAATTATAGCAAAATTATTAAAAAAATCTATCTAAACAAAATACACTTGATAGAACTAAAACGTCTTTTATCGGATTTCGTTTGCTAGAACTAAAGCTATTTCCAGGTTGCTTTTCATATTTCACGACTTTATGCCAAGATTAATTGGTTTATGGATATATCTATTCAGTCGATTAAAATTTAATAGGTAACTTAAGTTCTTACTTCAAAAAGAAAACTTGTTGATCTTTCGTTTAGTCACCTAAGATAGTTTTATTTTATATAGATATACCTATTCAGATTGATTAGCCTTTGGAAACATTTTCTAATTAAGACATGTTTAAGTTGTTTATTATATTTATTTTATAGATGACAAAGAACTTTCGTATCCAGTGGGTAAACAATTTCCACATTTCCTTTATATTTGCCCCACTGTAGACAGCTCGATTACTTTTGCTGGTGTTTAAAAGACAATTAAAAAAAAAAACTAAAGAAGAAACAAACAGCCAAAGAAAACCATAAAAAAAGAAGAGCATTAAATAAAGGTAACAACAAACAAACAAAATATGATATAATTTTTGGAATTCAATGTGAAAATGAAACCAAGTCAGAGTTTATCGTCAGCTTCAAGTCCGAATCTGAAAGAGTATGAAACACTTTCGATTTTTCCAGCCAAAATGCTGTGATGATTGTGCAAGAATTTGCAAGAGCCTCAGCCACCGATCCACCAAGATTGTGTCAGTGGGTCGGTCGCTTGGAGCAGGTGAAGCTGCAAAAACTGAAATTGAAACGGAAACTTTTACCAAATAGAACACGTCGCGTTATGGGCATTAATACTGGAAAATTGTGGGAGCCAAGAGTCCCAAGAGGCAGAGCCAGAGTCTCAGCCATGTTATAATTCATGTCATTTGCATGTGGATGGGATTACTGTCGAGCTGGTTGTTAGTGGAGCAACTTCATCAACCAATTCCAAGTCTCTGTCGAGGCTACCATTATCACGAATGCAATATCAATTTAGTGTCTCAATGTTTAGAGTCGATCAATCAGTATCAATCATTATATCACCTGCATTTCGATGTGGTAGCAAATGTCAAGGAGGATTCTTTCTTCTTTGCTTTGTTAAACAATTAATAATAAATAATAAGTCTTCGAAGTGTGTTTTTGATGCCAACAAATTTGTTTGTTTGGTTTTCTGGCTAAAAGCAAAAGCCATCCTCAGAACGGTTTATGCGCTCATTATAATGGCGATAAATCTTTTTTTTTATTGATTCATTAAAGATTTTACTATATAAATATTTGTGCAATGTTTATTTATATTGCCTCTAAGTTGTCTATTAAAAGTTTGCATAATCAAAGTTAAGAATCGAAGGCAAACTAATGAGAGTAAGTCACTTGGGAATTTCCATTTAAGTTAGGAAATTGTTGAGATACTTAACTACACTGGGTGTTATTTTGTTTAGAAAGTAATGAATTTTCAATTTTATTAACTATTATATAGGAGTTCTATTTACCCGACCGAATTGAAACTTGGTTGCTTAACTATAAAAAATGATCTAAATGGCAAATTTGGTAGAGTTACTCGGACTTACTTTTCTTGTAAACATAAAAATTGATCTATGAATAGAAATGTAAACCCATAATAGGAGAAACCACTTCTTAGATAATATAAATAAAAAGCTAAAGTGGATTTCCATCTTTGTTTGCCCTTAAACTTTAAAATATTATCTGTCAAAGATCATCATAATTTTGCTTGCCCGCATAAGCACTTGAAACATAATTTGCACTTGCTTCTTTTTTTTTTTGTTTTATAGATCAAAGTGGAATTTGCTATCTTGATGTTGGATTTCTTCTTTTTGCAAATCAATTTTGAATGTATTGAATATGGCCCCCCCTCCCCTGCCGTCTGGTGCCCTGCGATCATTGGAAGCAATTGTTTCACAAAATTAATTGCTTGGCCTCAAAAGTCAAACGACGGCATCAGTTTTGAATCGGTCAGAGATAGATAGAGAGAGAGAGAGAGAGAGGCAACTAAATATCATACAAATGCTCTTGGCAGCAATTTGTTGTGGTCCTAATTTCATTTTTCAAATTACCAAATTATTGGACCAGAAAAATTGCCAACAATAACCTTGAGAAATCATCGTCAGAGTGACAATAGCAAATACCAAAACATAAATCTTTTGCACTGTAATTAGATTTTAATGCGAATTCCTTTCGGCCTCTTTGGAAAGTCTCTTCGAGCATCGTAAAGTATTTATATATTTAATTTAATTTTTACATTTAACAAAATTTTGTAATTGCAAAAAATTGATGATACCCTCGTTTATGTTGTCTTTGTTTTCTTATCCATATATATTTTTATTTGTTGGCATAAATCAAATCGAAACGCATTGCGAACGTTTCTTCCTTGATTTTTGTGGCTCTTTTGTGGTGGGTGCTCCGTGCTGTGTGGCAGTTATTTTTTGGGTAGTTGTAGTTACTATGTTGTAACGCATCTTTAGATAGAGCTGAGCGCTCTCCTCACGATTCCAAAGACTGGCAAATTTATGATTTTTCTACTGATGTAATAATAATCATGTGCAAAGGCTCAGACGACAGGTGAAAAATTGTTACAATTTGATGGCTTTTCGGCTGTAAGTCACAATAACGTGATGCGGCTTTTGGCTTCATGTGTTGGCTCCATGTGGGTTGTGCTTACAAAATAAATTTGTACGGCTTTAAACTGTTTTCCTATTGTGTGGCTGCTCTTTTTTATTGTTTAGAATGTGGCGATTGAATATACATACTTAAAATTAGTTAGGTGATATAATTAGTAGAGGTTTTATGAAATGAACAGGCAAAAGAGAAGAAAGACATGTCATTAAGGAGACCTTAACGTAGCTAAACTATGCAGTTGAGGCTTACTAGGATTAAGTTACCTTTGTGTAATTACTTAATTTTTCCACAAATTTCATATCTGCTTTAAGCGTAAAATTCTTCAAAACTATTCTCACAGATCCTTCAAAGAATAAATTCAATTTCAAGTTCAGAAAGTTTCAGTTTTAGCTCGTTTTTCTGGATCAGTTTAGTTCTATCCTATATCAACTAGAAATTATCCTTTCTGCCCACTCTTCTAACTTCTCCCATCTAATTCTCTTTAGATTGATTCTTTTTACTGATTTTCTGCAACATTTTGAACAAGTTCCATGGCAAGGTTGAGATACATTTCTGAAGACCTTGTCTTTGCACACTCAATCAACCAACTAACAATGAGTGATATTCAATTGGATTCTGTTTTGTTTGGCCTGCCGTCGACCTTGTGGCCTCAACTCGAAGTCAGAACCCTAAACTTGTTAGCTACTGTGTGAGAAAACGTCAGTTCAACAAATACTTACTAGAACATGGCAAAAACAAAAAGCAACAATGTTGAGCCATTGTCTCTGTCTGGTCTGTCAGAGCCAAGAATGCTTAGTTGAGATAAATTACAAAAAGTTCTCGATTCTCGAGACTCTACTACTCCCCTGTGACACCACCCCCCCCTAAAAACGAAGGCATCTTACCAAAAACCAAAACTCAAATATAAACAAATAAATAATAATAAGAAGAAAAAAGAGAAGTCTGGCCACAAGTGCAGCAGCCTGAGCAGCTCCAAGATGCCAAATGTAACCCAAATTATACGCTGCCTCGTGGTTGAGGCGCCTCTAACGCTTGTGCTCGAGTGGTATGCAACCACCAGCACCAACAACAACACCAACAACACCAACAACAACTACAACAATAAACTCGAAATAACTCTGAGATTTTGAGATTTGAGATCTCAGAGTCATTTGAAAGTATCTATCAAAGCTTCATCTTCGACTAGTAATCAGAAAGATTTGCTTGAATGCAGAGTGGGTGGTTGGGAGGCGAGGAGACTCCACTTTAAATTGCTGCAACACGCAAAGAAGCCAAAGACACAACAACAACAACCAAATATAACGCCAAAGCAGATTAATTATGAGTTGTAGAGTCAAGAATTGCCTACACTTGAAGAAATGAACAAAAAAGTAAATATGCGAAAATCACATTAATGAGTACGTTTTGGCTTATTTACACCTTTTGTTCAGGCACCAAAAGTGGCCCCCATTTGATCTTAAAGAACTAGTAATCCGTTTCTCCAAATGTTCTGTCCAGTAAGCATAGGATAAGAATTTATAAGACATACTAAATGTTCTTTTTACTTTCAAAAAGGTATTTTCCAACTGTGGACATACATACCTACAAAACAGAATTAGTATCTTCTATTCTATTCCGGTCTATACATATTGGTTACAGATATGAACAAAAGCATATAACGCTAGGAACTTCCTGGCTGCTATATTTATAGTTCCATTGATAGTTTTATTTAAATTTAATTTCGAAGCAATAAAGTTAAATATCTGATCTACGTACTAAGTATGTATATGAGTTCTTTAGTTTTTCTAGGTTAATGGAAGATTTGTTCCCATAAGCCTTGTTTGGGTTTAAAAATTGGTAGCTTCAGTTGAGTGAAGCCATTTCATTTAAGAACAATTTTAGCATTTTTGGTTGTTAATTTCTCCGAGTGTAAAAGGAAGCTTAGGAAGCAGTCAAAGGCGAATGTGATGACGGGCTCTGCTTCTGCTGCTGCCGCTGCCTCTGTTGTTGCTTTCTGAAGTTTGTTGTGGGGGAAACAGAGATTTATTTTTAGAGTTTTTTTTTGTCAAATTTTTTTCCATATTTTTTGAAGTGTTTGACATATGATTTTTGCGACTTTTCGACTTTGAGTTTGCAGAATTTTCGTAATGATGAGCGCCTTAAAAATATCTTTAATTTTTTTTCTCTTGGCTATTGCGAAAAAAAGACACATGTCTGCGGTTTTTCGTTCGTTCTTTCACAACCTGTGTTTGTCGGATTTTCCACCTGCCACATTGAGAATTGTAAGACGATGGAAAATCAATGAACATAAATTAGATTAGAGCGAATTGCCAGTTAATACCTTGGGCACTAAATAGCAGTTTAATTGGTAGGTACCCATCCCGTCTTCCCTCCCCTCCGCATGAATGGCAAAGATGAAGCTAACAATGGCAATGATTTGGTGGCAATTGAATTTGGGATTTCATTGGATTGGATTAGATACGTTTCGATAGGATTGCTTTTTCGATTAGTGGTCTTGGTAATATTGTGAAATTGGTTTGTGGGGGTAAGAGGAAGTGTTGAAGCTGATGGAATGATGTGGCAGAAAGAACTAAGCAAAGTTTTTAAATATTTTATGACTGAAGAATTTCATCAGAGCAGATTGTTAGATAAAGAAATAGAAAGAGATTGTTATTTCATATGAGTTGATACAATTGGCATTAATTAAGATCAGATATAATTGAGTGCACATTGTTCTTCATAAATTTCAGTTAACCTTCTGATCGGTTTCTCCATGTAAAACTCTATATGACGATCTTTGTAAAATAAATCAACTGAGTCTAGTTTCAAGTTTAAGCAAGAATGTTCTCAAAAGAGTCTTCTTTTCATGACTTCTTTCTAGATTCTAAAATGATGCAAGTGTATCATATTTTTAAGCCACGTCAATCAAAACTTATTTCTTAAGTTTTATTGTATTCTTGTTCAGAAATTTTCTGGTTTTATCGATCTTAGTAAGTTAGTTAGTTAGTGAAAATGTTTGCTATTTTTATAACCTTTCCCAAGAATAATTCCTCATTAGAGTAATTTAAAATCGATCAATGAATTTAAGATCCTAAGACAAGCTTTTACGCAATCTTAGATGGAAAATAGCATTAAAAGCTTGTTTTTGAAGGGAAATTGGTCTCAGAGAGATCATTTGATCATTGCATGAATGTATTCAAATTGCATTTAAATGAAATTAAGGATAGTAAACATACTTTAAAACTTCTTATACTTTGCGTCAACAAACTCCCAAAAGCTGCTTTACTAAACTAGAAACTCTGATTAAATTAAAAACTAAATATATAAAAATCCCATTCCTAGACCAAAGACAAACCAAAGAGAGAGTAAACGACACAAATTTGCACATTTGCTAAACATTTTGGTGACCTACTAAGCCAAAATTGAAACTAATCTGAACCACAAAAAACAAAAGCAGCAAAATAAGACAATCTCAAATTAACAATTAGTTGGTCATAAATTGTTAGTTAATTACATCATCACCCATTGGAGATTACCTAATTACATACAATTGGTTGGAACTGATTTTTGTGTTTGGGGTAAATTACTTTTTGCAGGTGGGAGGTGTCCCTACACCAAAGAGGTTACAACAAAAACTACATATATATGTATATATATCTCATTCTCTAAAAGTCGATCTCAGTGTGTTAGGAGATCTTTATGACATCCGTCATCGATGGAGACGATGTGGATTGACTTTCTAGCTCCACAATTTGTTTTTCTGTCTTCTTCTCATCCATATTCGCTCTCTTTTCAAGTAGCTTTTATGCTGCGTAATCGCGTTGTCTGAGGGGGAGGGGGAAAACATCTGAAGTATCATAAACATTCACTTTTATCTAAGGCAAACTGCAGTCACCCGAAATTTCCTATTGCTACTTGATACACTTTTGGTTTCTCACTCTTTATTTACCCAACTTTTTTCGTTGTTGACAAGGTCACCTTTTTTTGGTTTGATTTGACAATTTGTTTACTTTTCGGTTTATGCAATAAACAAAATATATATCAAACAAATTGGTAAGGGTAATTGAAGTTAAAGCCACTGCACAGAATGCAGTCCCCTCTCTGTCAACCTTCGATCTACAGAGACTCTCTTGGAGTCATCTTTCTCGATGATTTCTTCGGACAAATTATCAAATTGAAACGGAGGCGCCGCCAGCTCCAATCCATCTTCAAGTGGATACAAAAGAAGAGAGACAAAAAAACTATATATAGATAGATAGATAGATACTTCAAATTGTGTAAATACTTACGATTAATTACATTGGCGTTCAATGGGCTTGATGAGAAAAATTTCTGCTGGCCTTTGTCCGCTCATAATAAACCGTTAAATGGGGCCAGTCTTTTTTTCCTTTTTTTGGTGGGGGGCTGGCAGCATCCCATCGCTTAACCAACCACATCAAAAAGTAGCGCCAAATCAGCAAAAAAAATAAAAAGAAGAAAAAAAACATAATGCCAAAAAAGTTTCTGTATCTTTTTGAGTATCTCAATTTCTGGCCTCTGGGCTTGGATTTTTGGTTTCTTTTTTTTGGTGCTTCCACACAAAAAAGTGATCTCAAAGAGGAGGAATCCATATAGTTGGCCAAAAAAAATATTAGACGGGGAGGGGAGGGGAGGGTCTTAGGCGTCAATATGCAAATTGGCAAGTGTTTGATTAATCGCCTATGAAAAGCAATTAATTATAATAATTTATGCAAATGGACACAAGCGTGGCCAAAAAGGGGGGTAACCTTCCATACCCCCCTTCTTACCCTCTTTAACGAAGGAAGTGTGGCTTATAATATTATATATCTAAGTATGTATAAATATGTATAGGTAGGGCTAACTATATAGCTTTTGGGCTAACGCTCCTTTTTTTGTATCGAGTCCAGAAGAAATCAATGCCCAATTCGGCTCAATATTGTCAAATACTTTTTTAAATATTCTCAAATTTGTCCTTCACTTTTTGAGAATATGTTGAGTCAAAAATGGTTCATGTTAATTTCTGTCATTTTTTGATTTAATTCTCTTATTAACATGATCAACTTATTGAAAAATTAACTATTAAGCCTAGTTTACTAAGAAGACCAATTTCAAATATTAAAAACTTGCGAATTGGAATAATCATTTGAGTAATTTGAAAGAAAAGTTAATATTTAGAGATAATTATTTGATACCTAATGACATGAGGACTTGCTTTAGCAGTTCCCTAAAGTATGCTACGAAAAACAAAACAGCTATCAATAACCCAAATAATAAATACATACTTATGCATGTAAAAGAAAAGTGAGTAATGAAATATAACTTCTAATTGAATTCTAATGGCTAATTAAAGCAATTGGTAGCAGGGCCAAAGTAATGGAACGGGTCCGGATCTTATAAAACACATGATATACACAGTTAAAAAGTGCAAAGAGCATTTCTGCGGTTATATGTTGTTAAAAAGAGTTAAGTAAGTTTCTTTTTTCAAAAGGTTCTGATTTCAAATCTGTAAAACCTCGAACCTGGCAGAATATTCCTTCCCTGATGCTAAAATGTCTTCCAGTCCCCTTTATATGCTTATATTCCGCCTACGCCCATTGTTGGATAGCCTTGTTTAAGGGGGTTAATGTCAGGGTTAGGTCAAGAACATTCCTATCGCAAATTGGATAAGCCAATTTAACCCTAAATGAACTGTCTCGTAAACGGCACAAATCCGTATGAACATAATTTGATATTCATAAAGCAATTTCAAGATGCTGTTGTTGTTGCTGCTCCCACACACAAACACACACAACTTGCAACAACCATTAATTGTTTAAGAGTTAGTTGCCTAACAATCTTATTGCTCATCTGCTTGACCAGCCCCCCTCATGGCCCCACTCCCATTTTTAACCCATTGCATTCATTCACACAGTTAAGTTAATGTGGTTTTTATTTAAATTTTGTTTTTTCGTTAGTTGCACTTAGCTCTTAACTGGCGGCGAATTCTTAGCAACAATTTGCTGCTCCAATTAAATCTTCTTCGGAGTTGAAATCGTTTGAGTTGAAGATGGAGTTGGAGTTGTACATTAATCATGCGGTGATTTATGGCGCCCACGTCTCGATGTCGACGCATGAGCTCACGTTTTCCCCCTTTCAGCTTGCCCCATCAGCGGCAGCGGCAAGTGGCAAGTGGCTCGCGTGTGGGCAGTCCACCTCCTCCTCCTTCCCTTCCAAGTGTTGCAGCAGTAGCAGTTTAAGAAGCATGAGGAAATCCAATGCTGATGAAGCAAGCAGCAACGACAAATTGTTGCTGTGGGCGTTAGCAACAGTTCCGTTTGGGTTTCTCACCTTTGTGCCCAGGTGTCAACCAGAAATTCCATACAGCATGAAGAGATTTCGGTGGCAGATGAGTTTATTATTATTAAACATCAGAAGCCAGCTGCCGGTGCTCTAACCTGTCAGTTGCAGACGGGAGGAGGGCAGCTGTAGATCAGACGGGGGCATGAACAACATGTTGAGTGTTTTAATTACAGCTTCTACGAGTTGTAATCGCTGTCGGTGTCGGTTTCGGAGTCACTGCATCCGCTTTAAGTATATAAATACAAGCAACTGTATTTGATTTACGCATTGGCCATTAGGAGTATCTTGAATTCCTTCTCTGTCCCGTCTCTGCCCCTCTGTGTCTTCAAATGTCAAAAGGTTAATTGGATTGTGGCAACGGCAACAGCGACAGCCACTGGCCAACCGGAGCTAAGAATCTTCCTCCAATGTGCCGCAGAAGAATGTGAATGGAGTTGATCTTGGAGTTGTAGATGCAATTGCAGTTGCAGTTGCAGTTTGGGGTATTAATTAAATGATATTGAGCATGGCTAAGTGTGGATAGTTTCTCTTCTTGTCTTAAATTAGCAACCAAAACCAATTGCAATGATTGATATACAAGTTGATAGTATGTATAATTTTATTAACTTTTTAGTAAGCTTTTTCAAATGGCATAAAATGGCTTTCGCTTTCTTTCAATTGAGCAGCACTTTAACATTTTATTATGTTATATTATTATTTATTTTAGATTTGTTTGTGTTTTATGGTTTTAAGGATAATATGGAACTGTTTTCTCCAATATCTAGAACCAAGATCGAATGGACTTTTCTATTTAATGCAGCTAGTCTTCTTTGATGTCCCAGTGAAAACTCAAAAAGTTCTAATATCTAATCTTTGGGTTTCTTACTGAACTTCAAGAAGGGTATCCCATCTAATCTGAGTATCCAGAAAAAGGCGTGTCAGACACTCTAATGAAGTGACTTTAATTTGATTTAATCATCGGGCGATTCACAAAATTGTTTAGGAAAAAAACTTCTTTCCGTCTGTTTTAGCTTTAGTGGATGAGTTCATTTGGCGCATTTGACAGGCGACAGCCTGGGAATTCGGTCCGGTGATATTTTGATTGATGACAGTGCTCACCAAAAAAATGTATTCACGCATACAAATGCACACACACATACACAGAAATCGGCAGCATCACACATTGAATTATCATCGCGCTCTATCGGTTTTAGCAGATTTCTACGAGGGTATGTTGAAAAGTATGTGGATTATTTGTATATCAAATTATGTAGGTATATTAATAAAAAATTTAGGCTCCTGTCATTTCCTATTGTCCAGATATTCCTATTGTTTAGATGAAGGATGTACCTCAAGAAGGTTCTGGTCGTCCTGATAGATCCTCAAAAAGCTTTCTGGGAAAATTTGGAACTTTACCACAAACTTCGATTTGTCGATTCGTCGGACTTTGGCCTAACTGATGAGTAATCACTCTTCTTTTTATCCAACGGGGAATCGTTCTAAGTATATCTCCAATTCCTATTTTATGAGATTACTTTTCAGTTCACCTTCGCCAAGAATCAGTCATCATTGGTTGTGGTTATGGTTATGCATTTGCTTTGAAGTTCAGTTAAGTTAAGTGACAGCTGTTGTTGTGGCAGATACACCTACCTATGTACCTACCTGCCTGCCTGCCCACCTACCTGGGTAACATCCTCAGCAACTCCCTGCCCCTCTGCAAGCACCTATCAAATTCAAAGTTTTAGTTTTGTTACAGTCTCTCGATCCCCCTTCAAATTTGAAGTCGATTAAAATTCCTCAAAATGTTGAATGTTAATCGCTCATTGTTTTTGTTTTTCATCTACGCTTTTTTTGTTTTTTGAGGAGGCGCACAAATTAAATTGTTTTGCTTGTTGTTGTAAATTTGACATATAACAGCTGCTGTTGTTGCATTTGTTGTTGTTGTGTTGTCGTCTTTCAAGCTGCCGCCAAACAGCTGAGTGCATTTTGACATTTTTTTTGCAGCACTTTTAATTGCATTTTTTCTTCTTAAAGGGGGCTTGATGGCAGATCAAACTTGGACAAGTTAATTAAATCTTAAAAAGAAATACAAACATGATTTAATTTACACAAAGTCGACGTACTAAACAAACGAAAAGTCTTCACCCTCAAATTATGAGACAATTTTCTCTACAAGTATATAAAAAACAATTTTATATATGTAAGACATAAGAAAAATTCATTTACATGGAAAGTAGAAAAGTACGTTGCACCAGTTTTTTGTTTATAGAGATTAGAATGTTGGTTGGAATGGTTTTTGATTGATACGATCAGATCAGTATACACCATTGCCATATTGTTTGATTTTCAGCAAATCGCAGGAGAATTGAAACAGTTGTTCGCACTTGGCCGGCTTCTTGGCATCGCTGTGGAAGGGTCCTTTGCCTCCGTTACTCAGATAAGTGCCACCCTGTCCCTCAATTGAGGGATCTATGGCGGCGAATACCACAGTGCGTGATCCTCTTTCGGGGGTCTTGAAGAACAGCTTCTTAAATAATGGCACAGAGGTGGTGGCCGAATGTTCAAACAGATCTGTATCCACAATGCCCGGATGCACAACATTGACCTGGACATGAGCTTTCTCCGCATCGAGCAGTGTCTGCAGGTGACGTGTGAACAAAATTTGAGCCAACTTCGATTGGCTGTATGCAGTGCCAGGATAATAATGTTTTCTGCAAAGCAAAAACAATGAAATTAAATGTTTGCAAAATCAAAATGTTATCCTTATTTACTTACGTTCCATTGATATCCTTGTAGTTAATGCGTCCAATAAGGTTTACACAGGAACTAACATTTACAATACGTGAATTTCTGCCAGCCTTGCCACCAGCTCTCAGTTGAGGCAATAATAAATGTGTTAGCAGGAAATGACCCAAGAAATTGGTAGCAAAATGCGATTCATAGCCATCGGCGGTTAGTTTGAAGGGAGCAAACATAATGCCAGCATTATTCAATAGTAAATCAATTTTCTGATATTTATCTTTGATGAGTTGTGCAAAAGCCTGAACAGATTTCAAGTCACCCACATCGAGTTGTTCGCAAATGAGTTTGCCCTTCGTTTCACTTAAATCGACGACACCTGCGACGGCAGCTTTGGCACTGCGAGGATCACGTACGCCTAAAGTGAGAAAAATGTGAACAAATTAATACATTAATCAAAGTTATTGTAGAAATCTAACCAAAAACATTCTAAACATTCCTCAGTTTATGTCATTACCAAGTTCTACTGTTCTCTACTTAATTATTGAATTAAAAACACATTTTATAAACATTAAATTATAAAACAACTCAATTAAAAATGCACTCAATTCGGAAAAAGCTTTGACTCATTTGACTATTAAAGTTTCAGCGAGAGCTGTTGCCTACTTTTAGGCAGCATTAATTAAGTGAAATTTTGAATTCGTTTCTAATCTCATTTAATAATAACGACCAGGAAAGTGTAGTCTGACACATTGAGAATAACTATGCACATGTCGAAGCATTGACTTCTTTGCCAGATTGATTCCCACCATTTGACTATTCCGGACACGTGCACATCGTTGAATGTCTCTGGAATATGTAATTAAATTCACCCTCAACCCACCATCTCTACGTTCAGCATTAATTTATAGCCAGAGTCTAAAACAAGTTTCAAACCTTAAACAAAGTTCAATTGGTCAATAGTCACACACACACACACACACACACACACACACAGAGGGACACAACAATTACTTACCCATTATGACTGTCATATCGCAAGCCAACAGCTTCTCTACAATTCGCAATCCGATGCCACGATTACCGCCAGTGATGACAGCAATTCGATCCGGTTGTTTATAAAGTGCTTACAAAAATATATTCAAATTTGTAACCATTAGTTGTTAAGCATATAATAAATATATATAAATACTTACCCACACGATCTCGTGCCGCATATTGTGCATCGTGTATGAGTCCTATAATGCCAAGATATTGATAACGAAACTCTGTCTTCCACTCAAACCAGGATTTGGGAAATTCTTTGGTTGTCTTCGAGAAAAGAAATGCAGCTAGCAACAATGCTATGAAAAGTAACCAAAAAATAGCAAAAAACATCGTTTTGTCGTTTCAACAAACGGTGGAACTCTGAAATGTAAATAGAAGATAAGAATTTTGAGCTACGTATGTGGGCAAAGGTCTAATCACTGATAAGGGAACTACTTCGATTTGTCTGGTACACCAAATCCCCTCACATATTTCAGAAGAACGATTACCCACAACACACACATGAGCAGGGCAATTACCAACATTTACCGACTCAACGCCAGATGATGAGTGCACTTTTGCGACACTTGAACTGAGTCAGCACGATTTCCCTGTGCTCTACCGGTGAGGGCATAAATTGGAGTACACTGAATAAATGAATCAGTTTGATGAGGCAAAATATAAAAAACTCTTGTTAGATCTATTATTCAAAATTAGATTACAAAATTCGAAAAGAATAGATGTCAAAATACGGGCAAACTACAGTCGATCGATGAGGAACATTTTAGTTACAGTAGGCTCAAAAAGTTTGTTAATAGTGTTTTATTAAAATGTGATTTGCCTGATTGTCTATTACATACTTTAAGGGAAAAATTAACCCCAATATGCAGCCCTAGATCTGTCATTGACTTAACCCATAAAGATATCTGAATTAACCTATACAAACTATCATCTAAATAAGCCTTAAATTAAAATTCTAACCAAAAAACTATGAATAAGAGATCCCAAAATCGATTTTTATACATATAGAAAACCTTTAACTCATAAAATCTGAACCTCCAATAAATTTCGACAAAAACAAGCTTTGATAAATGGCAAACGATTAGTTATTTTGATTATATTTTATGGGACTATTATTAATCTTTCCTTATGTTTCAGTAGGTAAACGATAGGTCATACTTAAGAGTATTCAATATTCGTCAACTATTGATCGTTTAGTGTGCGTTTTATTTCGGTTTTACTTAGCTCAGGTCTTTGTGAATATTTGCCAAGCAATTCGAACTCAACCAACTGCGTTAATATATTTTGCAAATTGACTTTGTAAAAGCCAAAACGCTGCACTTTGCCTGCATTTTATGTTGTCCAAGCTAATTAGCCTAACGCTATTAAATTAAAATAATTACTCTTAACAAAACTTAACTGAAAAGTAGGGAAAAACAAAAAGCGACAGAACTCGTAAAATGCAAATTAAAAAAAAAACTAACAAATAAGCCAACAAACACCAAGGAATGAAAGTTGAGAAGAAGACTAAACGAAATGATCGGGGCCAACAAAGTAGAAGATATGTAGAAACCACAAACACAGAAACTCACTCACGATCGCATATATATTTGGCTGGTCTGGGACTCGAAGTAAGTGGAAGTAGCATAGATATATAGAGACGGAGTCAACAGGCAGGTGCGAAGACCTGACTATGCCATGAGCTTGGCTATGAGAATGGGTTACGGCAATGCTCGGGTCTCTGTTTGCCAACTCTTTTGGCTTCCGTCAACAAAAAAAAAGAAGATGAAGAAAATAAACTAAACCCTAAGCTTAGCAGTATTTCTTATACCCTTTGCAAAGAGAGGTGTGTATTGATTATATTTTAATCAAGTTCTAAATACAATGATAGTCTGCTTTGAGTTTTCAATTAAAGGGTTACACTATAACTAGCAGAGGCAGATTTTTCTCAGGCCATTCTGATGAGCCGAATGGAAACGATCTGGCTTAATTGCTATAAACGTTTGATTCCTAAAATCGAATGCCATTATTTATCTTTTAGATTCTTGAATTTGATATTAGTTTTATAACTTGTAGAGTTGAAATCTTGACAAATTGTTTAATATCATAAAAGTTTTTGTGAATTGAAAACTATTTCAAAAATATTTCTCAACCAACGACACTATAACGACCATATACAATTCTTCTCTACAGGACCGAATTTATCTAAATCCGAGATCTATATAAGATAAATAACGCTCTTGGTCTATTCTCTTGTAAGTGTGCAAAAACTTCGGTGCAGACGAACTTGGCTTTTGGCCCTAGAAACTTTTTTGAAATTTTTGGATTTTGTCTTTATAAACTTTCTATTTCTTTTGTTGTTGTTGCTGTTGCCGCTTCTTCTTTTTGGCCATGCTATTTGAAATGCAATGCACAAGAAATGCTCCTCATGAAAAATCTTCGAACAGCCATGCAACAACAAGAAGGTAGAAACTTTATTTTGACACCCTTTTCCGTTAATTCAATTGTACTTCTTTCGGTTGCAATTTCAATCACGATTTCATTTATTTATTTATTTACAAACCCCAAAAATTAATGACAAAAGTAAGAAACCGGTTCTCGAAAAAACCGTCAGCGCCCTTTGCGGAAGACACAACCGCACGACGAGAAATTCAAAAGCAAACTAACAAATTCAAAAAAACACAAAACAAATGTGAATAATATATTGGTAGAGGGGGGAGTATAATATAACGTTAGTTTAAAGAACTTGATTTTGTTGTTGTTGTTATTATTGTTGTTCGAACAGGTGTCAATTGGTTAGCCGGCAGAGGAACACAATTGCTGTTTGTGTTGTTACCGAGTTTTGATTGTTCAATTATCACAATTTGTAGATACACATAATTGTGGTAAATTAACTCTACCTTAGATCACAATTGTTTAAACTTTTAATTTAATTCACAAAATTAAAGTGGCGGCGGCGGCAACATCAGCTGATTAATTTCGATAACATTTTATCGTTACCTTTAAGTGGAATTGGCCGTTACCAGCAGGAATATTTATCGATGATATCGTCCATAAAATTTCGTTTAAAATATTAAGGCGGATTAAGTGGCTGCCGTCCTTTTCAATTTAGCAGATTGGTTTTATTCATGGATCAGCATGGTGATTTGCCAAAAACTTAAAAAAAAAAAAGTTCCAATTTCAAATACGCTGTTGCTGGGACTGTTTTAAAGAAAAGTCAAGTTTGACAGTATTACCCCCACAAAATGTTTAAAATCGTTGATTTTATTGACGAAAAGCAAAACAAGAAGGCACCAGCTCACAACTACGAAATATTTAGTTAAATGCTCCGCTGTGATGTTTGTTGGGTAATTTCTACTTAACAGACAGAGATTTTACAGCTGTTAAATGACTGTGATTTCTTTTCGCTTAGTTTCGATAAGAGTTTATCGATAATGCAAGTGGACTTGCTTCATTCCGAGTTAACAATTTAGCAAGAAAAAAAACTTAAAATTATTAAACAACGGAGGGTCTTGGTGAACAGAAGTAAAAAATTGTGTTCAATATTAATTATTAATTCAACTAGTTTAGAGTGCTAAGTTAAAAGTAATTAAATACAACTGAGACGCAAAAGCAAAACAATAATTTTCTTTGCGGCGCAATTCTAAGTGGTAAGAAAACATTAACTTGCATTAATTCACATCAATTGTTTAAACTAATTGCGTCATGTATTATCATCATCTGTAAATTCTTTCTCGATTGCAAGTGGTACAAGTTTACCAATTTATATTTCTTCCCTCTTTCCAATTTTCATCTTTCTTAGCATCATTCTATTTATTGTCCAGAATTTTCCCGCATTTTCTATTGTTTTGGACCCTTGTTCGTTTCTTTTGTTTAGATGTTGTTGTTTTTCCCCATTTTTATTGCGCTGTTTGCTTTGCTTGTCTGCTATTTGGTTACCTCTTGTTTTTTCTTTGTGTTGACCTATTTTTACTTTACACTGCCATTCTCACTCACTCTCTCTGTTTCTCTATTTCTCATCTATTCTCTTATCAATTGTTTTTGTATTTTCTGGTTTAAGTGATTCACCTTCAAATACATACATATATGTACATATGATGAAAACCAGTTTTGGCCCTCAAACTTGGCCATAAAAAAATTAATAAACTTGAAAATTACAACAATTTATCTCAAAAATTGGCAATAGAGAAGAGAAAAAAATTACTGAGAAAAATAAACATGGCAGACGCCTCTAAAAAGCGAATGTCCGATAAGATAACGGCATTTTGATTCGATCTCGAAAGTTTGGCCCGCTTGGAGGAGGAAAAGAAAAAGGCATAAAGAGTTGAATATCTGCAAACTAACTCAACAGCTGTTCGAATTGTTTATATCTTCTCTTCCACTTGTTGAATTTCACAAGCTTTAGTTATTGTTGTTTTTTTTGTATTTTTTTTTTCTTATTGTATTTACTTACTCAACAATAGCAACAAAGCAATTTAAAAATTCGAATGTAGATTTGGGAAGTACCCTGTAACGGTATCCTATTTAGTCGCCGTATTTTAATTTAATCACTTTTTTTTTCTAAAAAGACTCCCTTATTTTAAATATTAATTACTAAAGCAAAAAATATACTCGGCTATCAATTTGTTCCTTTCGGTAATAATATTTTGCGAATAAGTTTCATCCCTTTAGTTATAATTAAAGCATCATCTAAATTAAGCATCTTTTTGACCACTAAGCTTAAACCTTTTGGGCTTAAAATGACCAATTGAATGATTTAAGAAAATATTAAGATTGGTGAACAATTAAGGGAGTCATCTAGCTCATCACTTTAAGCCTAGTTTATAGGGTATGCGACAAAAAAGACCTGTTCTCTGTGCTTTGGAACAAATAAAAGCTTAGGTCAGCGCTCGTATCAATCACGTGTCTGGAATTTCAAGCGTTATTAAATTGAAGCTAAAATCAAATGTTTTATATTTCAGATACGACAACAAAATGCGTTTTGCCTTGATTACCCTATTGGTAGCCCTGGTGGCTATGACCCAGGCGGTGTCCTTTTCCGAACTCGTGAGGGAAGAATGGAATACCTTCAAGGTAAGTCGGAAATCCGAGTCAAACAGATGTTTTATTTGTTGATGACTCTCTGGCGATGATTCAAAGAGAATATTCTTTTGTTTTGGATAAACATTCTTTGAGTTAATATTGTTTTTTATATTGTTGATCAGGGATTCGATTTCTGTTTACGCTGAGTCACTAATCAATTGCAAAGAAAGCGAGTGCAGTGGACCTAGATGGTAGATAAGAGTAGAGCCTAGATTTAAACAAGTCACATGCCGCCACCAGATCACATGAATGACGACGAGCCGCCTGATTTCAATTTCTTCTTCTTTTGTGTACATGTCGCAGCTTAGCTCCCAATTGATAAGCCTGGTCTGCCCAGCGGCACTGGGCCACTGATAAGGTGCAATGGTTAAAACCCAAATGCAATGCAAGAGGAAGCCAAAGCCATTTCCTAAACATCATCACTCTTATTGTTCGTGCCAAGCTCTGACTGTTGCACTGACTCACACTTTCTGCAAATTCTTCTTTGCTGCTATTTTTCGTTCTTTGTGGTAAAAAAAAAAACACAAATTGCGTTGCTTTTCGTTTTTAGTTTGAGCGACTTATCAGTGTCATTATAAATCTATTGGGAATATGGCCGAGTTTATGTTTCTATTTTTGTGTCTGGCTGAACAGAGCCTCCTATTAAAGACATATATGTACATATATATTTGCGATTGTTTTTCGCTTATCAGTCAATTTGAAAAGGTTTCTTTTTAGATTCATTAAACACAGCAAAATAAGCCCTTCTATATAGACTAAAGAGAGCTTTTGGAATTGGCATGACACAAGCCATTAAACATTCATTAGGGGGCGTATTATTGTTTCAACAGAAAAAACACACAAAACTAGATCTTGCATGTGTGATAAATTGTCATTATTTATTATACTAGATATAAATGATGTTTTATATTTTTAAATTTCCCCTCAATTCGCCATGTACCATAAATTCTTAATAATATTCAATAATGTTTAAATGACAAGTCAAGTTTTTTATATATGTATATACATATTTTAGTTTCTTTTATTTTCTTAATCCATAATAATGTACAATATTATTAAAATCTTGTAAAACCCGGGGAATTTACAAACCATTTTACTTATATTTCGATTTTCATAACATTTGCTTTTCATAAATCCATATTTATGATTAATATTCTAATATAAACATTAATGGTTTAATATTTGTAAACCCCAGAGGAGACAAATAATCTAAAATGTTACATATGTAAACGTACGTCAATTGATAGTTAACATCTATTTAACCCCTTGAATTTTAAAAGCCAACTCAAATGCAAAGTTTAAATTTGTCTAACATTGTTATCATGGAATGTTTGAAATATTTGTAACGGTTTTCTAGACAACTCTGTGGCAATACTCTGGTCACACTTTGAACACCCATATTGCCAGTGCTGCCCATAAATTCCAAAGTGCCTCAATGAAACGGGAACGCGCGCGCAATTTCAAAATATTTCATTGATAAGTTCTCTTGTGATAGTGGGTCTTTGTGCGATTGTGAGTGCAGTCCAAAGTGCTTCATCAGCATTATTTCAACGAATTGAACTTTATATTATATTTGCATAATTAACTGAGTTGTTGGCCCCTTCATCAACACATTTTACAGACAGTCAGTCACTCGCTTGATTTGATAAGCCAACTAACCTCCCCTTCCCCCTCCCCCACACACACCACCGGGCGACAAATGCGTTTTATTTTGCGATAGTTTTTATGAAACGCGTTCGTTCTGACGGGGGGGTCGCGTTTTTCAGAAGTGGCGTGTGACTTTGCTTCTAGTGCCTTATCAAATGTTTGTTTATGCCGAAAACGAAAAAAACAATTTGAAAGCTTTAAGTTTTCGAAAGCTGAGAGAGCGGCAGAGACAAGTGCACGAAAAAATCAGCGCAGAAAAACAAGCAAGTGCTGACTTGCAAAACTTTTAAAATTCATGATGTTAAAGAAATATTTTTTGGACGTGCTGCTCTTGCAATTATGCGAACAACTGGTTCAGTTCGATATCTACACCTACCTACACCAATGCCAAAACCGCCTCTCCTATGTACAAAAGCATAAACATAAATCAGAGGAGTTCTTTTTCAAATAAAACCGGTTAATTTTCAATACGCCTGCGGAACCGTTTCATCCCCTCCCAACTGTCAAAAACGCACGTAGACAGGACCGGACTAAGGTGTAAGGCAGGAGGGTACAATAATACGATTTGGATCCAAGCGTAGGACTTTGTCATTTTGAAAGGATTTTGCTTTGAGCTTTACTTAAATATTAGTCATCAGCTTAAGTTTGTAAACAATAGAAAAACAAAAACTAGCCTAATGTTTTTTCAAACTTATCGCAATCGGTATGACGGTCCTGTGTGTTTGTATATGTGCAAAGATTTGCTTGTATGCGGGCAAAGCCCCGCCACCACCAACAATTTTAGGCATGGTCGTAGAGGGGGAATATGTGTGAAACCTTGCTATGCTTCCTGCATTCTCACTGGTTGTTCTTCATCCTGAAAATATGGTTAAGATGACTTTTAAGAAATTCTAATGGCAGACAAAAGACATTGAAGATTTCTTTCTCAATGCCTAGTGAAGTTCAAAAATGAAGCACAGATTGAACAGAGAAAAATCATTTGGCCCAAAATGCTGTGGAACGACAGTTGTGGGATGAAGGAAAAAGTGTCTCATTTTTCGTTTCATTGATTACAACCCCCTTCGATAACATACTGGCTACGCCTCTGTTGAAAGAGAGGCACTCTGCTATTTTCGTTATTTACCGTCAGACACTCAACACAAACGGACGCAGTAGCGGAACTGCAGAGAAAAAGCGAGAGAGCGTTAAATTGAGAGAAAATAAAAAAGAAATTAAAGGAATCCAGAGAGAAAAAAGGGCGCGCGTCATTTCCAAACAGAAAACGTGCTATTAAAATTCTAACACAAATTATATAAAACATATAAACACAGACTAAAAAATCTTACAAAATGACTAGTTCAGATAAAAATGATTTGAATATAACCGTCGATGTGGTAATACCCACAATAATTGTGGCCGTATTGCTGGTGGTCAATGGCTTTATCTTTGCCTATATAATGCGCAGGAGGCGTCAATATAATAACTTGCCACTAGCCGAAGGACCCACAACATCGACAGGAGTTGGATTTCCACCCACTGATACGCCAGATGATCGATGTGAAATTGAAATGGAGCGTCTGTAGTTTCTACTAAACGAAACGAGAAACTTTTTTGCCTTAACCTAGCCCACAAATTCGAGATACTCAACGAATGCAACGAATTTTCCTATAAAATGCATTGAACCAAGAGTATTCCATTTTATACTGATGGATGAGATGATAATGATAATGATGATGATGATGAAGAAGACCAACCGGCCATAAATCTAGCTAAAAACTATACTATATATACAATGGATATAATGATATGGCGTCGTTTTTGGAGTATCCACGTGCATTTAATTAGGGTTACTGAAATTTAAAAAAAAAACGTACGTTTTTTATCATGTTGTTAATGTCGCCTACAATAATAATAATACTGAAAAAAACAAACAAACAAAATGTGTGAAATTTCTATCTGAATCGTGGAAAAATCAATATGGTTTCTTTTTGCCCCCGACTCCAGACCTCCTGCCCGCCTGAATGGAATGTTGTATATGGAGATCGAATGAGTGTGTCGCCTCGAATTCATATCAATTATGTCAATTATACGAAAGTTGAACCAGCCGACCAAAAAACACGCAATGTCCAATGGACAACTGCCCCCCGCCTTCGTGCTTCTTTCTACTTGGGTGACAATTGTTGCTTTTTAGGGGTCCCAATTCTGCTTTGCTTTGCACTTGTCTGTCAATTGTCCAACATAATTATGCATGTTCCACACATGACAGCAGCAAAAGAGACGTCTTTGATGGCTACAATAAAATGCGGGTCATTAAGACTGGATGTTTTTCTCGTCTTTGGTTTTACACGTTTTCCTTCCATAAATCTTATAAATAGGAATATTTATTGGTCGAAAGGCGTTTAGAAAGAACGAAGCTAGGGAGCCATGGGTTACCCTTTGTAGTTGGTTCCATTACATATCAAAATTGTAGTTTTTCCTTGAGAACAACGTGGGAGGTTTATTTGTAATTTAACGGAAATCTTTTCCGTCGTGTTAAATGTTGTTATTGCAGTTATATAGGAATCTTTTGAAGTTAATGTTGATTCCCATTCGATGATTCAACGACCTTTTACTTTAAATTCAGCGTGACAAATGAATATTTTTAGCTAAAATATATCTAAATTAAGCACAAAATATTTACATACATATGTATGTCCCCGAGTTTAGAGACCAAACTATTTGTAGTTCTTTTTCGAGACACGCTACATGGTATGTGATATTTGAACAGTTGGTCCATTGTTACACGGAGAAGATAAGATAACGATTACATCCGGAATGCATGAACTACAATGTTCATATATGTTGTAAGTGCAAGTTCGACCTTTTAGCATTTAAAATTATCAATTGCTTATAAATTTTTTGGCAAATATTAGCAGTCTACGCTAGATTTTACGATGAATACATAAACACGTTGGTTTAAATGTTGTCGTATTTGTTTGTTGTTGTCAGTCAATCGTTAAAAGGTTTTATGGTCAATATTTATGATCCACTACTGGAGAGGGTGGTTGAGTAGTTGAGCGAACCTTGATAGCCTATCCCAGCTGCGTGTTTTAGTTATCAACGGAGTGGTCTTTGGTAAACCAAGGCAAATCAGAAGGTACTTTGCTTTACCAAAATTATAGATTAATTGTTGTTAGGTAAGAAGTAGGTACTGGAAAAATTGAATGCATTTCGGTTTTACCTCACGTATCTAATCATAGAACTTCACTGATAATGACAGAATGAGAGACAAAGAGAGAGTATAACGGCATAGTGTTATCAGCGAATTGAGGAACATATACCTATACTTATTTACTATGTATTTATATATATAATTTCAGTTGGAACACCGCAAGAACTATGCAGATTCGACTGAGGAGAGTTTCCGGATGAAGATCTTCAATGAGAATAAGCATCATATTGCCAAGCATAATCAACGATTTGCTACCGGCGAGGTGAGCTATAAGTTGGCTGTGAATAAATATGCCGATATGTTGCACCATGAGTTCAGGGAGACAATGAACGGCTTCAACTATACCCTGCACAAGCAACTGCGGTAAGGAAAAACCAAACACTCCTATAGGATCAGTTTGTCTAATTTGTTTGTATTTCTCCTGCAGTAGTACTGATGAAAGCTTCACCGGCGTGACTTTCATCTCGCCAGAACATGTCAAACTGCCCAATGCAGTGGATTGGCGCACAAAGGGAGCTGTGACTGGGGTCAAGGATCAGGGACATTGTGGAAGCTGTTGGGCCTTCTCCAGCACTGGCGCCATTGAGGGACAACATTTCCGCAAGTCTGGCACTCTAGTCTCTCTATCCGAACAGAATCTGGTTGATTGCTCGACTAAATATGGCAATAACGGTTGCAATGGTGGCCTCATGGACAATGCTTTCCGTTATGTCAAGGATAATGGTGGTATTGATACTGAGAAATCGTATGCCTATGAGGGAATTGATGATTCCTGCCATTTCGATAAGAACTCCGTTGGAGCCACCGATCGCGGCTTCACTGATATTCCCCAGGGCGATGAGAAGAAACTGGCACAAGCTGTCGCCACTATTGGACCTGTTTCGGTTGCCATTGATGCCTCACAGCAATCGTTCCAGTTCTACTCCGAAGGTGTCTATGACGAACCACAATGCAGTTCTGAGAATTTGGATCACGGTGTCCTTGTCGTTGGTTATGGTACCGAGAAAGATGGCTCCGATTATTGGCTAGTGAAGAACTCGTGGGGTACCACCTGGGGTGATGGTGGTTTCATTAAAATGTCCCGCAACAAGGAGAACCAGTGTGGCATTGCCTCTGCAGCCAGTTATCCTCTGGTCTAAGGCTCTTTTAGTCATTCATTCTGTAGCCTCATATGCACATATACACCATATATTCAACAAATTCCAACGCAAGCATCTCAAAATGAAACTTTAACTAATTTAAATAAATGTTCAAAAAATGTTCTCAATGATTTAAATTTATTTAGATTTCATTTGCCATTAAAAACAAAAATACGAATTAAGCGAATTTTACCATGTTGATGTTTGTACAAATATAAAGATATCACGAATAAATAAATCTAAAAACTAAAAACAAAAAATCAATTCAAATTAATAATTTAAAAAAATACAATTTATTAAATTTGGGCGGAAAAAAAATACAACCCATACCCATGATGGGACTCGAACCCACAATCTTCTGCTTAGGAGGCAGACGCCTTGTCCGTTAGGCCACATAGGCGTGCTTCTTCTGTGTGACAGAATTCACTTTTGTGTTTTCGGAAATGGGACTTTTTTGGAGCATTGCACAGTGGAACAAATGGCCAAGCATTTGATGTTAAATTTATATATAGCATATATAAAATTATTTGACGACATATCGTATCTCTTTCATCATCACACTTTTCCCGGCTGAAAATTAACAGCCTACTAACAGAACTCAAAAATGTTAATTGTATTACAGGACGTAACGTATTCTTAGGCTTTATTAAAAATCTATTTCGGGAGGAATACCCATTAAATTTAATAGTCATTCTATTCCTATTTTCATGCGTCCCTAACTGTGTTTATATATTCTTAACTACATACATAACATAAGTTAAACTAATAGGTAGATTTAATTTTTGTAGTTCGGTTCACTGGTTCCGTTTTTACAGCTGGTACAAATGGTCGGTCTGGCAACTTTGGTTAAAATTTGGCAGCAGCAGCAACTTGCTCTCAGCCTGTGGCAACGCTGTTGGGAAGTGCAATTAAAATAATGCAATTGTCGTTACGTCTGCCTCCTGGCGCGCTATGCCGCCTGGCATCGGTAGTGGGTCCCTCAAGGACTCGATCTAGCAGTAGTGCCGCCGCCACAGAGAAGTCCGCCCCGACACCGTCTCCCACGGCCACATTCAGTCAGCCTGCTCAGCTGGAGGTAAATGGGAGCACGTACGCCACTGATAGCTGGACAAATGTAACGCCCAAAATTCTGTCGTATTTGGGAGCTAACAAGCATTTGCAGCGGGATCATCCACTCTCAATTATACGACAAAGAATCGTAGGTAAGTGATGATTACAATCTCTTGTCCGTTCATGTCATCAATCGTTGAATATCGATTTATAGACTACTTCTATGGAGCGTACAGAAATCAGCGTGGGAATCCGCTCTTCTCGGTCTACGATAAAATGAATCCCGTGGTTACAGTGCAGCAAAACTTTGACAATCTGCTCATACCCAGTGATCATGTAAGCAGGCAGAAATCCGATTGCTATTACATTAATGAGCATCAATTACTGCGAGCCCACACCACAGCCCAT
This sequence comes from Drosophila equinoxialis, assembly GCA_018150345.1. Taxonomy (NCBI): domain Eukaryota; kingdom Metazoa; phylum Arthropoda; class Insecta; order Diptera; family Drosophilidae; genus Drosophila; species Drosophila equinoxialis. Next base: position 15,317,510 of record JAECWI010000001.1, read on the forward strand.
CAGGTGGAATTGATTTCTGGTGGATTGGACAATTTCCTGGTCGTCGGTGAGGTCTATAGGCGTGATGAAATCGATAGTACACACTATCCAGTGTTTCATCAAGCCGATGCAGTGCGTCTTGTAACCAAAGATAAGCTATTCGAACGTAATCCCGGGCTGGAACTATTCGAGGAGACGTGGTCCGGCAAATTAGCCGATCCGCGACACATATTGCCTTCGTCAAAAATCATGGATCAAACGAAGCAGCCCTGCCATACTCTGGAAGCTGTCAAGCTAATGGAACACGAAATGAAGCATGTACTTGTTGGTCTGACAAAGGATTTGTTTGGCCCGCGCATCAAATACCGCTGGGTGGACACATATTTTCCATTTACCCAACCCTCCTGGGAACTTGAAATCTATTTCAAAGACAATTGGCTCGAGGTTTTGGGTTGTGGTATCATGCGCCATGAGATTCTCCAGCAGGCTGGCGTTCATCAGTCCATTGGCTATGCCTTTGGTGTGGGTTTGGAACGTTTGGCCATGGTGCTCTTTGATATTCCCGATATTCGTCTCTTCTGGTCAAATGATAGTGGATTTCTCTCGCAATTTAGTGAGAAGGATATCCATAACCTGCCCAAGTACAAAGCCATTTCGCATTATCCGCAATGCACAAATGATTTGTCCTTCTGGTTGCCCTCCGATGTAGAATTAGATGCGGGTTTCTCGCCCAATGATTTCTACGATTTAGTTCGCTCAGTGGCTGGAGATATGGTAGAGCAGGTGGGTTAATAGTTCACTTATCCTCGGAAATGTATCTCTAACATGTTTGTTAATGTTCCCTTTCTATAGATAAGTCTTGTGGACAAATTCAAGCATCCAAAGACTGGTAAAAATAGCCTTTGCTTTCGCATCGTCTATCGGCATATGGAACGTACCTTAACCCAGGCCGAGGTCAATGAGATACACAAACAGATTGCGGCAGCCAGTGTGGATAACTTTAATGTGCAAATACGTTAGGCCTAAGATTAGTTCAAATTTCAACCAAATACAAAGAGTCAAGATATCCATTAATTGGAAATTGTCCGCCGGATTACGGCTTTCTTTAGAAAAACAACTTGTCAGAGAAAAGATTTGAATTGTTAACTTTATTTAAATGGTCTTAATTGTATCGGAATTCTTTTCAATCCACTCATCGATGCTTGACAACAACTTGGGATTATCCTGAAACTCTTGTGGTCCTTTGGCATCACTGCCACCTGTGCGTACGAATCCAGCTTCTCCTGGTTTGGTTATCCCTACAGCTGCCATTTCATGCATATTCACGGATTTGTTCTCCCGAAAATTATGTATGCTAAGATGATCAAGCAACTTATCCAAATCCACAGGATTTAGTGGGCAATTCAAGAAGGATGCAATCTTTTGAATGGTTCCTGCCAAATCGACCAACATATTCTCATAGCGTAGAAACAGAACATTCGGCAGATGGGCATGCTGTTTGGCCTCCTTGACATGACTGTGATACGGTAACCAAGGATCTATAAAACAAGCAACAGATTTCAAATGGACTCCTGGTTTCTTGCAGATGCTTCTTACTTAATCCCTGCTGGAAATAACGCCAGTAGCGCTCAAAATCACCCACATAGCCCTGAGTGCAAAATAGACGATTCAGATGATAATAAGACACGGCCACATCCTTGGGATTACGAGATACATAGATGATCTGGAGAATATGCCAAATTGTAGACATAAAATTAAGAATTGTCTATATAATTTTCACTCACTTTGCATTTCTTTTCCAAGATACTTGGCGGCATCAGCGAGAAGGGAAAATGTGTCTTAATAAAACGTCGCTGATTTGTGGGAAGTTCATTTAAAGTCTCATAGCCTGGCCTGGATACATGTTCGAGAAATGCCAAAGACTGGGAATCATTCTTATTTTGTTCCATTAACTCAGCTTTCACCGCATCATGGACAAATAGGGGAAATCTATCAGGAAAATGGAGACGAATTCAATGTTTATCACATGTAAAGTTGAATCTCTCACTCAAGGAATGGAAAACGCTCGGTTAAGGGTCTACTCTGAGCCTTCTCAAAGTCCAAATTGTTGGCCAATAACCAAATGAGCTCTTGTGTCCAGGTTGTTCCCGATCGCGGGACTGTTGTTATCCATATATCATCGGCACGTGCTTCAAAATTATAATAACTTTCGGCTTCCAGTTTGTATTTATGTGGAAAAAAGAAGCCTTCGGGTCCTACTTGAACGAATCCTGTGCGCTCGCCTTGAAGATTATTATGACGATATTTGTTATATATGACGAATATTGTTAATATATTACCAATATAGATTACTTTGATAATCACCTTTAAAGTATTGCAAAAGCTCTGCATTAATTGAAGGCTCTAATTCGCGTATATCGTATGGAAATCTCTTATGATTTTCCATTGCGCTCAAGTTGATCTGTGCCATGCAGATACTTCACGTTGACTGAGCCACTTTTTGCGGGAAAGCGTTGGGCACGTCGTTTACATGTGCGAGTGAAAGTGGCCATAATAATGACAACTGGTTACTTGGCTGGTGGGTTGGCTGCTTGGCCGGTCAGCCAGCCCCGGTCTAAGTGCTTGGCTAAGCGGAAATTACTAACCAACTTGCTTTTGCACTTCAAATCGCTGTTAAAACAAAAAATTTTGTACAATTATATCTTCTTATTTTTTTATTGCCCCAGTCTCAGTTACGAGATGTTGACGATGAGTGGCTAAAAATTTTATGACACGGGTTAACAATATTTTTAAATATCAGCAGATTTTTGTACCCACAGATTTCTTTGAAAAGAGCTGAACATATGCCCTATCAGGATCAGGATATACTAAATTTCAAAGACTTGATCCCACAAGGGTCAATTTCGTTTTTGGGATTCATAGCTAGCTTCAAGTGGACTATGTTGAGCCATTTTGAAGAAACTTATTGGAACGGATATTGTCATCCTTAAAAAAAGAATTTTTGACCCTAAAGGACCAATTGCACCTACCAAAAAGTACATTTAGTTCCGCCATTGTGACAAAAATAAAAGAAATAGAATCAATTTTCTTAATTTTTATCTGGTCATTTATTTTTAAAACATTTACTTATGTGTGCCATAGCCCGTGGCCGAGAAATAAGGATTCCAAAAGAAGAAACTTTTACACAAATAATTTATAATCTGATGGGACCGTTTGACTGATCTGGAAATTGACTTTTGGTTTTAATACTCAATGTCAGATTTGTTGGCCATATTGTCCATATTATCGAAGAGACTCATCAGCTCGACTTCCTTGCGTTTGATGCGCTCCCTTATATTCGTTATGGACTCGGATTTGGGTACCTCAGAGCGAAAGAAATCATCCATGGACTTGAAGACATTGCTAAATTGATGATCGTAGGACCCGTAGGTTATGGGTGGAGGCTTTTTGGGAGTACGTTTCGTCACCGCATTCCGATCCATGAATTCCTTCAGCTTGTCCAGATGCTCCTCCTCCTCCAGTTCGTGTGGTGTAAAACGACGTATGGTTTGACGTTCAGCCTTTGCTTTGGCCTCCCGGCGGCATTTGTCAATTTGAGTGACCACATTGGGTGATGGTGTCATAATTCTCATATTTCCGCTTAGAAGATTATGATCAAGAATTTCAGCTTCATTGGTTTGAATGGCCATTTCCAGTAGGTGCTCCTCCTTGGGCATGATAGCTGGATCATTAATCATATTTAGAGTCCCCAGAGATTTGACTTCCTTCAACTTGTTGTTGTCCTTCCTCATATAAGAGATGCCACCGCCAGTGGAGGGGGCATTTCCAATTGCCTTTCTAGGTGCCCAGAGACGAGCTCTTGTTGCCTGTTTTGATGTTATATCACGCTGCCTTTTGGCAGCAGCTGCTGCGGCGTCTCCAGCTACTCCCACTGCTCCTCCTCCAGTCCTGGCCCTGGTAGCCACTTTCATGGGCTTATTCATATTGGCAGCCACCGCTGCAGCTGCTCGTTCCCTTTGCTGTTTGATTGCTTGGCGATTGCTTGCCGCCCTCAATGCCGATGCAATTGTTGGCTGCTCCAGTCGTGGTGTTGGTGTCGTTCCATGGCTCTCGGATCCACCAAGCCGACGGCCTCCTGTTGCCTTCCAGACTCCACCACCATCAGCGCCACCATCGCCCGCTCCACCGTGAGCCGAAGCCATGCTCTGACGCTTGCGTCCTCCCGTTGAGTGTGACGATAGCGGCGGTGCCGTCATCCTGGCACTGGCACTGCCACTGGTGTTTGCTCTGCCTGCTGCAGCTTTCATCCTACTTGCCCTTGGTACAATAATGTCTATATCAATTCGCGCAATCTTTAATCCTTATGGCCCTTTGTCGAAAAAGAAATCTATTAAAGGTTGTTTTTTTTTTTTGCTTACTCTAAGAACTGTCTTTACTGTAATTTGCATGGAATTCTCGAAAAGTGTATCGAACAAATGAACACAAATGAAATAACGCACATTTATATATAGGTATATATAATACAATTTGGTCAGAGCCAACTTAGTTCCAAAAATTTGTGGTGGAAATTTGCCCCTTAAGGTATGCAACAGAAAGTCGAAAAAGCACGGGCAGCACTTAAATATTACATTCCGGTTAAACATTCTATTCCAAAAAGTACAAATGAAGTCTAACAAGCCGAAACACATTGTAGACAATATTTTATTCAAGTCAATTTACTTATCATTCGATAAGTTTATTTGCTATTGTTTATAGACAGTTTCAACTTATTATAATGAATCTTTTTTCCAGTTACGCTTAAAATTGATTCAAATGTCAATAAAATGATGACAAAGAAAAGATAGATAAAATCAATATTTTTATAGCAATGAATATTTATTGAAATGTTTAGATTATATTTGACAATGGGCAAAGTAATATAGGGCATATAATAAGCCCACAACAAGTAATATACATACATATTTTAGGTGTGAGTGTGTGTGTGTGTGTAGGACTTTCTTCACATAATTACAAACTAAACTGATTTCATTGGAATGCGTTGATGCTTATGAAATGCTGCAACATCCTTTCAATCGAATGAAATGAAAGCCATTCTAATGCAAGATTAAGTCCTTTCATCTCATTCGACTAAAACGAAGTTAAAAACATTTCCTTGGATCGCAGAACAAAATAATAATATAAATGAACAAAGAAAGTGATCACAGAGTGATCCATATTCCCATGTATTATCAATCATATACATTCGCAACTGATGTAGAGCCAGGACGATATCTGGATGCATACCCCATTTGCGAATCTATTTGGTAAGTAGTATTGCTGCCTTGGCACATGGAACCGCGGATCGCTCCCGATGCAATGAGCCGAAACAGCAAAGTCAAAACAGAGAAACAAAACGGCGGCGGCTATGCCTCCGTCTAATTTCTCATATATATATATATATGTAAAGCTTCTCTGTGTTGGAGAGAATCTAATAATTTGAAATGAAATGAAAATTATGAAATGATGCATTTGCTTTTCGTCGCCCTAGGCGGCGGTGATGGCGGTCGATACGATGAATAGGTTCTGCTAGCACTGTCGGGTACATAAGCGTAACGAGAGGAAGCATACCGGGAGGAGGAGGGACGCTCCTCATGACCGTATGATGAATACTCAAAGCGTGTTGATTCAGTTGGCACTAGATTATAACGTGTAGCCCTCGGTGAAGTCATAGGTGGAGCACTGGGTTTGTGACTCTTTTGTGTGGTTGGAAACTCTATGGCCTCCATGAAGATAGACGAGCCTAGTCTTATTGTATCTTTACAAGGCTGATTTGCAGTAGAAGTAGTAGTAGTCGTAGTTGCAGAAGCAGGAGCAGCCGTTCTAGCTTGCACAGGAGCAGCCGTTCTCGCTTGCACAGAAGCAATAGTTGGACGAATAGTAGGCGCAACTTTAGTCGTCGCAGAAGTAGATGCCGCAGACGTTGTTAAGCCAGCAGTAGGTGGCTTGGGGGTTTTCACAATTGGTTTGGTACACATTGAAGATGTCGCCGCAGTTTTGGATGCCTCGGCCTTGTTGCTCTCGTCTACTTTAAGTTGCTTTATTTGACTGGTGATTAGGCGAATTGTCTCGCTTTGCTTATTCACATAACATGTTTGTGGCGGCGCTGGCAATTCATCAAATATTCTATCCAATTCCGATTTCTGTGTCAATCCTCCCAGTTTGAGTAGCTCGTCTTTGTTGTAAAATAGCTTCGTTGCCTGGTTTTGTCCTTTGTTGTTGCTGGTCTTAGTCGCTGAGGGAAAAGTCAAGAATTAATATTAACAGATTCCAATTGTGTGCATTAAAAAACGCAAGGGCAACAAAAATTAAGGCCCATATTGAATAGGACAGGGAAGACATTAGGGATGGCTTTACATGACCCGACAGTATGAAAGAACTTTTGCTCAAAATTTCTGTGCCTCTGGCGAGAATAGTAATCATTATATATTTTATTACTTCGTTTAAAACTGTGGCCCAAAGAGTTTTTAACAGCATGCTGTTGTTGTTGTTGTGTTTCTGACAATCTTCTTGTAGCACTTTCTGGAGCAACAACATTCCCAGTTCTTATTGTGATTGTTTCCTCCGCCGGTGTATCAACAAAGTAGGGTGAACCGACCAACGTCTTCCTATCGCGGCACAATTCAATAATATGACGGAAATCTTGATTTTGGCTGAGAGTTTTTGGATTGCCAATAAGGATAAGCAAAGACATTGGTCGCGACAGCAACACATTTAGACGCTATAAAAAATTTCGAGAATTTGAAGATTATTAACATTTTTCCAGCCCCCTCCAACTTCGTTTTATGTTCACTTACCCTTCTATTGTCGAGGAAACCCAATTTGGGCGTAAAGGAGCGCACAAATGACACTATAATAATCTGCTTCTCCTTACCCTGGAACAATTCAACAGATCCGCAATCAATCAGTGACCAATTGCGCATATTTAATTGCTCTTGGATGCGTTGATATTGATTCTTATATGGCGATATTATGCCAATATCGGTTTGTGCCAATTTCTGACCATTAATACCAAAATACATAAGATCCTTGACATAGTCCATAACAACATCGATCTCCTTGTTGTTGCAAAGGCTGTGCAAAACAGAGAAGACAAATTAATATTCGATATACGAAATGCTCAATAAATAAATAATTTACCTCACCGAGCTCTTTGTGTTCATTACATTGCCAAAAACCGAATGAAACATTATGGGAAAATTATTATTGGGCGTATAGAACCAATTATTAAACATGCATACTTTTTCTAAAAACCAAATAAGAAGTTAAACAACATTTTGTTTCAATTCAATTCCCACTAGAAAACTCACTCATAGGAGCCTCAGCTATAAGTGTGCCATCGTAATATAGATTATTGTAGACGGCCACAATTTCCGGATGTGAACGGAAATTGCGTATGAGGCGCGTTTGAATAGAATCATTGTATTCTCCATTCTCATCTGCTCTGTAGCATTTCCTTGCCAAGAGGCGCTCAAATAGAGATACCGATAGACCCCAATCATTCGCTCGCTGAGATTGAAGCACAGGTCCAAGCTGCTTATGATCACCGGATAGAATTAGGTTCGTCGTCGGGCCAATCGTGCATGTGATGCCCATCAAAACTTCGGTCTCTGTTGAGGCAGCAGCCTCGTCGACAAACACATGTGAGAACACATGCTCCTTGTCCTTGCCACGGGCGAAACCGCCGGTTGACAATTTGCCAGCCAAGCTCAGAGTACAAATAACAATGCGATATTGATGAACTGCCTGCACAGCAGGATAGAAATGCAGTGCATACATATTCGAATACTCCAGCAGGAGATCATCAATGTTATCTATGCGCCTATCACAGCTGGCGGCAAAGATGCGTGTCAAGGGACGCGGTTGGCTCTCCGGCGCTTGGGCTATGGCCCGTAGCAAACGTAGGGCTACCTCATCGCAGGCGGTATTAGAGCCAGCAAGCACTAGAATATGAGCTTCCGGTTTATTAACATACAACTGATAGATGGCCTCACAAATGGTGGCCGTTTTACCAGTGCCCGGTGGACCCCATATTAAATATGGAGCGGGAAATTTCTCACATAACGAGATATGTTGTACTGCCTTTAATTGTTCCGGATTATTGGCAATATCTTGATTAAACAGTTTTAAAGGACCAATTGGAATGCCTTGGCTGGGCGTGTCAGCGGGAAAGAGCATACGCTGCACATCGGTCTGCCTGGTAAGAGCCAATTGCTGGAGAGCACGATACTGATAGCGCATCACAGCGCGAACCGGCCGAAATATCAACGTATAGGTTGTATTATCCGGCAGTTGACGCTCACAGGTGATATTCACCCGTTGAGTAGATACGCCCAGAATGCGGGCAAAGTAAACACGAGGTTCATGGCGCTGCTTGTCCAGCGCACCAAATCTCTCATCCACTTTGCGAGCCCACTGTTTAATGGAATCGAAATCCTTGAGTGCCAATTCCAATATTAAATTATGATTCTCCAACAATTGACGTATACTTGAGCCTGTCTCCTGAGTGGCACGCTCATTGATAATCAACACATCATCGCCCGGGGAGACAACATCTTCGGCATTTCTTGTATTCGTTTTCATTTTCACCGACAATTCTCGGTTAAATTGATGTAGCTCCATCTTGGATTGCTTTAGCTCTAGATAATGCTGCAGTCGTTCAATGTCCTCCACTTGTAGAAGAGTGCGCAAAGTTCCGCCCAGATTCTCTTGGGTCAATTCCCTGTCTAGCTCACAATAATTGCGATAATGTTTATCAAATTGAGCCAAATGCACTTGAGCATCCTCATGTTTGAGTGCGCTAAACATCTGAGTAGGAGGATTGGCCGGGGCCAAGCTACCACTACGAAAGAGGTCCTTACTTGACAAACGATAGGGATTTATATTGAATCTAGCCTTGGGCAAGGCATCCGTGCACATAAAATGATGTTGTTCCACATAGCGTTCACCCTTCCACCTGAAACCAATGACAATTGGCTGCTCCCGCAATATCATAAAGACATGCGAGTCCACAAAGAAACGCAATTCACCACTTTCGCTTATCTCCAGTGGCAATCTAGCATTATAAACATAATAAAACTGCCTCGACTGGACAATTATAAATTTCTCGATAATCATATCCGGCTGATCAGTCTTTAAAGTGAAACCAAAGTAGTGACTCTTGACGCAGTTTTGATACGACAATTTCAGCATGGGAGATGGGCTAAACACAATAAAAATTCAAAGAATTAAATGAATTGAAATGTTTCTCATACCAAAGTCGTTGCTTACTATTTCTCCATTTTCTTAAGCGATTGAAAATCCGATTCATCGCCATGATATTCCACATGCTCTTCGTATTTATCAATATTATCAAAATTTAGCTGGCATATATAGCAGCCCCAGGAACTAAGTTCAAAATCCTTTTTCTGTTGCTGTTTTTGGGTCTTTTGATACATCAGAGGCATGGCCTCTGCCTTCTCATCAAGAATATGCTCTACAAGTAAAAGTATAAGTAATATAGACACGATTGGGAATGTAAATGTGAATTGCCAACCTTCTGTTATCGCACTTTGACCCTCGACAACTGATAATCCTAGGACATTGCCTGGCACATCCAATATATCACTTTGACGATGCTTCTCATCGATCGCATTAAACTTCTCCTTGCGAAAATCACACAGAGAGAAACTTTTAATTCTATAATTTGAATCGCCGCGTGGTGTATTCATAAGAAAATTGGTCCGATGTAACAAGTTTCCAATCTATAAAGACACAAATGCAATTTCGTTTATAGTTCATCTGAGACTTTTGTATGTCTTTTTTTGTATACGATTTTTGGCTGTCAGCAAGAACTTTAAAGAAACAAAATCGAAATATTATAAGCCCGGGCTTTGGTATCAGTTTTGTCTGTCAGTTTAGAGTATTGGCGGTTCGGTTCCTTACTATGGAAAACTTAATGACTTTTTGAGAGAAGCAAGAGAAGAGATTTTGAATTGTTTTTACTTGTCCATAAAATATTGCAATAATTAAAATTATCATAACTATAATTCCCAACTCTTTACACTCTCTACACTCTACAATAACAAACATATACTACTGTATGGAAATGCATTACATCTGATTGGGGTAAAAAAATAACTAAATAAATATGTACCCACACTTTCGTTGCAAATATCTAAAAATAAAATGCAAAAATTGGTGTTTATTTTATTAAATTGTTATACTCCAGGTGTAACTTAATTAGTTGGAAAGTTTCTTTGTTCATTTGTTGTGCTTTAAAATTTTTCAAGCATCTATAATTTGCTTTGAATGAATGTTTATCTTTTGGTTCTTTACTTTACTTTGCTATTGTCTAATAGGCAGGCAATATTTTTACTGAATTTTCTACATTTACAAGTTGTTTTTAAAGATTAAAATTATCTTTCGAGCTTACAAAATATTGATAAGTTCTTTGCTATTACCTTTTTAATTTATAAAATTCCTTGTTTTATTTGCTGTCGGGCAATTTGAATCACTTGACTTAACTTGAAACGGAAATAGATAGTGGTACAGTGAAAACTCATGATGGAAGCCCAATGAAGAAGTTTTTACTGTCAAACCATGCCTAAGGGAATACTCTAAATTTACTTTAGTGGGCTTTTCTTGACATAGAATGCCGTACAATGGAGTTGTCTGTTTTGAGATTATTTAATGTAGCAATATGAATTTCGTTATTGATAAAGGCTAGCTTATCTTAAGATAATTGATATCAGTTTAACAGCGTTTAAGTACTTATGTATATCTGTATATCCCCTGGTAGCAAACAAACTGGTTTCATAGCGATCATCTCGGTTTCACCCAGACTTATTGTTAGACAAAAACCCGCCATAAAAGACTCAAACAGATGACTAACACATTGTATAGAATAGGAAAAGAAGAGACACCGAGAGAAAGGGAGAGTCGAGAGTGTATAAATAAATAAGAGTAATAACACAAACTGACTTTTTGCAAAATGATTAGACTGACGACAGAACAAAGGCAACAACAAAAAATTTCCACTTGAATTATATGCAATCGTATGAATATACAAACATATGTATATATATAACTGTATTAAAAGAAAATTGTGTGTACTTATCACTCACATTCCAAGCTCCATTGGCAGATAGACGGATCCTAATATCGCCGGCATTCGACATGCCAGTAAGATGCGCCTCAAACGAATCTCGCATTATTCGCTTATCCACAAACCAATTGGAACGGGCATTGATCACTTGCTGGTCGGCCAATTTTAGTAGGAAGTTACCAATCAATTCGCGTTCTAGTAGAATAATATAATATAAGTTACTATGCAAATCGATAAGAACTTCTGCAGTTAGATTTAGGACTTACCCCATGGAATTGCAGGCTTGCGGGGCATTCCATTCAAGGTGGGCAGGGGGCTGGGTATGGTTCCATTTGCGGGAGGTGTTGCCGGTGGAGTTAAAAATGTTGTTGCTCCTGATTGATTGTTATTTTTATTAAAACCGCCAGCATTATTTGACCTCCAATTTTGGTCTGCATTCGACTTCTTAAGATTTTTATTCTTCGTCATGTTGTAATAATTGTAAGAAACCTTTACTTTTCAATTATTATTATTGAACACTTTTCTTTTAACTGCAATAAAAAATTGGCAATTGATAGCAGGGTAGGTCAGACTAATACACACACGCACGCAGACATTCACAGGCACAAAGAAGGTGTCGACTGATCGCGAAAGAGAGTGAAAAGCGAATGAAATGAATGCAACGGAACCAAGTGGCTTATATGTACATATACATATAGCCATTTCTTCTGTGCGACGGTGTGTGTGTGTGTAGAATTTTGAAAAACGGTAAATTAAAGGGCTGCAAAATTACAAAAACTAATTTATATTTCCTTACTCACTTCTACTACTTCTCTGTGTGTATAACTGAACAATTTGGAAATATTAATGGATTTGATGGCTTAAAAGTATCGCTGCGCCAACGCTTTTTTACGCGATTACAATGTATTTTTTATGTTATTGGAATGTAGAGTATTATTATATAATGTCGGACTGTGTTGTACGCTATTTATAAAATCAAAACTAAAAACTGATTCGTGCTGACTGACACGTAAAGCAGGGGAAGCCCCAAGTTACACCCACAATTGAAGTAGATTTCCAACGATACTTAAGAAACACGATAAGAAAGCATAGAGGAAAAAATGGCGTAGCGATAACACCGATCGATACTCAAGTATCGACAGGGCGAGTAATGATTTGCGCGCTGCAAATTAATTTAAAAATTTTAATAATTACAATCTTTTATATTTTTACAATCAAATCTAATTTAAAACTTATTATTATTTTGTTATTCATTTCTTGGCTAGCTTTAGCTTTTCTGAACCAAAAATGACTCCGGTATCGACTAATTTGCGCTTCATGGCGAACGGATTAACCGAATTGAGAGGAGTGCGTTGCTCCGACGATTCCACACATTTACCAGATGGCATCAATTCTGCCTCACTTTCGCCAAAAATATTCTCTTGGGTGTCTACAACCGCCGCAGGTTCCGGTGTCAATGGACGAGATGCAGCGGATTTAAAGAGATTTGGGGAATTGCTAAAACGTTTGAGAGAACCACGTTTGGCAGAACTCAATTCCATAGCTTTTGGCGCCAGCTTGGGTCCGTTTTGACTGCCCGAGTTGGGTGTCATAGGCAGAACAATGGTAGCTGATATACCACTGGCTCCCAGTAAGTTCTGTTGCTTGCGGGCCTCTTGGAACGCTTCTAGCTGAGGTAGAAGTTCACACAGACGATCCGAGAGATGGATGCGTCCACGTTTAGTGGCATATTTTACAGCAAGTTGCAAGAGATCGGGACAACCAATAGATTCAATAAGTTCTCGAGCACGCGGCTCAACTTCACTGCTGCATGCCAAAGCAAAAAGGCTGTAGGACATGAAGAAATTATAATATTAGAAAAATTCATTTAAATTAACATTTAACAATTTTACCTAATTGCCGTCTCTTTTTGTTTCTTTTCGCCTCCCTCAACTTGCATAAAGCTGTACCGCAATAGAGAATCCTCCAGTTCGGTTTTTTCCATTTCAAAATTACACAAGGGCATTTGCATATAAAGTTCTTGGAGCATGGGACGCGGATTGGTCATGGGATACGAAGACCCACGACACATCACTGCCTGAATAATCTGCCTAAGCTCTGAAAGAGCCACCACAAAGTAATTATTGGATACACTTGAACTCTGTTTCATGGTATCGCATATGGGGAACCAAGCATTACTGCTCTTCCTGTACAGCTGGATAATACCCATATTATCGGCTATAGCCGGTGATCCTACATCGCTGTAGCCCAGCCAGCTGAGTTGTCGTCCTGGCGTAAGCGGCACTGGAAGATGCTCGACACGTAAACTTAAGCCATTGATGTTTATCAACATAGCTGATAGATACTGTTGCGTCTGGCTGGGGCTTGAGCTGTGATAGACAAGCATCAGGCTATTCTCATGGCCACTCAGACTGACCACTGGCCCTGGAATGGTTAATATCTCACGCTGGGTGCCCATGACACTGAAAATGCGCAGGAAATTGGAGCTGGTAGCGACAGCAATTAGCCGACTAGTGGCCACCACAGCCTCCACACATTCGCAATCGGGAAGATTCAGGGACCATTCCTTATTACCGGCAGTAGCCAGAGCAATGACTACCAATTTGGTTGTTTCCGTCGAAGCCAAAGCCAAGGCACTGCGACTTAAACTGCCCAAATTGTGTTGGTTATAGTTGCTAATGTGCAGAGCATGATGTATGCTTGCATCGTGGAACTCCACATCAATGGATCCGTCCCCAGATGTGGGATCTTCATGGCTAATGACTATACCCACATCGTTCCATACTAGATAGCGATGCTCGAGATCCATGGGTGTGGCACTAGGTTGAAATGCTGCTTGTTGTTTAAAGAGTTTCAGTTGAACAGCAGCTGGGGCAGCAGGAGCACTCGTTACGCTGCTGGCCAAAGATTGACGGGAGTTCTCCTCATCTAAATTTAATACTTGTCGCTTTAATTTCTCTAGACTCACACCATCATCGCCCTCGCCATTTGCATCTGCATCTCCAGCGGTGGCCTCCTCAGCCTCATATATATAGTCATCACCGTCCAGCATTTCATCTTGAGCCTCTTCTATAGCTCCTTCGCCACTGCCTCCAACTTTATCGCTTAGTACCATTGTGCCCAATTGACCAGTGGCATCGCAAAAGCCCAATTCATTCTCATTGGCTGTATGCCAGGCCAAGTTGGTGATGGCATTACAATCGCTGGGTGGTCCCTCGACAGCAAGTGCTTTCCTCTTCTTCATATCAAAGATGCTTATCTCGCCGCCAGTTGTGCCTGCAGCCAGGCGTTCGCCATTCGGCGAGAAGGCACAACAACTATAATTGCTAGACACCTGGTCATCAATCAGTCTGTAGGCCTCTTCCCAGTTGGATGTGTTTAAGACTACAATTTCCTTGTCCAAAGCATAGGCCAATTCCCCGCCTCGTTGGGGCTCAAAACAGGGAGTGCCGAAGAGGGAGGCACTTTCAAAACTATTGATACGTGGTAAACCTTCAATGCTTTTTAACTCCTTTGCCGTGTCAAAGTTCCAGACCTTTAGAAAACCATCGCCGGCCACTGAAGCCAATAGCTTCCGTTCGGGAAATAAATCCAAGGCCAAAACAGGACCCTTGTGTCCCTCCAAAGTGATTTCACTGCCGGCACTTTCGCCGCGCAGCACTTTAATGTTGGTATCCTCGCTGCCAGCAGCTGTGTAGCCACCATTAAACTTTAAACATGTGGCTGGTGCGGTAAATCTCATCAGTATGCCATCGCTATCCATAGCCGGAAATGTATATGCATGGACCGTATTGCGATCCGTCGAGGCCAAAAGCCTGGTACCCGTGTGAGCAATGCACATAACAAATTCCCCCAAACAGGTCGAACGAGGATCATCATCGCTAATGCAAGTCCAATGGCGAATGTCTCCATCTGTGCCGCAAGTTATAATAAATTCCCCTTCCTTGGGCGTATACAGGAGGCCGGTGTAACCATCCGTATGGGCATAACGTAGACAGCTGCTCGCGAAGCTCATTATACTTTGTTATTAAATTTATTTTTGGTCGCTGTCAATTTCGCGCCAGAAATAGAGATGGACAATAATCACTTGTCTGTCATCGATATTTCAAAAATCACAGTCCCAGTTATTTTTCGGCAATGTACTTCGATGTGGATCTAAATCTATTATGATTTATTGAACTTTATATAACATTTCTGCCAATATTATAACAAACTCCTAAATTAAATGATTGTATTATTGGCCCAGCTAGGCAATCGATCGAAGAAAAACTTTTGCAACACTTATTTAATACTCTGTGGCAGAGTGTTACCTATCGATAACGATAACGCAGCGAGCGACAACCCTGACCACTGTGACGTGGAAAACGAAAGCAGCAAAAACACGAAGATTCGGCACGAAATCTCTTCTTCCTCTTCACAATTTCCAGGTCAGCAATCAGAATCGGTCTTGGGTTTTGCCTTGCACGATTAACAAATTGTAAATTTTCAGAAAATGGTGAGTTAAACATTGCAAATTTAAGTGAATTAAATTAATATAAATATTTGCATAGCCTGCTCCTGCTAGTTCCACATCCGTTGGCAGCGGTTCACGCTCGCCCAGCAAATTGTCCGCGCCACGTAGTGCCGGAGCCGGAGGTGGCAGCACATTGAAGCAAAGAAAGACAACCAGCAGCAATACAGCGGCCAGAAGTCGTGCTCCAGGCGGTGCTGGCACTGGTGGCATGTGGCGTTTCTACACAGACGACTCCCCTGGCATCAAAGTGTAAGATGACTGAGACTCTGACTCTTCATTCCATTCACCTGGCTAATTATGTTTTTTTCTTCTTTTCCCTATTAAGTGGTCCCGTGCCTGTGCTGGTCATGTCGCTGCTTTTCATCGCTTCCGTTTTTATGTTGCACATTTGGGGCAAATACAATCGTTCTTAAGCCATTTAATGTGTAGTCCAATAGAAATACTTTCACCTCAACGAACGTGAAGAGAGAGAGAGACACCGCACACACACACACACCCCCATACCCATACATTTGCCAACGTCATCAGATTTCTTCTTTCACACAACAACCGATTTAAATTTTCAATCAACAACATTCCCGTTGGTTGAGGTGTTCTTGGTGTTTTCCAATTGAAATTAATTAAATTACCTTAAGTTTAAGTTAAAAAACGTCGTAATTTTTGTCCAAAAAAAACAAACAAATTAAAACAAAGTTTGCAAAAACATTATTTCTTCCTGCTGCATGTGCACATCTGTTGTTGGGCAGGATTAAAATCAAGTTTCATTCCACAATTTATCGTGGTCTTTGTGCATTATAAATAACAATAACAACAACAAAAAGATAAAATCAACGATTCCGCGCGTAATCAAACGCACTTTAAAAATTTGTATAAAAAGTGTTAAGAACAAATAAATTTTGTATGAAAACTAAACATACTGAGGAATGAAAGCATTTTGAATGGCATTTTAAAATGGTCTAAAGTCCCACAGAACTCGTCTACTTGAGTGTTCAATAGGAATTTAAAAGGACATTTTCAACGGTTTGTCATTTTCTGTGAAATTGCTAACTAAAGTACAATTTGAACAGCTCTAAAGAAAATTTCTTCGCACTGACAATTTCAGCTTTGTTTTATAAAAGGTTTTTAGTTTTTTTTTTTATTATTAAATTGCTTTCTTCTTAAAGAAAGACGGCACTTTATTTTGATAATTATCTATCAAAGGTTTAAGTATCAATTTTTAGCCTGTAACTCAATGGTTTTTTGGCCCATAAATTCAGTTTCATTAAAGTATTTGCTCCGCTGTTTACACCTTCGTTCCCGATGATCCTTACGTCCACATAACAGGCAACATTGCCCTCGCTGTGTAGACATGGCTTTGGTTTTTTTTAGTTTTTCGAGCACTCGGCAATTGCTTTCGATATGTCCACGCGCACCACAGAGCCAACAAACCTGTTTTGACTGATACAGGGAGCATATGTGACCCTCTCGCTGTGTACAACGTCTGCAGCTCCGGCAATGAACATAGTTTGGCTTGACACACATATCACAGGACATGCAGTGTCTATAGATTTGGCCATTTTGCGACGAACACTTCCCACAGAGATCACAATGAGTAGTCGTTTGTGCTGTGTGTTTCTCGCATTTGTGGCAAAACTTGTAGCCTTCCCGCGTAGTTAGACACAGCTGATCCAATGGCACATTGGTGAATAGACGAACAGGAGAGCCATATGCACGACTCTCTTCACCCACATTTGTGTATCTTGCGTGATTCGTATAATTAATCAAGTAATCCGACATCTCCATTTCGGGCATTTGTTGTTTAATATAATTATACGCGAAATATGGATATATCCAAAATATACTAAGCGGCGTCCAAGGGATTTGATTAAGACGGTTGTGCAGATGACGCAGTGAATGCAAAGTGTGAGCAATCAGTTCAGTACGGCACCCAAATGGAGGATCCGTCGCGATTAACACACAATCCGTTCTAAAATGAAATAGCATTATAAGCGATTTCCACAAAAATCAAATTCTAAGCATACATACATACATAGAGCCTTGGAGAAAATTCTCAAAGGGTCGACGATCATAGAAGAAATGATTGTTGCACATGTTGTAGTGACAAAACTCTTTGGGTCCTAGGTGATAAGCAAAACGCTCATCCAAATCCAAGAGGAAACTTTGTATATTTTTGCATTTATCGCGTAAATGGAAATGCAAACGAGGTGCTCCCATGCATACAACTTTCCTAAACAAAAGAAACAAGAATTTGTTTATAAACTACATTTTAAATAAAGAAATTCACTTACGTTATGCCCAATAGTTGGCACTGTTTGGCTAGAAAGGCCAAGGCATTGGCATCAAAAAGTATTGAGCATTAACTGCATCCTGCTCAAGCGCCTGCATACCCAGCGTTGGATCCACAATTTTTGAACATCCAATCCTTTCTTGATTGATGTGTGGATGAGCTCGTTTGGTAAGTCCTCGTTTAATAGATTCTCCCTTCCATTTGGCGGCGGGCATTCGAAATCTACAAAGTTTGGCATCTCTGTGGGCTGAGCAAGCATAGTAACCATCTTGGGGCCTTTGTGACTGACGGTAGAAGAGTATGGTCGGACCGTGTACACAACTTGGATGCTGCTCGGTTGCCTCTGCGTCGTCCTCCTCCAGTTGTATCAAAAGTTTTTCTTTTTGATAAATATTTCTTGACATTTTGTTTCCATCAGTCATTAATGAATACAAGTGTATAAGTGCTAGTCTGAATCCTTATGTTTAAAGAAATGTATTATTAATTAGAGCTGGGAATCCATCGATAGTCTCCCCCCTCAATGGTTTTTTCAGTGATGGAAAAAAAAATCTATAGTATCGATGGTTCCATCGGAAATTTAAAAGGGTTATTCGGTGCAAGAAATGTAAATCACGCAAATTGATTAATTATCTTTTTAAATCCATTTAATTAACTTTTTAAACAAAATAACAAAATTCATGGTGATACATTTTTTGTGCTATAAAACAATAACAAACTTTATTAAGATATTTCAATGTAATGATAATGCCAATTATAAAACAAATACTTCAATAATTTTATTTAGATATTTCAAGGCAAATGGAACTAATACCAATACTGTTGAACAGCTATATTGTTGCAAGATTCCGAAATTACCTTCGAAAGAAATTTAAGTTACCTAATTCTAAAAATTACAAAGTGTTGGATTAGATTTCTCCCACTACATGAAATCAAATCAAGTTCGATACATCGCCATCGATAAATTTACATCGATCTATCGCACTTTTTAAATTCGAGCAATTCCTCAAATAATGGGAAAGTGAACCAATATTTTTGTTTCTTCACATGTTTCCGGTTTCTTTCTCTTTCATTTCCTTTCAAGTCGCAGCCAGGGTAAGACCTAATTTATTTAGCAGGCATTCGAAATTGAATTTTTTTGATGATTGTTCTTTTTTCTGAAGAGTCGAATGCTGGGGATTTCCTCAGCATTCTTTTCTTGTAGAAAGAATAAGAACGGCCAACTGATTACCATAATAAAAGCCAAGAAGTTTTGCGTAGTTTGTGTTGCACTTTTTATAAATTGTACTCAATTTTCAGATGAAGAAAACACGTGGTAGTAAGTTGCAGGCCTCCAACATCTTGCCAAGGTGGGTTTCTTGTTTGTTTAATATGTGTAGTCAATGATTTACATGATGATAAGTTCAATCTGAACAAAGTGCTGTTGATTCACAACTTAAAAATTAACCAAAAGGATTCTGAAGAAATGCTTAAATAGAAAGGAATTGAGGAAACTAACAAGCAAAAAAACTAACCTATTTGTCTTTCGTATTTTAGAATTGGACGGCTATGGCTGAAGCCGGCTTGGGGCAGTTGATTAATAATTAAATGGTAAGTTAATTTGTATTAACAACAGCAAACATTTTAGTTTTCATGTGATGAATGTAATTACCGTATGATTTTCGTGATAACAACAATTATGGCTGCAATTATTGCAACTGATTTTCCCAATAAAAATGTTTGAATTTTATGGTTTTTGTTTAAATGAAATTTATAAAGTTTTTCTTTTGTATTTTCAGAAGTTATTCAGAGTGCAAAAGGTGAAACCTAAAAATGATTTCGTGATGCAGGTAAATGATTTTAAATTTTGATATTTTTTAAGTTATAGTTTGATGAAATTAATTACCGTATGATATTAGTGATAACAACTTTTTATGGCTGCAATTATTGCAACTGAATTTGTTTAAGAATCCTAAGCAAAACATTCTATGGCGAAATTGTTAACTAATCCAATCATTTTTCCAATTTTTTAGATCTACTTTTATCAGAGCCTATGACACGTTTTGAAATGGAATTAAAAAATGTAAGAAAAATATATTCTTAAATTGTAATTGGGAATGCAGAAAATGTCCTTGAGATAATTTAAGGAAATCTCACATTAAGATTTTTTGCCTAAGCCCATCTTAATGGGATATATCCAAAATAACCGGATTTCTAAGCTATAGCATGTGCTTCTGCGTTCCTATAACTAATTTCATATGATGAATACCTTTTATCTATTAACTTTCGTTCTACTGAGTAGAAAATGCGGAGAAATTTAACTGAAACAAAAATCATTTTTACTTTCTGTGTATCATTCAATTTCAATAAAATCTAACTTGTTCTTTTCTTTTGTATTTGTTTTTCAGTTATGAAATCGATCGTAACATGGCAAAAAAATGTAAGTTTCACTGTAATAAAATTGCTTTAATTAAATACCCAACTTGATGATAACTATAATCTGAAAGCTATGCTGACCAACCAATCAAATTAACCAAAAGGATACTGATAACCCGAAATCTTTAAAAGAATTAATGAGTAGCATTCATTTTTTACTAAATTCAGTTTTTCTATTTTGTTTGCAGATAAACCAAAGCTATGCAGACCAATTTATTCAGAAAGCTTGGCATATATTCAAGGTAAATAAAATAAAGTTTATAAATTTAACTAATTTAAAATTTTATGATGTTACTTTTTATTAGTATAGTTCATTAGAATCAAATATGTTACAAACTTTATAAAGCTGATGTGTACAAAAATATGAATAAATTTCAATTAATTCAAAATTTGTATTAATTTCAAATTTATGTGTTTTTTAGGAATGGAAATATGGCAGTTCAATTTTCGGGAGTCGCTTTTGAAATCTCATACATGATGTAAGTTTAGTTTCAAAGTTCACTGTTTAATGGTCAAAGCATTTTTCTGATGAACTCTTAAAGCCTATCAGGGTCCCTCTACTGAGTAGAACCCTTCAAAACCATGCTGTCCACTTATCCCTGTCTGAAACAAATCCTTTGAACTTTGAATTGCGAATCTAATATGATAATCAATGTTTATTTCTAAATCAAATGCCAAACATTTCCCTTTTAGGTAGGCAAGGGCCGAGAATACACCGATTTCCGTCAATATGGATTTTGAGCGATTTTAAGGTAATTTTCAAATTATACATCTTCCTAAGACTCTCTTAAAAGCATTTTTCTGATGAATTCTTAAAGCCTATCAGGGTCCCTCTTCTGAGTAGAACCCTTCAAAACCATGCTGTCAACTTATCCCTGTCTGAAAATAATGCTTTGACTTGGTGCTTAGTTGTTCGATAAATGCACAGATTTATAATTTTTATATTAACTATTTCTCGTTTTAGAGTTCAAATTCTTAAGGAAGAACCATTTGTTTGCTCGAATTGCTGATTGAAGCTATTAAAAAAGGTAATTAGGAACAAATATTTGATTCAACTTAAAAACTTTTCGTGATGAGAGTCCCTTGCGGACTTCTTTTCCGAGCATAAATCATGCGGACTTTAATTTTGTCTTCTTTCCCAGACTGAAACAAAATTATTTTAGTTTAAAATTTCTATTTTCTGAATATATAATTAATGTACTTCATTTTCTTCTTTGCAGGTCTTGCGCGGATGGGCATATATATCTAATTTAAAAGCTGTTAAGGCAAAATATTGAAATACAAATATTTGGTGAAATTTAAAAGAAAAATTGTTTTGTTTTTAATGAAATGTTGAGAAGGTCAAATTTTGCAATTCAAGTTTTATGACATATGCGGGGACTGTTAATTTGCAGGTCTGTTAACTTAACAGCATCATTAGCGAGTACAAAAATTATTGTTATCGATAACTCTGGTATCGCTTCTGTAATAGTTGGCGCCAGGTTTTAAAAGCATTGCCATTTACAAAATATAGAAGAAAAATAATGAACAATTTCGGTAATCTAATCACTAATAAACGGATTTAATACAAGCACTAAAGTAAATAAAAGAAAAATAAATTGTAAGTGTAATCGAAATTGTTTTCCACGAGAGTTGATTTAGTAGCTGTGCGAAAAATACATTTCACTGATTACTTTTCCTCCACAGAGCGTACCTACCGCTTACTGCCAGTCCATTTTCTTGGAATCTTTCGCTTTTTAAAGCTTGCCTCGGCATCAATTTATCATGTTCACATAAGCGGAAGTTGTACTACGAGCCTCATACATGTGCCCTGCCATCCGTAAGGACAATAACAACACTACCAAAAGAAGGCACTCGGTAAGGGGTTTTTTGTGTTTGGTGGATGATTACGGGTTGGAGACTTGTGTGGTGGAGGGGGTGTCACAACTATTTTCAACATTGTGCACACATTTCATTCATTGAGTGCATGCTCAAACATGAGTACAGCAAGAAAAAGCAGAAGAAGGATAAGAAGGATGAGGTACAGCAGAAGCATATTTACAACTAGTTACGACAGACGGACGAGCTGTTAAAAAGCACTTTATGCACTTTTATGAGATTTTATGGGGCATTTTAAATGTCAGTTAGTTGTGATAATTATCTTCTCGAAGAATGCACATTCTGTGCAATCAAATGAATGAATTCAATTGAGAATTTTTCATTTCCTTACCAGGGCAAACTTATTGACAACTCCACTCCACTCGAACGAGAAATGGCAGGGGATGGGGATTGGGGGTGTGTGGGAGACGAAGGCGTTGGTGGTCAGGCCACAAACGGAAAGGAAGTATTGGGTGTTTGTGTCTGCCTTTTTGCCAAGTCGTCGAACTTTCTTTTCGTCGACTTTTTTTGGTATCTCGATATGTGAATGTGACGACGACATACGACATGGCCATGGCTGCGCTTTTCCACACTGAACTGATAAAGATAAGGCCAAGGAGGAGTCGTCTTCGACAACTCTGAAGAACTCTTCACACTCACACTCTCTCAGTGTATGTGTAAGTGTGTGTGTGTGCGTTGTGTTTGTGTGGAGTGGAAGTCAAGTCGAATCGAATGTAGGAGGAAAAGTTTTTACTCTGACCATTGCGGTTGCTTTTTGTGACAATTTATTTTCTATGCTTTGGCGTTTGCCTTTCAACAAATCGAAAAACTATTAAATTGGGCAGCAAGCCAGCAAAAATAAAAGACCAACAAAAAAGAAACTTGCATAGATTTTCAATATATAAAACGAACTGATATATACACTTTTAAAACAATTTATTGAAATAGATTGAAGACGATCCTCCAAAGAATGCAGCAAAATATTATGGGGAAATATAGGCAATTGATTTTTATTCATTTTAAATAAAACCGGAACTTATAAGAGGAGGACTATGACGCAGGCTTTGACCCCTTCTTTTCCTATTAGTTACATAGTTGTAATTTACAACTAGTTTTAGAGTTATTTTCTATAATGATCTAAACAAAATGACCTACAACAGGAACACAATGACCTACAACCGGAAGTACATACATATATTAATATATCTTTTATTTCACAATTGAACAGTTTTTTATTATTACCAGAAGTAGAGACCTTATTATGATGTTAAGAATTGTAGTTTTTTCAACAAAGCTCGTAAGTCTATGCATGGTCGAAGTTAGGGTATGAAAAGTCAGTTGAAAAAGTTGACTAGCAGAGATTTCTACTGTCTGACCGTCACGCGAATTCTCACCATGCCATGCTTTTGGCACATTTGATTTGGCTAGAACTTTTCACCTTTTTACCAAGAAGCATGAGATAGATGAAAAGAACTTCCAACTACTCAGAGTACGAGAAGGACGACGCGTCGTCAAGTTAATTGGATGTGCCGAGTGTCCAAGGCAACACATTCCAGCGATAAGGATCTAATGTAAACCCTTGTATGGCATTCAAACATTTTGTGAGGCAAACAAACAGACATTAACACATGCTGCTGCTCGTTTATCTCAATAATCTGCAAATATGTGAATAGAGATAGAATAGAGAGACGGACGGAGCTACTTGGCACCTAATAAAAATGAAATCTAGTACACAAAAAACACGAGAGGGTGAAGAAGTATCTAGAAAGGGAACTAACTTGGATGGGGATGGGGGACGGTTGGGCATTTTTCGTGTGACACTAAACTAATTAAAAGTTTTGAGGTCTGGGCAAGTCGTCGTCCATATGGGAACCGACAAAACTCGCAAAAATTCTAAGAAATTACGCATTGAAATCACGTAAATGTCAGGGTAAATTTAATCAGCATGGCATCAGAAAGTGCGGCAGCTAAACAAAAATTAAATTTAGTCAACATAACCAAATCAAGGGACCGAACGAGTCCCCCAACCCCCAATCCCGTCCAAACCAGACCATCAACCAAACCAAAAACAATTTCAACCAAGTGACTGTCAACGGAGAACCGAAAAAGAAATAAAAATTTGCACACAAACTACGTGACTTCAATTTCTCACTAACTACCGAAAAGGGGGAGGGGTATGCCCCCAAAAAGGTGTGTGTTTGAGTGTGTGTGTGCGCTGGACGAGTACAACTTTTAATCCTTTGCACTTTTGTCAATGTCAGACAGGATAGAGTCAAAGCTAGCCAATGACAAACACTAAAAAAAGGTACACCATAAAAAAGGTACAAATAAAAAAACACCGTAGAAAACATTTAGCGAAGTTTTCATACACTTACCCAAGGAAAATATGCGAACTTGGCTTGAAATAAACTTTAATCATGCGATTTCTATATAGTGAAGAACTTATGGGAAAAACCAAAATTTGATATGTTTCTGAACTAATGTCTGGTAAGACCAAATGAAAACCTCGAAATGCATTCCACACAGTGAGTGGAGTGTTTAAGTTTTGTGTACACTTTTGTATTAATCTGTAATCCTTCTTTATAAGATTTATTTAACATTTCGAAAGCGCATATTTAATACAAATTTTCGACTACTTTGCGGTTTTAATCGTTGAGCTGACCTATTTGATAAGCCTATCCAATGT
Source organism: Drosophila equinoxialis (assembly GCA_018150345.1). NCBI lineage: Eukaryota > Metazoa > Arthropoda > Insecta > Diptera > Drosophilidae > Drosophila > Drosophila equinoxialis. The sequence goes on from JAECWI010000001.1 coordinate 15,342,366, forward strand.
TATACTCTAGCCAAGCCGCAACATATACCCAGCATACATATACATATCTTTATAGTATATATCATTGGATTTTGGTAAAATGGTTTTTTATTTTGGCCTGCCTCGCCAAATCTACTACTAGCCACTGCCACAATGACATTTCAGTTTTGTCAAACCGGAACAAAACGACACACAGAGAGGGCCAATAAAATTAATTGATTTTTGCGTTTTTCCTGTTTTCCATTTTCATGGTTTCTTTTTTTTTTTTTTTGCATTTTTAACGCTGTGATTTTGATTTTGTTCTTTTTTTTGTTCTCACACTTTGACTGTGACAGTTAACCACATTTGACGGACACATGGGCGTAGCTAAGGAAGTTGTAAAAGCAAATGTTTTATCCTTACTGGAAACCGATAAGAAGGCAGCGGTTTACAAGGACATTTCTTCAATGTCGAACATTGAAGTGCTTAAACAAAGTTTATGGGCATCAGATAAACATATTTCCGAAATTTCTTTTGAATTGAAATCAATCAATCCTAAAAGCTAATTATAAGCTTGATCAATGATATTGTCCAATCAATTCTAAATCTATTGAAAAGCATTGACATGATATCTTGACCAACAATATAACATTCTTGGATAACAGATAAGCCAACAGCTTATCTCTTGTGTTTTTTATATGTATATGTATTTGGCTTTTTTTTTTTATGATTTGCCTTTGATTCTTGAGTGATTTAATACCAATTTGAACAATTTTCCACACAGCGCAAAAAGGAAATAACCAATTGTAAGCGTAAACGCTTTCAACGATTTTTCCCTTCCATCTTGTTGGTGTATTTTTTTTTTTGCTCGTTTATTTGCTTTTTCTTACTCTGGTGGTATTGATTTCCATTTTTATTAACAAGCATTTAAATGCAATGAAGTGAAATATGAGTAGCATGGCCTGGAGATATATATAAATATATTTTTATACCCTCTAGCTATAGTTGGAAAATTGAACTTGGCTTGATTCTTTGTTCATCTTTGTAGCCGTTGTAAATGTCTGATTCAGCAATGATTTTCAAATTCATGGATCGGTATGGCAACACCTCAAGGATCAGCTTAGCATATCAAGCTTGTTTGAAGTTACTATTAACAAATGTGATCGAAAAGCGGCGCATTAGTGTTGCCAGATGATTTCTGTTTATGTTGTTGCAAAGTTTTCCTTCGGGATGATATGGTAGTGGCACTCATAGTAACGAAAGAAATGAGTCGATTTGGGACAATTGTCAATTCAAATTCTTACACTTACATACCCTTCTAATTGGTAATGGGTATCGACAAGTCGTTTCTCTTACTTAAAGCATGAGACTTTTGCCGTTTTTGTTGTATTCTATATAGTGTAGATGGCATTTTATGAATGATTTAACCTGCTGCTGCTACTACTTGCCTGATGCTGTTGCTGGTGTTGGTGGTGGTGGTTGTGGGGTGGGGCAATTGGCAGTGGTGCTACTGCTACTGATGCCTAACAGTATCGTCTGTTATTGCTCTTGTTCCGGTTGCCTGTTGTGTGTGTGTGTGTGTGTTGTGGGTTTTCATATTTTTTTGTTGTTGTTCGTTTGGTTGGTTGTATTTCTTTTGCTTTCATACATATGTCAGTGGCGTAAATGAAAATGCAAACGGGGCGTATGATTAATGTGGTTCACATATGAAAACGAGGCGAACTCTCGAACTCTCTTACTGCCCCACCTACTCTAGCCACTCTGTCTCTGTCTCTGTCTCTGTCTGATGTCCTGTTGTCCTCTGTCTGCTGTTTGTACATATTTCGTTGTTGTGGCAGTGCTTATTCAATAATTTATAGCCTGGCAGCCACAGCCACTTACAATGTCAGAAAAATATGCATAAAAGTATTACATGTATGCCACGCCCACCACCAACAAAAACGTCTCACGCCCTAGCCATAACAAGGAAAGCGAAAGGAAGGCTCTACATACATTCATATTTATATATATCCTCTCGAAATCAGGAATCACAGTAATGAATAATCGAATTATGCTTAATATTTATAAAGAAAACTATAAATAAGGGAATTGAATTTAAGCTTGCAGCTCAGAAATTGTTTGAGAGAGATAAAGTTATCCCCTCCCCGTCTCCCTCCGCGATTTACTACGCTTCTGTTAAGTGCCTTACATTCATAATCATGAATGTTTCCCTCTGGCGCGGCTAATCTGTAGACAACAAGCAAACAAGTCATTATCAATAATAATGCTAGTTTAATTGTAATAATTATTTATATACATTGGGCATGAACTTGAGAACTGACAGCGATAAATCTTTCCAAGACATTTCAGACATTTTCTGCCATTGAATCAACTGGAGTCTGTGTCAGTACAAAATGAGCCACCAGAAGATTGGCATCGTGGGCAGTGGCCTGATTGGCCGTGCTTGGGCCATGCTATTCACCTCCGCCGGTTATCGTGTCCAGCTCTATGATATTCTGGATATTCAAATTGAAACTGCTCTCCAGGAACTGAACAAAGAGCTGCATCAGTTGGAGCAAAAAGGGTCCTTGCGCGGCCAATTGAAGGCCAAAGAGCAATTTGAATTGATTAGTGTCACCAGCAAGTTGGAGGAATTGGTCCAGAATGCTGTCCACATACAGGAATGCATACCCGAGAAATTGGAATTGAAGCAGGAGCTCTACGGCAAATTGGATGAGATTCTTGAATGCGGCACTATTGTGGCCAGTTCTACAAGCACTTTTATGCCTTCGTTGTATAGCAAGGACCTCAGTAAAAAGCAGCAGGTAACACAATTGAATGGAGTTGAAGGATAATTATCTTTCAATAAAGTTTAGTTCTTCCATTAAATGTTAGCTTTACCTGTTACTTGTTTTTTTCAGATGTTAGTGGCTCATCCCTTAAATCCACCATATTTCATTCCTCTGGTGGAAATTGTGCCAGCTCCTTGGACATCTGCTGAGGCAGTAGAACTTACTTATGACCTGATGGTTTCCATAGGCCAACGTCCTGTGAAACTTAAGCGAGAGATTCAAGGATTTGCCACGAATCGCATACAATATGCCATTCTGAATGAAGTTTGGCGTTTGGTGGGCTCTGGCATAATGACAGTGAACGATGTGGACACGGTTTTGAGTCAAGGCCTGGGACTACGTTATGCCCTATTGGGATCCCTGGAGACGGCCCATATGAATGCGCCTGGCGGTGTAAAGGATTATTTTCAACGTTTCGGCGGAGAAATTTCAGCAGTTAGTGCCACATATGGACCAACACCCAATACTCTGAAGGAGGAGGAAACTCTTGATGATATAGCCCAGCAGTGTGAGGAAATTATACCACTCGATAAGTTGTCATCTAGACGAGCTACCAGAGATGCATTCCTCACCGAGTTGGCAAAACTAAAAAAACAATTCGAATAGAAATTAATTACATAACATTTATTTGGCTTACGGATTAAAGTTGACTTAATGAGTACCAAGGGAGGAGGAGGACAGAGGGAGAGTAGTGAATGAAGTGAATCAATTTTTATATTGCGACGTAATTGCTTCTCCACTTACTTGTCCCTGAGTTTGGTCTATGCATTAATGAAATTAATTTTTGTGGCAACCGGAAACGCTTGCCAACACGGCACATTCAAGTCCATCGTGTCACATTTCCGTTTTTCTTCTCCACTTTTCTTTTCTTTACTTTCCTTGCTTTTCCCCATTTCATTTTCGGCATTTGGCTTGATAAATGCTAAAGGCTTTAACTCATTTCTCATTTTCCCTTCTACAATTTTTTGTTTTTGGTGTGTAAGCCGAGTCTTTGAATAAATTACGAAAGGAAAATATATATATCTGGTGGCAATGCTCAAATATATACATACATACATACATACATACTAAGTACCTAGTACATATTTTCGTTTCAGTTTAAAAACAAAAGTAAATTGCTACATTTAAAAGTAGAACGATTTGCTGCTCTTTGGAATTGCAAATTTACTTGAATAGAAAAAGATTTTGGAATGCAACAATCATCTCCAGTGAATGCTGACTGAGCTATGTGATGGATAGCATCAACTCAGTTCACTTAAATTCCTGGTTTAAATTTTCCATAAAAATTTATCTCAGATAGATTTATGGTGTAAGAAATGCTTTCCTTTTTCACATTGATTTATGTACATACAAAAACTCAAATATATTCATACACCATATATAAAGTTGAGTAGTTTTTGTGATTATAAAACATCAAGCATCAACAGTCTGATAGATAGGTAGAATTAAACTAAAGTATTAAACTACCAACTATCCACTCGAACCAGCTCCTTGCTGGCCTTGAATGGAAGCCTTGAAGAAAACAACAATGTGCAGTAGAAAGTTTAAAGAAAATCACTGAATGGATAAGTATTTGGGTTAAGTATCTCATCAAGAAATATGTAATTAGTAGGTATATAATCAATTTAACAATAGTTAAGCAGTTTGATAACGAAAACAGAGTTGATTTGTTTTTTTTTTCGCTCTTATTACTGAATACATTGGTTGATCTGAGCTTCTTAAAAAAAATTTGTTAACTTGATTCTCTTTCCATTTCATGCTTGTGAGTCCTGTTCTGAAATGATTTGGAAATTAATCCTATTTTCATTTAAAAATAATATGATACGGACTTTTAAAGGCCAATAGTCATAGTCATAAAAATCAAAATCATCAGCTAAAACAAAAACTTAAGCTACACATACTTTTAATCTAAAGAGGCTAAGGGTAAGTGAATGATTAATTTCGCAAGCCAATCTAAGCTCATTGAGTGCAAATCATAAGCCGCCCACTTTTTTATGTGTCCAATGCAGTTTTATGGTTAGTTAACAATTCTTTAATTACAGTTTAGTCAGAAATGATGGGGAATTACTATAACCCAACCATAAGAATCTTAGTGTAGTTTTTAATTAATTACTTTGATTACTTTTACATTAATTACAGGGCCTGAAGTGCACTTTTCAGACTCTATCTCTCTTTCTTTTTCTTTATCTATTGCTTACTCACTCTTATCGCTTGCGCCCTCTCTGTGAGGTGTTCACTACTTTATCCTTTCACCCTGCTGAAGTTGGCTTAATAAATTCGAAAAATGAAATTGCGCGTGAAACAATGCATTTCCTGCTTGTCCCTCTTGTCCGAGCAACCAATTCACATGGCATTTGGTGACGACTTTGGCTTCCGCTTCATCTTTTTTCCTCTCGCCCACACAGTTGATGTCCTTTCCTGCTTTTGCATTTCTCTTTTTGCCGCAAGTTCAATAAACATACACACACACGCACACACACAGACAGGGACTACCCAAATGTGAGTCTGAGCTCGGTCTGGACTCTGAGTTCTGGTTGAAATTGTTGCCTGCTTTATGTTGTCATTCCATTAATTATCGTTCGTTATTTTAACTTTTAGCATAGAGCGGCAGTTTTTGCAGATCCTTTTTTATCTCTGCCAGCCTTTGTGCGCCGTCTGCACTTTACAAATACTTCATAACATTGTACTCGTTTTTTTGTCCCTTTTTTGTGGTTCTTTTTCCAGCGTTTTTTTTATTATTGCCCAACGCCTTTTGTTTGGACATTAAATGGCATTGGCCGCAGCAGCTGCAATACCAGCAGCCATGTGCAATTGTAGGCAGTGTAGGAGTGGAACAGAGGAGTCTGGGTAATGAATTACTAGCCACATGCTTTTTGTTTAAAACCGCCGCCCGCTGTCTCGCAACAATGACATTGCAGTTTTTAGCAGTAGCCGCCGCCGACAGCCGCCGCCATCGGCGACCTCATTCCCCCTCTTTCAGAGCCACTGGCCAAAAACCCTTTGCTAAACTTCAACTGAAATTATGTGGCTTTAATTGCATACAAATTGTTATATGGGCTCTGTATAAACAGGAGAATCTAAAAATTCTCAATTAGGCAATTTTATCGCTTCAATGTGATAGTAAAGAGAAGCTATAGTAAGTTATTCCTAAAATTTTTGTTGTTGACCTTCAGGCTAGGCTGCTAAAACAAAAAAACATCCACAAATAAGAAAAGCAAAACCGAGGACCATTTTAAGCGGCTAATGGCTAATTATTTCATAAAATTTGAAAGCGAAACATCACTTGGCTCACAACCCAACACTCTTCTCTTATAAAACACTAAGAAGTTTCGTTTTAATTAAAGTTTAAGTGCAACCTTTGAACTAATGTATTAAAAAGAGATTTAGAAGTTTATTTTTACGTTTTCAATCTATATTGATTGAGATTTATAACTTAATTAGCTATATCTAACGAGATGATATGTCAGCACAAAAGTAGGCAACATAAAAAACAAAAATGCTCAAGGCCATTTGTCATGTGTGTGTTGTTGTGTTGAGCCTTGTTAACAATCGATTGGGTATGTTTTTTGGCCAACTTACAGAAAAACGAAAACCCTGAAATAACAAATAAGCCTCATGTTTCATGGCCTACGCCAATGCTATGAAACACCATAACCACGCCCACTCCATATCCATGGCCATGCCTCAATCTGAAGCATAATAAATCAAGCAGCAAAATGATTTGCTATGATTCATTGCATTCGGAGTATGTGAACGGAATTCATACCACAAAATGTTCAAATATCTCAATTCGCTACAATTTGTTTTTTGTCCTCTCATTTTGGCCATGTATTGTATTAATCTAAGGTATTGTGTTGACCTAACTTACCTATCCATTTAACCTTTTCATTTATCAATGCCGCAAATGACAAGACAATCCAAACAAACACAAGCACACACACACACTCACACCTCACCTTAGCTCTGGTCGCCTTCTATATCTTCATTCAGAGAAAATCAACGTTGCCTGTTTGTTGTTTGTCTTCTTGTCTGTTGTGTTTTGTGTGTGTGCTGACATTTATCTTGATCGACCTCAGTGACACATTTTGCACCGCACAAAATTCAATTTGCTTTATTGATGACATACACACACTCACATACACACACACACACTTGTACACTAATAAATATACACAATGACAGTAGTTAGATTTAAAAAATAATGCCTGGCTTGATCTATGAAATCGCAGTTGTTATACACTTTTAAATAATAGTCAAAAGATAATAGTAAGATTGATTAATTTCTTACCTTCTACTTATCTCAGGTTCCCGCAGGATTCTAAGAATGCCCCTTAGAATGTTGTTAAGAGTTGTTTAAGACCATCATCCTCATATCTTAAAGGACTTACGAGAATCGCGCTAGTGTTTTTAAGCGAAAAAGAGTTTTTACTCATTCTTTCTGCAGGACTTTCCAGGTGTTGAAAATTGGGGTGGTAATCAATATATATTGGTTCATATATCCAAACAAAATAAGTTTAATTTGTCCTTTTTATTTTTTAGCTTGACTCAACACACTTTTAATGCACCAACAATATGAGTGCTTAATAAAAATCGAAATAAATGACTAATGACTAGTCAACTTGATTCGATAGTAATTGATTGACCAAAGACTATCAAGATTGTATTTTTTTATATATATAGTAACTTGTTGATAAAATCTTGTTGAGTAGTTACAACCGGAAATACTTTTGTTTAGATTGTGCAAACATGATAAGAGTCAAGTGCTTAAGTGTATACCAAATCAAGTTCGAAAAAGACTAGACTATCCATATCAAATATAAATATTTTATTTACTCTTATCTAAATGCTCAATCCTATAAGCTTCTGGTAAGAGTATCTATGCCTATATATACATACATACATATATCAATTGTGCATTTTTTTTTTTTGTTTTTTCAGTGAAAGAAAAAAATGTTGAAATATTTTCCATTGTTTTTCTTGCTATCTCGTTTTTTCTTATTGTCCTTTGGCCATATTGTGGTCAGCCAATATATATCAAAGAGCCTTTTGTGATAATTTATGGCTCGCTGAGGTATTTTCATCATTTATAGCTGCCAGGACATATGGATGAAACAGAGAATTACTAGATAATTCCAATAAAATAGTTGTTCTTTTTTGTTGTTGGAGTTCTTTTTGGAGGGTTTTCAATTTCAGTTCATTTTGGCTGAACTTGTTTGCACAAATGGCTTCCTTTTTCTTTATTGGCTGACAGTACATAATGTAATTTCTCATTTCGTTGGAGAAATTAAACAGTTAAAGGATTTCACAATTGTTGCAACAGTTGAAAGGATGCCGAGGGGATGGCGCTGTGTCTATGTAGCCGCCGGCGGCTAGTCACGTTCTTGTCCTCGTCAGCGTTTGTGTCTGGACCTAGGACCAGCGACTAGAGTTGGAGCTAAAGCTGGTTGGAGTTGGTATACTGATATCCTCGCTGTAGTAGTCCTGGCAAAACCGCAGACGATGACGCTAGGCAAATTGTTGTTGGGCCAACGCAAAGTTTATTTAATTTTTTTTTCTTGTCGTCGTGTTTGGTTTTTTGGGTGTAGAATGGTGATCTACATGGCCCCCGTTTTTGACTTTGTTGATTAAAACAAATTGTGCGCTGCAGACAAAGAGAATAAACATGAAAGGAGTTAGGTGGAGAAATAGCGAATGATATGCGGGGAGTAGGTTGGAGATTGTAACCACACTTTAAGCGGCTTCTTGTAAAAGTTTATTCCAACTAACCAATACAAGAAGGGGCTAGACAAGGAATTGCAACTTTCATACATTTTTAATGTGATCACTCAGAGCACCAAAAGTATTTTTCTATCAGATTATATGTATATGGGTAGAGAGGGGAACTATTTGTATTATATCTAAAGCAATCTGCTTAGAGTTGTGCCTTTGGGCTCAATTATAGGGATGTCTTTATATTATCATTCTATATATGTGCATACAGTTGGTTGAATTTTGTGCGCAACTGTACTTGATGGACAAGTTAATTACATTTGTGTTGAATTCAGTTGATTATTGCAATCTGATTTGATGCCTTTTTGGCCTTATACAACATTTTGTTTTGGCAAATTTACTGGCAATTGTCATAACTTTAATGCAATTAACCCTTGCGTAGCATATCCTTGTCAGTTTGCTTATCGGCAAGATGACAGAGAGAAAGAGAGAGAGAGAGAGAGAGGGAGAGAATGAAGAAGTGAAGAGAAAGAGTAAATACAGCCATAGAGTAAACCTAAATATTTAATTAGGATTATAACGAAGCGAGCTTATCGCGAAAGGGCGGCATCAAAAAGCGACGACGACAACGACTACGACGAATGTCAAAGACTGTGTCCTGCGGGCAGAAATGCTTCCTGCTGCCAGGATAACAGGATAATACAACAAGTACAAATGTGTGTGTGTGTGTATATATGCCTGGCGTTTCACTTTTCGTTGACTTAATTTAATTAATTTCCTAGCCCAAAGGGTCCGTTCGGTTGCTGCCATCCTGCCTGGCCTGTCAGTTTTCTGTCTTCTCTTCACTTTTTTCCTGTTTTCCCCCTCTTTCTTATGTGTGTGTGTGGGTATATTATGCATGAGGCTTTATTTGCTGTTGCGTATACGTCACGTTGCAGCCAAACAAACTTAGTCCTTATGTGCCTATCGATATACGATTTCTATATATGTATACATAAATGAATGGGCATGCCTTTAAAGCCATCAAGTCAAGGGCTGCAGCATCAGGACACTGTGTCTGTGTGAGTGTGTGTAATATGCTGTAAATAATGAAAATCCAATTTTATCATATTTTGTTCCTTTTTACCTACACTTACCTTAGTTTGGCATATTACTCATTACATCTTTTGACTTTACAAACAAAAAGTTGTAGTTCTTCTTTCATGATATTTTAACTTTTCTTAATCACTTGCACAGTAAATTAATATTTGGAAATTGGTAAGAGTATTACAAATTTGTGTTCAATTCCATGAACTTTTTTTCCTGCCCCATGTTGTCTGTTTGCCATTTTTGCTCGTCTACGTTTTCTTTTCGGTTTTCTTGAGATTTCATTTCATTTCATTTTTGCTGCTTTTCTCTGTTGTGGAAATAATCAAGTAATGAAACTTTACCCAATTGGAAAAGTAAAGGAATATTGTCTACCTGCCTTTATTTTTATTTCTTTTTTGGGTAAGAAATTATGCAAAAAGTAACAAGCTTTTCATCAATATTAATGCGAAATGTGATTAAAAATCAAAATGAAAAACCGAGACACCGACGGACTATTTGAACTAGATATGTATATGTATGTGGGTGGATTCCAAAAAGCAATGCAAAGAACCCACTTGGTTAGTCCACAAGAAGCAGCCGGCAATCAAATTAAACTTGAAGTGATTTTCAATTGGAAATTCTTGTGACGTGACGGAGCTGCTACTCCTGTTCCTCCTGCTACTGTTGGGTAGACCGCAACACACTTAAGTGTATTCAAATTAAACTGACGCAGACCAACAATCAGCAATGGCAAGAGTCACTACAACAGACAATGGTTTTGGCTTCTCTCTGTCACTCTTTTGCCCGAGTTGCCTACCAACTACCCAACGCCCCCCTTGGGCGTAGATTTTAGTGGACATTTTGTCTGGTAATACGATTGTTGTTGTTCCTGTTATTGTTGTTGTTGTTGTTGTGTCTATCTGGCTTGTCTATCTACATGTTTAGTTGTACAGCAAATGGTTAGAATGGTTAGCTGTCAGCAATTGTGTATATTGTCCACACTCCTCCCACACTCTGTCGCTTTACAGAGCGGCATCTCGTCCTTTCGGCAACATTTAGCGCCTGTGCAAAGGGATACGCGGTTTTTGAGCCCGTGCCCGTACCCATGCCAGTGTCCTGACGTTGATTAGATTGTCTGATACTTTAATAGGATTGTGAAAGCAGACACACACGCACACACACCCATTCAGACTCATTCACACTCACGCACTTACAGCTGTGTTCACGAAAATAGCAGTGCAGTAGATGCTAACAAAGATTCGAAAATTTTTCACAAATTCCTTTTGAAAGTTTCAATTTTTTGACTTTGTTTTGGTAAAATGGAATATAGAGATAAGAAAAACAAAAAAGTGCCTTTAATTGCACTATTTTTTAGTGTATTTTCCGAGCTTTTGCGTTGTTGCACACTAATTTCCCTGTTCACAAAAATAGCAGTGTCCCGTTTAGTTGCGGAAAAATTCAATAAAAAGTGTAAAAAATTCGTCAATAGTAAGTTTAATTTATTAGATAATTAATCTTAAATGTTATTTGTATTAGTATACACTAATTTAATGCTATAATTTTCATGTTAGTGGGTAGAGGCACTCATTGTTCCAGTGAGAAGAGGGAGTGGATCCTAAAACTTAGGAAACAAGGTAAAACATATAAAGAAATCCAAAATTTAGTTGGATGTTCAGCAAAGATGATCTCTAATGCCGTAAACTACCACTTGAAACCCGAAAATCGCGGTGGGAAACGTGCAACAACGACCTCAGATGACCGGCGCATTGCTAGATACAGCAGATGCAATCCGTTTGCATCATCCAATTTAATCAAACAAGATCTAAACCTGTCAGTAAGCGATGTCACTGTTCGGCGTAGACTCCTAGAACAAATGTTGAGCGCGCGAAGTCCAAGGAAAGTCCCACTATTGACTTCGAAGCATGTCAAAGCACGTTTGGATTTCGCCAAAACCCATATGAATTGGCCCATTACAAAGTGGCGTAATATTCTCTGGACAGATGAGAGTAAAATAGTCTTGTTTGGTGGAGCAGGGTCTAGACAATATGTACGTCGCCCCGAAAATACGGAATACCACCCAAATCATACGCTAAAAACAGTTAAGCACGGTGGCTTAAAAATCATGATTTGGGCCTGTTTTTCATATAGCGGAGTTGGTCCAATCCATAAGATTGATGGCATTATGGATCGAAATGTCTACGTCAACATAATGGAAAACGTTATGCTTCCATATGCTACATGGAATATGCCCATTATTTGGACGTTCCAGCAAGATAACGATCCAAAACACACGAGCAAGCTCGCTAAGGACTGGTTTCAATCAGAAGGGATCGACGTAATGCAATGGCCAGCTCAGTCGCCGGACTTGAACCCCATTGAAAACTTGTGGGGCGACATTAAGCGAAGCGTCGCAAAAAAAAACCGTCCAATAGAACTCAACTTTGGGAAGTTATCCAAGAAGCATGGCAGCACATCCCAGTTAAGCGTTGCCAGGACTTGGTGGACTCGATGCCGCGCCGGTGCCAAGCCGTTATGGCCAATAAAGGATTTACAACTAAATATTAAGTCATACTATTGAAAAATTATCTCAACTTGAAGTTTTACAAAATTTGGAATAGACATATTTTAATTTTTAGTTGACACTGCTATTTTAATGAACAGCCCAAAAAGTTCCTTTTTCACTATCTTGCTGATTTCTGAAAATGACGTAGTTTTTTTTCAACCCAAAATGATATTAATTTTGTGATACATAAATATAAATTGCGAATGTGTAAAAGATTGGTGCATTTACGGTCTTTTTAATATGATTGATCAACTTTGAAGTCAAAGCTTAAGGGCACTGCTATTTTCGTGAACACAGCTGTACATACATACTTAGTTCAAGTTTGTTCTATGTTTTGTGGTCGGTCGATTGTGCTTTAAAGTTTTTCTTCATTTCGATTTGCACAAGGAGTTTGCAATGGTTAAACAAGACACCTGTTGCTTATATTAAGCAAAGCGCGAATAACAAAATTTTAAACAAATTGATCGAAACATTAAAAACGAATTTGGCTTTATACTACAGAGCTAAATGCCATGCCCAGCATTGATTAATAGGTTACGATGATTTACCTTTCAGAAAACATTTTTACTTTTTAGCTCGGCCTTGCTGCTTAAAAAAAAAAAGACTTACATTGATTTTAGGAATATAAAAATAAGCAAAGTTTATTTGTAATAATTGTGTATGTACAGGATAAGTTTTGTTTACAAGTAATCCAGTTCGATTTGACCAAAACTATTGAGTATATTGTTGAACATTAAACAAGAGATAACAAATACTATTTTAGCTCAGCTTTTCATCCTGACTTGATCAAATTTAGCTTTATTTGCCTTTTCCGAATATTTCACAATTGAGAACCACTCCGTATTGAATTCTTCGAGCGATATGACCCGGCATAGTAGTGCTTTCCATCGTTACAGTGTATGGATTTCCATTCTCGTCTATTTTAGTTACTGCTTTTCGTATTATCTTTTGTGGAGTCGCAATAGGTCCACTGTCATAGAAAAAAAATCCACACTTTGGCATTTCTATACTTATATGTTTGTAGAAATCATCGAATTCCTCGAGTTCATCATCAGAAATATCTGATTTTGTTAACTGTTTTTGCGGTATTTCACTCATAACTGTTAGTTAAAGGTATTAATGTTGTCTTTCTGGGCCACGGACTTGTTTTGGTCAAGAGCTTTGTAATGTAACTATATATATTGGCTTTATTACAGACAATTGAAACGTACCGAAAATAGAATATGGGCGTTTATCTAATCTTATCATAAAGTCTAAAATTATATATATATATTTATATTATATTATATTGCATTTTTATACCCTTGCAAAAAGGGTATATTAATTTTGGTCAGAAGTGTGCAACGCATCCGACCATATATGGAAAGTATATATATTCTTGATCAGCATGACGAGACCAGTTAAAATAGGCATGTCCGTCCGTCCGTCTGTCCGTTTGTCAGTCCATCAACGCGAACTCCTCCTAGACCGTAAGAGCTACAGAGTTCTAGAGAATTTGGCACGTAGGCTTGTATATACTGCAGGGATTGTATATCTCGGATTCAGCCGGATTGGACCACTATATCATATAGCTCCCATACAAACGGCAAAGTCACGACGGTGACTTTTCTCAATAACTTTGCTATTATCTGAGCTATCGTCATGAAATTTAATATTGGTGAGTTTATTGCACCTATTACCAACTGTGCCAAATTTGATCAAGATCGGGTGACTATATCATATACCATAGGAACGATCGGTAGAAAACAGTGACTTTCATCAAAATGTTCGTTATATCCTACGCTAAGATTGAGGGCCGTTCTTTCGCAATCATTACCCTTTTTAGATTAAACAGTTAATTTAGATACAAGAGTTACTAAAAAACTTGCAAGGGTATACAAACATTGACGCGGTCGAAGTTAGCCCCGGCCCTCTGGTTTACATTGTATAAGGTTTCTGGTTTCGTAAGGTTCTGCGCTCATCAGATATAATAATAATGGCAATTGAAATGATAAGCAAAAGTACAACAGAAAATTGTTCTCTTAGTATCATTTATGTCTCACTCTGAATTTCACAAATTGCAGGAAATGACTCAAATCATTTAAAGCCCTCTTCTGATATCAATAAATGTATAATATAAACAGAAAGGTATAACTCAAATTATTATTAGTGTATTAAACCCGACGAATGAATAGAAATGTTATTCTTTATTCATATGTATGTAGAAGAGGTAAAAAAACATCGATGTTTGATACTATCAATGTTTTTGGAAAAGAATCGATAAAACTTTGATGTTTCGGAATTTTTTTGTAATTAAAATTACAAGCTTATAAAAATAGTTGAAAGTCTTTTTTCAAAATAAACGGAAATAACGAAAACAACATTTATGCAGTATATATTACTATCCTAAGCAAAAATTACTTACCGATTTCTAAGCAAAGACTTTCCAAAAGATCTAAGAAGAAGACATATAAAAAGAGGAGGATTGTTACCATTTGTGTTGCGGTTCAGATTATAAATTTAATGTCTTATTTATGCCAAAAACATCTATGTTTCTAACCACAGTGCATTTGTCCGACATTGGAATATAAAATTTATGTACATAATTTTAGTTTTATGTGTGCCATCAATGTAATAATTTTGACAACACTTACCAACTTAATACAGATTAAAAAAACTAAATCTGATATTTTAATAAATTATCGCATTTTATCGGGTGAAAACTATAATTCTTATATGTCATTCAAACTTGGTATGTAGTCAATGCGATTTAAGGTTGAAAGTCTGCAAGTGAAAGAAAGGATATAAAGATATGGAAAACATCGTATATCGTATTTGCACTACCTTATTAGGTATAAAATATTATTGTATTTACAATTTAAGTAAGTATAAAGGAGCAAACAATTTGAAGTAGCTTAAATGATTAAAATTTGCAGTGGTTTGTCGGGTTCAATATCAATGCACTCTCACTTTCAGTTGTCGATTATACATACTTGTAATTTCTATGTATCCAACAAATAAACAGTTAAAAGGCTTATAAATTACACACAAAGTGTACATAGACTAGCTAGCAACATGACAGACTTTAGACTTTTAGATATTTTAGGGAGTTGGGCTGGAAGGACCAGGAAAATCTGTATTAAAATCGCATTATATACGCCTCACTTGACAGGGCAGCAGGCAATAGGAGCTAGAGAAGGACGAAAAGTTGAGCTTCAGGAAAAGAAGGAAAATTTCTACCAAATGTACTGTCAGTTCAGAATGTTTTTTTTTTTTTTGGGTGGGGTGGCCAAGTTTATAAACCAATCTGATTGTGAGTGGGTGACTGTGCGCTGAACTGAGGTTTTTCCCAGTGTTGGGTGTTTGGTGTTTGGTGGTGGTGGTGCTGGTGGTTCGTTTGCCTGCGAGCATTAACCTCAAAATGCATTTGCAGCTGCCATTGCTGTTGCCATTGCCGTTGTGTTGTGGTCTGGCCAAGAGACGGGATCTAGAAGGAGTTGGAGCCATTGGGGTAACTGCTGCATTTCAGGTCCTGACTGGCTACTAGTAAGTGCCAGTAAAAATGAAAAGTTGTTCGTTGGATCAGGAGTAGCAGAGCAAAGGCAGCAGAAGCAGCAATTGTGGTTTCTAATTGTTTGGGGTATTTTACACTAACAATTGACCGCAACTATGCGCTGTAATTTCAAACTTTTACTCAACAACAATAACAACAAAAGCAACTACAAAATAACAATGAAAAAGAAAATTGTATATTAGATTGAATAGATACAAAGATGGCTGGCTGGCAATCAATAAATTATTCAGTTCATTAACTTAAATTATTTACTAAATTGAGTCAAAATATTTCGGTGTTAAAAATTTTTGTAAAAAGGCTCTACTTCATAAGACTTGAAGTCTTTTAGTAAAATAGTCCAGAACTGCAAAATATAATTCGAAATCATTTACTAATTATAATTCACAATTTGTAAAGATTCATTGCCCTAAGAAAAAGTGAGAAACTTGCTAGTCGATTTGAACAAATGTCATTTTGTTAGTGCTATTTTATTTCTACTAACCTCTTAATATATGTATGTATATTTAAATTTATATTTTAATATGCATATTTAAAAATACATTTATATATAAGTATAAATACAAGTACATAATGTTTAGAGCATCACAGAATCATAAAGAAGATAGTAAAGCAAGAAAAAGCACCCATTGCGGTGCTTCACCCGGAGATAAGCCAATGAGATCATCATCCGTAGCGTCTATAAGGGGAACTACCCTGAATTTCACTAGATTATTTAAGAGAAATTCCGCAGACCATCTCACTCAGTTCTAAACGAATCATGTATCGGCTGTGTTGTGTTATACTCTGTGCCATTTTATTTGTGGCAGGAATATGTGAAGCCCGAGTTATAATGCCGCATCCTCGACCGCCACCACCACCTGGAGGATATTGGAATCCCTTTGATATGAAGCCATCTCCCTTCAATCCTGGAGCGCCACGATTTTGAATAAACGTTTAAATTAACTGCATATATGCATATTTCTGTTTTATTACATTCGGTTCATTACCAACTGGTTCAAGACCCTATCCCACCAGTCAGACAGGGGAAAAAACAGCTGAACTGTATGTATAATGCGTTGCATTAGTTCACACATAAAGCATAATGAATTCTTTATTCTTGTCAGCAATGAAAACCGGGAATGCCGCAAGTACCAGATAAACGAATAAGATTAAGGATGAAATAATGCATTTCCTATAGGTAAAATTCAAGACACAAAAGCAAAAATAAATTACCGAATTTTCGAATCAACTAATAAAAAAGGTATTCTGCTATTTAGAGCTTAGAACTTGTGTTAGGTGTTATTTAAATACACATCTGTTAATTATTATACAATTTGAAGGAAATGGTCATCACTTTTTAGTTGCACTCGGTCAGAGTTACACGTAAACTGATTGTCACAATACTACATTGAAGTATCTTAAATTATCTAAATGTAAATATGTTTGTTAAAACGAGTATTATTAATTTAGTTTACGGTTTAGGGGAATTGTAGACTCCACTTCATTTCCCTGGTCATCAACATAAGATAAGATAAATTGAGATAAGATAAGATTAATATGGAGTATAAAACGTTGCCATCTTAATATCACCTTACATTAAGCAATTAATATTCAAAGACGTCATTTCCAATTCAAGACAAGACAGTTCCAATTCAATGGATGACGATCGTGCAAAATTCCTATTATTGGCAAGCGCTATGCCTATGCCGTTGCCCTTGATAGCTTTAGCAAGAGTGCATGAGAGACGAGAATTTCAAGGAGGAACAACAAAATCAACTGAGGTTATTGTGAAAAAAAGGAAGGACGAAAATGGAGAAGAGTTCGTCAGCGAAATAATAACAACCGTAACTGAAACCGAAATTCGACCAACAACATTGGAAATGACATCAGATTGTAATTTAATGTAATTTTTTAAAAGTAAATATGTTTTATAATATAGTAGACCTTGTTTGCGGTTCAAAAGGAGGGCCATACGAATAGCTTCCTAGGAAAAAAAGAAATAATTGACCCAAAATTTGCACAGGTATCAACATACGATAAGATAACATGATATGATTAGATTAAGATGGCGAAATGGGGTATAAAACGTTCTCATCTTAATATGTCATTTTCAAAAGCAAATTGATCTTTAAACAAGTAACTTCCAATTCGTTAAATAAGAGAGTTGCATTTCAATGGATATTCGTAAAAAAGATATTGATGATGTTGGCATCCTTACGGATGCTGATGTGTTAAAAATAATGTCTGCTGCGAAAGTGGATATAAAACAAGAAACTGAAAAAATATCAAGAAAAACTACAGAGGTTATTGAAAGAGAAGGCGAAAAAAGGAACATTACAACTGAAACAGAAATTGGACCAACCAAGACAGAAGTCTCAGTGCAATGTATTTTGCTGTAAATTCATCCGACAATTTCAGAATAAAATCTGAATTTGAAAGTTAAATAAAAACTAAAAATTTCGTTTTTGAATTGTGGTTTCATTTTTCTGCAAATTAAAAATTTCATTCTCCCTCTAATGCAACTTGAGTATATGAAACTAATAAAAGGAAGGAAAGAGAGAGGGGGGAGAGAGAGAGAGAGAGAGAGAGAGAGATCGTAAAAAATAACTTATAACATAACTGCATTATGGAAGACTTAAGCGAGAAAGATTACTCATCTGCCGGATACGAGACAATACATATGTATATAACGATCGAATGCACCCGCATCTTATCGCTTTCTTCTAATCAGTATTGCATTCGAGGTAGAGGAAAGGGAAAGAGGTAAAGGTAAACAGACTGCACTCTCATAGTTTTTGGAAAATTATTTGATCTATATAAAGAAATCCCCTTTGCAATTTTTGAAGAGGAATGCTGAATTCATCCAATTGTAAATGTAACATATATCGGCAAATAAATGTAGAACGCGAAGTTTAATTAAACCACATTTGCAATTATTATTGCTCTTGGTTTAGTAGCACTTTAGTCACTTCGCTTAAGACCCAACCTAAATTATTGCTCACTCCCACCAGTCAGGCAAAAGTGTCAAGCGGGTAAAAAATATATTAAAGTGGTTTTTAATCATTTTTTTTTTGCTGCCGTACTGGGGAAATGTGTAAGACTGTATGTGATGGAAATAAATTACATTGCATAAATCCTGTGAATGTGAAATCGAGCTTAGGAGATAGCTCGCTGAGGATGGGGAAACGAGGGAAATACAGTTTATTAAAAAAGAGCGGAACAAGCCCGAAAAAAAAGAAATTGAAATGAAAAATGCGTTGCCCTAGCCCACACATAAAGCAGTATTGTGTGCTAGAGACATTCCTACAAACATATACACACGTACACATGTGTATACGTACATATACCATGCACGTATTTACACTGCAATAAATGAGACAATTTTATAATTTTGTTAGATATATTAGATGGTTAACTTTAACTTCGATTACATCTCATTATTAGGTCTTAATTTAGCTTACATGTATGATAACGTATACGCATAGTATGCCAGCTAAACTAACAACATTAAGGATAATAATAAGTTTAAAAAACGCAAACATTTAAAAACACATAAGGTGCAGGAAATAGTTTTAGTCGTCTCGGCTGTTGGTGCTGATTATGAATCATTTTGATGGTTGTTCTTCTCAGATTGGATTACTTATTACCTTTTACTACATTTGTCATCATTTTCCACATACCACAATTACACGAATTGGAAATCCATAGCAAATTCAATACATTTAAAGATATTCACATTTTTATAACTTTTATACTCACAAAATATGAGTATTCTTTTATTGGATTCACATTAAAATACATTCCACTTCAGCTCTGTCTGGCCAATCATAAGATTCCTCGATGTGTATCTCGACCTCCCTTACGACATTTTGTCCTCTGCTATTTTCACCCATTCTTACTACACGTCGCTCTCTTCGCCGAGTTCTTCCATCAAATTCTGCTCGAACGCCTATTCTCGTATTTGAAAACATCCTTACAATATCATTGATTCCTTCCTCGAAAGGTTCTACGTCCTGCGATCTGTCTCCATATCTTTGTATACTCATTTTACCAGCCTTGATTGGTCTTAATGACACTTTTTTCGATTGGAACACACTTGAACAAAAGTTAAGTTGCAAATGAAACTTGGTGCTAAATCGGTCTCATATTGTAATTCGAGCTTTTAAAAGTTTAAGCTTATCAGTGGTTGATCGAGAGCACGACAAAAGCGATAGAGAGACATACATACGTACCCTATGAACAAGTGAACTAATTTGTTAGTTCTTTATTGCTTACGAAGGCTTTACGGCAATGAAAATACTTAGTTGATCAAGGTATTGGTTCATTCTTGACGGCAACCTTTAATTATTAAAATGTATCAAAACCTACTTATATACATATATATCTTATTTTGGGCAATAAATTTGGGCTGAAAAATGAAAATGATAGATGCATTTTTTTTTCTAGTGTACAATATCTAACTACGCTTAATGCAGATTTATGAATTTAATAAGAGCTCCCACACAAGCCGCAAAGTGTTGAACACATTAAGACCACGACAATGATGATGATGATGATGATGATGATGATGATGGAGACGCTATATCCTTTTCCCTTATCATTTATAGCTCTCTTTGTAGCAAATTTCGTGTATGTTAATTATGCAAATGTTTATAAATTTAGTTATTATTTTGGTGAAAACAACCACAAAAAAAATCATCAACTGCATCTTCATCATTGTTATCATCAAGCTAGGAACAAGTGCAATCTCGTTCCATGAACTTTTCAGAAAAACCAAAAAAGAAAAGAAAGGAAAGGAAATAGCAAACATTTTCAATTTGCCAACCACGTCAGGTGTACAAGGTGGGAGGTGAAAGGGTAGGGTTTGTTTGGTGTATGCACTGTAAGCTTAAAAGCAGAGCCGCGAGCATGGAAACCAAAAACAAGGAGACGTGGCTTGATGACGACAACAGGAACGACGACATCGTCGACGACTAGGATGATGTTGGCTATGTGGTTCCACCTGATGAGGAAATTGTTTTCAAAATTAACAAAAAAGATAAATACAACGACACGCCAGATAGAGAGTCGTGTCTGAGTTTTGCGAAATCTGCTAAAATAAACAAAAAAGATTTTTAGTGCAAATGCGCCATAAACTTACAAAAATCGTTTTAATGTGAGACTTTGATATTTCGGTGTTGAATAAGGACAAAATAGGCAGAAATAGTACTTTTTAAAGTCAGTGTTGTGTAACGGCTGTGCTCTTGTGTGTGTCTATACATATTAATTGCCTTCCTCTTTACTAAATCGTAATTGTAAATTATATAATATAAATTTATAAAACAAAAAAGAAATAAACGGCACAAACTTCTAGAATCACCCTCTGGGAAATGCGTAAAACTTGCGTTAAATTTACCATAAGTGAAAATAGCGTAAGCATTATAGCAAGAACAATACACAACACATGGCCGTGTAATGTAAATTTGTTGTAAGTGGAACAACCTGATCATCATCATCATAGCATCAAAGTTTTCTGTTTGGACGGCTGGCTGGCTGGTAGGTTGGCTGGATAATGGGAAATGCGAAATTTTCTTAGCTCCACCTGCTCCAACAGTTTTCCATTTCAGGTCTCGTCAGCTCTCGTCAACTCATCAGCAGGGTTTGTAGCCACTATCGAGGCTTTGTGGTTGCAGTTTGCGCCAAGCATACGGCTCCTGAGTTTGTAATATGGCTAAATAGTGTAGAAATTCCTTGTAATAGAATTCAGATTGCGATTCATTTGGTTCAGCCTTGTGATGTAATGCCAGATCATGACAAATGAATTTACGTGGCACAGGCGGTTGCATTTTGAAAATACCAAAGATCTGGTTGAAAATTTGTGTCCCATCACTGTAGTATGTCAATGTCTGTGCAAAACTGTGTAGAAAATGAAGAATTGATTAAAATTTATTTTAATTCAAACGCTTACCTGGCTTCATTTAGTAAGGAAACAACTTCAGGCAACCCATTGATGAGATTCAGTTCAGGCTCATCAGCTATTGGTGGCGATTGAAGTTGCTTTAGAAAGTTGTATGGCAACAGTCCCATACGCACCGTCTTCAGGACTGTGGTCACATATTCCTTACGTGCTGGCCAATCGTGTGTCAGCCAACGAATGGCTGAAAAATATACTTCCTTTTCGGTATTTACGGCCAGTTCATCGGAGTCAAAAAGCGCACAAACACTGTTCACCGGCAGAGAGATAAACTCCCGACTGGCTACTAAAGTGAGAAAGAAACACTTGATGCGCTGCATCATCAGCGTGTCAAGATGCATCGATCTGCCGAGTAATAGAGCCTTGTGGGCCACCAGAAAAGCCCGATCCTCATAAAAAAATTTAGGTTTCTCCAACCAATACCAGAGTATCTTCAAAAGTTCATCGATTTTTAAAAATTCGGCTACCGCAAGTATTTCCACAATTTGTGATGGCTCTAGATCTGTTCTACAGCTTAGCATCCATTTGTAAGCCTGTTGAAATCCCTTTGCAGGTACCAGATCAACGGGAAGTTCAAGTTTACCACCCTTTTGGGCCAACTGAACTACATCTGTATATACAGATAGCAGCAGGCGGTTACATGGGAACTCCTCATTGCCAATGCTGACCAGTAAATCGGAATGTTCATTGCACGCCCAGAACTTTAAAAGTTCCTCTTTTACAGTGTGTTTCTTCTCGAAATCCATTGAGATATTACTAACAATTAAATGACTGCTTTCAGTAAAGTTATTCAGGCTAATCACAGGTATACTAGGCTCCAGTGGCAACTCATTATCTTCCCTTGTCTTTCTTTGGCTCATCGCAAATTGACTAAAAATTTTGGTTATGCTAAAATGTATTACACTTTTTGATGAGAGTAGATTAGCCTACCTAGATATTTGGATTTATATAATTATTTCTACTGTTCTGGGTTCACTATTCAAATTATGCTTTTGCTTAATCACTTGTTAACTAACTCGGGCATACTCATTTTAACACTTACTCAATGACTTCATCATTAATTCATTTAATTTGTCTCACTTCCTCAGTTACCTCTTTATTTCATTGTATTAAATGTAATTCATTTCATTCTTCTATATACTCATTTATCTAATCAGTTTCATACCGAATATATTTTATCGTTTTACTGCTTGATATTTATTTTCCTTTTCAGATTTTGCCTTCAACACTAATCTAAACTAGTTGAGTGAGTGTGTAAACATATTCACACATTAAAATAATATTAAAGGCTATTGTCAAAAAAAAAAAAAAAAACAATTCGCCGTTTTATTCAACTCTATTCTATATCTTTTAGTTTCATCCTTAGCTTCTGGCCAATTAGAAGCACAATGCGCTCTCAAATTATGCAACACGGCGCGACAAATTCAATTTGCCATGCCTTTTTCCCCAAACTCCCAGTAAAAGTAAACACGTGACCAACAAACAACAAAAGCATACGAAAAGAGTATGGGCTAGAAGGAGAGAGAGGAAGAGAAAGGACACGTTGTGTTCAAAAATCCCTGGAGAAATTAGTTTGATTTATGTTGAGTTTCCGGTGCAAATAAATTGCCAAGTTTACAGAACTTTGGGGCCCACTGCAGACGCATAATTGATTATGCGAGAGGCGTACAAACATACCAAATGATGGGGACACTCCATAGTGGCACAGACACAGACAGCCAGATAGACAGTCAGTTGAGAGTGAGTGTGATGATGAGAAGTTGACTTGACAAGTTAGTCATCAAATTGACACTTGATTCCTGATTAACTTAATACTTGCATACATTATTTGACACTAGACTTGTAATAATAAGTAGAAAAAACGAGATTACACTTGACCTAAGGCAGGGAAATTAAATCCGCCTTACCGAATAGCGCCTAGGCGATAAGATAATACAAAAAAAATAACGTCATCCAACTAATTCATAGTACACTTTTTCCTCATTGTTTTGCTCTGATAGCGCAAAATGTGTGAAAGATTCAGCTTATTTAGGGGCTTTCCCCGATTTGGAAGATTTTTAGCCCGCTAAAAAAAAATCTTATCAGAATTCAGCTTTTCAGTTTTTACGTATGTATGTGTATCGAAGGCAAAGAAATATCGTTAATCTAACATATAATTTCATGAGCTACATCTAACTCGATCTCTTTCTGCTGACACTTCAATTCCCATATCTCTTGAGTCAGATATTAGCTTCCGTTGTCTCCGGTCTCTAGAAAGCAAAATTCTTATCAGAAAGATGATCATTTGTTGCTTTATACATATGTGTTTCAATGTTTTTTTTTTTTTGTATTTGTCATCTAAATACATTTAAAAATAGTTAAATTTAACTAGCTTTGAGCAACGTTTTCTCTTTGAAAAATAGACGGTGCCTCTTGTCGGATACTTTCTTTTCAAATATTCCGCCTTTTTAACAAATTTTTAATTTTAATTGGAATCAATTTTTCTTTGCCTTTTGTTAACCTTCTGATGATAGCCGTTTCCCGTGGACCTCTCTCGGCTTATATACCTTTACCCTATCTATGAAAGAGTGAAACGAACATATGTCTTGGGACGCTGCATGTAGTTCTTTTGCTCATTAAAGCCTTTTGCAACGCCTTTATAATTATGCCTTGACGACACTACGTTTCTGTTAGAATTAAAAGAATTTTATGATAGCAGTTTGAACTAAAATGAAAGTCAGTAATCGATTACTTTGCCTCTACTGCTGTTATAGCACATAGTGTTCAAATTTTTCTGAATTATTAGTGATTTCCCTTGATTTGCGAGTAAATTTTTTCACCTTCTTATCAGGAAGCTTATCAATTTCGTTGTCTTAAAGATAGGGGCCGGGGTTCATTTTGTTTATTTTTATAACATACACCCATAGGGTGAAATGGTATATAAAAGTCGCCAAAATGTATGTAACCTTTGCATATAGCCAATGCATATAACCTTTTTTCCAAAGGGCGGAGTTGGCCGTTGGTTGGTGGGGGCGCTAGGGTGCTCGTATGCTTGAGTGAGCGAGTTACTAAGAAATACTTGTAATAAAAAGCATAAAAACAGTGAAAATGCGTTTGTTTAATAAATTAGAAATATTTGCTTTACTGGTGTATGGTATACGCAAGTCGGCGAGACGACTTACTTACTTCATTATCTTTTGCATATATTCTGGTAAAAGGTAAACGTTAAAGCGAGTAGAGTTTAGACGTTTAGTTCTGAAAGACTATAATCCATTTGCGCGGAATATGTCCGACGAAAGCAGGAATGAACACTCCCACAATGATCGAGAGCGTTTTATCCCAGAACTCTACAGACTAGCTCGGAGGTCGGTTCCAAGAATACCAAGACATCGATTTGAACACTTTCAACCGGATTCTCCACGACTACGTCAAAGGAATGTCACTCAATTAAGAACGTTTCAAAAGAATAATAGAAACACAAGATAAATGGATTAAATTAAATGATTGTATCCCATTTAAATAAATTTGTAATAAAACACAATCTGAGGATACTATGGACAAAAATTCGCTTGTTTCCAAACTCTCATATAAACAACTCTTAAATTAAAAATTGATTTGTATGTGGTAATTATATAAAATTAACAATAGCAATAACATTTTTTTAAATAATGATGGTTGTTCTAGTGCTTATCTTATCGGCTGTAAGAAAATTAGTTACCGATTAAAACTTTTGCACGCAACTTGCACTGCATGAAGTCAATCGATTAGTGTGATTGGTTCTATTTTTGCCCATTTCGACTCTTGAAGCATGGGAGGTGCTACGTCAGAGCACGGCGGTCATAACTCCGATAAGGTAGACGAAAGCAGCCATCACAAAAAAAAAAAAGGGAGAGCGGCAGATCCAAAATTGTTTAAAGAACATATGCCTATATTTCTTCCATTGTTGTCTTCCTCTCATTTGGCGAATTGAGAAAACATTCAATCTTTTCTTGAATGGTCTGTACATATGTATGTGATTTCAGACGCATTTAATCAGCCGATCGATTCAATTTTTAAACATTTTCCTGAGCAATTACGAGAAGAAAACCTGAATGCTTTAAACAAATTCTTTCAAATTGTATATTTATTGATATAGTGATAATTTATATATAGTAATAATATTCAAAATATGGTGATATATAAGATATATGTAGGTATACAAAACGCGTTCATAATAATAATGCTAGGGAATCAACAAACTCAAGGTTGGACATTACCTTTTTTTTTTTTATTAGTATACAGATTTTCTGTTTATCAAGCAAATATAAATTACCAATCATTTTTTGACACAATTGTTAAAACATGGTTATGGGATTAAAACCCTGATTATATATAAAAATGTTTCTTTTTACACTTTTAAGGATAGTCCATAAATCCTTTTTATTTTAACAATAACTTGCTTCTCTTTCCCTGCAAATTTTGTTTTTATTCTTTTTTTTTTTTTTTTTTTTGAAACAAATTGGTTTTTCTTGTTCTCGATGTTTCCGTTCAATAACGTACCGGATGTAGTTGGTTTTTTAGTTACCCAAACCGAAACCACCTGAAATAAATGTTGGCGTATCACCTTCTGTATAGTCGACCGATCTATGCCATGCAAGGTAAGGAGTTCCATCAGGTTTAAGCTTGTAACGCGTGTCCGTCTGTATGAGTCGTCCACCACTGGCGAATCCTCTGTAAACGCCATAGGGCCCATTTTGTCTTGAAGGTCCAATCGCCATTGCTGTTCGGTTTTGGTTAATCATTCGTGGATCATAGAAAATGGAGACGGTGCTTCCGTATTGATAGGATTGGTCGTCATCATCAGAGGAGTCATAGTCACTTTCATGTTTCTTCCTTGGTACCAAGGACATCTTTACTTCACTTTCAAATCCTGTGTTGCAACGTTGTCAATTTGACTCGATCGGCCGTTAAATACAGACTAATAATTAAAAAACTTGGCATACATACAAAGTTCTTATCGCAATTTATTATAAGAAGAAGCATTTTTGTTCAGACAGTATAAAATGAATGTAGATTAGTCATTCATTATATACTGTCTATCAATGTATATACATGTAATTCTTTGCAATTATTTCCAAGGTCAACCTAAAAATTTACTTTGTTTGTGTATATTGGCTTTTATTATTTTCCATAGCACATCTCGTATCGTTTACTTGAATTTCATATTAAATTAGTTTGGTCTCCCGATTTGCGGCCATTGAGCTATTAACCAGTCATACATATGTGCAAATATAGTCAATTTGTCGGTTTACAAAACGTGCATTTTAATTGTTTTATTTTAACATTTAAAACCAATTTATATTTATGAAAATTTTGTAAATTGGCAATGTCATAAAATGCACACACACTCTCGCCACACGCACACGCACACGCACATATACAAGAAATTTGCCATTTTGTGGCATTTAAAATGTGCGTGTGTGTGAGGCATTTCGCCTGCTTCTCTCTACCAACTCCCAATTGCCATTTATTGCCTTGTTGTCTGGTAATTAAAATGGCTCACGGCTGGTGGCTCGTTTCGCACGCTTTTGGACAGGTTTCGGTTTTTCCTTTTTTTGTACTCCCTGCCATTGCGTAATGTCTGGCTAAATTAATAATTTACCACATATAAGGACAGTGGCAAATGTTGTTAATTAATTTGCATGTTATAAACCGACAAATGATGTGGCAGACGACCAGGGAAGTTGTTGATATTTTTCTGCAAAGTAAGTTTAAGAACGTCACTTTAGTGAAGTCAATTATCAGCAAAGTAAACAAATTATTATAAAAAAAGAAGTCGGGAAAATATTAGAAGGTAAAAGCCTCTAAGAACCATTAAAAAGACAGCGATGAAAATATATTTATAAAAAATGGGTAAACATTTAACTGCTTGGCAAATATTTTAAGCAAACAAATTATGCTTTATCCATTCATCTCTGTGAGTGCTAGGCAAATAGACACCAATGGACAAACTTTAATAGTAAAACTTATATATTTCGTTCCTCTTTGTTTGTTTTTGTCTAGCTACTGCCTATTTTGTTTTCCTCTTTGTTGGGGTATTTCTCTCATTTTCTCCTGTTGTCCTTCTGTTTATACATTATCGGCATATATAACTTTGGCCTCTGTTTGAAACTTTGAAGCATGACAAAAAGAGTTCCTCGTGATAGAGTTTTCCCTTGAAATTTTTGTATGCAAAAATCTTATGTGAAGTATCGATTTTGCCGGGGGCCAAAAATTATTTACAAACGAATGAACTTTCAAAGTATCTAAAACAAAACAGATGACAGAGAAAAAAAAAAAGAAAACTCATGCGGATTTCCATGGGTGTGGGTGAGCGTTTGTGCCGTTTGTCTTTGAATGTGTGACTAAGCTTTGTTTATCTACTCCATTATCTTTAGGCTTTGCCTATATTGAGAACATGAACTTTACAAATACAAAAAATATGAACGTGTTTGAGTCATGAGAATTGCAAATAAGTCATCCCAAAGAAGGATCTTGTGTTTTAACCAATATATATCAGATATATTTTCGTATCGTATAAAGGAAATAGTAGACCTTAGAACCATCAAAACACTCTACTGCACTTTTATTTGTCACAACTTTTGAAGACTTGATTAGATTACAATATTAGTCACATTGTTTGAACAAAATTTGTTTGTTTTAATATGTCGTCTATAGATAAGATACTTTTATTAAATTATTAAACCTCTATTATTAAACCTTTCGTGATTTAAGAATTTATTTACGCAGTGACTTAACATTTTGTCTCACAAATTACTGACAATTTGATATAGATGTAGAAAATTGAGCTCGTCACAGAAATATTTCAAATTTTATGCAACTTTGCAATTTTTACAAGTCTAACGAGTTCATTGCTAAAGTAAAAGTTTATGTATTTTAACATTTTACCCTTTACTTTTGGTCGTAACGCTTTAAGCATTAATCTTTTTGGCGTAAAACTTTTACTGCGCCAACCAGAATAAAAATAATAAAAACGGCGAAAAAATGTTCATGGAAAGTAATTTAAACTTTTGCTTTTACTTTTGTCTGCTGCCTGGTTACTACTTCATCTTCACTTTACACTTCTTCTCATCTCTCCTTGACGCTTTACACTCAATAAACGCCAGACAAAAATTTGTTTAACACTTTTGCCTATTGGCAATGTAAAATAAAGTAGTAAAAATTGAGATGGAAAAGAAAACAACCAAAATACATTTCGATTGTCTTTTGCATAAGCCGCTTAGGTGCTTACTTTGATTTCTACAGCGTTAGTAAAATAAATTTTATGGCCCAAAGACGTAAATTCATGACTTTTTTTCCACGGTGTTCCTTGTTATTTTATTGGATGTAAGTAAGAAATCGAAATGTCATTGAACAATAGAACTTTAAACCTTAATTTTTTATGAGACTATTTCATGTTTTATTTTTATCTGCATTTTTGTTACTCCTCTTTTAATCAAATGTCAATTGAATGATATAGAAAAGGGTTAAGGCGAGAGAACAAGAAGATTTACACTGGTAAAAGAATCTGAAAATATTTCTCAAGTTTAAAGTTTTAGCGAATTTTTATTTTTAAATTCCATTTCCTATTTTTCATATTGATAAGACTAAAATATATTTTATCTAATATTTAAAGTCCTTATGGATAAGAGCTGTTTTTACCTTTAAGACACCGAAGCTTTAAACGCGATTTCATAGGAAAATATAGAATTGAGCCCCGAAATATTACACACAGCTTCAAATGACGGAGTATTCTACAACTTATCCAAAATTTATCCACATCGGTGATTCGCATTCCTGGAGCTCCCCTTGTAAGATAATCTCTAATGCACTTGCCATTTTTTGATAGGTTACTATTTTTCAACATTTTTAATTGTGTTCGATAAAAAAGTACAAATAATACACTATTAATAAATAAATAAATTTATAAATTTATAAATTTTTTGTAAACTTGAAGAAATGGTTTAGATAGATAAGGATATTACGTTTTTTATAAAAGGTGATAATAATTCTTCTTATAAACATAGATTATTTCTGAGACGATTTTTCATAACGATTGTATAGTTAAGATCTAGATTGTAGATCGTCTTTTCTTGCAGTGTATACCCATAAATCAGACTGCCATAACTTCCTACAAATATCGAAAGTCCATTAACAGTAAAGCATTTTTGCTTGGCTCGTTGGTTGCACGACTGTTGCCTTTGTCTAGTTGCAACTGTTAGCTATATTTTTTTCCTTCTATGCTTAACACCTGGTCTGGCGTGTCCTGTCTGCATCTGATAAATGCCTTCGAAAACAAGTTTAATTAAAACACACACACACACACACACACACACGGATGTGCAGATCCTGGACAGGTTTGTGTGAATATAGCCAGGTTTAGACGTCATTGAACGTCAATAGGTATGTTTATTTTTCAACACAATCGAGGCGTAAACGTAACAAATAGCAAATGCGACTGGCGCGCCCCAAGCGTCCCCAACGATCCCTTTTATCAACCCCTAATTTAATACAATACACCCCCCTCTCGATTGTACCACATCGACACTGATGTTGTTTGTTTGCTTTGACATGTGCCTCAAATGCATCGTTATTTGCTTATTTGTATTTGTTTGTTTGTGTTTGCATGGAATATTATTAATGCTTTGCCATAGCTACTAAGCCATCGATATTAATTGGATAAAAATTATGTGTACGGTTGATTGAAATTAACTTGCGAATAATTAATGCTAGAAACTAACATTCTTTATAAAGGGTCGTTAGTGAATCTATAATAAGTTGTAAAAGATTCGTTGTGCATTTTCTTGATAAGTATTATTATATTCTGGGCATTTCATTGATTCCCTTAACATTGTGGTCGAGTAAAAGTGATGCGTCATTTTAAGCATTATAAATATAATTAGAAGCAACGTTCTATATTATAGAAAATGACGTGTAATAAAAAATTGTTTGCTTAATAAGTCCATGCACAGGCAAGCGCGTAGTAAAAGAATATGTACATGATTAAAAGTACATAGAAGAGGTATAAATACTTTATATGTATATAACGGGACATATAATGGGTTTATGTACTATAAAAGATAGTGCATAGAACTGAACATTTTGAGCTTTTTTTGCAAGGCGCCATTTCATATTTAAAGCTTATCAACCAATCCTACGACTATAAAACAACGTTGAAATTGTGTTCGCAGTTTAAAGCTAATCGAGCTGCAAAGCGGTTTTATTTGCTTAGCTGCAGTTCCAAAACGAAATAAATATGTCCAAGGAAACAAACAAGCGTGAAATAACTACGAAAACTTTTGATGTTGGAAAAAATCGAAAACCAGCTGTGATTAAGGAAAGAAGAACATCGACTGACTGCCGTCCCGACAGGGTACGAAAAATTACGACTGATAAGGTCTATACACCTGATGAAAGTCCTACCCTCGTCAGGGTAAAACGAGTAGTGACTGATCGCATACCGACTGCTGCAGGAAATTCAGGAACTCAAATAAAGGAAAAAATTGTGTCAACAGAAAAAATTTTCACCCCAGACGGAAATCCTATCCAGGAAAAACGAATAGAGACTAATCGTATCCAATAAAAAACCCGGCATCGAACGGTCGGTCTACAAGTGCAATTGTTTTAAAGGAAAATGTATACTCTGGCCAAGCAAATATAAATATTAAATTAAAACTAATTAACAAACTAACAAAAAAAAAAAAAAAGAAGAAAATGCAAAAATATAACGGAATTATGTTATAAAAAATTGTAATTAATGGTTAAATTATTTAAACATTTTTCTATCTTTATTACAATTAGATATTAACAACGCTTCGTTTGTTTTTCATCTCTGATAATGTATTTTATTTTCTTTATTTTACCAATGATTTCTTATGTTTATAACTTTTTTAAAACAAGTAAAACTGTAACTTTTTTAGAAACAAACTAGCATGGCCTAAGTTTAGAGGTATTTCAGCTTTTACTTAGTAATTTCCATAGAAACAAATGTCCCAAACAAGTTGTATTAAAATATGCATTCATTTTAATTTAAATAAAAACATTTACGTTTTCTTAACTTAAATAAAAATATCAAAAAAGCTAGCGGTCTGAAATGACTATATGGGACTTAACTTAGAGATCGAATTAGCTAGATAGTCTTAAAATAAGAGTTTCTTGGCGAAGTACAAATTGTTTATTAAGTTTAATTAGTCGTTTTTGCAAAGCTATTCTTAGAAAGCATCTAAGTAAATAACGAAAGAGGGAACCGGTTTCGTGCTAAATAATCTACAATTATATATGTACGTAATTTAATATACACATTGCATGTTTTGAGCTCATACTCTTTCGTCATTTCCCATTTGATATATAATACTTATCTCTCTCCCCCAATGTTTATTCGCTTTTGATAGCGAGCTTACGATAGGAATAGTCGTGGAATTTTTACTTGCGCAGTTCAAAACTGATCAAGCAACCAATCGGGTTTATTTGTTTAGCGGCAGTTTTAAATTGAATTCTAAGAAATTAATAAATATGTCCAGGGCACCACGAAATGGTCAACAGAGCAAGCGTGAAATAACTACGAAAACTTTTAAAGTTGGGGAAAACGGACGACCAGCTCTGATCAAAGAGAGAAGAACATCGACAGACTGCCGTCCCGACAGGGAACGAAAGATAACGACTGATAAGTACTTTGGTGCAACAACTGAAAGTCCTACTCTCATCAGAGAAAAAAAATAGTGACGGAGAAGTCGAAAGGTAATTCAAACGGAACACCTACTAAAATCAAGGAGAGAAGAGTATCGATTGATCGGCACTTTGCACCGGATCAAAACGTAATCAAGGAAAAACGTATAGAGACTCATCGATTAATTCCAATAGCTGAGAAACCATCACTTGTCCAGAAAAAAATGATATCAACTGATCGGTGTACAGCTGTAGTTATTGCAAGAGAAAAGTGCACCCTGGTCACAAAAAAAAAAAACGATTAAGTTAAAGTTAAATTTAAATTTAAGAAAAGTTACAAAATGTAAAATTATACATATGAAACATTTACGATTCCTGAACTGAGATAATAAAACTATTTGTTCTTCTGGTGATACATATTTTTGGTCGAAAGAGCTTTGGATAAAAAGAAAAAGAATTAATTTTAGTTATATTCTAGAGTTTTATATTCCCAAACACTTTAGATACCATGAAAAATAGACTCCATTAATGTCGTTTGTTATAACGATATCATCTACATAAGACAAGAAGTGTCGACAAATCTTTTATAAAAAATAGTAAATATATTTCGCTATTTGGCAAACTAAAAAATCCTTCTGCTTAATTATTTCTACGAAATAGAACAAAAGAAATATTGAGAGAAAAATGTTCTATTCAGCTTCTTTTTCTGTGATGATTTTTATTTTCATTTTCTAAGCTGCCATTCCTCATCATACCAAAATCAATGAGTAGCGGGAGAGAGAGAGAGAGAGTTTGGATTGTGGGGAAAAATGACTACCTCGCAGATTAACAGCTTATGATCTGACATGAGAGAAATGTTGTTGGAAAACTTCATTAGCAACATGTGTCCAATGTTGTGGACTAAATGTGTCTGTATGTGTGTGTGAGTATATACATATATATTTATTATGTGAGTGTGTCTTTCTGTTGCGCTTCAGTGCGCAATTAAAGCAATAAAAGTGTAGACGACTGCACATTGAATGGGCCCTGCCCTGGACTAAGGCCAGTTTCCCAGCAAGCAAGCACTCAGGCTCTTGTTGGCCTCATCTTCTTCCTTCTCATCCACCCACCAAAAAAAGCACAAAAAATAAAGTTGTCGAGTGGACGTAAAAAAAAAGCAAACAAAAATAAGGAAAACAGGAAAAAATAATTGAAAAGCGCACTTTGGCTTTGGGCTTTGTACGTTCATTTTCATAAATACTCTAGGCAATTTGGCATATGGATTCAATAATGCCTTTTGGCGTTTTTCTAAACTTTATTCATAGACATGGTATACAAACTTTATATATAGCTGCCAATCAAGAACTACCACAATTTCATTAGACTCTTTGTGTAACGGGTTTTATTAGCCACTATGAAAAAGCTCAAAAATAGATCTTGACTGATTACTGTTGAAAAAATTCTCTCTCTCAACTCAATGCATGCATGATCACACACATGAATACATATGTATATGTATCTTTGTATACTCTC
The DNA here is from genome assembly GCA_018150345.1 of Drosophila equinoxialis. Classification (NCBI taxonomy): domain Eukaryota; kingdom Metazoa; phylum Arthropoda; class Insecta; order Diptera; family Drosophilidae; genus Drosophila; species Drosophila equinoxialis. The sequence continues at coordinate 15,376,154 of JAECWI010000001.1, forward strand.
TCAGCGCAATAACTCGATGAGAGACAAATAGAAGTTAGTCACGAATAACCTGCACAACTAACCACACACATTCTTTTATTTTATATACTATTGTATTATTAAAACAATAATTACAACTTGCAACTTTTTCAACTTGCAAAAAAATGCATTTTAAGGCAAAAAACCTGTTGGTAGGTTGTCTTAAAGGTGATAAGAAGCAGATAAGATAGAGCGAATGTTGTCAGAATGGGAAGTTGATTTATTATTTCACCAAGTAATTATTACTCATTTAATTTGAAGAAAACTGCAGTATCAGACTCAGACCCTATGCTGAGCTGCAATAGTTGAACGCCGTAGCGGACCTCTATTAGTTTAGGAGCCTTATCTAACTCTTAACAATGCAATCTTAAATTTGTTTTTTTAGCAACTTTTATTAACACTTTCCTTTAAAATATTAACAGAGGAAATAAGACGTTATTTGATAGGCTGTTCTTTGTACTACCTAGAAGTATTCATTATATATATGTATATATGTCCAAATATAGAGTATAGACAAATGATAATGTTCCTTTTTCGTATTTTAATTCCTTTACTCTATGCGGAGATTTTGTTGGGTTTTATTCCGGAAAGCGAATTCTGTTTGGCAACTGTGATTGAGCCATCGCCAGCGTTAATCCCACCACTTTGGTGTACTCGAAAAGCCCATTTGATACTTTATTTAGTGTAATTTTCGTTAAAAAATTGAAGTGTTTGTTTAATGGATAGAGAGCGAAAGGAAATACAAACAAAAAATGAAAGTAGGTATTCAGTCGAATATCAAAATTGAATTAGAAATTAAATTCTGACTCTGTGGCCAAACGCAAACATTTAGTGAGTGCAACAATAATAACAATTGTTGGACCCTTCCACATCTTTAGCCTCCCTTCGAATCAATGCGATGATTCTTGTGTGTAGAGATGTGAAATCATGCAATCAGGATATTCCAGTCAGCATACAAATACCTCCTACACCACCCACTATTCGCACCGCACCATTTTACCGCATTGTACTTCATTAAATGCACTCACACACACACACACATACACATGCATACGCACGCATACATACTCATGCAGAGTGCGGTCATACTGTAAATTAAATATAAAATGTCCTGCGGACTGTCGCTCTTTATGTGCCACAAACGATGTCGAGAACAACATCGGTCAACATTGCAGGCCAACCAGAAATATACATACACACATACTCTGCGTGTGTGTGTGTCTGCGTGTGTGTGTGTGTATAAAAACTTCTGTGTCGTGCACATTTCTGAAATGCTTTTTCGTAAACGACAGTCAGACAATGCAGGAGTAAAAAGTGGACAGAGAGATTCAGAGAGTAAAAGGAAGAAGGTTTGGTGGAGATCTGAAACTAAAATGCAAAACAAAAGGAAACTTGCTAAGCAAAATTGTTTCGTAGAGACAAGAGAAAGTGAGGTTAGGTGGTGCGGCGGCTTAGTTGTGTCCCCATCAACATTTTCAAGTGCACTTTTATTTTAGCTTGTTGTTTGCCCCGAGCCTCACTTTGACTGCTACATGTTGTAGTTGTGCATCACGCACACACACTGATACATGCATATAAAGAGAAAAACAGGCGACAAAAATTAAGGGCTTAAAATGAAGCATACTTTTTAGGGCAGAGTTTTTTAATCAAATTGATTTGCAGATCATCGGTGAGCTAATAGTTTTTGGTGCTCAATTAAAATTTAAACAATTTTAAGGGCTAAGTTTGTTAATGATAAATGTATATTATATTTTATAAAATATTACTTAAGCTGCATTGGCATCAGACCATCTCCGACCTTCAATTTGAAGTCAAATTCTCTCATTCTCTCTCTCTCTCTCTCTCTCTTTCTCTTTTCTACCATACCTTACAAATTAAGATTGAGAAAACAGAAATATATCAAACACCGCATATTGCTTTCATTGTCCCCCACATTAAAATTTATTATTTGATTCTATTTATTTTTACTGTTACTGCTACATTGAATTTTAAATGATATCACTCTTAATGAAGATTTCACTTCACAAAATTATAGTAAGAATCTAAATGTTTAAATTCTTAATTCTTAGTGATGGCCAACATGGCGGATGACAGCAATTTCGACACTTTTGTGTGGTGCTGGAATGAAATACTTTGTGCTTGGCTGATGAAAATAATTGTAGCATACTTTACAGCAACACAAAAATTTGTAACGGCAAGGCCATGGTCACGTTGCAGAACTACTAGTCAAAGTTAACGTCATCAACATCAAAAGCATCAACAACAACAACTATAACAAGCATAACATTGCCCGCTCTTGAGACGACTACCTCATGCTCTGTTGAATTTTATTTTGAATATATAAAATATAATAATTTGCTTTATTATATGCACTCACTCGTTACAAATTGGCCGTCACAACAAAAAAATAGCAAAAAATGAATGCGACGACCAAGACGGAAACCAAGTAGAAAGTAATGTCTGGGAATGTTCAGTTGACTTGCGCTTTGTGTGTGTTTTTTGGATTTTGGTTTTACAAGTTGAACTCTGTGGAGAGAAAGTTGTTTGCCAAGTCAAAGTCACATATTACATAAGTAGATATTAATATGCAGACAATGTTCCGTTTTCCTGCTCCACTTGGGGCTGTAAATCACCTGAACTTGAGGAGTATCAAAAGGCCAAACACAGCAGCTGTGTTAATTTGCTGTCTATGTGTGAGTGAAGTTCTTGTGGGCTGCAGCAACCGCAGCAAAAGTTTAAGCCAGAATGAAGATTTATATGTCTGGCAAAACGAATGTGCTAGTCTTTTCTTTTTTCTTTGAGGGAAATATTCTTCAACTTTGATCACGTGTCTCATTGCAATTTCCGGAGAAAAGTGAATGAACGGATATTTGCTATGCCAGAATAGGCGCCCACACAAGTTTGTTACTAATTTGTTGCACTAACTGCTATTTCAATGGTTACACTTGAAAATTTAAGCCTAAGATTGGTTACTCTCTTGATATAGTCCCGTGATGGGACAATGACAAATATTCAGTTATTTTAGCTAGAAGTAGTTTGTCTCTTTTTTGTCACGCAATCATCTCTAGTTGCATCAACAACTCATCTGAGTTTCAGACCAAAGCAATTCTCCATCATTTAGGATGATGTCTGACCAAGAGTTCAGGCTTATGTTTGTGTTAATGAACAAGTCCATGGGCAACAATTGGACCTAGGAATAGGAATAGGAATAGGACTAGGGCCATGACCAATGTCTATCTGTCTGATTGTCTGTCTGTCTACATAGAGATACACACATTCGTATCTATGTGTTGGACGAGCTGTCTAGCATATGTCTGAGTGTCCGGTCTTTTTTGGGAGTCGTGTCTATTACGTAGTAAATTATTGTGTGTCCATGTCCATGAAACTCACACTGATCCCGAAGTCGAGTAGTATCCACTCATGCTCCCTATTCCACTCCACTCTACTTGACTCCACTTTATTCCACTCCTTCTTCATCTATGGCTGCCTGTCAATTTGTGGCCTCGATAGACAGTCCAGACAGTATCCTCTGACTTTTGACATACGTAGGCAACACTCCAATTGTCCATTTTGGTTTTTGTCTAGCTTTAATTACATTGCTTTTTTATATACATACAAATGTATATCTACCTACATATGTAGATACGTATATTTTCTCTTAAATTTTCAAGTAATTTTTTGTTTTTTTTTTTTTTTTTGCGTCAAAGTCATAAATTTTCTTATCTGTTTGCTGAACTGCAAGCAACTCTCAGGAAAATTTTCGCGTGACTTAACTAAAGAGCTTAAAAAAACTCTCATATATGCTTGCCTATATATACATATTTTTTCTATATAAGTCTTTATGCATATATAAACAATAGATCTTTAATGAAATCAAACAATTATATTGAAAAGTGATATCAATTTTACTGAAATTAAAATTGCCTTTTGCAAAATTTTATCAATGTTAACGCCAATAAATGCGATTATGTTGCAACAACAAGAACAATTGTTGGCCATTGTCGTCTATTGAAAGAGGGGGAAAGGGGTGGTTTCTGGTGGGCTAAGCTTTTTGGTTGCCTAACAATGTTGAAATTCTAATAACAAAATGAGCTATGAAACTGCATTTTGCAAATCATCAAATTGAATTTTGAAACAAATTACACACAAAAGTTGCATACATTTTAATATAAACCAGAGGGCCGGGGTTAACTTCGACCGCGTCGAAGTGTGTATACCCTTGCAACTGTTTTGGTAATTCTTTCCTTACCCATAGCCATCAAAGTGTAAAAACGTTTCATCCAAAAAGACTAATGTTTGCGAAAGAACTGCCTTCAATCTTAGCATAGGATATAACGAACTTTTCGATGAAAGTCACTGTTTTCCACCTATCGTTTCTATGGGAGCTATATGATATAGTCACCCGATCTTGACCAAATTTGGAACATTTATAGCTTCAATAAACTAACGTTTATTAAATTTCACGACAATAGCTTAAAAAGTAACGAAGTTATTGAGAAAAGTCACTGTTCGTGACTTTGCCGTTTGTATGGGAGCTATATGATATAGTCACCCGATCATCATCAAATTTAGCACAATCATTAATAAGAACATAAAACTGACAAATACCAACTTTTATGACAATAGCTATAAAATTAATGAAGTTATTGAGAAAGTCACTGTTCGTGACTTTGCCGTTTGTATGGGAGCTATATAATAGAGTCACCCCATCTTGATCAAATTTGGCACAATCATTAATAAGAACATAAAACTGACAAATACCAACTTTTATGACAATAGCTATAAAATTAATGAAGTTATTGAGAAAGTCACTGTTTCGTGACTTTGACGTTTGTATGGGAGCTATATGATATAGTGGTCCGATCCGGCTGAATCCGAGATATACAATGCCTGCAGTATATACAAGCTTACGTGCAAAATTTCAGCTCTGTAGCTCTTACGGTCTCGGAGGAGTTCGCGTTGATCCAGACGGACGGACGGACGGACGGACGGACGGACGGACGGACGGACGGACGGACGGACGGACGGACATGGCTTACTGAACTCGTCTCGTCGTGCTGATCAAGAATATATATACTTTATATGGTCTGAGATGCTTCGTTCTATGCGTTGCACACTTCTGACCAAAATTAATATACCCTTTTTGCAAGGGTATAAATATAATAGTTGCATCTAAATAAGCATTGTCCATCTACAAACGTACATATATATTTAGTCATATGCGAGGGTCAAACGAATAGCAACTATCAAATTGTTAATTGGAATTCATTATAAATTGTTAATATTTATGTATGAAGGATAAATAATACATTTTAATTTGTTATCTTGTACAAAGCCTTTTATTGTATTAACATTTTTGGAAATCGAGGAAAAAAATAAATTGTGTATTTATTGGAATAGATAAAGCCTTAAGTGAAATAGATCCAACTCACCTCGGAGGCATAAACGCTTATGCCTTATTTATTAAAGGGCCCTCGCCGCAACCTGGATGAAAATTTACAAATTATGCTGTAAATTTTCAACCACAAGGATAATTTGCCCAGCGCCTGGCATCAATTTCAATAGAATGCAATTTGCATCCCTGGCTGACTGTGTTACACAAAATTGCATATATGCAAATGCATGCGTATGACATTTCGGTTTCGGTCTAAAATTTTATTGTGTGCTCCGGTTGCTAAATTAATTAGAGCTTGATTCCTGGCAGCGGCAGCAGCAACAACAAGTCATGCATTTTGAGTTTTCCCTCCACTCATAATTTATACAAATTTTGTATTTGAACGTGTGAGTGTGCGTGTGTGTTACTGGTTTTAGTTGCTCTATACCCGCCTGGGCTTGATTCTGGGCCTGGTTTTGGTTTCGGGTCTTGGCTTGTCTTTCAATTTGACATAAAACCTTTTTTTGTGTTTTTGTTGGGGTCCTTAAGGCTCACATGACATTTGATGCAAAGTGCTCAACCCTGTGTGCGTGTGGGCGTATTTCACGCCTTTTTGCCACCACTCATCAAAATAAACATAAGCAAATTTATTTTTATATATATGTATGAGGTATACTTATTTTCTTTTTTTGTAACCTTTAAGGGTGTCCCACCCGAAATGAGGCAAAGGCATTCGCAGAGAGGATAAATTCCACTTACTCTCCTTATCGCCTGTTTCTTTTTCTTTTATGTGCAATCGAGTGTAAAAAGAAAAACAAAAATTCATTAAATTTAAAAAAAAATTGCTTTTTTTAAGACTAGTGTGAAATTCATGAACCAGAGTAAAGGAGTAGGTTATATGAGTGATATAGAAGACAATGAGGCAAATTTTTTGGAACTTTCCAAAACAGATTATGAATCTCTAAATGATTAAACAAGTTTTCAATGCCTGTGTTAATGCAGTATTTTTTGCATATACCTTTGCTAGGTAACATCATGAGGACTTTGTCGGAAGATTCTCAGGAAATCTACCTGAAACGCGATGAACATTCTTTAAGACTTCCTTTAAATACAATATATCACAATTGTATGTGTATTGTTTACATTTTAATACTTACATATGTATGCAGTCAGCTCATGAATATTGATAGCCTTTTGCACCCAACAGCCAGCCTCATCTTCTCCACTCTATCATCCTCTTCCTCATCACCATCATTATCATCAGGATCCGCATCAACTTGAATTGTATACTGGAGCATATATTGTTGTGTTATGTCCTTTCGAAACCTTTGCGTAATTGACACCCACACAGAGACACAGACACTCACACAAGTATAGCCAGGACCACACGGATAGAGCAATGTATTAACATAAAACACGCATACGTAGAGAGAGCGAGAGCATGGCCAACGGGGGTTTCCGTTGGTCAAAAGCAGTTTAGGATATCCAGGATATGCTCTTGCAACAATAGCGCAACACAAATTCCAGTCTGTCTGCATATTTGCGAGACTTTGATCGTCATTTTGAAACGTTGGCCATGTCCAAGAAGAGAGAGAGAGAAAACAAAAAAAATAGAAAAACCGAATGTAACATGCAAGAATTTTTCACTCTTTTACCCGTTCCAACTTAATGCTAATGTTCTAGACATAAACGTTATGATGTGGCCAATCGTGTGTGTATATGTGTGTGTGTGTATGTAAAGTAATCTAATCATCATCAGTGACAGGGATAGCATAGCTCAAACACACACTCCTCTGCTGCCATGACCAGTACAACATATTGACCAACCGCCTTGGTCCGCTCTGAAATTTATGCACATTATTTGTCCTGGCTAGCTGCATGTCCGCGTTGATTTTTGCGCAATCCTTTTGCACAATTCCAAATGTCATTTGTATGCAAACTAACTGCGCTTTATGCCTCCTTTGCTCCATCATCATGACGATGATGTTGCTGCTGCTTTTCCTGATGTGGATGTGGATGATGATGATTTTGGGCTTCAGCTGCCAAAGCAAGACATCAAAAATATCTACATACATACATATGTACATACATACATGCGTATATATGGAGTTTGAGGGCGGTGTACAGTCTGTGTATGCGGGGGAAGGCTTTTGTGATAGAGTATTTGCGGATTTATGACAATTTAGAAGTTAGATCTCTCTTTTTCTCTTTCCCTGCAGAGTCCAAAAATATGAAAAGCAATGCGACAGCTTTAAAGTTTTCAATACCCTGTATGCTAGACAGAATTTTTAATCATATGATTCTTCTAACTGATTTTTGAATTCCTACAATTTTTATTCGATTTTTAGTCCTGAAGTCCTTACCACTCGAAATAGAAAACACAAAGCCTGGACAGTATTCATTCTGAGATACATGCATATGTACATATATTGAAAAAAATATTAACTAATACATTACACTTTTTTGTTAATTTTTTTAAATTTTATAAAAGGAAATTTCGCCGATAAATTGTTGATCTTTTGCATCAAATTCACTATATGTGAATATATAACAGAATTTACCTATTTTAATAGTTGAAACAAAAAAAAATTACGACTTCAATTAATACTACTTATACTACTGATTGAGAGATATTTTGGGACAATTTCGGTGGTAAAGGAAAATCGTCGAACTATTGATCAATTATTTGCTATTGCTAGTTTTTACTAAACTAAATAACTTAGTAGTAAGTAGATAAAAATCAAATGTGTTAGCTGTTAGAAAATTACAGAAATGAGTTACCACTTCAAAAGCTATGCCAAACTGTTACCAATTTATGCCTTTGTCAATTAATGGGTATGGTATGGTCTCAAATTTATTTTGAATCACTGTCAACCGTTTTTTGTGTGTATGTGAATGAGTGTCGGTTTGGTCATATACCATTCGCTTTGTTTTACGTGTCTCGGTCAGTTGGGTTTAAGTTCTTTTTTGTTTTTTGTCTTTGTTGCTGTTTGGTTTTTGCTAGCCAGTTCTGTGGCTTGTTCGTTTTCCTTGTTGCCTTTCCCCAAATGCCATTCCCAATCCTCTTTTGGCATTTCGTTCTTTGCTCTTGCTTAACTGCATGTGACTTTGTGTGCTTGACCATTGTTTACTGCAGCATTTGGTCATTTTGCCGTCTAAACCGATGGCAACCGATGGCCAACAAAAAATGCGACAAAAACAACATACATAGCTTCGAATCAATGTCAAGCTAAAGAGCAGATACCAAAAGATACAACACCAAAACAGATACAACAAAATCTCATATCTGTCATTTTTAATAACATTTCCCGTGCGAAAATCATAGATGTCCGACATTTGTGTTGCTCTCCCACATAACACACAAAAATTTGCATATTTGATTATTTTATTTGGCATTTTAGAACCAATTTATATTCATGAATTTTGCAAATTAGCTAACGTGTGCACACAGTCCTCAATCTAGACAACTTCTCCACCTGCCACTACTGCTCCTCTTCCTGGTCCTGCCTCCCCTCGTCTTGTTTATCCCATCTCAGTTTTTGTTGTTGTTGTCGTTGTCGTCTGGCTGCTGCTTCATAAATGTTTTTAGCCTCATTAAAAGTTTTTGGCCATTAAATTATGATTTGAGCCGCTTGGCTTAATCCTTCAAAAGGCAATCGGTTTTTTTTTTTTGTTAGACGACATGAGTTAGCTGACTTTGAAAACTCTCAACAGTTACCTGAGCGAAAATTGCTAAGAGTTAAGATTTTTTTAATTATATTTATATACTTACATATAAGAAGAGTTTGCATTTTTCATGGTTAACTTTAATCTAATAATATTTCGTTTGCCCTTATATAGGACAGTGGGTATGGCGTTTGATAAAACTTTATAATTCTCTTACAATACTTAAGTACCCAACATATGTGACTTGTTTTATATATATATATATCCAATAAAAAGATGAAATCAACGCAAATCAATCTCAGATGCTGTCTAATTCATAGTAAAGCTCTTTTATGAGGCAAAAATTATCAATTTTTTAATCACTTGTTATGTATTTAATGAGTCCTGTCATTGTTTTGATGGAGTAAACTAAATCAGTTTGCTGAAGTACGTCAGCAAAGTGTCAGTAGGTTGACAGTTAAACTAGTTAGAACACAGGAAGTTATAAAATCAAATCTAATTTTGTTTAAATATGGCAGTTAAAGATCTAATCTCATGCCTCAGTCTTAAAAAATGTATGAAATAATTTAATTTCTTGTTGATTTTTTTATTCATTTGTTCAAAATGTTAATAACTTAATGACTTAAACTAATGCACTTAGGGTCTTAGAATTAAAGATTTATATTTAGTTTTGCAGCACACAATATCCATCTTTTTTCCTTTCTATAGCAATATCATGTTAGTTTGCCTTGCCAGGGTTAAAGCTTGGCCCTTTTTTCAAGCGCATCAATTATCCAGTGGCTGTCAAACTGTTTGCTAGGCTAGACTAGGCAATTTATCAGTTTCGCTTTTGCTTGCTTTTGCCATTTTGCTGGCATCTTATAGTCATGCTCTAGTTGGTAAGGGACAAGGAAAAAAATACAAAAAATAAAAAGAGAAAACTGTCAGGCGATAAATGAAGCGTAACTTTTTCGATAATTGCTGATAATTTTATTTTTTTAAAAGAAACAAGAAAAAAGGAAAAGAAATAAACAAGTTTTGCACAAATTTTTGCAGCTCCCACATTTCGCTATATATGTATATATGTATGTATGTATATGTATATGTATATGTGGGTTTTGTGTGTGTCTGTCAAATGTGCAACAGCTGCGGGCAAAGTTAAACAAATAATAAAGTTTTTAATTATAAGCAATGAAGGCAACGTAAAAGTTTCCTTTCTTGATCGTCAAGGACTCGCACTCGGTCTCTTTCGCAAGCTCCTTCTCCTTTCCCCCGTTTGCCTTTGGCGAGTGCGTGGAAAATAACTTTGAATGTTGCGTGTAAGGAAATGGAAGTCAATGAAATTAGTGCCGGCAGCCAGTAGAAGCAATTGGAAGGCCAAAAGAAACCAAAGTCAAAGCCAGTAGCAAGCCAAACGGAAGTGTTAGTGTCGTATAGTTCTCTTGACATTTGCATGCTTGCCCGCACAAAAGTATGCAATAAAAGTTTTGTGCGTGCGTCTTTGTGTCTGTGTGTGTGTGTGTGTGTCTGGGAAAACTTATTGGTTTGCCTGACTTCTTCTTGATAATCAAGAACCGGAAACTCAAATAATTTGCGGTACAGCTTAAGGATTATACTGGCCATTTCCCCTTTGTTGAGTTTATTATTAGGTATTGAGTTTACACATCTTCCCCGCCTACCACACATCACTTCCTCTTTAGGCCAGCCCTTCTTTATGCTGTAATAGAAAAGTTTTGCATGGAAGAGAAGAGGAAAGTTCCTACAATGATCTGTGTGTTTGTTTTTTGGCTTCTTTTTTATTCAGCTTGTTTTGGAATCATTTCTTCCTCATTGTCCAAAATGTCCTTAACCCATTTGTCCCATTTAGTCTTCCATTTGAACATAGCCGCTGCCTTTTCCTCATCCTCAACACCGCTATATTTGATTGAATTTTTGGCAATACGTTTCAAAAACTTTAGATCAGCATTCATGGGAGCAATGCCCAAGAATGCCATATAGAAATCATGGGATAGTGGGGTGGCCCGCCAAAATGAAGGATTCCCCGATGAGATGATCAAGGGAATATTTTTGGCTATCAAAGTGGCCGCCGGATGATTACGATAATCAGTGCCCAATTGCAAAATCTGATTCGACACTGGACACAATTCGAGAGCAATATTCAATTTCCTAACCAGTGCCATAATTATTGGATGCTTGGTAAGGGCATAGCCATGACCAATGCGTCTGGTGCCCAATATGACGGCATCGATGAGATTCTCATCGGTATGGGAGCCATACCAATTGGTTTGTCCTGCATGAAAATAGAAATTTATATGGGGCGGTAATTTAATTAATTGCTCCACAAACATAGACAACGGATGGCCAACATCTTCCTGGCCCACAAGATCGAAACCGATCAGGAAATCAGGAAATTCTTTCTGCAAAACAAACAAAGGATTGAATCACTTGATTGAAATAAAGTTTTTGAACTCACATTCAATTCTGTACAAGTTTTAACATATGTGCCAACATCTTCTGGGGTAACATGACGTAGCGGGGCATAGATTAATTTTGCTCCAATAAATTCTGGATGCTCTTTCTTGAAACGTTTCATTTGATCGTAATAGATTTGCACAGTTTCACGTATGGGCAATTTTTCGCCATCTAAGCAATAGAGTTGCGGCAACAATGAACGAGTCTCCACATATTGCACGCCATCGGCATAAAACTCCTTTAGAGCATTATAGTAGTATTCGCCCCAAACAGGTGCAAATTGTGTTAGACCATCGAGTAGGGCGAATATTCCCATAAAATGCCGCCATGCTTGGCCATTGTTCGTAAAACTCGATAGGGGAAACATACTGAAACGTATTTGAAGATATTTGCGAACATTCTCATCGCCACGATGTTCACGAACCTCTTCCATTTTTTGCCATTTGCCATCTTTGAATTTGCATTTGCTTGGTTTCTCTTTGGCGAAACGAAACTCCTCAATGCGACAACCCTTGTTTGTGGTGCATACCCACAGATTCTTCTTGTACGTTAATTTGATTAAGAATTCCGTACTGCACATTGAAGTATCGTGCGTTTTGAGTGCTCCACCCTTGGGCATTCGGGTTAGAATATGAAATAACGGTGACTTCTTGATCTTATGCAAAACTTGAAAGATGTGATAGCCCGGTGCGAATTTGGTGGGATCCATAATGCCTTTTTCATATTCCTTTTTCTTCTCACTCATTATCACCCGATTGGCCAAGTATTCATCCTGGGTCAATTGTATGTCACTGCCCAGCATCTTGGCACGCCCATATGCTGCTACAATATCACGCAATTTTCTATAGTCTTCTGGTTTGCTCTTTCTCAGATTTGTTTTTCCAATTAGTTCTTTCAGTGACTGCTCCATACCCAATTCAGTCAAATGTCTTTTGCACTTATGGAGAAAGGCTGGGGGCAGCAGAAACTTTCCATGTTGCCTCCAACAAACCATTCTTCCAGCTTGCCATTAACTAAAGAATTTTGAATTGTTTTCTAAATAAAATTGTTTAAAAATAGTTTGTCTAGGTGTTTAGAATTTTATGTCCAAACTAAGGAGATTAAACTCAAATAACGTTGGTCTAGTGTTGAACTGTGGCATATTGAATGAAAAAGTATAATAAAATTTCTTTGTCGTATACACTCCATTTAGCCTACCAATTAGTCTTTGAAGGGAACTTTAAAATTGCTTTTTACAATTATTTCCTGAAGTTTTGTTATATTTTCTACCCCATCATCTAAATATGTACATACATAGTTTTAGTTGTATTTGTCAATCTTCTTTTGGTGTCATTTTTAGAGCTTACATGATGGCCAAAGGCAGCTCTACCAAACCACATTGGGACGAGTTTTCAAATTTAAGGTATGAAATGAAACGAAGATTTTCACATTTTTCTACTACCCTATCAAATTAGCCTACACCGCGGATGAGTAATATTATTTACTTTGATTCGATACCTTTCAAAAATTTAAATCTGAAGAACTGTTTTAGGGTAGTGGCATATTATTTTCATAACTTTTAAAGATAATTTGCAGATTCGTAGGGATACTAAGTGTCTGCTAATAGTCCTTTTGGACTCCTTTTGGAGTCTTTTGGCTGCTCCTCAAAACGATACCTTATTCCTGTATTAATTATGCTTTTATAGGAGAAAGATTACATGTATGTATTTGCGTAAAGTCTTCTTTGATAAAATTATAAAACTCTTCCTTTAAAAAACGACGATCAGCATTCTCAACACTTACAATTACCATTATTAACTTTGTTTAATTTTTGCATATTAATTCAATTTAAAGTTCAATTTAAACATTTTGCCAACTTGTAGCAATGTGCACTGTCTGATTTATCTAACAAACCAAGCAAGTCTCTTCTTAGATGTCTGCGTGTGTATGTGCCACACAGGGTTAAAGAATATACATTTTGCTTAAGTGTTTCTTCAGCCGCATTACGTTACTTACATATCACCCATTTCCATCTTCATCTCCATCTCCATTCTGCAACTCCAACTCCATCTCCGTGCTCATCTTCATCTGCCATTGCACACGTCTTTGTCGTTTTTATCTACAAGCTGAAACTGAAGCTGAATCTTTAGCTGAACTCGGCTTGCCCCAAGGCCCATGAAACTTTTCAAGTGTTAACGAGTTTTGTTGCACACACAGACAAACCATATATGTATATATATACATATATATGCATACACATGCACACAAACATGTGTCGATTGCACTTAACTCAAAAACTTGAACGACATTTAAGCATTTGCTACAACAACAAAAGCAAAAAACAGTGACACAAGTGGCAAACTGATATGCCTTTGGCTGTATTTATATGTGTAGGTGTGTATTTTGTATGTGTGTGAGTGTATGGTGGCTACGTGCTTTTATTATTTGCCAGAATAACGTAAATTTGATTTTATGCTGGAAAACAATGTTCATTCATTTTAATTGTGTGCAAAGCCAGAAAGAGATGTAAAAAATGATTTTCTTATTTTCAATATTTTTGTTTCAGTTGGTCATGAAAATCTATTAAACATATGTTAATTTATCTACGGTGTTTTGCTTTGGTAATCTTTGAGTTTGAAAGAAAACTTCTTCATCATTAAATTTGAACTCGATTTCGAATTCCATCCTATTTTCTTCGAAGAAGGTCATTAAGAGCAAAATTATTTATAACTTATCCCAAATAAAGTACGCAAATAACTCTGATATTCACTCAGAGAAAGACAATTTAAACTATAAGTAATTTTGTGCTCTGTCTAAAGTTGTCATTCCATTTCAATTTAATTTCTTAGCCAGCAGCGAACAACGTTGCCTAAAATTCACGCATTTTCCGGATTAATAGGCTGTCTGAGCTGCAGTTAAAGATGGATTAACAGTTGGGGATGATAAAAAAATCGGCCTTGCAACTCAACTAAAAAACATTTTCATATATTTTGCAACAACTTTAGTCCTCTTTTTGGGTGGTAAAATCCTTCAATTACCAACATTTTGTCGGCAATTCAGTTTTTGGGAGATGTGCCTGTATCCATACCCGTGGAGAAAATGAACAGAATGTGTTCATTTCAGCATAATGCTTTCTCATCTGCAACCCATTTTCAGTTGCCAAGTTTTTCTTTTGTCTGTCTTGTCCACTCACCCACACGCAGGCACACACACACACACATATAATATATATATCGTGATCCTTTTGCTTCTTTCCATACTTGTTCTTCAACGTCGTCGTGCAGTTACAAATTATGCTCATATAAATTTTTATAAAACATTTCTGCCGTTGCCATTTTATTTTATGTTTCTTTTTGTTACAACTGCGTCTCACCCACACACACATACATACACACAGACACCCACACAATTCGCACACTCCCAACATTTCAGTTGGCCCACAAAAGTAGGCAACAAAAAAGAAAAACGAATAGCGAAACGGCATCTAAAGCCTTTTCAGTTTGCGCGTCTGCAGCAAAAATGAAGAGCAATTCACACTTGAAAAGTTTTCTACATGCGTTTTTAAGTTGCCCTCGAAACACACAACTATTTCTATTCTTTTTCTTGTCTTTTTTTTTTTTTTTTTTGGGACAGCTGAACCCACGAATATTAACCGAAATATGCAAGAATATGATGCCATAAAAAAAGGGTTCAGTTTATGGTCTATTGTGTAACCTTTTTGACGCCTTTCTTTCTGTCTTTCTCAATGTGTGTTTATTTTGCCTAAGCTAAAAACTAATTTAATATGCATAAATGCTGGCACATGTTTCACAAAACGGCAATTTTAAAGCCCCGAAAATGGTTTTATTATGCATTGTATACTGAATTAATGTTTCATATTTTCAATATGAATATCTATTAATGGTTTTAGGTTTCCTCCATGGGAAACTGTTGCACATGCTTAAATTTGAATCAAAAATTTGAAATCATAATTGAACTAAATATGGAGAACTTAAATGATAAACTCATTCAGTCCTCTGGCAGTTGGTTGCATTTGGAGACAGAAAACAACAGATGTTGGTAACTCCATGTTGCCACAATGTGTGTGTGGCAACTTTCTTCTCCTGCCTCGCCTCCCCACAACCCAAACATTCAAATGGCATTGTGGACTCTGGTGAAACAATGGCTCCTCGTTGTCTCTCATTGCGGCTTTCGGCAGCTTTCCAGCTTACGGCTGTCAGTTTTATCTGTTTTCTATTGTCATTCACACAATGGCCAATGTAAAATTTGTGCTTCTGACTTGCTTCATTACAAATTTTCATTCTCTTTTCCACTTTTAGTATTCTCTCTTTCTCCTTTTTTGTTTTTTTTTTTGTTGCTTGTCAAATTGATTTGTCTCTAGCCAGGCACGTTCGTTCTCCCACTACCATTCCATTTCCGTTCCCACTTGATGTCTTAGTACTACCCCATTTTTTTTCTATAGCCAATTTACATTTTGACGCATTCGCTGTCGTTGCCGCTGCTTCTGCCTTTGAATTGCCTGGCACGTTGTTGTCTATTATGTCAATAAAATCGAATTTACAATAAATGTCAAATATGTGGCATAAGCAGAAGAAACTTGATGAAACACGGAATTTTGCAGTCAAGCCGCAAACAAAAATTGATAAGAAGGTGGCATTAAAGTGGCCTATAGGTAAAAACGCTGTTCAAAAGTGGGATAAGATAAGTCCTTTATTGAATTATATTCAGGATACAGTCTGAGGGCTGTGGTTCAAAACCTTAGCTTTAGTTGACTTGTTGTGGACCTCAAATGTTTCAAGTTTCGAAAACTAAAAATGTTATTATTATATAATTATGCATTAAGCAGGGGGCAATAATATTGGAGACTAATTGTAACTGACTTCCTCTGGATATATCTAGAAAACCAAATTTACTTTAGATGCAAGATTTTAAAAACAGTAATTTGTCTGTTTAAACTTTTTTGGATCAACTTTACATATTCAAAAATCTGCAAAGACCCTTCACGGGATATCCCACTTGATTCCTAGAGAAACCCATGAAAAGATATGGCAAATCTTATTGTTAGTATTATTTCAATCTATTTAATTTTAGTGAATCTCAGATGTTATAGAAAAGTTGCCATAATAGTTTCCTGGATTTGCTTATTTTATGTGTAAGATTATAGCACACTTTACGCTTTTGAATTATGCAAATACACTTTAAGTATACATATTCTAACTATTATGTTAGTAGGTGCTACTTACTGGCAGTTCCCCTTCTTAATCAGTTACTTTAAAGTGTTTCTCTCATTCCGTTTGATGGCAGCTTACTCTTTAGTTGCCCAGTCCTTGGGCTCGATCGCATTAAATTCTTGCCCCCTAAGTGTTTTATGCTTTAAATTTAATGACTAAATTGGAACAACTCGATGTAGTTTCACCCCCGCTTACCTCTCTCTCTCACTCTTCCCTATGAAAATCCATGCTCGACAAACATGTTTACAACATTTTACGGCCGTTTGCCATTTTGTTGGCTACTTTTTGTTTTATTTAAACAATTGCAGGCAACAGAAGCAACAGCAGCACCAGCCATAGGAGTAATAAAAAGAAATTATAAAATAATATTAACAATCTAGCAGGAGTTACCCACTCCACACCATTCAACCCAACTAGACCATACTCTCCCATCTAGACAATTGCACCAAAATAACAAGAGGCTTAAGAAGATAAAAGTGTCGGATGATAAAAATTAAGAATTGAGATCTTTATTCTAAAGGTTCCTAATATTTTCCAGGATATGTAAAAAGTCGAATTCCTTGTAGTTTGGTTTATGGTGCTTGTGGGCGAATCATGTGACATATTTCTTACTTTACCTTCCTTTAACTCAATCCGCTTCCTGGTATACACATACACACACACACCCACATCGTATCTATTACTCAACGAAAGCCAGAAACCAACAAACAAACATTTATACGAGAAAAAAAATAAAGGAAAGAGAACTTTTATAATAAAATTATTTGTTTGGGCACAGAAATAGACAACTTTTCAGGCCCCATACACATTTCATTTGTGCAAAATGTCCCTCTAGGGCATACTTTGGCACAAACAACAGTCAACAGTAGCAACAGCAACAACAACAAGGACAAATGTTTGGCAAATTTTCAGCTGCCTCCACCATCAACTTCACCTCCTTCTCCTATACAACCCACTGTCAATGGCAGTTCCTACAATTAAACACTTTTGCCTTTTTGAAGGTGGGTTTTTTTTTAGATTTTGTTTTGGGATTCTAAGCTAAACATTTGCATTTAAATAAAAATGCATTGCATTTTGTTTTCTCTTTTCATTAGCCTATCCCCCATCGTCCTGTTGCAGTTCTTGTCGTCGACATCGTCGTCGTCCCTAGTCGTCCTCTGTGCACCCAAAGTGACTTTCAATGTAAACGTCAGAGCTTTGTGCTGTTGACATTTGTGCGCCGCCAGACGACAACAACGTCGACATTTCACTCCTCATTCCCATTCTCATCTGTGTTCTCATCCTTTTCGTTGTAGTCGTCGCAACAATTTGCGATAAACATCTCAGCGGCATGCAAATCCCTTTTAGGAATTACCATTCCACTAGCCACTTCAACAAAGCAAAAAAATAAAAAGAAGCAGGGAATAGGAAAAAATGATCTAAATGGCGAACTAACCGAAGTTTCAATACCCTTGCACTTTCTATTTTCGGCATTTCCTTTGTGTGCTCATAAGTCTCTCACACAAAACGCTTGAGTTTGATGGTTTTACTATGTGCCGTGGGTCTCTCTCTCTCTCTCTCTCTCTCTCTCTCTCTCTGTCGTACTTTGTTAAATAGGTTGATCAAATTATGGAGAGGTAATTGGATATCATTTTAGATACCACAAATCAATAGTATGTTGGTATGGGTATGGGAAAGAACATTTTAATCAAATAATTTAATTTAATTTATCCCTACACGAAAACAAAACATTTTGCAAAGTTGCTGCCATCATTGACAGACGAATAAAATTCATGATGGTATGCTAAATAAATTGGTATAAGCATTTTCTGCTTAATTATTATGACTTATCTAAAGATACAATACATTGCTTGTTGCCTTTTTTTTTTCAAAAAGAGAAATACTTATGCTTTGCTTAGTACATATATCCTTTCAGTTTGGAGGAATCCGCGAATAGTTGTAGAGGAAGGCTTTTTGCTTCAATGAGTACCAACACTTTTTGCTACTTTTTCCTCTAATGCAGATGTTGCTAAGATATACCAGTTTAATTTTTATGGTTTATAAGTTAAGGAGCAACGTTTCATCAAAACATGACAAATTTCTATTTATATGGAATTTAGTTATTGCCTATTATACTCTTTGTCGACTAATGCGTCTGATGTCTCTTTGGGCATGTCTAAACATGAAAGATACATATGAATCTTTAGTTTTTTTGATTCGAGCCGGCAAATCTTAGCAGCATCTTTGATATTATATTGAGATAAGCCGGTCAATGTGCATTGTTCTTCTTATCTTGTACTATAAATATATTCTAAGTTCAGTGACTCGTGTGGCACATGCAATTCAGTGGAATTCGAATAAGCCACATCCGACTATGCCGAATTTTGAGTACCCTTGCAGTCTCTGAACTTTGCATTTTGATTATGTAACTATCGATTTCTTTAACATAAATGAGTTTTGTTAATCCGATTGAAACTTAGGGATACTATATATTATATTCCAAAAAAGGCTCCCGTCGCACTCTATGTTGTCTAAATTATGATGTTGAGTCCGTCCACTGGTTCCTGTTGGTAAAAGCCGTTGATAGGAGCCAACTCAGGAGACGATTTAGGTAGATTGGGGTGAGATCCGATTAAGTATCTGAATCACTGTCCTTGTAGCTCAGCAATATATTTATACACTTGCAAAAAGGGAATATTATTTTTGGTCAGAAGTGTGCAACGCATAGAATGAATCAACTCCGACCACATACAGTATATATATTCTTGATCAACACGACGAGACGAGTTCAAATAGCCATGTCCATCCGTCCGTCCGTCCGTCTCGATCAACGCAAACTGCAGTGATTGTACATCTCGGATTCAGCCGGATCGGACCACTATATCATATAGCTCCCATACAAACGTCAAAGTCACGAATAGTGACTTTTCTCAATAATTTCGTTATTTTCCAAGCTATTGTCGTAGCGGTGAGTTTATTACACCCATAAACGACTGTGCGAAATTTGAAATTTCAAGATCTGGTAACTTTATCATATAGCTCCCATAGGAACGATCGGTCAAAAACAGTGACTTTTGTCAATAACTTCGTTACTTTTGACGAGACTGCTTTCAAATTCAACAATTGTTAGTTTAAACCAGAGAGCCGGGGTTAACTTCGACCGCGTCGAAGTTTGTATACCCTTGCAACTGTTTTGGTAATTCTTTCCTTAGCCATCAAAGACTAATGTTTGCGAAAGAACCGCCTTCAATCTTAGCATAGGATATAACGAACTTTTTGATGAAAGTCACTGTTTTCCACCTATCGTTTCTATGGGAGCTATATGATATAGTCACCCGATCTTGACCAAATTTGGCACATTTATAGCTTCAATAAACTAACGTTTATTAAATTTCACGACAATAGCTTAAAAAGTAATGAAGTTATTGAGAAGTCACTGTTCGTGACTTTGCCGTTTGTATGGGACCTATATGATATAGTCACCCGATCTTGATCAAATTTGGCACAATCATTAATAAGAACATAAAACTGACAAATACCAACTTTTATGACAATAGCTATAAAATTAATGAAGTTATTGAGAAAGTCACTGTTTCGTGACTTTGACGTTTGTATGGAAGCTATATGATATAGTGGTCCGATCCGGCTGAATCCGAGATATACAATGTCTGCAGTATATACAAGCCTACGTGCAAAATTCAGCTCTGTAGCTCTTACGGTCTCGGAGGAGTTCGCGGTGATCCAGACGGACGGACGGACGGACGGACGGACGGACGGACGGACGGACGGACGGACGGACGGACATGGCTATTTGAACTCGTCTCGTCGTGCTGATCAAGAATATATATACTTTATATGGTCTGAGATGCTTCGTTCTATGCGTTGCACACTTCTGACCAAAATTAATATACCCTTTTTGCAAGGGTATAAATATCTGTTACTGACTGTAACGAATTTACTAAAAGTCGGTTGACTATATCATAGGAAGATTATAGGCCGTTCTTTCGCAAACATTATACATTTTAAATAAAAAGTTTTTCCACTTTGATGGCTGCGGTAAGGAAAACAGTTGCAAGGGTATACAAACTTTGACGCGATCGAGGTTAGCCACGGCCCTCTGGCAAAGATTATAAAATATGATTACGGTGTCGGAGTAATGTGCCGGAGTTATGTGTCTTTATTGTTTAAATAAAAAAGAACTAAACGTAGGTACATAAATGGGAATATAAATCTAAAGCTAAATCCAAAATAAATAAATATGCTATGGGCTCGTGGTCATATTAGTCTGTGTCAGCGTGTTCATACGGAATTCTTCACATCGAAGTTGCAGCTGCAAAGATTGCTCTAAGGCTTAGTGCGGGGGCAGTTCGTTGGATTGTTTGTTAAGTTCTACATGTTTCATTTCGGTAATCAAACTAGCGTCAATATTTGTCATACTAATAGTTGAAATTATTATCAATCAAACCGATCTATGTACCATTTGAGCCAAATTAATAACGTTAGGTCAAGTAGACTTACACCAAACGTGTCTTGAGAAATAAGTTAGCCTTTCTTAGGCAGGCGATAAACAATCGTCAAGCTTATTTAAAAAGTTAATATTGTCGTTTGCTAATACGTTAGTAAATAGATGGTGAACCATTTCTTAATTTCTTATTGCGTTGTAGTAAGCGTTTTCGTCGAACTTATCTCACCAACTTTTCCACTACAATGTAGTGCAAAAAATAGCCGTTGACTTCACTATAAAAAGAAGCCTGTCAGAGGTAATGTTAGTCTCGATCAAGCAGTCGAGAAACATAGTTTTGTTTCTGTAAAGTGAAAACAATTGATCCAACCAAAAAATAAATGAAGTAAGTAGCTTTTTTTGGTGTGCCATTCACAAAGTTAAAAATTTTTGGAATTTTAGAAGATCAAAAGTATATAAAGTGGTGGACAAAAATTTAAAATGTTTAGTGCTCTCGGTCTTTGGCTCTGCTGAAGTTTAAAAACAAATTTTTGTCAGTATATTAAGAAGTGAACCCATTCAGACTGGATAAAATACTCGAAATGCTGTATACAAAAGTTAGTTGAAGCCTTTAAAAACTCGTTGATTTTTTCTTTTTTCAATTTCCAGATCCCTTTTTGTGGTAGTGTTGCTATTTACCGTTGCTAAAGCCGGTATAATGGACTATTCGCATGCGGATTATATTCCGATAATTGAAGGAGAGGTAGTTGTATGGGACACCTTAAGATACCTAAGGCATACAATTAACATAACTAAGTATTACGATATAATTGAAGAAACAAACAAGTTGGCTAACCGATTTTCACCTGAGCACATGCGAACACTGCTGCAATCTGATTGCGATCACTTGGAAACCCTGTTGTCCATATTAACCGGCCATCATAGAACGGCTAGAAGCTTGCATTTTCTGGGGTCATTTTTAAAGGTAATTACTGGCACACCGGATTATTATGACATGGAACAATCAAGGATAATTGAAGCACAATTGACTCATGCCAACAATCAGCAAAAGGATATAAACCATCAAACCACAATTCAAATAAATGAGTTGACAGACCAAGTAAATAAAATTACACAGAACGTCAAAGAAGCCACAATGGAACCTGCTCAATTGTACGAAACACTAATGGCAAGGAATAGAATTGCAGGCCTCGAAATTCAGAATGTTATACTTTCAAAAACCTTGGCAAGGGTAAATTTAATTAATCCCGTAATTTTGGATACCATCGATGTCGATGAAATACTCAAAAGTCGAGCCACTAACATTACTGTTAGGGAAATTTTGGAAGTGGGCTCCACCACAGTAGCACTTAATTCTAGCACCATTCACTTTATTGTCGCATATCCAGAGGCTAAGAATAAATGTAAGAAGATAACCGGAGGGATTTCTCATCATTAACGACAGGATGGCCAGGGTGACCGTCGACGGTGCTGCCCCACAGGAAATCAATGGCAACTTTCTGATTACATTTGAGAGGGAGGCAAAGGTTAACGAAACGGTGTTTGTAAACCGAAATGGCACTCCCAAGCGAACACCAGGGGCAGCGACTGCCTCCCAAGTGAACATAACTGGCTACAACGAGGTGCTCAGTCTGACCTTCCTGCGCCGGTTGAATGACGATAACATTGATCACATTAAGGAAATCACCGTAACTATCAACAAGAGACCATTGGCTTTACTTTCTGTAGGATTCGTGTTTTTGATGATCGGAACTGCGTTGAACTGTTGGTGGTGTCGGCGCTGGTGTAGCAGTGCTGAACTTTCTCCGCCGAAGAGAAGCAGCTTAAGGAAGACCGATGACGGTGTTGAATTTGAGAGGCAACAACTGTCGTGTCTATAAAATTGTGTCATGGACGCGAAGATACAGCTGAGTCCACAAACTGTAATTAATCACAGACAACACAGATGGATAAATATTTCACTATAAAGCCTAATGGTACTCAGAAATTGATTTCAAAAAATTTGCCTGTCAGATTACATACAATTGACAAATCACATCTTACAACCTGGTAAATTATCCACCAGCGATTCAAAATTAATTTTCTATTTATTTCCCAGTCTGTTTTGGTCAAAAAAAAATAAATATATTTCAAGCGTCGGTTCCTTTTGAAATTTAAAATCATCATCTAGTTGTAAATAACTAGGATCGTTTGTTCCTGAAATAAGTCCACATTTCGCAGGTGTTCGGCTTTTTGTTGCACCCACAGATGCGATTGGGTGGGCCAAGATCTTTTCGGCATTCCGAGAAGCTCGGATACTTGGTGCTTCGCTTCACACACCAAGTCGGTTGGCGTCTAATGGCACAATTTGGATCCTTTCGCGCCTTCTTCCAACCGGATGCGGTCATCTTTCACCAAGGCAATGGACATCAAAGAGCTTTGGCAAATGTGCTCCTGTCCGAGGCTTTTCTTCAATATCGTCGGGATTGCAGGCCGTAAAATGTTTATTAGTCAGGTTCTTGGGATCACACTTTCGTTCCGCATAGATGAAATGGCAGATTTACAGGTCGTGGAATCGGAAAGGATTCACACCACGGATGCTGATAGCAACGACATACCTTATTGCTTGGCCAATAGTGGGTCAAGTCCTGAGGCAAGGGATCCTGATCGAGATTCACATGGCAGTTGGCATCAGTGATCACACTTGTATTCACTGCATCGCACAGCACGGCACGGGACCTTCAACTCCTTGGATTGTTTTAGACGCAACTAGCGCGTACGTAACTTCTCCTCGGTCTCAACTGTCGAGATGTTATCCTGGAAGTGAATGATGCTTGGGCCCCAGCATCAGTCATATTGTCGACAGCTTTTGACAGGAGAAATCAATTTAGCATGGTCTACGGAAGTTTTTGTATGCCTTCCATAAATCACACAATGAGTTACTTTGTAGACATTTGCATTCATTTAGTTTAACAGGGGAGAGAGGGTCGTGAAGACACTCGGAGAACGACGGGTAACGTGTCAAACGTCGGCGGCATTTTCCGGGCTTCGGTAACAAGCGACATCGAGTGTTCTTGGATGCTTTGGGGCACTCGCAGAGTGGATACTTTATGCATTGATCGGAGGCTGTGGTACTCACTTTACTCATCTTCGTGCATGCCATTTTAAGGAGTATCTTACATTTGGATGCATTGCCCAAGCAACCGCAAGCAGCTTTCCTTGGTCCACGGCGAGCGAATTCTACTGGCTTTGTGTAGCAACGGCGTTTTGGACGCTTCTGGTAGACGCACTCCACCCAGTATTTCTCAAACTCACGATCCAAACTGCGACTTGGCTTATAGTATAGCGTATCCATACGATCCAATTTACATGGATCGACGTCACAATCCTTATTCAATACGAATGTGGGTTTACAGCGTGGAATACCTAATATTTTACGATTCGATTTCGATAATTCTTCATCGGATTTGCAGTTGGGTGGGGCCTTAAAGTACTTTGGCCTCATCGAATCTAATGAGCGGCAAACTGGTGGGTTCCCCTTCGTTTCTCTTAATTTGGGGCAGGATGACCAGGTGTTTGATGAATGGCTACTGCTGCAGCGAGCAAAACTGCATACAGAGACCACGTTTTGGCTCCATTTCATCATGGATAGTTGAATTGAAAATTTCGACATTTTATTATTACATTAAAAATAAATTTTGACAGTGGAGCCGAAATACAGAGAATTTTGTTGAAATAAAAACAGATTTATGAAAAGTGTGATGAGATTTTTCTATGTGGACTCGTTGTTTAGAATCATGGCCCACTTAATTTAAACTATACATTCGGCAGTGTACATATGCTTCGTTGCTTTGCCCCCCGTTCGGACCCCGGCATATTGGTTTTGGCAAAACAATAAAAACGCGAGAAACATAAAAATCGTTGAGGCTCTGCAACAAGCTCATGCATTTTTTGTTGCTGCCAAACAAACAAAAGCCATTCAAAAAAACAACAAGAAAAACCAGGAAAAAACGAATCCAATAAGTATACGCCGAGTTGTGCGCCAACGTTTTCGCTTTTACGCCAAGGTTTTTTTATTCCCGCTGATTCTGCTGGCTGCTGTATGCATGAGTGCGAGGCCCATAAAATTGGGTCAATTGCTGTTAACAATTTGGCAGCGCAATCTTTTGCCCGTTTCGATTTCAAGGCAATTCCAAGCCCCGATTCCCAATCCTCAAGCGATGCTAGTTGAAAAAATGGCAGAAAAAAAAAAAAAACTGAACCCTCACGTACGAACGAACCTTTTGAAAAAACCAAAAACAAAAAACACAAAAAACAATTTCCGCATAGACTTGTTCGTTTCGAACAGAAGAGAGGGAAAACCATGGCAAATTGCCGTTGCACTCCAACGGCCAAAAAAAAAGCACTCAGCGCGAGTGAGGAAAGAAGAGAAAGTAGTCCAACTGAACGCCTAGTAAAACGCTCAACGAATTCTGAAGAAGAGGTATACACAGACAGTTACAGGGCCAGAATTGTGGCTAATTAATTAGTGCAATTTGTTTGTTCTTTATTGCTGACCAACAACTTTTCTCGAGAGCGAGAGAGAGGTTCACTTTCACTACTCGAGTTGCTGAAAATGTGATGATTGTTTCACGAATTTTTGCACAAAATGCATCATATTCAAAGAGATGTTGAATACTTTGCGCTTTAAAGTGAAACATTCTTTCAACTCTCGTTCCATTCATGGCTGACAAAATTAAATAACTCTCTCTTAATGGAATGGACCAAGTGGGTGGCTTTAAAGAAGAAAATTCACTTTGGCCAGTTACCAGTAGCAGCTCCCACTGCGAATGATTTCATTTACTTGCAATCAATGAAATTGCACTGATGCAATTTTGTTTTGGACCCAAAATAAACAGGCAGCTGGAGTTGGGTTTTTGGGGACTAAAAAGTAACTGTTAGAAGTTGAAAGCGAAGCGAAAGAAAAGACAGAGAGAGAGGGAGACACTGTATGTCACGCGTGCCTTGGCAGCCATGACAGCATTTGGGTTTCTTTTTCTTTTTTTGGCGACAGCCAAAAGGAACCGTCTCTATATCCTCGTCAAGAGTACGCGGTTTTTCGCAAACGCAAACTCACCCAGGAATTTCTCATATCAGAACAAGCACGTAGACGTTGACTTCCTCTGTTGGTCCCCCATCCGCCACCCTTCATCTATAGAGCTGCAGCAACTGTGAAAAGTTCACGCTCAGCCATTGACATTAAGACTCAGATTGGATTTGGTAGACACAAACACACACACACACACTCAGACACACCTACACACTGAGAGAGAGAAAGACCCAGAGAGATTTGTGAAAAATGTCAGGAAAATGCTGCACTAGACCCGAAAAATGAGCAGAAAACGTAACCAGGGTAGGTGAGTTTGTGTGTGAGCTAGCCAACTACTTAGCTTCTATGTCATTCCACGACCATTCACCTGCCCTCCACACCCCCAAACACGCAGTGAGAAGTCACCCTCAAGAGAAGAGAAGGACCAGAATAAGAGAACGACGAGCAATACATTGAGCCTCCAGACTCCAGCAAACGATGATGAATGGGACGCGGAGCTACATCCATCTCCATCTTCTGAAGCAACTCCTAATGACAATAGGCCGGCAGAACTATGGCGTTCAGAGGTAGCTACAATGACCAGGCAACCAGAAACGATCGATGCGACGGTGGAGACTGATCCCATACCAAGGCAAAGACGGCGAAAAAAGGAAGTAAAAGGAAATGAAGAGGTTTCAGAGGTTTCCACATCTAATAAGGAAGCCACAAGAGATCTGGAACAGCCAGCTCGCCTTATATTAGTTTCAACGCCACCCAAACTAGTCGATGCTGGAACTGATGCGCCTAAATTGAGACGCAAAAGAAGTCAAAGACCAACCTCAGAGCCAGGATCGTCCACCGCACCAGCAGTAGGTCCTCCACTAACAGCTTTCAATAGTCTTCCCATTGTGGTGACCCTCCCTGAAAGTGAAATTGAAGAAGAACTCGAAGGTAGAGAGCATGAGAGTAGTACAATGGATTATGATCTTGATGAGTATGAACCATTGACCACAAAGGTGACTAAGATCTACAAGAAAAGTAAGACCCATTAATCAAAACGATAGACTGAAATGTAACCAATTTTCATGACAGGACCCAATCGAGTGGTTCCCATCGATTCAAATGATTCATTTGATGATTGGGCCATGGGTAATGCTCGTAGTAACCGAGTGACTGTTATCAGTGAACAGGCGACACCCACTCAATATGCAGAATCAGAAATTCCGCATTCAGGTGAAACATCGCCCAATCTAGGATTATTAGGCGCTTCCACTACGGATATGTATACTAGCAGTGAAGCGGGCAATCGTTTGGATACACAAAATGAGGATTCCCATCTGACGGATCATGGCATGGGTGGCTTTTCACTACTCTCGGGAAGAGCCTTTGTAAGTGAGTGGGTTAGTCGATGTCAGAAGGCCAAGCGTCTAATTCTTTACGTTTCTTGTATTGTTAGATCTACATGGTGATACCACCAGATGGTGGCTTTGGTTGGGTCATTTTAATCCTCAGTTTCCTTGCCCAACTAATTGTCGATGGTATTATATTTTCAATTGGCATGCTCTTGCCCTACATGAGCAAAGAGTTTGATGTGTCTATGGCTCAGATTGCTTTGGTGGCCAGTGTTCAGATCGGTTGTTATTTCACTGGCGGTGCCTTCTCAAGTGCCCTGATCAATAGCTGGGGCTTTCGACCGGTGGCTTTGGTGGGTGTTTTAGTGTCTGCCATTGCCATTCTTATAGCCAGTTTTAGTACAAATTTTTGGATGATGATTGTTTTCTATAGTCTTATCGGTAAGTTGGCAATATTCCATTCCATTTCCGATCTTGACCTACAAATACTGCAGTTATTGCAGGTGGTCCTGGTTTGAGTATGATTTGGGTCAGCTCACAGTTGATCATCGGATATTATTTCGAACGATATCGTCCAGTAGCCAATGGCTTCTCATGCTCTGGTGCTGGTGCTGGCATAGTCTTTATCCCCATATTGATTACATACCTTGCTTGGCAAATTGGCTGGCGAAATGCATTACGTGTTCAAGTGTTATTAATATTGCTCATCTTCTTTATGGCTTTGGCCTACGTTGAGGTGGCACCAACACAAGTAGGAATTGTACGCCGCCCTGAATATAATACATCCAGTTCAGATGAGTTTTACGGCAATTTCTATGTACACAACTTCTTGCGTGATGAGGAACCAAGAAAGACTCCGACTAAAATTGATCCATATGAACCTCCAACTGAATCTGATAACAAAACAAATTGGGCTTTCCGTTGTTCACCATGTTGTGCTCGAAAACAGAGGTACACCTCTACAACGTCAAAATATTCGAAAGGCTTGTCTCATCGTAACTCTGAGAAAAGTTTTGTTGTACGTCCCGATCCACTGGAAAAGGATGATCTCTTTTATACTGGACCCGTTGAGTACGAGGAACCGCATCACATGGAGCAATTGGATGGCAAAGAGCTAGAATTAGTAGGCTCGGAAAAGTATGTGAGTAAATTGTTGGTTGTTAATTAGAAATAAACTCCTGAAAATTGCTACCTCCCTTCCCAATTGCCCATTGCAGATCCAGCAGGCTGTCTATGGCCTGCATAACATTCGCAATGATGAGGTGAAGGAAAACTCCCGCCGCGGATCCGCTGATTTACCAAAGACGCAGGATAATCGTTTTCGCAGCAAAATTATACGAGCTTTTGGTCGACTCTTTGCTGTTCATTTATTTAGAAGCTTTGAGTTTCGTTGGCTGGTATTGGCTGCTTTTCTCTATCCCATCGGATTCAATATTCCATTTGTATATTCCAAGGCTCGAGCGGATATTCCCGCTGAATATGGCACATTGATTGGTCCATGTATTGGACTGAGCAATTTCATAATACGCATTGCATGTGGTTTTGTTGCTTTCAAGGTGAAAAGTTGGACCACCTACATTTGTGGCGGTGGCATGGTTTTTGGCGGCTTTGCTGTTTTTGTCAGTGCATTCTATGGGATAAATATGATTTGGTTTCAAATGCTCTATGGCTTTTGCTATGGTGTCGCACCAGGTGAGCTACCGCACTGCCATTTTAACAGTTAAACTCTTTAATTCATTTGTATCCTTAGCTGTTTACTCCACCTTGCGTGCTGTCATCTATGTTAGATATTTGGGTCTATCGAATCTTACAAACGCCTTTGGTCTTACTGCTCTGGCTATGGGTTTGGGTGTATTTATTGGCACTTCGATCGGTGGCGTGTTAGTGGATCAAACTAAAAGTTATACGCCTGTTTTTGCCTTGGCTGGCGTTTGCATCATGTCGTCTGGTGCAATAAAATTGCTTTTACCTACCGTTGTCAAGTATCGAAACCGAAAATTGGCCAGAAAACACTGAGGATACTAAGCATTGACATTTTCATTCACTTATATTTTCTCAATAGCATACTCTTTTTATTTGTTTTGTTTCTTTTGGGATTTGTTTAACTAAAAAAATTGATAATTAATCAGCTATTACTTCTCTGGCCACAAAGCATGGGGAAACTAATTTGTTATGTAATAAACATTTAAGATTCTTTTGATTTAGTTCCCTGTGACATAAAAAATCAACCAGAACCAACCAAAAATGACCATCAAATAAGTCAAAATGGGTTAAATTTGAGGATAATGAGATTTGAATGACGCTTAAAACGCTTAGCTAAACATTTGCTACATTTAAAATCACTCAGTTAATTGTTGATTAATCAAAGGAGGCCAACTTTACTTACTTAGATATTCACCCAATGCCATATTAACAAAACCATAATTACCGCATTAATATTCGAATCAAGTAAGAATTTAAACAAATTGCAGATTACTTTTTGGCTTACATTTCTCTATGGCATAGTTTTTTATTTGTTTCGATTTTTGGGATTTATTTTACAAAAATGTCTTATGCACATCCGATTCGATTGGTATTTTGTTTTTTATTTTCTTTTATTACATAAGTGTTTTTCTTTATTTTAATGTCTAATTTTATTGGCTCTTCCAACTTCCTTTCGTTCTAGACACAATTTTCGGCCCTTGTGTTTCTTGTTTTGTGATTGTAAAAGGAAATGCTGCATAAATTATTATTTTTGTTTTTTTTTTACATACCTATCATTTAATGTCAAATGGAAAATTCTTCCATTTTATTGACATTTCAAACTGTGTGCTATTCAAATTGTGAGTTAAATGAGAATATTTTTTATGAGTTATGCTGCACAAACTGTTTTTGAAATTCATTTCGGATTTGCTTTTGAGGTTTAAACCCTTGCAGGGTATGACTTGGACTCTAACTGAAAGTAAAATCGACGTCGATAATGATCTTTTCAAGAATTTAAGTTTATTTTCGAAATTTTCCAATAAGAATTAATTAATTATTTTATCTTAAACTATTTAGCAAGTTGCATCGGACAAACTGCAAGGGTATAAGAAAATCGAATTGCCGAAGTTGTAATTTAGATTTGTCATATTTGTATATAGGTACTTTTAATCTAGATTGAAATCGAATTGGTGATGACTGCTGACATGCTTTTGTTGTTTAGGGGGTTGCAGTTGTAGTTGTTGTTTGTTGAAGTTTTCGTTTATATTTGCAATCCATTAATGTTTAATTAACTTAAATTACATCTAATGTTAGCTTAATTGCTGTATTACACTTTTTCCTTTTTCTCCTTCTTTCTAGCTTCTTTTTATATACTTTTTTTTTGTAATAATAGTTTAAAGTGTTTTATTCGGTTTTTGGTTTCTGGATTCCTTGTTTGGTTATGCAAATGTTCACGCTTGTTAATTATACTTTGATTTGCTTTTACTATACTTGCATGCTCTTAACTTTTGTACGTCTACTGTGATTTGGTAGAAAAGGGATCTGCGGTTCCCTTTCCTCTTCTTTCTCCTTGATTTTTGTTTTACATATTCATTGAATGAAAATTTTTTAAGTAAAATGATAAGCAATAATCAAAACTAAAATGGGTGAAATTTTTGGAATAAGTTGTGTATAATTTTGCTTGATTTTTCAATTCTTTAGAGTTTTGTCAGCCAAATATTTGAGTAAACATTTTTTGGATTTTCCTTGTTTTCATGTTTTCTCCTTTGTTTTTTTGTTTTCTTCTTTAAATATTGTCAGTAGTCTTCTGTTTCATATGCAATTTCATAAACACACATTCTGTTTTTCATTTCCTTCCGTTTTTAGCATGCGTCATTTCATGTTTAAAATCAATTTTTTCATTTTTATAGTAATCTAAATTTAAATTAAAATCTCATTTGGGGGCTGAATTTCTTCGGATGCGATTTGTGTGTGTGTGTGTTTGTGTGTGCCAAGCAATTCTTACGCCTTAAATTAAAATTATATATATATGGCATCGGCATCAATACTCGTCTCGCTCGTTCATGTGTCAGAGTCGGACCTGAGAATTGGAGAATGGGGAAATTGGGAATGAAATTGAGATTGATTAAATGTATATTGTATAATATTTGTCTCTATATCTGGTTTCCTCCCTCGCACACTCCACGCCAGTTGAGAGACGTTCGATGTATAAATTAGATTCGTATTCATTTCAGGCTCCATCTGAATGTCCTTCCATCCAGCCGGTACCCATTTTACTTACCAATTAAAATAGCTCTGCGGCCCGTGACAGTTGCGCTCGGTGCCGCACCATTTCGATTGCTGCAACGCCGGACATGGCCGACCGCCGCGTTTACCATGCTTGATGACTTTGCGATATCGATGCATCTCCCCAATGCCGCAGGTCTTGCTGCAGGCCGTCCATTCTGACCAATGGCTGACACGGCAGTCGCGTTGCCGCCGTTGTGCTCGACGCCGCTGTTGTTGTTGTTGCTGCGATGAATTGGCAGTGGAAATGTTGCCCATAAGGGAGGAGGAGGATATTTTCGTATTGGATGCCATTAAGGTTGTGTTGATGTTATTGGTAGCAGCCGAGTTGCTAGTACGTCTAATGTAGCTACTGGCAATGCTCTGCATAAGGGCTTGTTTATCGTTCTTTGGCACCACACTGACCACCTGAGGGGCTTGCTGTTGGCTGTTGTTGTAGCTGCAAAAAAGAAAAAGAAATTATTGTGTAATTAGTTAGCGTTTTTTTCCTCCCGTAAGTAATATTTGGCGACGACTGTACCCAATGTTACAGGTACATGAAGGATTCTGAAATCTTATTACACATACGCCCCGTTTACACTGAATTTCCAGCGTTTGTTATTTCAGCACATCAGCTGTAGACAATTTCAATTTAAATTTGCCTTTTTGCAGTTACCCCATCTCTTGTTGTCCCCTGCCTCCCTTCAGCTTTTCACCTTGCCTTGGCCGAGGCAACATGTTCCTGTGGGTCTGACTGCCTGCCTGTTTCCTTCCTTCCGTCCGCCTGTCCGACCGTCCTTCCTTCCTTCCTTCCGTATGGCACATCCGTGTTTTGTTTCCTGCAGTTTCTCCTTTTCGGTTTTTTCGTTTATTTGCATACACATGCCGCGCGTATGCCGTGCAAAATCGCGCAAATAATAATAAAAAATCAAGAGGCAGACGAGCAGAGCACAGCCCAGACCAAGGCAAGAGTAGAACAGAAGACGCAACAGGAAAAGCAGGCACAACGGCAGCAAAAGGCAAAGCCAAGAAAATTGGCAAAAATATTGGAAGAACGTGAAAGCCCCTCGCAACAAAACACAAAAAAAAAAAACGAAGAAAATAATTAAGAAAATTCACAAATTGAAATTATGTACATACAAGAAATTTCTTATTTCTCTTTAGTCTCTGCCTGTGTATAAGTATATACATATAAAGGCATGTGTGTGGCATATCTATATATATATATACATGTGTGTGTGTGTGTATGGAAGTTATTAGCGACAATTTGCTTCGATCATGTTTACGGCAATTACCATTAGATGAGCACATCAAAACGTATCAAGTAAATGTTATTTTATGCGCAATTTGCTTACATTTGCCTAACTTCCAAAAATAAGAAGCAACATAATATATTCCCTGAAAAATTCTATCTTTAACATTGAAAAAAATTGAGTCAAAATTACTCAGAAAATCTACCAATACTTAGGCTTAAATGCTTAAAGACTTTGAAGGTGTGGTAAGTGTTTTGAATGAATTATTGCATTTATTTAGACTGAGATAGCATTTTGCATGAGGTCTAGAAAGAAGTATTAGATGGATTCTTATATATTCGTACAAGTCGGGTGTATTGTGTAGTTAGATTTCGATGGATTGATTTGGGAAGCTAGCAAATATTCAATCTATCTTTTAGATGAAATTAATTGATTTCTTTGATTTGAAAGAATGGACTGAAGATTGATTCACACATAAGCAGTTTAATTATTCAACATTTGCTTTTTAAGATTGAAACACATTTTGTTTGTTCGATTGCAAATACTTATAGGATTATATATTCTGATTCATTCAGTCGCTAAACATATAGATAAACTTTTTTCAATTTTTGGTCATGGGTCACAGAATTGTGCAGCAAAAGACTTCCTCACGTGGTTGTGCATAAACCGTGGCAACTGGTGGCTGAGCACCCACCACAACTGCTGGCCGGGGTGGTGGTGCAACTATAACAGGCGGTGGTGGAGCTCCAATGATCACTGGCGGTGGTGCTCCAATCACAACTGGTGGTGGAGCAAATCCAATGCCAACGCCAATGGGCGGCGGCGGAGGGCCGCCAATATTAACACCTATATTGACACCAGGCCGGGGAGGAGGAGGACCATAACCAGGGCCGGGACCGTAACCACGTCCTGGTCCGGGACCGAAACCACGTCCAGGTGGTGGCATTTTTGATTTGAATATTGTTTGCCGACTGACCGCTGTAAAGTGTCTCACCCTTGTGGTCATTCAGTTTATGACTTGTTTCTTATCTATCTTTTCATTTCGTTGATTTTTTTATTGTATTTAAGACTAATTAACTATCAATTACGTTTTGTTATCGCTGCGGTGATTTTGCTTTTGTCTGATAAGATAGCAGATAGGCTACTGTGTGGTGTAAGCCTCACAAACAGAGCGATAAGAAAAGCTCCATAAAAAATGAATTGTTTGGCTACTGAATCACTAGTCTGAAGTGACTGAAGGGAAATCCCTCTAAAAAATAGAAACTAGTGAATTCTTCTTGCTAGGAAATGACACAGCGACATTTGCAACAACATCTCCGGTGTTTGTCCTCCAACTGGGGTTGAGGTGGTGGTGGTTCTTCAATGACTCTCTCTTCCAGCACTGCACTCACTGAATAACGTTTGCCCAGTTTATCGTTCGTTTCAGTATCCAAAGCCCCAACTAAAACCATTTCAGTTGCTGCGACTGGTGCTGCTTGTGAGGACCGTTCTTTCTCTGTGGTAACTATGATTTCCTCTTCCACGACTTCCTCTGTTGGTTGACCAGGTGTTTCCAAAATTTCCACAGATTCAACTATTTCCACAGTTTCAGCTGGTACAACTGGCGGCGGAATGGGACTCGGAATGGGTGTGGCAGTGGAAGAGGTCTCCACTGATTCTACTATTACTTCCGTTTCTTCGAGGGATTTCTGTGAATTAAGGGACTCTCGGGTCAAGACCATTTCTTCTATTTTCGATATTGGACGATATTGACGACCTAAATTTAATATGGTTGGCACTTGACGCTGCGGCGGTGGACTTGGCAAAGGCGTTGGCACTGGTGTAGAGTCCAAACTAGTCGATTCTACGATTAGCTCCGTTTCCACCACTTTTTCGGGTAAGATTTCTGTGACACTGGACTCGATGACCACTCCGGCAGGGACAAAACTTGGTCTTGGGATTGACATGTTAAAACTGGATTGTGCTGCACGAAGAGGAACTGGGCTGGGCGTTGGTGTGGGTTCTGGTGATTCCTCAACCGAATCTATTTCGTATACTGTTTCCGCAATTTCTGTTGTTGTCGGTGATTCCTCAACCAAATCTATTTCGTATACTGCTTCCACAATTTCTGTTGTTGTCGTTGTTGCTTGTTCCTCAATGCATTGTTGTCCCGTGGGGCTGGAATAAGGTGAACTAAAAGGCGTGGCATAAACAGAATCTTCAGTTAGAGCTATGCTTTCTAAAGAATATCGCTGATTAAAACCTTGTTGAACTTGAGGCAATGGGCTCGCCGGTGGGGTCGGTGTGGGAGTAGGTTCAAGCGAATCGACAATAATTTCAGTTTCTATTATCTCTGTGCGACTGGGAATAGGCGATGGTATTGGGGTTATCTCCTCTTGAATAACTTCAGTTTCTGCCAGCAGATTAGGCCTAGTATAGGGCAAATTAAACCATTTTTGTGGTAAAGGTTTTGGTGGTGCAACAGGTGCTGCAGTTGCCTGCAATGTCTCCATCATAAGAATAGTTTCCTCAACCTTTGATAATGGCCGTTGGTCGAGACCTTGAGTGAAGGTCGTTTGAATTTCGATTTCTGGCGGTGGACTGGTTGTTGGAGTGGATATTGGAGTCTCCTCTAATGTTTCTACAAGTTCAATTGTTTCCTCCACTTCTGGTATGGATGGTTGCTCGACTATAACTTTTGTTTCCACAATTTCCTCTGGAATTTGCGGTGGGGGACTAGCTGGAGGCGTAGGAATAGGAGTTGTCTCTAATGACTCCACCATCAGCTCTGTTTCCACTATTTCTGGTGAAGCTAAGGGTGTGACTTGCTCTACTTCCTGCACAACTTCTGTTTGAATCAAAAGATTTGGCCGACTATAATTCCAACTCGGTTGCACTATTGGTTTAGGTGGAAGTATTTCCGCAGAAGCAGATGCTTGAATGGATTCTAATAGAAGTACTCTCTGCTCAACTTTCGATAAAGTACGTTGGCTCTGAATTTGTGGCAAAGGACTGGCTGGTGGCGTAGGCGTTGAAGTCTCCTCCAAAGACTCGAGAATCTCTATAGTTTCCTCAACTTTGGTTGTGGTGGGAAGGGAACCAGATGTTGGCGCGGGTTTGGAAGTCTCTTCTAGGGACTCAAGAATCTCTATAGTTTCCTCCACTTTTGATGTTGTTGGAAGAGGATTAACTGGTGGCGTGGGTGTTGAAATCTCCTCCAAACCTTCGAGAATCTCTATAGTTTTCTCCACTTTCGTTGTTGTGGGAATTGGCCCAGATGGTGGCGTGGGTGATGAACTCTCCTCTAGACCCTCCAGAACCTCTATAGTTTCTTCAACTTTTGATATTGTGGTTATTGGAGTAACTGGTGATGGCTCCACTGTCTCGACTATAATCTTCTCCTCCATTATTTCTGTTGGTTCATCCCAATCAGGTTGTTGCTCAATTGGAATAGTGGGTGAGGGTAAAGGTGTTATTTCCTCCGTTTCTAAAATAACCTCCGTTTGTAGCAAACTCGGTGCATTTACTTTCGTCATAGATTTCATTGGTGACATCGAATCAACAGATGCTTGAAGGGACTCCAGCAATTGAATCGTTTCATTTACTTTCGATAATGGTCGTTGTTCTACGCCTATGTAGGGAACCGATTCTACTTGAATTTGTGGCGGAGTTTCCAAAATAAGATCAACCTGGTCAACGCTTGTTTCGGGATTGTTAATATTAAACTCTGCTTGCCATGCCAAGCCTGTTAACTCGTTTGTGGAAGTGCTTGAAGATGCTGGTGATTCTGGAGCAGCTATTTGAGGATTGAGCGATGCCTGCGATGATACTTGTTGCTGTATCCAAAAGGATTGTTGTGGCTCCCAAACCACATCCACAGAGAGTTCTTCGGTGGGTGTCAATGAAGGTGGTGAACATTGCGGTAGTGGTGGTGGCGGTGCTTGCACAATAATTTCCTGCTCCTTTTTTTGATGATGATGATGATGATGCTGATGATGATGATGGTGACGATGTTGATGTTTCTCCTCAGACTGTGTTTCAAGCACTATAGTCTCTTCAATCACTTCACCATTCTCATTCGATTTATGGTGCTTACGATGATGATGATTGTGCTTGTGATGATGATGATGTTGTTTCGTATCGGTCTCTAACACCAATGTTTCTTCGAGTAGTTCTCCATTTTGTCTTCGATTTGCTGGTCTTGGTGCCGCAGTCGTTTCAATTGTGGTTATATCAATTGTTTCATCTATAGTTCTACCATTTGTCGTTGTTATATCTATCGTTTCCTCTACACTTGTCTCCTCAACTGTAGTCGTTTTCATGGTACTAGCTGCTGCTGCTGTCTTTGCTTAACTAAACTACAGTATGACCAAAAGCAAATCATTTATAGTCAATGTTTATGTCATGGGAAATATATTTTCATGCCAGGTAAATCCTTATAAATATTTTGCTCTGATAAGATAGGAAAGCGCGCCCAATGTTAATGTTAATATCTTAACTAATGAGGCAACTATTTGATTTGGTTTCCGTTGCTGTGACCTTCTGTGGTTGCTTCTTTTCTGTAAAGTCATTAGTAGAAAAATATGGTGAATTTTATTGCATAGATTTTTATCGCAAACATAACTCAGAGAATGAAAAATTCCAAAAGTTCTTACGGCTTTGTGTTTGCTGTTGTTGCTGTCGTTTTCGTTCATTATGGCAGGCAGCACCCGCTATTACAGTAAATGTTGGTGGTACTCCGGACATTTTAGTGCTGTTGTCTACTCCGATGAAGTCCAGTTAACTCTTTATACACTCGCTGGCAATTGCTTTACTTTTATAGTCACCTCCCTCCACACTATGACGTATGTATTGTGTGATAAGATAGTAATTACTTGCAGTTCTCTGTCTATCTATCTATCTATCTGCTGTATGGTTACTTGCTTGGCAGACCTTTTGTGTTGGGCTAGAGCCAAAGTCAGCGCCCACACGCAAATACAAACACATACATGCATACACTCAAGGCTTTTGGCACTCAGACACGTAGACTTGGTCATTAAGTATGCAGGTTACCAGTGCCAATGGTGCCAAAAATCCACTTCCACTCCCACAAAACACTAGCACCAGCAGCAGCAGCAGCCAAAAAGTGCCACGAAAACGAAAATGGAGGGGGAATGGAGACTGAGGCAACTGCCAGCTAGATCAGCCCAGGCTAGGGCAGGATTAGTTGTAGTTTTGCTCGTTGACTGAAGTTGAAGTTTTCGTTCTCGTTCTCGTTTCGTGCCGAGAAATGGAGTGGAGAAGGGCTAATGGGAGAAGATGGCCAACAGCAGAGGCTTTTTAAAGATGCAGCCTTATCCCTAGAACGTGTTCTCGTACAATTTTATCGTGTTTTTGTTTTTGTGTGTGTTATATTTTTTCACCTTAAAAGTGGTGTAATGTGCTTTCAAGTGTGCCAGCCAACCAGCAAGCTGCTGCCTTCCACTTTGTCTAGATTTCTTATTTTTTCTCCCTTCCTCTCTCTCTCTCTCTCTCTCTCTCTATTTCCTTGCGTTTCAGGCATTGCTCACATGGCTTTAAATGTGAGTGTTGAAAGTAGTTTCGACTTGAATGGTAAGAGTAAAGAAAACACTTTACGCATATGTTAAGTAAGGCAAATTGAAGCACTTTGACGAAGAAGACGACAGCAACGATGACGACGATGCTGATGATGACTGATAGAAGAGGATAAAAGGATAAAAAGGGCGGCGTATGATATTAGCCTGATTACGTATACGCCATGTGCCTTAAAGTTTTATTCAATTGAAAACTATTTGCAAAAGTCCAACCAACTTAAAAGTTAACCATCCCACTTATATTAATCATTTACTATGACATATTTAAAGATAAAATTCACTTACTTATCTAAGTCTTTGCTATCTAACGATGTTTGTTTTAATGTTTTAATTTTGTTTCAATTAACGAGCAAACACTTCTACAAATAGAAATATACAAAATGATACTTTAGCCACGACTCCTTTGCTTCTTGCTACAAAAGGGAAGAGTGGAGGCCAGTCAGAGATATACATTTATATATATTTCAGTGTCGTCGAATCAAACGACATGACGACTGTTCCCTCTCCCCTTTTAATTGAAAAAATATTTTTACAGCTTTGTATACCGAGTACTTATCACAGGTTTTACTTACATGGGATTCATTTTGGCCAACAGCTGTGAACGAATTCGTTGTCTCTCATCATTGTATTGTTGTTGTTGTTGTTGCTGTTGTTCCGTTTGTCGCTCCCTTTCAATGCTGGCCGAGAGCTCATTGTTCATCTCTACATGATTGTGCTCTGCATCCAGATGGGTCTGTGTTTGTACCATTTCATACTTGCGATCATCCTCAGCAATGTTGAATACCTCGCTAAGTTCGTATTCCTTTAGCTGCAAATATTGTGTGTGTAAAAGAGAGAGGAAATCCGAAATGAATTGTTTGTTCTCATGCAGACACATGTGCAGCATATTAATTTGCTGGGATTATGTGCCCCGCATATACATAGTACCTAGAGAGCCAGAGAGAGAGGGGCAGAGAGGGTGGCTAAGAGGTGAGGGTACAGGAACCAGAATGTAGAGAGAGATATGTATGTATGGAAGGACTACAGGTGCTTTTAACGCGCTGCTAATTTCAATTTGTGGCAAATATTGACACAAAGCAACGGACAGAAGGCATTTACATTCCACTGGAAGGAGAGTTGGGGATAGAACACAAAAACTTTGTTTCGCTCGCTGTCGCGCATTTTAATTTATTTGTTTGGGTTTGCTGTCATTTTCTATACCAACCTACCCACCTAGCCACCAACCTAGCTATCTACAAACAAACATTCAGACAATACGCATTGTTATAAAGGTATTTCTTTATGCTTTGTTTTTCTTTTTTGCTCTGATCTGGCTTATCTTGGTCCATATCTACCTTTTGTATCTACATTTTTGCAAATGCGTCGACAGCAACAGCTACGAAAGCCAAGTGCTTCGTGTTCCTTTTGTGTGTGTGTGTGGGCATTAAAATATACAATAATCCACAGCATACAGCAACAAAAACTGTGAAATTCCTTGTGGATTACCCCAAAAGTAGAGGAGACACAATGAAGACCCGCTGCAAAACAAAAAATCCAGCCTACCGAGATTACGTGCCTTTTGGTATTCGACGTCCCCCCAGAAATGACACAGAAATATGCCAGAAATTTAAGACGAAAATTTAATGCCTGAGAGTTGAGAGCTGAATTTAGTTTCGTTTTCGAGAGTGAGTTGTGTCCATGTGTGTGTGTGAGAGAGAAAATCAACACATAATTACATATACATGTGAGCCAACATTGTGGCTGGCTTCTGTCCACAAACACAAAACTAGACTTGGTGAAAAAGGACATGTGTTGGTCATAAAATGACACGCATATAAGTAAATAACTTTTCATTTCGTTGGGTCATAAACAAAAAGAATACCAAGCGAGTCCAAGTGCTGACAAAAATAATTGTTTCAAAATGTGAATATTTGAATGCTCTCTAGTATAATAAGAATAAGGAACCTGAAATAGAATAAAAACGGAAACTCAAGTACTAATTGAAGTCACCTTTTACATTTTTATAAAACTTGTTATAATATCTTCATATACTTTGCCTTTTTTAGCAGTTAATTTTACTACAATAAAAGAAAAATGTATCTTAAAGATGCTTCCATTTTGATTGCCCAGTTAATGGACCCTTCTCAATGAAACTATGCAAAAGGTCTAGAGACACGTCTCCGCCCCCCTTTATGGTGTACAGGGAAAATAGCTTGGAAAATAAAACTAAAATTAGTAGTGTCAAAAAGGCGTTAGAATAGCAAAAACAAAAACAAAGCCAAGCACGGTAAAACAACCACAACAAATAAAGAATAATGACCACACGTACAGTGAAAGCTCTTTCTCTCTGTGTCTATGTGTATGTTTGTGTCTGCCACGCCCACATACAACCACCCACCCACCCACAAGACTCTCAATGATACATAAACTATGCAAACGTAGTCGAAACATCTGGCCGAAACGGAGGAGAGACTACAGTGGTTGTGGGAGTGGACCTCGAGTCGAAGGCGTAAATTTTATGTGCCACACATAAAAGCAATTTTGATGAGCGATCCAGCCTATGGCCGGGGGGAAGGACTACGCGTCAGCCATTGTAACAGTAAGTGCGGCACTTTCTGGACATCTTTCGAGTCGCTGGCAATGGCTACATATACATAATTACAAATGGCTGAAGGCTATTTTTCTGGACGAGCCCTACGGGGTGGAGTCGTTTTTACTGCTGTCCGTACGCTATTCTAGTTTGAATGGTTCACGTTTTCATTTTGTGACTGCTAAACGTAATGGATTGGCATTAAATAAGGCATGGAGAAAACGGCCAATTGCAATCAAACCCAAGTTCAATTGCCATGTGTGTTTCTGTGTGTGTGTGTGTGTGTGTATGGAGGACAAGCAAATGCATCTGTCAGGCAAGTAAAACTTTTTAATAGATCAACCATTTTTCAGTTAAAGCAATGTTAAAGAAAATTGGAAAAGAAATATTTCTGTGAGAGACTAAAAAAGAACATTGACATGGTCCACAAAGTCATTATAAACGGATGAATATCGCTTCATATATTTAAGATGGTTTTCTTTTAAGCCTGCTTCAATCAAATATCTTCTTAACAATTTCCATGACATGGAAATTATTATCAAAGTGAGGAATGTTTTAACTTGAAAATTATGTGAATTTAGTCAGCACTTAATGAGTATTAATTTAATCAATAAGAAATAATGCTTTACATTTTTGTATTATGTAAATTAAGCCTAAAGCGTCAAGAAACACATTTTTGCCCAAAAAAGTATGCTATATTTCTATAAGGTAAATTCTGTGGGTCCTTTCTTTCGATTGTTTCTGTTTAATCCAATTTCCGAGTATACACAAAACTATTTGACACTATCGAAGCCGAATTATTTAATTTTTTTTATCGACATTGACAACTTTTGGAATATTAAATATGTTTTTTAGTATTTTGAAGCACTCTGTATAATTGTAAAACTCTAATAATATATTATAAAGTGGTTTTATGTCTCTTTACAAGTGTTTTGGCATTGTGTGTGTTTGTTTTTTTCTTTAAATAGTTTAAATGTAATTAGTAATATTTTTGCCACTGGCTTTGCTTTCTTTTCATCGTTTATTCAGATATCTTTTTGTATATATTCGCTTTTTGTTTTGTTTCTGCGTCCGCTGTGCGGTAGCTGATTTATAAAGCGCATTAACAAGGGAGAACGCCCCAAGTCGCACACACATATACACGCACACAAACACCCAACACGCACAGTCATTACATATGTTGTAAGCATGACGGGGTTGTGGGCAAGAGGTGCGGGCGGGGGGTTTTTGCGGTATATGTTGTTGACGCCATTGTAATGCTAATGGCTCATTAGCACTTTGATTTTTTTTTTGTGTTCTGTTTTTTTTTTTGTGTAATTTTCTGTTTTTTTTTGTTTTACTCTCTCTCTGGTTTGGTTTCTTTTTTGAGTACGAGGCCACATGAAAAGTCATTAGGGGGTTGTGTGAGAGTATTTTGACTGCTAATTTGCTGTTAATTAACTTGTTTAACCTTTCGTTCGAGCCAACGAGCTAGAGATATGTATATGGCAGGAGTGTGAGAGGTAGAGTCCTTCAACAAATTCACTTACCTTGATAAACTGGAACGTGGCAATGGGCGGCAATCGTTTGCTTTTGGGATAATAGAAACTGCCGGCCGGATGGCCTGGATATCGTGAGGTAATCCTATAGATGACACCTTGCGGTGCCGTTGGCCAATTTGGTGCCGTGAAGGTGAAACCATTATCCGTGCCCGCATCAAGAGGATCCAACTCAACGGTAATTGTATCTATCCAAGTGCCACCAACACATAGCTGCAATAAGTAGAAGAAATAGTAGTTAGATCTCTAAATCTCTAGGATTTTAATTTGATTTTCTGTTTTTTCATCACGCTCTCTTCTCTCTCTTCTCTCATGTCGTCACGCGAATTCTTTCCGCATTGTTTTGTGTGCGTGTGTGCTTGTGTGCGTTCTCTTACCTCAAACGAATCAACGCCAATGAACCAATCTGGTGATGGGACAATGCGTGTCATTAGCGAGACCAAACTGTGATTGCTGTCGACAAACACTTTTGCCTCACTGCGTCCAGAGCCCAACTGAATAGCCGGCATGCTAAACTCATCGAACACGCTACGTTCAGCAGCTGGCGGCGATTTGCCGCTGCGGCTGCTGCTTGTCTGCCCATGATTCTGATTTTGGCTCTGTGTCTGGGTCTGGCTCTGTGTCTGTGTATGTGTCTGAGTCTGGCTCTGGGTCTGCATTTGCTGTTGTTGCTGTTCGCCAGCAATGCTGTCCAGTAGATCCGTTTTACCCGTCTCGGTGAATTGTTTAACACCCAACGTCGCTGGCTGTCCAATGTGGTAGAGAGCATAGTTCGCATTGTGGGTACGACCTGCGGGCAGAACGAAAGAAACACAGAGAGAGTTGGTTGAAAAGGTGAGTCATTAAAATTTAATGAGCTTTAAATAAAACAATGCTGCAAATTTGCAAATATTTGCATTTTAGCAACTCATTAGTGGCCAAAAAGCGCGGGGCCAAAAACAAATCCCCTTTAGCTCTACCCGTACAGCTTGTGCAGTCAAATGGTGTCAGTTTGAGTGATGGATTACGTATACGCCCTCAAGTACAATTGAATAATTAATGTATTTTCTTATTTTTTTTTTTGGTATAAAAATAGTGTGTAATCAATAATAATTGCTAGGGTAATTGGTGCCTTACATTAAAGGAAAATAAAAATATAAAAATAGTATTATAGTTGGGGTTGAAAATATTTACTGGTGAAAATATGTAGATGGACTAATTTTTATACCATACACCCATAGGGTGAAATGGTATATTAAAGTCGCCAAAATGTATGTAACAGGCAGAAGGAAGCTTTTCCGACCCCATAAAGTATATATATTCTTGATCAGTATCAACAGCCGAGTCGATATAGACATGTCCGTCCGTCCGTCCATCCGTCCGTCCGTCCGTCCGTCCTTCCGTCCGTCCGTCCGTCCGTCTGTCCGTATGAACACGTAGATCTCAGAGACTATAAGAGCTAGAGTCACCAAATTTGGTACGTAGACTCGTGTATTACCTACGGTGGTCAAGTTTATTTCAAATTTTTGCCACGCCCCCCTCCGCCCACGAAATTTAAACAAATTTGATTTTCTTAAAGACTATAATAGCTAGAGACACCGTGTATGTGTATTTGTTTAATAAATGCGCATATATTGTATATGCAACGATTTTGCCACGCCCCTTTCCGCCCCCGTAATTTGGGAAAACTCGATTATCTCACGTAATTTTCTACCTTTTGTAATCAATTTTGGCACACTTGAATTTGATACTAATACCCAGCAAAACACCAAATTTGATCAAAATCGGACA
Organism: Drosophila equinoxialis; assembly: GCA_018150345.1. NCBI lineage: Eukaryota > Metazoa > Arthropoda > Insecta > Diptera > Drosophilidae > Drosophila > Drosophila equinoxialis. Next base: position 15,420,643 of record JAECWI010000001.1, read on the forward strand.
AAAAACAACCAAGTTATGCATTATATAACTTTAGATTATAAGATATGCTTGTAATAAAAAGCATGTGAAAATGCATTGGTTTAATAAATTTGAAATATTTGTTTTACTGGTGTATGGTATACCTAAGTCGGCGAGACGACTTACTTACTTCATTAAAATATGATTCAGTTCAATAACAAATTCTTTTGAAGTTTTTGATAATTCAGTATGAGGATAAGGTACTTTTCAAAATCTAAAATACAATTATCAGTATGATGACCAATATTTTTGGGGTTCAAATTGGTCAACTTGTAGTTTTTCTTTAGAGATTCCTATAAATATGTAAATACAGCCTGGTCATTGGATTCAGGCTTAGCAACTTAACTTAAAATTCACCTTTAACTATTCTCCTTCCGTTTCTTCTGGTAATTTATCAAATTCACTTAACTTTTACTATAATTTGTTGTTCATTTTGTTTTAACTCTACAAAATTCTTTTCTGTTATCCTCTTTTTTCCACCTCCCAAAGCCTTAAGTAATTTAAAACTTTGGCGTAAGTTTCCTTTGGAGTGCTTTTCTGTTTTTATTTCATTTTTTTTTTAATTTTTTAGTGTGGTTCGGTTACTTTTCTTGAAGACTGTCAACCCGCCCATGGTGACCGCAAACGCCCTCTGTATTGGCCTTTGATGTTGTTGCTGCTGATGCTGTGCATGTTGTGGTACTTGTTGTTGTTGGTGGGATGCCTGGTGGCTTTTTGTTTGCATGTTCTCTTTCGTTTCCGTCGGCTCTTATTTGTCTTCAATTAACATTGCAACATGCCACTTGTGCCAGTTTTTTATTTTCTTTCTTCATTTTTGTTTTTTATTCCATTTCTCGCTTTTTGTCTTTTGACGTTCATTCTGAAGATATTTTTCTCTCTCTGGCTCTGTCTCTCTGCTCTGCTCTGCTGTGTGTGTGCGGCACTGTGTCAGCTTATTTATTAGTTTTACTCTTCATTCTTTCTCAACTTGACTTTCCTCTTTGCACTTATTTTTAATTTACCAGCTCTTTTTTTTTTTTTGCTCTCCTTTTTATTTTCCTCTCGGTTTTTTTTTTTGCGTTTCTTTCATTTCTGTATCTTGGTGACTAATGAAAGTCGCAACTACAAAGCATATTTTTGCCTTTTCAACTTTTGCGCTTTTATGCAATGCCGCTGGCTTCTCGTCAGAATGAGGAGGAAGAGGACAGATGATGATGAGAATGGGAGGGGGCGACATGAGCCAGGGAAATGTCCGCTGCCTTCAATCGAAACTGTGTCAAATGAAATATTATTTATGCTTTCGTTGACTTTTTATTTGTTGCTTTTTCTTGCTCTTCTTCGTTTTGTGATAATTTCTATTTTGTTTTTGCCAGCACTTTGTGTAATTGACAAATTTCGTTGCATACTTTGAGGGGAAGGTTTTCTCAAAATAAATGAATGAAAATCAATATTTGATAAATAATTGGAAAGTTTTTGTTGCATTTATCAGCCAGCACAAATGAAGGTCAAAGTTCATTTGATTTTCACTTTTATCGTGTGATAAACGTACACATTCACATACATACATACATACATAAACACTGTGAACAGTCAATCAATTACAAAATGGCCACAAAATAAGCATAATAAATTTGCAATTAAATGCTTAAATTGTGCAAATGGTTTGCCAATATCGGAAGAGAGAGAGAGAGAATGACTACAACTCCTCCTCGTGGTTACAAATTAAATGACCACAACCAAGCTGACAGAGAGAGCGACGGAAAGAGATCCAAATTTGGTCGGTTTGCAGATAAATGTTCTGTAAAAATGCCAATGCGTCGGGGTCACCATTTCAGTTTGTGGGCGTAATTAATGCTTAATTATGCACATTAAAAGCCAAAAATTGCCACGAAATTTCTGCCACTGCCTGGACTTATGTGGCACGTAATAAAAGCCCAGCCACGTATGCCCCATAAATTACACTTAACATACGCACCACCAACACCATGGCATAGACCCAGAGCGAAAGAGAGAAAGATAGAGCAACAAAGAGAGAACTAAATTGTGTGTGAGAGTAAAGTAGCTACCCTGTAAAAAAATAACAAACTCAAAAAAAAACAAAAATATTGTGTGTGTGCTAGAAAATGCAATCTGGCAAATGGCCAACTGTTTGCCATGATTCATCCTATGGCTTTTTAATTGGCACACACACAAAAAAGAAAGTAAAAAAAAAGACAGCAAAAACAAACTCATCTGCTCGCCGTCACGCCTCAAAAGGCGAGTCAGTCAGGTATTAATTCATATATATAGTCAACCAATATGACACACATTTTTATTCAATTTATGACACAATTTTTGCATCATTTTTTTCCTTTTTTTTGCTGGCATGGTCAATTTCCTGCGATTTCCGCAAACGCAAAGCAAAAAGAAAAACATGTTTCATTTGCCACGACCAAAAAATTTAATTACAGGCAATAAATTTGATTTTAATAGCCAAGCGATTTCGTTGCATATATGTACACCTATAAACGAACGAATGGTATAAAATGCAAGAAGGATTAATACCAAAAGGATAAGTGGAAATGTCAGCACAAAAGGGCCAACTTGATGGAATGCCATACAGGTAAAACTTACCCCCATTAACTCACAAAGAACAAAGCGAATGTAAAGAAACCCTCTTTAAGTGTGTTTAAATATATCATTCATTCAATAAATTGGTAACAAATTTCGCTGGAATGAACTATGTTTGTATCTTTAGAAGCAGACTAAAGACTTATTAAAATTTCAAAGAACCTTACTAATAACCTGCAAAGAAATCTATTAGAGCTAGATACTAAAAATAACCTGGGTAAAGCCTAAAGACTGTCGGTACTCTTACAGCATATCCTTAAAATAGTTCAGCCACTCCACTTAATCATTAGCCACACCTCGTAACTCATTCTTATGCCATTTTGGTTAAGATTGATGAATCGTTTTTAATACCAGTTTCTCTCTTTTTGGTGCATCTGGCAATATGATTGATTAGATAAATCCCATTAGAAATGACTTGTCTTCTTCACTGTGTTAAATAATTAAAAATTCAATTTTCGTTTCTTTTCCCACAAAAATAAAAACAACACACTAAACTCACTTAATTACGTATGTCAAATTTAATTGGCTTGTCAGTTGCTGTTCGAGCATATGTATACACATATGTATGTGTGTACAAATATCTATCTATGTACTGGTAAATGGAAAATTTGAAAAAAATACACACGCTATAAATACATTACAACAAAAGAAAACAAAAAAGGTATCTAAAATGAGGGGCCTGGCGTGCACCTGGCGTATACGTGATGTGAAATTTTTGCTCAGCCAAATATAAATATAAACTACATATATCCGTATATACGGATTATTTATATAGATGAATATCATATTTCGCTAAATAAATATTTGCATTTTACTAATTTCCATTTGCATTTCCATTTGTGTTTTTTTTGTTTCCGTTTCTTTTGTTAAATACAAATTTAATTTTAAACCAAAACAAGGAGGGAAAACTCAGCGAGAAAGAGTGGAGAGCAGCAGTCAGGCAATTGAAATGCAAAACTTGTTTCTTGGCTGCATACGCAAATCTAAGACATTGTCGTAATACATCTATTATACAGATATATACAGCACATACATATATACATATGTCTAGAAATGAAAGCCTGGTGCATGTCTTGATGACATATGCAGAAATTCTCCTTGCTCTCAATAAACTCGAGAATGAGCAGAAGTTAGAGAGCAAGGCTCAAACTGACTAGAACTAGGACTGGGACTGAGACTGAGGGGACCGAGATTGAGATTGGGGAAAAACTGGTAGCAACTGCATACAGCTGCCTGTTAATAGTAATTTCTGTCATATTTGCTAGTAAAATTTTGCATTCAACTACTGCAACCAAGAGTCCTGATAAAATGTCAAGTTGATGACATTTCTGACGTGGTGTAACCTAGTTTTCTAGCAGAAAGAGAAGCAAGAATGTGGGTGGGCCGCATCATAAAATACTCGTAGAAACATGCCAGGACGTGGCTGTGACTCCTTGGCTGGCTGCTGCCATGGCTTTTGTTTTTTCAGTCAGGCCACTAGAATTGACAGGCAACTTAAGCATTCTGGGCGAAACCGCAAAAGTGCACTGAACAAAATACAAATGTGGCCCAAGCTAATTTCGATATGGTAACCAAAACTGATTGCTCTAAGTGTAATGAAATGGTTTACTAGCCAAATGAAATTTATCCATTACTTTAATCAACTTTGGTGTCAACGTAAAGGAGGAGCAGCAGCTGCAAAAATTTTGTTGGTGCTTAAAACTTATGCAAGCTTGAACCAAAAAACCTGCAATGTTGTGGCTCTCGACTTTATCTAACCCATAATTAATGCTTGCTGAAGCTATACCTAAAGTAAATATATATATATAAGTATATATATATAAATATATTTGTGTGTATGGATTAGATGTGGACAATGACAGGATTCAAGTTGACTGGCCAATTATGTAGACAAACAAACTGAACTGGCATTAGAGTTGTCACTTCTATGCTATTGACGGCATTTCACACACACACATACAGGATGCCAAATGACAATGTGTGTGTTTATGGGTGTGCATGTGTGTTAGGCTTAAAGGGATTACAAATGAAATTGACCAAAAACATAACAAGGCTAACAAGGATACCAGTAGAGCCGAGCAAACGCAGACAACAAGACAACAAGCAAGATTTGCCGGACAACAACAGTTTATAAAAATCATGTGACAAATGAGGGTTGCTTAGCTTTACTTAGTTATCCTGTCACAGCATCTCGGGATGCCTATCTATCTTTCTAACTGGCTAACTAACACAGGATCGGAATAATAGAGTCGAATGTTAAGTCATTAGAAATGTAAATAATAAATATAAAGTTGAAGAAATTTTATACAGTGGTAAAGAGAATCAATTTGAATTTGTCCCCCCACTTCCTAAGTAATGAACTACTTAAGTTATGTACTAACTGAATTCTATGCAGTGAGAGTAAGAAGTAAGTACCATTTAAGAAGGGATTTCCAATCAAATAGCTTTTCATTCTTTTCATTCATTAAGAACTAAAGATACTCAAGCGAAAGATTATTTACTAACCCCACGCGTTTCTTCAGCCGCTCCTGAGCTAATTAACTGGCTGACCGAACGCCCCTTGTGTCTTATTGGCCATTTCTCATGACCCACATAGTGTCTGCAGACCATGGCTTTAGTTTACCCATATGGTAATGGGGTCTAGGCCAATTAGTTACAAAATGTTCGTAATCCAAGTTATTTTTAAGGTTTATCGAAATAATATTTTCTTCGTTACAATCTTTAACCAATTTTATTTTCCATTTTGAATTTTGTGTTAGTTTTTTGGCTTACTTTTTTTGGTTTACATTCATTATAATGGCTTATTGTGGCATGAAAAGTGTGTCAGTCATGTTAAGCTGCAATGGCAAACAGACATTTTCGGAAAGAGGGTGCTTGCGTTGGTGAAGGGGGGAAGGAACATTATACAAAGGGAAGTAGAAGAAGAACAAACCAATGATTGTGGAACTGACTGCAGTTAGTATAAGGCTGGCACATCAGGCACTGTCCTTTGTTTGCACTGCACTAAGCAAACACAAAAGCCAGACAACCACACACATACACATACACATCCGCTCCCCCAAATATACACACACACACACACACATGCTCAAAAGCAAGGACACACTTCAACGACACACAAATTGATGAGCATCGCGTGAGCTGTGCCTTTTGTTATTTTTTTTTTCTTTTCTGTTTCCCCATGCTTTGTGTTGTTGTTGCCACAATTTTGATTGATTTCTTGTGGCAAGTCAGCGACATCGCCAGCCTCATCCCCCCTTATCAACACCCAAGCCCCTACAGACCCCCCTTCTCCATCGAATACAGTCCGGCCACACACTGACACAATTCTTGAGTTTTGTATCCTTTACTACTCCTCGTCCTCTTCTCTGGGTTGCTATCGTAAAGCAAAAGTCATAAAAACAAACCCAAATGCTTAATGGAGGTTTGTGGGGGGTTGGTGGTTGGAGAGGGGGGCATGAATTTCGAAATTTTCTTGTTGTACTCGTCAGCAACATACATATTTGTTGCATTAAAATAATTGAAGAAAATTGTAAAACAGATAAAACGCACAAATAAAAGTTGCCAGAACAAGATACACATCACATCGATTGATGTCTGCAATATGGTCAGGGGGTTGAGAGAAGGGAAGGATAGGTGGTCGAGTGAATGGATGGATGGACGGGTGATTGAAATAAGAATGTTTCTTTTTCTGATGTCTTGTTTGGTAATAGAGAATACAGTGCCGCAAATTGTGAAGAGTGTGTGAAATTTTGAAACAAAATGAAATATGTACTAAATGGAAATTCTCAGTGTCTGTATCTGTGTGTGTGGAAATGTATGATTGTGTCTGTGTCTGTTGATTTGCATAGTTCGTTTTTCACAAAAATGTGTAAAACATATTTCTGAAAATATACAAGCAAACTAAAAACAGAGTTAAGTTAAAGACTTTTGAATTTATTTCAAGTTTCCATCTTGAGAAAACAACACTCATATTGGCAGATATCAAATCTATTTATGGATGCATCTGATGTCAGCTTATTAAAAAGCAATAAGCAGCAGGCACTTATTCCATTATTCTGTTGCTTCAGTTTAAATTTAGCATGTTTTATTTTTAACTAAGCCAAAAACAAGATGTATTGAACTTCCTTATTTAGGTATTTATTGTTGTACCTAAATATGGTTTAGCTCTTCTCATTAGATATTGGAATTTAATCAATGTAAAAGCTTGAAATTTAAAACAAATAATTGTTATTACATTTTCTTTGCCAAAATATCTCTAAGTTATCGTTTTCTCCCAAATTTACATCCATTAAACTCCCCAAGGAACAATTTTTAGCATTTAGGTAAGAAACTTATCTAAATATGTAAAGCCAAAACGTTTTATTTTACAAATGAACATATTATACGAATACCAATTCAATTGCCTATTGTTAAACAATTCTGAACTAAATTACGTATACGTCATGGGTACATGTACTCATTACAGTAGACTTACATACATACATGATGGCCGATGGCAGAATCAAAGCAATTATCTATTGGATTAAGCAGAGATTTATCCTTTCTCGATGTTTTTCCCCTCCATACTTGTGTGTGTGTATGTAGTTTGCCATTGTGCACTTTCTGAACACACTTTTGAACAATTTGCAACAACAAATTGAAATTAATTAGCATTTTGAACCTAGCCAATCCACAGCAATGAAAAGTAGTAGTAGCAGCAGTACGTGAATGAAATTTAGAAAGCCAATCAATAAGTCAAGCGTTGAACTTGTCCCACACAGACGAACACACAGCAGGACATTAAATATGCATTTGGGATCAAAACGCAGGCAGAGGGAGATACAAGGGATATTAAACAGGATATATATTGCATGGGCAAACTTTAATTAGCATTTTATTTAATTAATAACTACACACACACACATTATACTCTACAATGTGTATGTGCATATTGGCTATATAATGTTTCGCATTTCGTTAGCTTAAAATGAATTGCAATTAAAGTCGAAAGTTCAACAGAAAACGTATTGCATTATGCACAACCGCAAACGAGCAAATAACCTCCTCTATCTATGTGTTTGTTTGTGTATGTGTGTGTGTGTGTGTGTGTGTATGCATGTTGTACCCTGCGCATTGCCGCGCATAAATAAACAACACAAATTTGCAAATATAATGCACATGAAATTTACAAAATGGCTGCAGCAACAGAAACCAAAAGGGAATACACAGGGAATGAAGTTTTTGGCAGAAGGGTCTGACGGGAAGGGAAAGGGAAAAACGGAAACTTTTAACCCACCAACAAGTTTACACAGCAAAATGGCTCCACACACACACAAACACTCTTACACATAAAGCACAAACATCAACTAAAAAATATATAAAAAACAAAAAAAAGTTTACATTTTTCCCTCGTTGTTGTAGTTGTTGTGGAGCGGTAAACGCAATGTTTATTGAGCGTTGGAAAAGTTTCGGGATTTCCCCATGACGGTCTTTCCCTTAAGGTGAAGCAATCAATTAGCGATGGTCGCGTGAGACAAAATGGCTCTTTTAGAAGCAATTTGCTGTAAAATTATCGGTATATTTATATATTGATTCACCTTAGAATTGTTTGAGAAAACTTTTGTTTTGTAGTTCTCAGTGTTTCTCGTGATCCTGCAATACGAGACGTTGCAATTCATAAGTAAGACAATGATGTGACTCAGTATTCCGAAATGTTTGTAAATAGACTTACTATAGCTAACAGTTTTCATAGCTTCAAGTAATGAAATATTTACATTTATTTTAATACAGTACTTAATTTAAATGGTCAGCCAACTAAATAACTAATTATTATTTTTTATGGAGATCAAAACTCATCGAAAATGTGTATAAATTTCTTTTTATTTTCTTAATGCAAAGTATTATTTAAAGCTTTTTTTCTGTATATCAAACAATATATTAATATAAAAAATTGTAATTATTTTACCATCCCTAGGTCTCTCATATGTGCTAGAGTTATCCAGCCATTGTTACCGCTAGGTGGCGCTAGCAACAATGACAAAAAAAAAAAAACAAACAAAAAACAGAACACCAAACATTGGGGCAAAAAAAAAAACACAAAAACTACAGTTTGTTTATTAGTGGAATTTTTAATCAAAGTTGGGATAACTTGAGGGTAGACATTTTACCTGAAGTTTTTCATTCGTTTGTTTGTTTGTTGTTTTTTGTGTTAGTGTACTTTATTTTACTTCTTTTTTTGGTTATTGTTGTTTTTGTTCTTGTTGTTGCTATTTTGTTCGTAATCAGGCGCCCCCTTGGCTTGTCTTTGGGTTCTTGCTGTGTGTGTGTGAGAGAGATTTTTTTTTGCTCCATCCGCACTGTTTATGTAATTCCTTTGGCAGTTTTGTTGGCTAAACTCTTGAAACTTTGCTGCCATGTAAACTGTCAGCGTCTGCACACACACAAACACACACGAACACACACTTGAGCGCTTATCTTACTAAAGTCTAAACTTTTGTTTACACATTGCGCCCTCGAGACACACACACACTCACAGGCAGATCTTGGTTGCTTTTGTTTACCTGCAACTTTTCAGCTTTTCGCATTTATTTTTCTTCGGGGGTAAAAATCCTTTATTCCTTCGAAACCATATACCATATATGTATGTATGTATGGGCCACATGGCCTTTCATTCGTTTGTTAATTAAAACGAGTAAATTGTATTAAAATTGCAGTAAATTTGCAAAATATATGTACATATTACGCATACGCCGTGTGAAATTGAAAATATTTCAAGTGTTTGATGCATTCAGTTTCAGAAATTGTATAAATTGTTCGATTTTTGTACTCTCCCTAGTTTGTTCCTCTTACTTCTATTTGCATTTCTATTGCTTAGTAGACCGTAAAGGAATTGCCAAACACAAACAACATCCTAGACATAACTCTGAATTTGAATTCTAGACACAGACACACATACATATACACAACCACACATACATACCTAACACACAAACAGAAAAACTCTCATGCTTGTTCACTCCCATTTTGTATTTTAGGTGAAATTAGTTTTTCTTTTTCCAATATATTTACAACTGTGTTAAATTCCATGTTCAGGTCAGGGAAAATAAAAATAGTTGTAATATTTTATAAATCTTTTTTTATAATGTTTACCCTTTTTTTTATTTGAAAACGCCCTTTCGCAACGTTGCATACCACACAAATGTTGCTTCAACAACAATAACCTATATATGTACATATTTGTATGTGTGTGTGTGTATAGTATATATAGTTTACATATCTTAATAATAAAAATCCTAGGGCAAATATTTTACTTGGACTATGCCGAAGAATTTATATACTGTAAAATTTTTCAATCAATCGTTTTTAATTTTCAGCTGTAAACGTTTGAAAACTGTTTTGATTACTAAATTTGTGTTCTCAATGTGCAGATGGTCTCTGGTAGTGACCAAATTATTTGAACCTGCCATGAATGGAAAAGTTTTATTAAGAATCGACCAGACAAATTTGTTTAATTTTCATAGTTTTGCCATAAAAATCCTGAAAATTAATCTTTAATTTGGAAAGAGGGTTCATTTGGAGCCAGATTAGCTATTATCTGCAATTATGGCTTAAAGTTTATATAAATTGTACCTACATGTCGCTTTATGTAGAAGAAAATGAGTTTAAATACGAAACGACCCTTTTAAAGTATCTACTGTTGGTGAACTGACAGGTATTAATGTATGTACATACATAGGCCATTTGGCCATAGGCCATTCGGGTATCCTTTCCCTTATATTAGTTTGCAAACTTTTGCTCAAAAGGAACATACCCGTTTTACATGCAATGCAAAAAATTAAAAAAAGGAGTAGCGAATGGAACGGCAAGCCGCAAGCTGCATGAACCAACAAAAAACGGCAAAAATTCAATTTCCAATAACAGAATAACAACAACAAAAAAGGATGCCAACAACAACAGAAGCCACATCAACAATATGCCAGACAAAAACCGCAAGTGAAAAAGGTTGTGAGAAAGGAGTAGAGAAAGGCCAAAGGATTCACGGGGCGAGGTAAGTAAAAAAAATATGTTGTTAGTTTTGTTTTCTATTTTTTTCGCCTTCTGATTGTGGAATGCTCTATTTAAAGTAAATATTTGATCTAGTTAATACAATTGAAGTGCATACAGAAGAAAGTACTAAAGCTTTATTTCATTAAGACTTGTTTTAGGTATTTAGTACTTTTAGTTGGATATATATTTAGTTGTTTTTATAAGGGATTTCATTTATGTAAAATATATACATGAAAATAGATTGCCATATCCAACTTATTTTACAATGAAAAATCTGTAACTACCTTCAAATAAACTCATAAAAGACATGTGGAAAATAAAGTCAAATATCAACCATGTAACCATCTCGGACTCGAAACAAACATCTTCAACTAAGAAACCATTGTGATTAAGTTCTGCGTGAGAGTCTTTCCCATGGAATAACAACTCAAAATGCAAAAATTCTGACTCATAGTTGATTCTAGTTACAGCATTGTGTTTTTATATACACTTCAAAATGAACAAAAGAATCAACCTTTTTCCACACCCAAGCACTCACACATACACACATCCAATGGCAGCCCACAAAAAAAAAAGGAAGAAAGAAAAAGAACCTCAGCACTTCATCAGTCAGTAGATGATAGAGCGAGGGGAGAAGGAGTAGGAAACGGGCCGAGGGCAGCTTATCTAAGCCTTCAGCTACATCTTGTTGCAACACAGAAAACAACCTCAACATATGCCACCTACAAGTAGGTCATATTCTAACACACAAAGCCCGGCCAATACACCTTACCACTCCCACCACAATCCTCCCTCCCCTTATGTTCCCCTCTCTCTTTACCTACATTTGTTGTTGAATAGAATCAACAGCAAGAAGAAGAAAAAAACAAAAACCGCAAGCAAACAACATGGTTGAAATTCCTTTAAGTGAAAAAAAAAGAAAGAAAGAAAAGTGAAAGGAAATTAAACCCAACAGCAAAACCAAATACAAATATGTAGCGGCAATTAATTTTAATTAATTTTATTTTGGGATAGATTTCATTTCTTTTGATTTCATTTCTGTTTCTTAACTAACCGCAAACTGTGAACTCTTTGCCAGTTTTTGCCAACTGAAATGGAAAGTGGCCAAAATAATAGCAACACAACACAAAAAGAGGCAGAGCAAACAAAAGAACATTAACCCAACCAAAAGGATACAAAAAAAAAAGAACCGAAAAGGGGATATGCCATGGGCCCAAGGATATCTATGCGAATCCTTGTCTCTTCCTCTCCTCTCTCTTTTCTTCTTTTTTTGTGGAGCTAATGTGTTTTTTGGCGGGACTTAGGGAGGGGTGTGAGGGCTGAATTGAAGCCTCACTTAGGCATCGTTTAGCCGATAAAAGGGCGACATTTGTATATGCCAGGATCTCTGCCAGTTAAACTCTGTCGCAGTGGCAAATGTTGTGGGGAAGGGTGGAAGGGGGCCATCAGGGTGTCTATGGAGGAGGGCCATAACTTTAAACTGTAACTGTAAATTGCTGTAAAACTGTGCAAAAACAAAAGATAGCTTACATAAAAATAAAAGAAAAACCCAACTTTATTGGATGCTGACATTAGAAATACTACGAATTTTGAATACCCTTAAAATGAGCCTTATAAAGCAATCGGATTGGTAATTGTTTTGTTCACATGTTTACTTTGCTTTTACATATAATACGTGACTTCAAGTTCACTTTCATTAATATCATTACAAGAGTGATTGAACCTAAGAGTGGAGAGTGAAATCTCTGTCTCTCTGGCGTATTTCCAATTCTTAAATAAACATTGTGAATAATACTAAGCAAGAGTTATCAGGTTGACAATTCTGTTACCCATAGAATCATAGGTATTAAAAAGTATAACACTCCATCCTGATTCTAATCAAACTTTTTGAAGAAATTTTGTCAAAGTGCTGGCTATAAAACCAAGAAACATAAAAGGTAAATAACTTGTAGAACAAATCTTTCATAGATAGTGAAAAAGAATGTAAATATAGGAAAGTTAATGGGGTCGCGGTCTGTTCCCATCTGAGCGAAGAATATTAAAATACCCTCTGCAAGGGTATTTAAAACTGAAGAACATATTTACAGCGCTTTTCTCAGTTTTCCATGCTGCAACTGAGAGTGAAAAATCGTTAACCTAATTTCCTGCTGATGGTTTCTGGCTTTTACTCCGCACCATTCCGCTTCGACTTTTCCCTTCCCCTTCCGTATGCGAAGTTGTTTTCTCACAATGCTCTGGCAACCATAAATTTCCTTTATCTTTATGACTTGTTTTGCCTTTGCTTCGCTCTTTTTCTCTCTCTCACTGTCTCCCTCGCTCTCTTTCTATGTGAGTTTTGGCTGCTATTTCTAAATTCTATTTTATACAATTTTTTCCCATTGTCGGCGCGTGTTAAATAAATAAAGCGTAGAACAAAAAAAAAAAAAAAAAAGAAAGAAACCAAAAAACGCAAAATGAAAGAATTAGCTTAGAAACATTTTGTTTTTTTTTTCGCCTGTGGTGGCACTTGGCTTGGTGCTTAAAATTTATGCTTTTGTTTAATTTTTATTGGCAGGCATTTGTATGGAATCAGAACAGTAAAAATAATGAAAAGATTTTGGTTAAAAGATTATGGTTCTCTTGTCGTGTGTCAAGAATAAACAAGAAACCAAAAACAAAAGGTAGATTAGGAACGAATTGTTCGAAAACTTTTTGCCACAGCTTTCAATCGTACTGACTTTAAGATTTAAATCGCCAGGCAATTGTTGTTACGATTAATTATTTTTTAGGAACGATGTTTAGACCATTACCAACTGCTGAGAATATTCTGTTTACTTACATAAGGATAATAAGGAAGAATTCCTAATTTAAAATATGTGTATTTATTTCTTTCCAAACTTGAAATGGTTAAAAATGAATGAACATATATAAAACTATTATTGCTACTGCAAATTGTTGGCCTGCAAAACAAGTAAAATTCATTAAGATTATCAAATGAATGAAATAACAAAAATAAGAGTTGAAACCAGATAGAACCATATGGAAAACAGATAAATTTCACTTGCACATGAACTGCATGTAAAACTCATTTATTCGATATGGAATTTGGGTTAATTGTCAGAGCGGGGCAACCAAAGGCAGTTAATAAGATACACAAACACACACACACACACACACACATATGTGAATATGTAAATGAGTAAGCCAATCAGATGGAAAACACAAATGTGGCAATGCATATGGCAAGTCAACTTAATGACATTTGCACATTTATTTGCTTAAAATGTAAAAACTGAAACATATACTCACTATATGAGTGAAATGAATTGAATTATGCGATATTAATTACCAATCAGTAACCGAAATCGCATACCAGGTAAATGCTGATTAAATATGGATATATATTCGTATAAAAATATATATATTTGGTTTACCAAAAATCAATTACAATTGACTGCACAAATGCATTATGAAAAATTATCATCAAATTATTACACATGGCGTATCAGTAATATGCAGCCACTGAACTTAACCCATTGAAGGTCACAGTAGATTGGATGTAAATAAATATTAGATGATTTCAATTAAGAATTGTTTGTGTCCCGAAATACTTCTAGAAGATTCGATTGATATCCCTTTGTACTCACACTTAAGTTTTCAATTTTGGCACGTTCTTTCAGCAGTTAAAAAAATCGAAGGAGATTCTTAGATCGATTAAAAAATATTGCCTTATTTATTAATATTTAGACTCATCTTTTCTGTGTGACAATACAGAAAAATAGATCATACTGCGCTCTTCCATTAAACAACTTTTATGTTAGTTAAAAATCCTCTTTATATTTCATCTTTGACTTGTTTTCTAAAATTGGTTGACCCCAATTTGGTAGGGTAGTAAAATTTAATATCGAAAAATTTCAGTAATTCCACCGACAATTGCAGCGCAAAAATCTTGCGTACGGTTTGAGTATTTTTGTCGAATGGGCAGCTAATTGATGGCCCAGAAAGGCGACTCGGCCAAGGGTCGTAATCCGGATCCGGAGAAAAGTAATCAAATTTATAACCAACAATTGAAAATGCGTTAATAAAAGGAAACGTAATACGAAATCATAAACAAAGCCATAACCAAAAGCAAAACGACAAAAGAAGAAGAAAGTAAGTGCGAAAGCAATATGCAAATGAAATAAAAAGTGACTGTCAAAACAAAATGGCCAGCAGCTGGCAAAGGACAACCTTCCCCTCTCGATCCATCATTCATTCCCCTGCCACTTTTGGCCATGCCAAAGACATAAACAAGGCAACAAGGCGAATGGTCATGAAATACTCAAACCCCTCGCTAAAAAAAAAAATACGAAGAAAACACCAAATACCCTTACCGAGCATAACAATTTGCTTTGAAGCAAAAATTTTCAATTAAACATGGCTGAAAAGGAGTCAAAGCCATACCGAACCGAGTGCAAAAGCAAACCCAAGCCAAGACAAAACCAAAGAAACTTGTCCAAAGGAAAATTAGGAATTAATTAAGACAACAAGACAGGGAGATGAGATGAGAAGAGAAGGAGCAACAACAGGAGCAGCGGCATATAATTTCAAGCGGAAACCAAGCAAACAAACACAACTAAAAACCCAAACGATGCCTTGGGTTAGGACCCGAACGAGGGCTCCGATTCCAGTGAAAAAAAAAACCATAGACGAAGCGGAGCCATGGTGAAATTTATTTGTGCGTTGATTGCGCGCAAATGATGATCATTTAATTAAGCACGCAACGGCGAACTCTGGTCCAGCGAACCGTCCTCCACTCCTCTGCCCGCATCTCGAAATGGATGTGGAATAGCTATGTGTGGGGGTTGGGGTAGGTGGAATGAGATGAGGAAGGAAATGGTGGTTACTGGCCAAACAATCTGTTTGTATTTTGCATTTTTGCCTTGGCCATTTTATGTGTGGAGCGGGGGTGAAGTAAGGACCCTCTCCCCTTCGCCCTTTTGTGTGTAGTGTATAGTGGGGCCTATCCTGTTATTATTAAATTCTTTCTTGCGGCCAAGTTTCGACTTTGATTGGTTTACTTAATGGCTCCTGTTGTCATCATCGTCGTCGACTTCCTCATCGTCTCGTCTCGTCTCGTCTTTGGTCTCTGTAGAGGTTAGGACTTTGTCTTTCCTTTTATTTTGTTTTGATTTTTTTTACCTCCCACTGATTTGCAATGTAAATTTTGTGGTTGCTTCTCAAGTTTGTGAGATTTTCTGATTGAAGTTGATGTTGTGGCAACAGGCTCTAAAAATTTATATTTATTTTTAATTAAAAGCCATTTGTGTGCAAATTATTGCCATTTCAAATGAATAAGCTGCCGAAAAAGTTTCCCCGATGACTTTTTAATTACCGATAACAATAAGAAAACAAAAATATATAAATTGAAATTACTCGAATGTTTACCACATTTCAAAGAATTTGTTTCTGTTAATATAATGAAAATATATACTCCATGGATTTATTCCCAAAACTGATTTAAGCTGGGCCTGAAATGAAAATCTGATGTGTATGTATATAGAATACAACAATGGATTATTATATACTGATATGCATGTGTATAAAAAGCTTGAAATTGAAATGTTTCATTGAACCACCCCCTCAACTTTTATTTGCTTAAATACTTGATGGAATTTATTTATCGGTTTTTCTAATGAAATGTTAATATTAGATTCATTGTGTTTTATTCTTCTGTTAATTACTTGAAACTTTTCTAAACTAAAGGTAAAAAACAGAGTTTATTCGCCTTTCTTTTATTTAAATCAATTATATTTTGTTCAAATCAATTTTTTAGCTTTTTCATTTTATTCCAACATTCTACAAACATTTTATTAAAATAAAAAATTTTCTGTATTCACTCTTCCAAGCTGCAACAAATAAAAGGCACAAAAAAATGAATTTATTCCATTTATCAAAACATTTATAAAACTCGCAAGGAAAAAGAAAAAAACATAAAAATGAAATGGACTTTTTCCCTCTCTCTAGCTCGAATCGCACTTGGTCTCTTTCTGTCGGCATTGTCCTTGCCACTTACCCCTCGGTGGCTCAGTGTAGCATTTTCTAACTAACTCGTAACTAGTTTTTCCTACTCTCATTTGCTGTTGCTATCAACTAAAGCGCGCTCCTGGGATTTTGCCAATACCGCATTTTGTAGCCATATATAACAAACTACCTCCTCCCACCACTCAACCTCTCCTGCTCCACCTTCTGCTAAGCTAACCACCTACTCAGACCTCTGGATATATATGTATGTTTGTATATACATATGTAGACAACGTTGCGGCAATTTGTGCACACTCACACAAACACATACATATGAATTGCCACACAAATACAAACAACGAGCAGAGACATTAATACCAAATGAAAATTGAAATTATGTCTATATACAGACACACCCTCACTCCTGTCTGTCTCACACACACTCGACAAAGTTTGCTGAAAGGGAGGGGACAAGAGAGACAGAGCAAAGTTGTGCCTCAACGCGCACAAACAGTTATTTTTGTGCCTCGAGGGCGTGCCAACGCCCCAACTCAATACTACCATTACCATCTACCCTCACACATAGCACACACACACTAATGCAGACACACGCACATACATCTATAATCAATGATAATCCGTTGGCGTATTATAACCGCATTAACAGTTAGGCACGTTCAATACCAAATTCGTTACGTTTCGATAGATTTCATGCTCATTTCAGATAACAAAATATAATTGTGTACAATTTGTGTTGCATACTTTTTTGGGTGGCTGGTTTGGTTTGGTTTGGTTGGTTGTTGGCAAAAAAGGAAATTGAATTGCAACCAGCAGTTTTGTATGGCGTTTACCCCACCCTCAGCTCCCTTCAATAGTATCTGCCCGCAGCGTTGGTTGATAAAACCGAAAAATCTTCATTATTTTACCCACAGACATCCATGCGGTTCTGTCCAAAGTGACAGGATACGAGAAATGAATGCGAAAATTGTTAAATTGTGGAACTGTATATGGTTGTCTATGTATATGTTTGCCAGAGATAACCACAAAATCAATCAAAAGGAAAAGAATCACACAGTCGGCAAGCTAAAGTAAAAGCAAAGATCATTATGAAAATGCCGCAAAAAGATAAATGACAGTTTAAAAGTCTGACCGTAAACCAAAACCCAAAAAGCCACAAATTGGGCACAACTGTTACATAGTCTATGCAAATTTAATTGGTCAAGAAAAAATCAATCAACTATAGAAACATTTATCATCCATAGACAAAAACACACACACAGACGTGCAAATGGAATATTTTTCCTCAATTAGTCAAACGTATAATCAATTTTAATAAACAATCAATAAAGTGTGGGTAATTTTATTTTAGAAGCCTTGACAATGAAAAGAAGAGATTTACTACATAGCAATATATAAATTTAAGTTGTCTAATCAAAGGTTTTTCTTTCAATTTTATTCAACTTTTATCTTCATATACCTATCATACGATTAATTATATCAATTCATAACTCCTTGGGAAAAAACTTTAACACAGATACTCAATTATAACCTATAATCTATCCAACCTCCTACAATTGTTCTCTTGATACTCAAACTTTAGTTTCAATCTACAGTAATAGAACACTTGCTCATTAAATTAACTTTTCCTTGACGAATTCGTCTTTCTTATGGATCATCAATGGTTGTCGTTTTTCTTGTGTCAAAAAACTCTTTTAAGTAACATCTTTGTTGGCTAACAAAATTTTGTTGCTCACAGTTGCTTTTACGATTTTCATTAAGCTGAAAACTCTAAACCAAGCAATTTGATTATCCACTAACTCCCACTGAACCCCACCATGCCCCTTCCCATCGGGGAGATCCATTTGCGAAGCCCGAAACTGCATTTAGTGCATAAATCCATGTCAAGGCGTGGGCGAAATTCAATTAGCCTGACATAATTCTATTTATGCGCTGACAGCTGGCAAAACGGGCCAAACAAAAAGGGGTTTTCTCTCTATTCGGCAACAGCAGCAATAACAACAACAGTAACTGCAAAAAATTTGACGACATCGGCAACGTTTTTGGCACAACAACAGCAGCAACAACATTGAGTGGTAAAACTGGGCAAAGTCATAAATTTTCCAAAAATGGCAGCAGCACGTGGAAATTAAGTGATGAATACTTTAGGGCGCATAAAGTGCGGCGGTTAGAAGCTCTCAGGGTGACTATGGTTTCATATTTCTGTGTGTCTAGATGTGTGTGTGTGTGTGTGTCTGAATGTGGATGTGTGTTTGTGTGTGTGAAGAGTAGATTTAGGTCGCCATATAAATTGTAAAATCGCTGAAGCAAAACTCCCGGCCTGCAAAATATTAAAAAATATGGCAAACGTTGAACATTTTTGCCATCATTCACACACACACATATATACATCCATCTATGTAGACTTACATACATACACATATATATCACTTGGATGCTTCGATGCGTAGCCAACGTGGCGTAAGCCCTTTTGGCCACTATTAAACCCAGCGCTCTGGTCCCCGCTTTGGGTAACATGATGATGCGCTAATCCAATTATTATCAATTCAGTGACAGGACACCACGAAGGGTCGGTCCATCCAGATCTCAGTTGCAACCCTAACCATGTATATAAATAAACATACAACCCTATCTGCCATTCCCTTGGTCACCCTCTTCTTGGGCCCCAAAGCAAAATATGATTGAATTTTTAAAACATAAATTGATTTGCGTCAAAGTTTCGGTTGTTGATGGAAAATTGCAAAAATAATTCCAAAAGCTAACTTCCCAACATTTTCTCTCTCTCTATCTCTCTCTGTTTTTTTTTTCTCTTTTTAGCTACATCAAAGTGTAGAAGATTCATTAAAAATGCATAAAGCTCTGTGATAAGACAAGTGGCAGGACTTAATATATTGGTTTACCTACCTCAAGCTGAAATCAAAGTCAACTCAAACTCACTTCACTTTAAGCCAAGTCATAATATTTGTCTCAGGCAAGCCTAAAGGTAAACTCAAAAGAAAAAAAATTGAAAAAAGGGAAGCTGCCAAATAATCTTGATAGCTTCAGGATGTTTCTCCCCTTTTTACGCTTCATTTTTTTTTCGCTTCTTCATGCTAAAATCGATAAAGTAAATCGTTGAAGCGATAACATAATAAATTCTACATTTCATGCTCAACTACTTACAAACACACAGACACAGACCCAGGAGGAAGAGGTGCTGGCATTTCGGAATATAAAGAAAAGGGCAGGACATAAATTTTTATGATATCAAATTGCGAACAGCAAAAAAAAAAAAGAACACGAAGGGGAGTCATGATTATAAAGCCAGTAAGCCCCAAAAAGTATGCAATGCAACAATCAATTTTTGCCTTTTATTTGTTTGTTTGTTTGTTTGCTGAGCACATAATTCAGCCCCCACACACACACACACACACACACACACACTAATACCCCATCCATACACACACATACAGCAACAATGAAAGGTTTAAGATCCAACCCTTTTGTGTTAGAATGTCCTTTTTGGTTGTATGACAAGTTGAACTCAACTTTTGCACTCAAAAGTTGGCCACAACAATACAATGATATGGCACTTCCCTCCTACCTTCCGCTCACCCTAAAAATACCTTTTGATTATTGTGATATACACATAAGTTATATCTGTGATACTCTCTACAGATAAGTGGAAGCTAAATTTTGTATGCAAATAAACAAAAACTGTATAGATTTGATTCCCACTAAAACAGATTTGAATATATATAACTGAACCAAGTGTTTTATTCTATATACATTGATATCTACCACTAAATCTCTTGCAGCTCGAGTCAATGTTTTATTTTACAGTTTTGATTAAAAATTAGCATCCTTTCTCAGTTGCTTTTGATTTTTGCTGTGTAACTTTAATTTGAAAGACCTTTTGACCTCATACTCTACCCTTGCTGTACTTACATATTTGTGCTGAATTGTCATTCTTTCTTCTTTTTTTCTGTTTCTTAAGCACTTTCAACCTTTTGGCCGCATTGCCTGGCATTAAAATTTGATGACTTTTTACTCCCCAACGATATTAGTGCGGCATTTCTTTTCCTTTTCAGTTTTCTCTCATTTTTTCATTCGTTTTTATATCCTGTAAAATCATCATGTTAAGGAGTATATACAGACAGACGATATGTGTAGGTAAACCGATCTAAAAACGTGTTAAGCTTGTCAGTCCACAGGATCAACGGGATCTACTATAGCATAACAATTTATTTTAAAATTGTAAGCGTGCAAAATTAAAAAATTCTTGTAGAGTTTAAAGTTTTCATTTGTATTCAAAATTTTGTTTAAACAAAAGACAGTTTTTCCATTCGTCTTCTAACTGTTCCTAGAGGGTATCATATAGTCGTTGCGCTACAATTTAACTTCTGAATTCTTTCCCATGAAAAGCCTCCCAAATTGTCAGCAACAAATCATATGAGGGCCATCAATGCCAACTCGCTCCAACCATTAAGTAGGGGAGAGGGCCCAGTTGTGACTCAGGCCCAGTTATGTCATTCTCAAATATTTTTGAAATGCGGTATTGAATGACAGTTTGAGCCCTGTAAATCATGTTTGTTAGACGTTCTGCAGTTTTTGGACAGACCCCAACGTTAATAATCGTATTGTATATACGCGTACCAAACATCGTGTTGAAAATCGCGCGAAAAAGTTTTTTTTCATTTTTTTCAAAGTACCAAAATTATGTGAAATTAACAGTGAAAAGGTGAGTGTAATGCATAAAAATATTGTATTTGCCGTATATTTCGTGATTTTATAAAAATTTATGTGATTATGCAGTGTCTATAAAAAATATACATATAAACTTTAAACTATAAAAAGGCCCGGTTATGACTCAGCTGGGGGCCCAGTTATGTCCCATTTTTTTTTTGCACTTGGATTATGTAAAATTGTCAAATTCCAACATTTTTGTTGTTGTTTAACAACAAGGAAAGGAAATTTACATATTGAGATCAGTTTGTCCGAGAATATTCTGGAAGATCTCGATCGGGAATGACCGCTGCCAACTCTATCCATTGCAATGTATGCAAGCGTCCATTTCATTCAAAGTGCGCTAACATGCAAGCAAGTTATTTTACATGCAAAAACTGCGAAAGTGACATGGACGACGAGGAATAAAAATCGTTGTCATTTATGGTCATAGGAGTCCATTTTCTTTTGTGTTTTTCATTGTTTTTGCCATTGAAGGCCCACATAATAAATAAACCATTAAATTACAACAATTGGTGTGACATTCCTTTCATATTTTCTTATATTCAGTGAATTTCTTAAGGTGAGTCATAACTGGGCCACTTTTTTTTTGACCCCAAAAAAGTTATCCAAATTAAATCTGTTCCAAAATTTTTTGAGTAACTCAAATAAACATACTTTCTTTGGAAAAAAGTTGCGTTTGGTTAATATTAAAATGTTAGTCTTCTTAATTTTTCAATTTCCTGAACTGAAGAAAAAATTTCGATGTTTTTCAAAACCCGGGTCATAACTGGGCCCTCTCCCCTACAGTCACCGTCAGTGACAGCAGCAGCAATAACAGAGAGCAAAAGCAGGAAAACGAAAGTTGGTACAGTTGACAGGCAGAATATATAGTTTTGTTATTGTCCATAATGCTTGTTTGGCACTTTTTGTTTGACATTCGCAAGATTTTGATCAGGTCTCTATAGGGTATCCCCGATTTATATATTTTCAAATAAAATTTTATCATTTTTTTCTCTATATGGGTCCTACTTTTTTTCCTACACCTAATTGCTGATACAGGCCACACACATATTTCAAAATGTCAAGTGAAAGGGCAGGGAAAAGGGAACAGAAAGACGAGGAATGGAACACAGACTGAGGCTTAAGTGAAAGTGTTTTTGGTTGCACAGTCTAGGACATAAATTTTTATTTAAAAGCGGCCGCCGCCACAAAAACAAAAAATAATAACAGCTAAAACAACAACAGCAACAGGAAGGACGAGTTTATTACTTTTACTTGTGGCTCGTTTCAGGCTCCAGCTCTCGTTCTCACGTTCTCGTTCTGGCCAGGTCAAGTCGTTAGCATAGTTAACCAAATTTTGTGTTGCCGTGAAAGCAAAATTAATTGAAAGTTAGTATGGCAGTTTTATTAACACTTTGTTAATTAAGCTAAATGCAATGAAATTATTCTTTTACGTTGACTTAGTTAAAGGTATTAAGTCTATGGCCAACTACTGAGAATGAATGGGTGAGAAACAAAAACTAAAGTGTAAAGAGGAATGTAAAAGAAATTGGAAACTTTTTATCCAAAACTTTCTGACCTTAACAATAATTTACACTTACGTAAGAGTAAGGCCTCCTCCCATCACTCCCCATCACCTTCTCTAGGACCCTTGGTTAAGTCGTTGCGGTCGGTTAACGCGACAATAAAAAACACTTTAAAAAATGTGCCCATTGTTGGTTCGTTGGTTCTGAGAGAAACTTTTAATAAAAAGCAGCAACATGGGGTTGCTCCTTTTCTTGTTCTTCTACAGGGCTGGGGGAAGTTCCCATAAAGTGAAAGTGCCCGAAACTTGGGCGTGGAAATTGCAATTTCTTTTTCTTCTTGTGGCATTTTGTTAGCAGCCATGCCACTAGGAGAATAAGAAAGAGGCGTGCCGCATTGAGGCATAAATAACAGCAGCATTATTCACACCAAAACCAAAAAACAGGGAGGTGGAGAACTAGAAGAACAAGAAGAAGAAAAAACCACCATAGAGAAAGTGCGCCCTATTGTAAGCTACGCTCTTTTTTGTGAGTGTGTGTGTGTGTGTGTGTGTTGCTTTGCTTTGTTTTTGTTTTCCGTTATTTTTTGTTTTTGGGCTACTAAGCAAACTCAGAGACTGTCTGAAAGCCAAGTTAAGAGCAAGTTTTGTCTGCCTGGCAAGGCAACAACTTAAGCAACTTGCCTTCCTTGGGTGTTTTGTGGCCCAAAAGTTTATTTGCTTTATTTACGCTTAGCCAAGTTTCCTGTACGCCCAAGCCACCAGCAGCCATGCTCAGTCACCTCCCTCCATCCTATGCACCATCCATCCGTTTTCAGTACATTTTTTAACGCTTTAGCAAATTTTCAAATTTTTTTATTGCCAAAACTTTTGCACCACGTATTTTAAATATTCAGCTTAGTAAACAAAAACGAAACCTAATAGACATCAATTCAGTAGGCCACATGTTGACCAATAAATTTTTAGACAGAAACACGGAGTATACAACATTTCTAAGTGTTGCGTTTAGGAGTTGAAATCTGGAAGAGGGGAAATATCTGATAAGAATTATCTTCTTTGAAGAATAATTCCACTTTTTTAGATAAGCAATGGCCTAATTAAAGAAACAACTTCAATCCAATTTTTTCAGCTCTCAAAATTGCTTGGTTCTACCTAAAGCAAAGGCTACCAGCTAATAGCTTTAGCATCAAATTTTCTTCTAAGTTATATATAAATCTATTTGGTTTCTATCAAAATCACCCTCGAAAGAAATCTGTTTTCTTTTTTTTCCACTCATAAATAAATCGAATTGGCCTGCTAATATTCCACCCTCATTACATATAATCAAAACATTGTCATGCCTAGGAAAGAAGTGAAGGAGAGCACAAAGTCTGATTAGGTTAAGGTAGAAGAGAGAGAAAGAGATGAGTAAATAAGCTTTTTGCTTAGGTATTTTCCCAGTGCCACCACCACGAGGGGCCAAGGGAGAGATCTTCCATTTGGTAATACTTATTTAATTTACAAATTCTGTTTCATTTAATTTTCATCAGCTTTTGAAGTGCCTTCGTTCAGCTGTTTGCTGTTTTGTTCTTGTTGTTGTTTTTGTTGTTATTTTGCTGCCGCATTATAAACACTTAATGGGCTCTGACTGTGCACTCGACAGGATCTGGGTAAGTTGGCCTGCAGTTGCCCTCAAGGCATCGGTTACCTTATGAATGGGCATGAAGACCAGGGGCAGTTCTTTGGGGCCCATCACCCCAAGCTGGTTTTTGTTTATTTTTCTGAACGATGTTGACAATTTGCGCGGTTGAGAGTGTCATTTCCCGTTTTGTCTCCTTCCACTCAGCAAATAGTCCTTTTTGGTTTCCCTTTTGGTATGGTCTGCTTTGGCTCATTTAAAATGCATTGCGTTTGCTTACTTTAGCCACTTGTTATGGTTAATTTGATCGACTCACTTCTCTTGAGTTTTGTGGCACTCTTTCGCCTAGTGCTTCTTCCTCTTATCGTTAACCATCTATCTCTCTCTCCCGCTCTCTTTCTCTCTCTATCTCTCTCTCTCGATGGCAATGACTTTATCTTATTATTCGCCTGATTGACCATAAAAATTGAACCAGCATCTTGACCATAAAAAATGAGGCAAAAACCAAAAAAAAAAAATGAAAAGTTATATAATTTCCACAGCTTTGATCTTTTTTTACGCCCCTTGCCTACAGCTATCCCTCTCTCTCTCACACTCTCTCTCTGTCTATCTCCCTCTCCTCACTAACAACAAAAATATTACCACTCCCTGGGGCATAATCCTTATAAATTGCTTTCACTATCGTCAAATATTTGCCATTCGCTTGTTAAGTTTTCCTTTTTTTCGGTCACATAAAATTGCTTAATTAAATGAATTTATGTTTTATTACTTCATTTTCAGTCAGTCAAAGATAGAGAGGGAGAGAAAGAGGGGGGGGCATAAATATTTATTTATTCAGACGTGTCACGTAGCTCTCAATAAAAATAAATGTAAGAACATTTCTTCTAATATTTTCTTCGCTTCTTTTTTTCGTTGGCCTTAATTAGTGCCACAATTGCGAACAGAGGGGGGAGAGACTCTCGGCAATCGTTGATGACAATGACGTTGACGATTGATAAGGGCAACACACAAAGCCAAGAGGAAAGGCCATATGCGTGTTCTCCCATAACCAAGACCCTCGAAAAGTGACAGGGCTAGCCCAAAAAAAATAAAAACCAAAACAACTCACAAGGGTAGCAAAATCTAAGCAAGGGAAATATGCCAAGAAAATTAGGCAGCATTTTTGATTTGATATAGGTGGAATATTGTGCGTGTATACAGGGGCGTAGTGGCAAAGGGGTCATCAAAGCCACAACTCGCTTTAAATCACCTGATAAAATCTCAGGTAAAGTTCTTTTTAAAGTGGCTATCTGTATTTTATTTTAATAACATTCATTTAGCTTTAACTTGAGCTAACCAACATCTTGAGTTCACTCTAATTGGATTTTATGTTGCCTGTTTTGAGTAATTTGATATTTTTAGAAAACTTAGGAAAACTGCTGCTTGCCTTTTGCTTCCTTGTGAAATTTTGGAAAGAAAATGAAACCCACGGCCTTTGGTTGTGTTTGTTGCTTTCAGGGATAATTTGTAGACATTTTTCAAGGGAAAGCCTTGGGCAACTTTAGGGGCAAAACCAAAATCAGACAAATACCAAATAACGCCCACATAGCCGAGAAAACGCCCTCGAACCAGCCAACCAACAAACACCACCAACCACATTAGGAACAGACAGACAAAACAAAGTTTTGTGTATTTGCACACACATACACACACACTGCTACACACGCATGTTGTCTGCGCCTTGTCTGGGGCCAAGACAAGAGAAAATTAAAGGAAGGAACAACTCACTTAAGAGTTCGAAATGCACGCACCCACCTGGCAAAGATTTATGTAGTCCCAAAAAGAAGGAAGACAGAAATAAAAGGTGCGCGCCAGGCTTAGAGTTTGCCAAAGAGAGAGATAGCAGCAATAAGCATAAATTTATGTGCCACAGAGACAGAGGAGTAGGAACCCTTTTTGTGTGAATGTATTCATGAGGCGAAGGACCAACCAGTTTGCGTGGGTGACCCATTTCTGCGGTCAGCCTAATTAGACTGCCATTAGCAGTTAGCTATGCCACCGCATCTATGAGATACTTTTTTACAATTTCAACTTTTCCTCTCTCTCTGTCTCTCCTTAGTTTGTGTGCCCTGACATAAATTCTGTTGAAGGGTTCTTGATATCGGTTTTCATTTGTCTGCGGTTCCTGTAAATGCATTATTAATGAGGCGGCTGCTTTTTATTTGAATATATTTTTTTGCTTTCTCTTTTTTTATGAATTTTTATGGCTGAACTTTTGATTTATGTGTGACAGTTAATTAGAATCTCAATTTGCTGCTCCAATTGTTGCTGTCTGCTGTGTGCAATTTTTTATTGATTTCACTTTGATACCCTGACCTGAAGAGGGGTTAATGAGTTTTTCTTAGTAGGAAGTTTCACAAACAGGTTTAGATTACTTTGATTTCTCAGAGTGTAAGATGGGAGCAGATATCTATCTGGTTAACTTAAGCAGGGAGTTCTTTGAATTACGATTCTCTTTCATCTACGCTAGAGGGTAACTGAAAGTTGATGCCTTTGAAAAAATTCTTTACATGTGATATTTACATATTGTTCTGTATAAATCAAGATACGCCGATTTTTATGCTGACAAATGCACAAACTGTGTACGTACGTGGAAAATATGTGTAAATATTTTACAAAATAATAACAATGACTAAATAAACAAGCAAATGCGCTTGTGGTAGATCAGAAAACAAAGGAAAATATTTATAAAAAATTGCTTCCGAAAAAATCACATAATTTTTATGAATTAATTTGTCAGCAGAAAAACTATTCAGAGGGCTTGGCTAACTTTAACGAAATTTGTATACCCTTATACGTTACATTACGCTTCTAAGAAATGGAAAAATGAATATACCCTAAGTGCAAGGGTATAAAAAAGAAAGAGATAAGGAAAGAGCAAGCGAGAGGTGTGTAGCAAATGTAAATGAATTCATTTATTACATAAACATAAGCCAATTTGTATTCAATTCATTGTTTTATTCGTGCAGGTGAATTGTATTATTTTTATTATTATTATTTTTTTAAATGAACTGATTAAACATATTCCACTTACGCAATTCATATTTAATTGAATTTAATTCCACCAGAGGAGCTTACAAAACAAATTGCGCAATTTATTTGTAATTAGCCTAGGCTAATTTATGCCAAATTACTTTGAATTTCGCTCCAGTTTTTTATCTCCCCCGACTTTTGCCCTCCATGTGGAGGGCATAACCGTACGTTGTTGTTAAAACCAGCATATAAATATAATTAATTAAACATGCCACCACAACGGGAGAGTACAACACGGGGAAAAAAAACGGAAAATAATAAAATGGTAATGCAAAAATAATGTTTCATAAATGCCAAATTAAAAATTGGGTTAAATCCGTTTAAAATGACAAATAACAAAAGTGGAAATATTTATAAATACAAATATAAAAATGCTTTAAATTTTCAAAGAGTCTTTAAGATTGAATGCCCTATCGACTAGAAGGTATCCTGTAAAATGGGAAAGTTTCGGACAAAATCTCTCTAGAGGAACATTTTTCGAATTGTTTTCTGTAATTTATAGTTAGCAAAAGATTCAAGAAATCGTATTAGCTTAAAGGTGACAATGTAAATGATTGGAGACCTTAATTTCTTAGGGGATATTGATATAAGTTTGTTGTTTTAGAGTAACATTTCGAGATATTTCGACTGATTGCTCATGGCAACCCCTTTTAACTTTTTACATTCCTTTATTATGGCTTAAAAATGTTGACTAACCTTTCCTGTCAACATTTGAGTAATGGTAATAAGTAGCTACGTGTGCCCATTAAATTGCCTAGAAATTGTTTAAAAATATATTAAATTAAAAAACCAAAAAAATGGCATACACCCAGACTAGCATAATATGTACAGCAAAAAACACGTGGGCGAAACCAAAACTGACATTATATCAAATTTCATTCATTAATTTCCATTTGGCCAGGACCGCGCCTGTCTGGTTTCTAGTTCCAACTCCCATCTTCGATACGATTCGATGCGATGCTTTGCTTGGCTGGTTGGTTGGCTGACTGTCTCCTGTTCGGTCGCCCCTTTTGTAATACGAGACCTGAGCCCTGTTTGTTGTCTATTTTGTGTTGTCTAATCATGTATGAATGAATAATGATACGAATTTGACATGGCACAAAGCGTGTAGAAAGAGGGAATGAACAACATAAAGAACATGTAGACGGGAAATTTATTCATGCAAGTAAATGCGGCAAATGGAAAAATGAAAAGCAAAAAAAATAAAAAGGAAAAAATGCTGAAGAAAAGACGAAAACAAAATTCTGAAATTTGTTTGCTGTGATTTTTCCTTGTCCCCACACACAAACAAACGACGACAAGTAAAAATGTGGACAAGTCTCAACTTACCAATGCGAGAGAAGATTTCGGGGAGACGGGAGGGATAAAAGTGGTTGTGAGGATGGCAAAATGAAATACGCTCTGGGTGTGGTTCGACTCTAGAGGATCGTCTCTGCTTTTAATTACAACACTTTAAGTTTTAGCTGGACTAAGTAGCTGAAAGTGCTTGGCATAAGTCTCTACAAGAGCTTGCCCCTCCATTTACACACAGAGCATAGTGCGGCAAGTACAAAAAAAGGTAAAAGCAAAAGCGGTAGAGGAATAACAACAAGCAGCTGTAAAAAAATTTACATTTATTATTAATGTACTTATGTATGCAGCAGAAACAGCAGCAGCAGCAGCAGAGATGAAACCTGTTGGGGAGCAAGAGCGAGAAGCAACCCTAAGATGTATGCTATGATTTTTTTCTACTTCTCGTTGACTATTTTTCTCTCTCCCGCTCGCTCGCTCGCTCGTTGGCATTATGAATTTGTAATGCCTTTCGTAACGCATAGAGAAATGCGAATGAGCGAGCCAACATTTAAATTGCCCAAGATCTTTGACTATATATTTCCCATATAATGTTCTTAAATTGTATTCAGAGGAAAATGTTCTGCCAACTAGAAGGCGAGTACTTTAAGCAAGAGCAAAACAATGTTTCTCCTTCAAGTACTTCATTTTCTTTTCTCGTCTTTTCTTGTCTTTTATTGCTCTTAGACATTTGCCTTATGTTTTTCAGTGTCTGCTTTTTCTCACTCTATGAGTGCGTGTAAAAAATTACAAACATTTTAAGTTTGTTATGACTGAGCGGAGCTCAAGAGAGAAGAAAAACAAAAAAAAGCCAGACAAAAAAATACTTTGCAGAGTATGAGTGTGAGTCTATTTGTATGCGTGTGTACATGTGTTTTGAGTGCATAAAATATTATTTGGAATTTATGACGGGGAGAGAAAACAGAGAAAAGCTTTTTATAACTTATTATTTGCCGAAACGCAAAATTAGGCATTACATTTTAAATGAAGGCAACAAGTTGAATTGAGTTGAGTTTGCCCCGAAAAGCTGAAAACTGAAACAATAAAACATAAGGCGTGAAAATGCCGTCGGCTGAAACATTTAACACCAAAAACTAGTATAAAAGCACGCACGGCTGTTGCCCCCTTTTGGCCTGTTTGTCCGCATGGCGTTCAGGCAGGCAAGCAGAAAGCTACGGATGGCAGGGGGGCAGATTGGATAATTGCCCCAATGGTCGTACAATGGCACAATGGCAATTAACCACGAGAAAGTCGAACATTGGCAAGAACAGCGGAGGGGGAGAAAAGAATAAGCCACGGCATGAGGCATGACAATGCGCCGCAGCTTATGCAACACCCCAAAATGCACAGGCAACGACTTCTTTCTTTCCTTTCTTTTTTTCGGCCGATGGAGGAGGAGGATTATAATGCAAAGACCTCCTTCACCTTTCACTTCTCATGCCAATCAATTTGTTATTTATATTGCAACTGAGTTAATTTACAAGCAACAAGAAAATCCTATTAACTCAACCGATACATTTATCTATATTTACACTGGCAAAAAAGCAAGCTAAGAAGAAGAAGTGTGCTCTATTTAGAATATTCATAGAACTTCTTAACTCTCCAAATAATGATTTTATTTTTAAGCCATATAACAGTTCTGAAGGAGATCATTAAAATTGAATTGTTTGTCTAATACACAGAGAAACATACGAAGTTTTGCGTAGTGCATTGGCAAGCAGCTGCAACTCAAGTCCTTGGCCTGGCCACAACGAGGAAGAAAAAAAACTAAAATGCAATTGCGAATGCAACATTTCATTTCTGGCCGAAGCTTTTGTGAATTGGTCTTAACAAAAAAGCATTGGCAAGCCATAAAAAAAGGAAGCGAAAAAAGTATACTGAACACAAGAAGGGGGAAACAAATTTTGCTGGAAAAACTTCTTCGCGAATGTGTATATTGAGAGCTAAGCAAAAAATGTGAGGAAGGCAACAAAAAAGTAAAACAACCGAAACAAATATGCAACAGCAGCGGCAGCAGGCACAAAAAAAAAAGCAAAGAAACTTTATTTCAGTTTCAATTTGCGATAAAAACAGCGACAAGAGTCGCCTGGGCAGCCAGCAAATGAAATTTAACAACTAGACGGGAATGAAAACGAGACTGAGAATAGGATTGGGAACGAGGTTGTGGATGTTGCGTGGGTGTGTGTGTGTGTTTTGGCATTGGGGATTGGGTCGCCGACTCGGGACATTTGGAGGCGAGTGTGAGGAGGCGGCGACAGAAAAGATGAACAAGCAAAAGAAATGCATTTTCAGTTGCTTTCTTTAGTTGTTTCTGTGATAGTTTTTTTCCCTCTTTTTGTTCTGTTTTGTAGTTTTAGTACATTCATAATAAATTTTTGCTGAGGCACTCCTATGTCGACCTCCTTCGACAGGCTGAGGCATGGCAGGACATACTCATACAAAAACAAAAGGAAAATAGTTGTATATATTTTCAACATTTTCTGCACTTCTCACTCTATGTTTCTCTCTCCCTCTATCTATGTTGAAATGTAACGGATGTTGGAGCTGCGCACAGAAATTTATATGTATAAACAGGATATGACAGGCAGCAGGAAGCCGTTGCCCTTTGGCCCACAGCCCACGAACCTCAACTATCTAGAACTCCCCTCACAACCCACACAGCCCACCTCACCACATTCCCTTTCCCTTGGCATGGCAAGTGCAACGCTAAGCTTTTTTTGCTGCTTGAATTTTAATGCCAACTGCCATGCCGGATCCAAATGCTTGGACTTGGGCATGGAACTGAGCTTGAGTTCAGAGTTCGGCTTGCGATTGTGTGTTTTAAGGGGGGTTTGCGGGACCTTAGTTCAGCCTGCCCGTTGGCTTAACTAAACGGTTATCAAGGGAAGTGTGTTTTAAGCTAAAGTGACAAGCAAAACACTTGCCGGCCCCGCCCCTTTCCGTTCAGGCCACTGATATTTTCATAGTTTCTCGAATGCATTTCCTTGGGGCGCAACACTCAAAGTTATCGATGGAAATGTTTCGTATTTTTTATTTTTTTTTGTGTAAAGGATGTGAAATATAAAACGATTTCTATCGTTGAAAGGTGTTTGTGGTCGTATATCCGGGAGACATGTTCAATATGAAATGAAACTGCAAAAAGGAAAGCTACTTAGAGAAAATCTTCTTCCTGACTGATTATTTTTCCTTTTAGTCACTAAATAGAAAATACTATTTTAATATTAAAATTGAGTAAATATGCATATATGTTATGTTGGATTCTTTTGCAAGATTTTCACTTTCCATATCTCTTGCATAATAATAAACGGAAGAAGCTTTAATTTTTAACAGAACTTGCAACCTGGAGAAAAAGGGGCAGGCTGAAAGCTCCTTGAGGCAGATAAAAACTGAATAAACAGAAACAATTCTTGAGGCCAATTTTTACAAGACAGTAAATGATATGGATTGCAAGATTGCAGTTCTTATTCTCAGAAAAATTAAATTTCAGTACATATATATTTGTCAAAATTTTCCTAAAATCTTTTTGGCAATGATTGAGGGTTTATCCACTACTTCATTATTTTAACTTATAAAATAAGAAGTACACACAGCACAGCGAGCATATGTATGTGGTAATAGATAAATCACGTATACGCAATGGTTGCAACTCAAAGAGAGAGAACTATAAATTAGAAAGCTTATACTATAAACAACGCAAAAGAGAAGTCACAAACAGATGCATGAAACCACACAAAATGTCACCCCAGAGATAGATAGAGAAAGGACAGGAAGAGAGATTGAGGTATAGAGAGAAAGAGAGAGAGAGATGAAGAAATGCATAAAGCACAAGCATTAAATGTCATTTTAATTGCTCACTTAAACACTTTGCCATAGAAAGATATATAGGTTAGAGGATGGTATAAAAGATGACATATGTATTGCAAGGTATTTATATTGAATATCGAGGAGCAATAATTATTATTTACACAAACCGAAATGATAATAAACTTAAAGTAGACTGCAATAGGGGTAAAAATCAAAACATCAAGCTGGAATTTGCTTTTACTTGGTGGGGAGGGCAGGAGGGGGCAAAAGGAATCGCTTTAGCTTCAACGACTTTATCCAATTTCTTGTTGTTTTTACGCTGAGACCAGCATATAGCGCATAAGCACGTACAAATCGCATTTCTTAGGCTCCTTGCCTTAGTCCTCCTACTTTGGCTGCTGCCTGACTGCCTGCTTATCCTTTTTTATTTGCCTGTGTGTGTGTTGTGTGCCTGAAAGTATGCTATGCTTGTTTAGCTGTCAGATTTACTTCTCTCTCTCTCTCGCTTTCGCTTGCTTGGTCTGTATTTCTTTGTTGTTGTTGTTATTGTTTGCATGTGTGTGTGTGTGTGTGTGTGCTATAAATCGACAGCTAAATCTGCAAAAAACATGATAAGACAAGCGACATGCCAATGCGGCCAAAGGCATCAACTTATTTTTCTATCCTTTTCCATCTTCTCATCCGTTTTTCCCTATTGCCTGACTGCCTACACATTTTGATTTAACCCAAAATAACAACAAGAAAAACAAAATCCAAATGTTTAGGCAACTTGCTGCGAAATTGCTTTTCGATTTATTTTTATATGTCTGCCAAGTTGCGAGCATTGTGACAAATTAGTCTGAAGGTTTTCCCCCTTGCCGCCGACTGTTGCTGCTCCCTGTATACTATTTCCAACAAATTATGAGATCCATATCAAAACACAGAGACATGTGCTCCAATTTCTTCAAGAGAGATTGAGTGAAAAAGAGATAAACACTTTTCCCCCTTATTACCAATAGTTGACCTAGAAAATCATATTGTTTGCGTATGTTTTTGGCACAAAAAGAAAAAACAAATAGTTCCAAATTTAACTTTTTGCCCAATGTTGTTTCTATTATTTTTTTTGACTTGTACTTCCGCTCAGACATTTATTCTACTCTATTTTAAGGCAAGAGATTTCGTTGTACAAAGAAAAGTTAAATAAGTTTGAAAGCCTTGTTTACAAATTGTGTGGGTAGATTAGATTAGATTATTATTCTAATAATAATCTAAGAATAGTCTAATCTATTTTTAATACTCCCACTTAAAGTAATTTTGGCATTGGTATCGAGCTTTGTACTTGGTTCGTTGGTTGAATTGATTATATTAAAGACATTCAAGTTTTTAATTTGATCCCCAAGTAAAATTTTGTTTTCACTTGTCTGAAATTTTTGTAAAAATGTAAAAATTTGCTATTCGAAATATGGACAACGGCCGAAAATGGGTTAAGAGAAAATACATATGTTTGATTAAAGTTAGAATTGAGAATGTTTAAGAGCTTTAGATATAAGCTAAAAAATTAAGAAAATTACATTAGTTCTAAAAGAAAAAAGTTTGTAAAAGTAAAACGTCTTTTTCATTGTATAAGTGAATGCAAATCAACGTCTATGTCTAATCAATAACTAGAAATTGCTATTCAGAATTGCCTTTTTAATAAGCTGTATTCGACTTACCCAAAGTTTTGGTCCATTGGGCTGTGGGTCGCCAATCTGGATAGTGTTTGGGAAAGAGTTCACGTGTCCAATATGTGTGCAAGACCACCTTATAAACAGCCAAACGGTCCAAGGTGCAACCGGTAAGAGGTGCTGGTTGTGTTGCAGCTGGAGGCGTGCTTAGTGTAGGCGTTGCCGAGACTGTATCGGTTTCCTCTACATCATTGTTGTTGTTGTTGGTGTAGTAGTAATTACGATTTGACGATAAGGAGGACGATGCATAGTCAGTGTCCGAAACGGAGCCCGAACCCGAGTCTGAGCCAGAGAAGCGATAATTACCATTCGCATTCGCATTGGAATTGAAATTTGAGTTTGCTGTGGCAAAATTGATGTCCCCCATGGCTGCTGGGGCAGCATCCTTTAGCTGCTGCTGCTGCTGATTGCCCACGGTATAGGCATAAATGGCCGGATTGGAAATGAATGAGGCGCCATAACCATAGGAGGAGCCGCTGCTGCTGCTGCTGCCAATGCTGTTGGTTGGCTGAGCATTTACCACACTCAGGCAGAGTCCAATGAGAAGCAACTGCTCCAGCATTAGCTTTGTTTTAGGTTTCGCTTTCATTTTCACAATTTTTGTGGCAAAGTTAATTTCCCGTTTTTTCGCCTCTCGATTTCTTTGGTTTTCCTTTATTTTCGGTTTTATGCAGTCGGCTTTGTAGGCTATTTTTAATTAATTTGAATATTTTCCACTTCACATTTGCTGCCCCTTTTGCCGACTGCTTAAAAATAAAATGCCTTAAAAACACACACTCCAAACACACACACACCGAGACACACTCACACACCGCACACACAAGTTCATTTACGAATTTTCATTTTTATTTTTGGTTTTCTTTCTTTATTTTTCTTTTCTTTTATATATATGTACGTTGATTTTATTCTTTTCGTATATATTGTTGTTGTTTTGGCGCGTATTATTGAAAATCTCTGTGTGAATTGAAGAATTTGTTAAGAAATTTTTTTGTCAAGAAATTTGTATGATTTTGTCACCCCAAAATCAACCGACTGCGTGCAAAGTTCGTTGCGTACTGAGCAAATGTTGCGGCAGTCATCAAATGGTTGGCCAAAGAAACGAAATCAAACAGTCGACACACTGTGCAGTGACACAGAGAGAGAGAGAGCCCGTGAGAGAGAAAGTCATAGAAGGGAGAATGTCGTCGAGAGAGAGAGAGAAAGGCGTTTGGGAATTTGGGGTCTTTCTGCTATGTTGGGGAAATTCTCTAGTCTATGCAAACATAAAAAACAAATGCAAAAAACAGCCTGTTGAGCCTTGAGATACAAATTTGGCAATTACAAAAAAGATGCGAGGTAAATAAGCTGCAAATTTGTTAGAAAATTAGTTTAGAAGCTGAATTATATACTAAGAAAAATTTGTTGCAAAGGTTTTTGTATTATACATTTACTTACATAAGAAGTTCCTGTTCCATAAGCAAGTCAAGCAAAATAACGTCGCAAAACAAAGAAAGTTAATAGCTTTACAAGATAAGTTTGGACTTTTGAATATCTTAATCGATTATACTTTATGTGTATGTATATATCTCTTGTTAACATATCTGAACGAAACCTAGTAAAAACAATAATAATCTGGTTTATTTCTGGCGTCAAATCTTTTTCAGTTAAATTGTGTGAATAGTTGAACTTCTATATATTTGATATGGATAAAGAATATTGAATAGACGAAATAATCTCGCTATACATCGCTACATTCTACTGTTCTATGAAACCATTGACCATGGGAATAAAAGGGGTAGTCTATTGACTTGAAGACTTGACTTAAATCATATTATAGTTGGTTTCCTTTTTGGCATTTGAATGCCAATACTAATGAAGCAGATTGTATCCAGTTTATACACTTGAGTGTGTACACATGTGTATCAATAGGAAGGTTAAGAATATATTTAGAGGCATTGTAATTATCTGTGCATTTCATTTGCCTTGCCACCCTTACAATTGACTGAACACAACGACTATTGAATGCATTTGTAAGTATTTGTGCCCTGTCCAAACAATGAGTACAATTTCCGATTAAAATCAATTGAAGCACTTTAATTGCTACAATTCAATTAAACAACAAGCTAATGGCAATAACAACAGCAACAACAACACTACCATTAAACAATGACAAAGCATATTATTGATTTTTCTTTTCGTTTCATTTATTTTTCTTATTTTTTGTTGTGTGTGGGTGGGTGAAGTTTTCCAACTATAAGTAGTTTGTGTTGTTTTCCTTCGTTCGTTTTGCTTTTGCAGTTGACAAAAAGTTTACTTTATTTAGAAATGTAGTTTAAAGGCATTAGAAGATATACACAGATATTTGGTAGAGATGTATCAAATATTTATTTAACTATATCAAGAAACTTTCCATCATTATCCATATAGATTAATAGTAATTTATTAATTTTGAAGTGTATTCTTCTGTCTTTCGTTTGTTGAAGCTTAACAAAATTTATTTCTATTTTAACGTACATAAATTTACAGTGCCTACCAAAATGACTTTGCCTTCATACATGTATCAACAAAGTCATTCATCTTTTGCACTCGATTAATGTTATCGTTAATTGTGTTCATGCATAAACTTAATAATGATAGATATATCTTTCATTTATGTATGGATGTATGTGTGTGTGTTCTCATGCCCCCTAGAGCAATTACCATTACCCGCAAAATGGTCGGAAAGTCCTTTTGTTCGCCATCCTCCATCCTCAAAAGTTGGCACCACAATTATGTTGCACTTAAATGATTTTGTACGTGTCCTGTATGGATCCGTATACTACATAGCTCTTTGTTCAGTTCGGTTGGATTCATTTTGGGTTTTTGGTTTGGTTTGCTTTGGCTTGGTTGATGGAGTCCAAGTCCGAAACCGAGTCCGAGTCCTTCGACACGCTCGCGTGCTTTTGTATGTAAATTATGCGTGCGTGAAATTTATTGCAGTTAATAATAATTGTCCATTTACTCGAATGGCGACCACAACCGACCGACAATGTTTGCCCCCTCTCAGTCGGTTGTCTGTGCCCACTTGTGGTCAATTATAAACGACAATTCGCTATTTGTCTTAGACAGAAGTCAGAGTCCTTGGGGGGAGCAAGGGCTCTTATATTGTCTGCCTTAAATGCTCGACCATTAGTGAAGATTTCCGAGCATTTTGTTTTGTTTTATGTGGCAGCTAAATAAAATTTATGCTTATGAGGTGATAATGTTTATTTCCAGTTGATTATATCAAAATTTATAACTGACTACATTAATTTGGTGGCAACAGTTAAAAATAAACATGGAAAACTTATTTTAACAGCTGGTTAAAGGTAATTGTTTTAGCATTTAATTGATTATAGACTTAATGAATGTTTATTATCAGATTCAAATTCAATTTGGCATACAAATTTAAAAACAATTTGAAATACAAAAACTTTATTGGGAAATTCTTGAAACTTTCTCTCAGTGAGAAAGGTCTGTAAAGCATTTTTCTGCGCAGGTGTCAACTCTCTTGCTCTCTCTCTCTCTCACACTCTCGTCTGTCGTGTTTGATTTCCCCGTATTTTCTCACCTGAATAATTCTTTGAGAATATTCATTCAAAATGCTAAAATACGAAATACTCAAAAGGTGTATTAACCTGATATAGGAAGAGAGGAGAGAGAGAGAGAGAGGGAAAGACAGCAAATACTCGGAGACATTGGAATGATATGAATCTGTATTTGGTATATGGATTTGTTCAATGTCTGCAAAAATGCCTAATAAAGTTGACATTTGCCAAATACAAAAACTGAAACGCAGACGTGCAGACAAACAGGAGCAACTGTCACCCCTTGCCACACACACCCACTCCCACACACACACACACATGACTGTCTCCCTCTCCTGTCTCATCTGTTACACACCTGAGCTGACTGACTAGCTGATGCTGCTGTTGCTCTTGCTGTTGCAGTTGTTGCTTTTATTGAAAGTTGGAAACACAAAAGCAACCAAAATGCAGCCACATCATGTTGATAGTCCTGGCGTATATGTATAAATGCATATCCTCCCTTTCACATAGGACGAAATGGCGTCGAAATTTGCATAAAAACTATGCATGTGTTTTTGCCAGCGTTTTTTCTGTACTTTTTTTCGCAAACCTTTTTTGTTGGCCATGTCGTGTTGTTCTTATTGTTGTTGCTTTATCAAATAAAACCACTCAAAAATAAATGCAACCACACACACAACACAATGTGGCAGCAACAACAACCCGAACAATATGCTTTACTCACAAATGAGGTTTAACGAATATAGCCAACAAAAACAACAAAATGTTTGCTCTTTTTTCTCTGATATGTCAACAAGCAAATGGCAAAATCTTCTTTACCGCAGGTAACACACATCAACCAGGACATTTCCGTTTACCATAAACGTGTGTGTGTGGCTGCATTTATGTGTGCCATTTCATAATTTTAGCATTGTGGTTTGTTTTACTAATATTTTTAACAATTTCATAATGAACTAATTAAATAAAATTCACGTTCTTTTCACCTTTGGCAGACAAGTTTGCATTGAGAGATCGTCTTTAAAAGGAACCTGAACTAAACGAGTATTCGTTTTTTGTTTTTTATGTTTTCAACAATTTTTCATTATATTGTAAGCTTTAGATTGAGTGAACTAAAGGACTCTAAGGAATAAACAAATGTCAATTTTTTGTATATATAGATGAATATGAAAAACAGTTTGTTCATTGATTTCTTTTTCAAAAATTGACCTCGAGCCGGCTAAACATACTACAAAACAACCAACAGGTCGCTAAAATCAACCAATATAATTAATTTAACAAAATAGTTAATTAATATGCCTTTCAAATTTTAACTTGTTGATACAACTAACTACTTGATGAAAAAACTTGCTTAATTAATTTAAAATATACATGAAACAAATATATTAACCGCATTGTGTTCCCTTTGTTGATGTGATGTTTTCTGCTTTTGTGTCAGTTAATTGATCATTTTGAAAAGAAAAAAGGAAAATCAGTCTATAAAAACCTCAATAAAGTAGTGTGGATTAATTTAAACGATTTATTCATTTGTTTTTGAAGGAACATAAAGTAAACCAAACATTTGTAATTAATGGCAACTTTCAGTTGCTTTTGGTTTTCTACATAATTCCAATGGAAAATGTTGTTAAATGTAAGTCAAAGTTTTTATTCTGGTGAATTTGCTAAGCTCATAAATGAATAATATTTTTGTCATAATTATGGGCTATATTAACTTGTCTGTAAGTCAACTTAAAAAGAAAAAAGCATAAAAAAGGGAAGAAATGTTGAACATGAAAAATGTTTAATAACGGTAAATTTAATAACCACACACACACACACAGACAAACAGGGACAAAGGGCATACAAAAATTCAGGTGAAACCTAAGTAAACGCAAACAGTTTTGCCGCGCCCCCCGCAACACCGCACGGCTCGAACTCTTCGTTCTTTCACTGACTCTTTGGACGACCTCTCGTTCAGCGGCGCTGTGCGTGCATTTTAATGAAATGACGACTGATTTAAGGCCTGAGATGCACAGTGGAAAATGATGGCATGGTGTGGATGGGGAGGAGGAGGGGCAACAGGTATAAGTTACATTTTCATAGCATACATTTTAGCTGCGCAAAAATGCGTTATGCATGAGCACTTGCCGGTGGCATGGAGCACGAAAAGTGCAGGAGCTGAAAGCCAGAAGCTGACACAGTTAGGCATAAAATTATAACGGTCCGACAGAGAGATGGGAGAGAAACAGACAGACAAACTGTCTAACAGACAGAGATACAGACAGAATCGGAGGAAGGAGTGAAGGAAAAGAGCTAAAGAGAGAGCGGGTGAGAGAGTCAAGGGTGCGTGCTGTGACTACATTTAATGACTTTTCCTTTTACGGCTCTTTAATTTGACGTCAA
The DNA here is from genome assembly GCA_018150345.1 of Drosophila equinoxialis. Taxonomy (NCBI): domain Eukaryota; kingdom Metazoa; phylum Arthropoda; class Insecta; order Diptera; family Drosophilidae; genus Drosophila; species Drosophila equinoxialis. Next base: position 15,460,954 of record JAECWI010000001.1, read on the forward strand.
AAAGCAGCAGCAGCAGCCAAGGGATGTGGTCCAACCGAAAAATTTATGCAATTAATGTTGCGCAAATGTTTGAAAATGCAATTCCTTAACGTTCTCCCATCCATTTCACTGCATTTGGCATGCACTTTGACACTCTTGAAGAAGAAGAGTGCTAAAAGCAAAAAACACAAAAAAAAAAAGTAGAAAGCATGGCAAAAAAAGGAAAACCCAACTGAGAGTAAGAGTATAAGAGGAGAGTGAAAAAAATAAACCAAATTAGCTTTTTGCACACAGTAAAAAGTCAACGGGCAAACGCAAAGGCATTGGCCAAAAAGTGACAAGGACTTTGGGATTGGGTTAGTGGCTGGCTACGTGACCCTGCGTTTTAATTAAGCGCAGCCTGAAAAACTACAATGCCAAATGCCTCCACCCACCCATCTACATCTGAAAAAGAAACACACAAAAACTTTTCCGACCCCAAAATTGCAGGCGGAAGTCGGCATCCAAAATAGAATTATTTGCTTTCAGCGAGCTTGTCGCCCATCTCAGTTATCTTTCCACCCCCCCCCCACCATTCAGCTCTTGGCCACCATTTGTGCCCATTTGCGGCTTTGTTTATTGCACTCGCGGTTTGTTTCAGTTGTTGTTACTGAAATTGAAGCGGGCGTCTCTGGTACACGGACAACACGAACATGGACAACATTCTGTCATGTGCGGTTATCCAAAATTGTTTGTAAAGTTGTTGCACCGAAAATTACCTGCCATATATTAAGTTGTTACTGCAATAACAGCAGGAAGAACTAAAGGGAGGGGGGGCGAAATGCTCTTACCAACTTTCAATTTAGTAAAATCCTTAAGTCCCAAGTGCGCGTAAGAGAGATAGTCATAGAACACACCTAATTCCAGCAGCAATTATCGATAACCATCAACAATCTCATTTATGGGTGTGGTACACTGAACTGTGACATATTCCTGAGATTTGAATCTCCTAGCGGATTAATAAATTTTAAAGAGGACAAATTGAAAATCTGCTGATGACAAATTTGTAGTTATTCAAACTACTATTAATTAAGAACTTGGAAACAATAGCAAACCCCTTAAATCTGTCATAGTTTACATGACAAAACTCAAACGAATTAGATGCAAATTGAAAACGCATTTCAATTTGCATGAAATAAATGTCGCTTACTCTGTAATTAAAGAAAATATATATGTAAAATGTTTTGCATTCCATTTAGCATGGATGGGATTGCAGTGTGAGGTGGGGCGGGGCAATGCGTTCATAATTGAAATTATATAATTTGCGGTCAACCAATTGTGAAATCAATGGGCAGTCCGGCAATTGGCAGTGCAAAATGATTTTGGTTTGCCTTTTTAATTGATTTTCAACGATTTAGCCCGTTGTCAGTTAATGAAATCATTTCGCAACGTAAAATAAATGTTTTCCTTTCTCACTTATTTTTTTTTTTTTTTGTTGTATGTTTTTAAATCAAATTAAAATGGATGGAAACAAACGTTTGCTCCCGTATTACGTCATCAAAGTTTATGTGGCGTAAAAAACAAATACATACAAATTCCAAAGAACAAAAACTATAAACATAAACAAACAGCAAAAGTTTATTTTGGTAAAAACATAAAATCACACACAAGGCACATATTTGTATTTATGTAGATATGTTCAACTTTAGCGGATATATACGTATATATATTTCTACATATTTATGTTGACCAACATAAATAAAGCGCTAAGCCTTCAAACTCTGACAAATTTTCGAATTGCTTGGAATTAAGTTGTATTAGGCGAATGAAATTTTAATTAACTAAAACCGCATGATGAATGATCTAAACTTTAGATAGATACCCAGAATATATATATCAGAATACATGTACATAAATTTGTGCTAAATATATATACCTAATTAGAAGACAGGGGCGTAGATAAAGTATCTCTAATAGGGGCAACTGAGATTCACCTCAAGTCCCATTGAATTGGTTAAAAGTAGTTGCAATTTCTTTTGTTGAAGTTTGAATATCCTAACTATTTATATTTTCAAGTTGCCTCTAAGAGGCAGTCAATTATTTTATAATTAAAATTAAATATTCTTAATTTACTTTTTGGAAATAAACCAATAACCTTATCCCAAGACAATGCCAGATTCTTAAATTATTTCAACCTTAAAGCCCACATTGGTTCAAAATTAAAAATTTATTCCTTTAATCACTTAATATTGATATGTTTATTGTATTTTTGATAGAGCTATACGAAGAGATTAGAGTTCAAACTTCATGAGTGTTTAAACTCAAAAAATATTATTAACATTGATTATATACATACATATGTACATACAGATTTAAAAATTGAATGAACTAGTTTACTAAAGAGATTAATCACTTTTCAGTGATTAATGAATGAATTCTCCATGGCAAACTTCACAAATGTTTTCACAAATTGAAGTTTTGATTAACATTCTGTGCCCATATGGAATGGAAATCAATTTCATATAAAAAACATACACGCCACAAAACTGAAAACCGATTTTTTTGTACTCACCTATTGTGAATTTTGGTGTGACATTCTCTTGCACAAACAATATTCGACAAATTACACCATAATTTTCAATAAATAGTTTTTGTAGCTGTAGCGGAACCACCCCCTCCCCCAAAAAAAGGAAAGCGGAATCATTTTGTAGCGCATTGGGAACTTGGAAATGTTTGCAACGCACCGCCTGTTCCTGATGCCCCAGACGTGACTCTGAACGCATATGAGGAGATTTACAAAAAAGTCAACAACAATAAAAGAAATTGGTAAAGCATTTTTCAGTTACTAGAGGGATGGGGGCTTACACAAACACACACACTTGTCACAGACATAGAAGTCAGCCCCAATCCATTTATTATTAGGAGTAAGAAAGTTTTTTACAGATCCAAAAATATTGGCAAAACTGAGCCTTAAGCTGCTTAAAATCTATACAGGAGCAGAGAGAGACCTGGATACAAATGGGCGATGGCAAAAGGAAAGAACTAAGTGGAGCTAGCAATCAGCCTGTCAGGCAATTAAAATCCAAAAATTGCTGTTGACAGAATGCGAAGAAGAATGTTTTTAAGCCCAACTGGCCTTAGCAACCAGAGAAGGCGGCAGATTTCTCTTTTTGAATCTTGGATCACTGTGCCACTACAACATGTGGTGCCTTCTGTTGCCCCTTGCTACCAGGTGACTGCCGCCTGGTGCTTACGCTCAATTTAGTTGTCGTTTCCGTCCCCCTTCCCTCTGCCTACGCACCACCAAAGACATAAGATTCCAAGAAATTCACAATTTTCGCATAATCTGACTGAATTTGTAGAATCAGTGAACTGAACCGAGTCAGAAGCTAAATATAAAATGCATGTAGTACAAAGTGTGCAAGGAAAATTACTAATTACACGATTGCCGGGGATACTTTTTGAATACATTTCGAAGATGATATTTCCCCCTCCTTTCGTTGTCTGTTGTTTCGGGAAGCTTCGCCCGAAGGTGTGGGTGAGGGAAGGGTAAAGGCTGCGTAAACAGACAACGTTGGGTGCAACATAACAAAAAAAAAAAAAACATAAAATTGCAAATATTTAATAAACGTTGCACAGCTACAAATTAAGCACAAATATTTGAACGGATTCATATACAATGGAGAGAATGGGTATGGCGGGGGGACTGGAGGGCAGAAAGGCATAAAAACGTAGCACTTGAAAAATTTAATATTCATTTTTCAACAGCCAAGCGAAAAATGTATATACAAATTTTATATTTTATATACATACACATATATATACATGTATGTATATATTTTGTGTTTTGTTCAAATGTTTTACAGTATTCACTCAAATATTGAAAGAGTAGAAAGGCAAATCCAGGAAAGAATATTCTATAAATTTACATATTTTAACAATGAAAAAGAAAATAGAAATAAATATCGTATATATTATTGAATATTCACAAGATTTATTATTACGAGATTTTTGACAAGTTGTTTCGTAACACGTAGATGGATAAGTTTTCGTCTTTGTAAAGAATATATGCCTGATTAGCATCAAAAGGCGATAGAGCCAAATGATCTTGAGAAATTTCAAATTTAATATCAATATTAGGCGTAAATCAAAGTTGTTTATTAAAAAACAGAAAACCAGTTAAAGACTTAAACATAGAAGAAATGAACATACAAGTGGTATTTTGAGGACTTTCTCCGATTTTCCATAAGTTTTCCCCGTTTCTTAATGCTGAAGTCTTCACTGTGCATCATTTGCAACATTCTGTCATCAGTTTGCGTCCCACTTGAAACCAAAAGTGTGTGTAGAGAGAGAGAAAAAAACATAAAAACTAAAAAGAACTAAAAACGACAACTCATTTAGTTCTATAGAATTATGTTTTAGTTGACGTGAATCACTCACTCAGACACTCGAGACACAACAGCAACAGCAGCAGCAGCAGCAGGCAGCCCGAGAAAACTATTTTCGCTACCGCCAAGACCAAGACCAAGACCAAGAGCAAGAGCAAACGGAAGGCCTATTAGAAGCCCAGATGATCCTAAAGTAGGGGAAGCAATTTTTCCACCTCCTCGTTTTTTCATTCTATTTTCTTTCAGTCTTTTTTTTTATTTAGCCTCTCAAGTTGTCACTTAAGAAGGTCTACGAGTTGCAAAGATGACAAGGCAACTACGTCGAAGAGGGAAGCAAGGCGGGTGGAGGAAAAAAGCAGCAGCAAATGAAAATGAAAACTTTTTTGAATTGCTCATTAGACACGATAGTTTTTTCCCCCTCAAATGGCTGGTTAGATAAGTGTAAAGGCTGGGTGGAAGGAAGGGGGAACTTGAAAATTGGGCGAGTTATAAGATTGTTTCTGTCAAGTTGAGTGAGTTAAAAGTGGAAACAAATTACTTATGCAATTTTTTTCACTCTTACACAATGACTATTTTTATTTTTTCTAAAAGGAGAATATTTTTACTTTAAGGCTAACTTAATGGATTAGACCTAAAACAGCGATTAACGTTAGTTACGGTTCTTGTATATCAGTCCATAATGTTTATTAACGGTATATGTACCTATATGTAGGTATGTTTCAATTGCTTGTCAAAAATTCTTCAAGGCTAGCAACATTGCTATAGAGACATATATATAGAATGCATTTTTATCCATTTAGGAATGGACTGCAACTGAGTCAAGGTTATCATTTTTATTATATTCACCATTTCAGCATTTCTCTGTCGAATATTTGTTTGGACAATATTGGCAAATTTGCCGTCTTTATCGAATGTCAAACAAGCATAACAACAAAATGTGAAAGATGGTTCTACATATAAATATATATCTACCATATAAAATATGTACATTTTCACATTTTCAGTTGCATGTCAAGGTTCTTATGTTACCCGTCAACCCCATCCACTCTCCTCCTCCTCCGCCATGGCTGATATAGTGATATATATACATATATTTAAACATTTATTTTACTATATGCCATATTTGGTTGCACTTTGCTTTTGCTTTTTTTATTTTTGATATATTTGTTTGTGTTATTCTTTTGGTAGCAATTGTGTCATGCACTTCAATTCTTTGTTCCACCTCGACGGCCAATGCCGAGTGGTGCTGTCATTCCCCCTCGCCAATCTACTCACCCACCCCCTCTCAAGTTTTTATATTTGAGCACCATCATCTTGTGCATTGTTTTGCCTTTGATGTTTGTTGCAACAACTGGGTTAATGGCACAAAATGTTGCTGCTGTTGATATGATATTGTTGTTGTGTTTGCTGATGTGATGTTGAACAAATCCCCGTGCCCTTCATCATACACGGAGTAAAAGGCAACGATACAACACCCACGTGGCCTCATGCCATAGACAAACAATCCAAATTTAACATGGGCCAACAGGAATTGGCAGAAGTTCGGCATGCTCTGTACCAAGAGGCATGAGGGCAAAGAATCTTCTTCTTGGCATGTGCGTAGCTGAGGCAAGAAAAAAAAACATTTATCATGTTCATTTTTCAACAAAACACGACAACAAATATTAAATTTCATGTTTTGTCAAGCGCAACAAAAAGGAAAAGGAGGAGCCAAAGTAGAACGAGACCGAGGTAGAAGAGGCAAAGTTTGAGGGGAGAAAGGGAAACCAGCAGGAGGCGCCACACACACTCGAAAATGTATGTATGTATGTATGTGTGTATAAAGATATATAAATATACATATGTAGCAGAGTTGTGCCTTTAAGCATTACCATTACTTTTTTGACTAGCACTGAAACAAAACCAATGCATTTGGCATTAAAAAATTACGTTAGTTTTTAGCAAAATTAACAAAAAATAATGAAAAGACCAATGCATTATAAAAGTAATGCATTAGCTACGACTCTGATAGGTAGCTGCCCACCCTAGTCACATAAAATGAAAAGGCACCAGGCAGCATAACAACAAAAAATTTAAGTAGCCAACAAAAGGAAAAATTGTATAAAGCAAAGGAAAATAAAAGGAAAATCCCCCATGAAGTTTTTAGTACTCTTTATAGTGGAGTTAGTCTATCATTTTGATTCTTTTAGGACAAACCAAAATGAACTAAATTAAATATAACACATACTATCAAGTCTCTTGGCTTGTATTAATTATTATAGACTTAAGTCTTTGAAATATAATTTGTAGGATAGTTTGCTCGAACAGATAATTCTCGAACCAAATAATCTTTATAGACAAAGTTACAACTTGTAACTTATAAGGATAAAAAAGACTCGAAACTTGTTGCACTTGTTGCCAGAATTAAACCAACGACTGTAAAGACTCACATCCTTCTTGTATCCAATATCCTTCAAATCCCCATATTGATTAAAGTAATTAAGATAATCTGAAGATAGATAGATTATTTTTTTACCTAATTAATTAACATTAGGAATGTCTTGTTTCAAGTCAAAGTGCCTTAGTGTAGAAGAGTATTTCGAAATCGATCTCTTGGCTTAGCACACGGCATTCTTTCATTCTAAATTTTTTTTATCAAAGACCAAGGAAGTGGAAGCAGCGACAACAACAAAATACAAGCCCAGATTGACAGTTAATAAAGTGGCGAGAAGTTGCCGCTCGGGCGGTTACTTTCGCACACACACAGATACACTCACACAACAACACACACACCAGGAAAAAAAAAAAGAAAATTGGAAAAAAAAAAAAAAAAACACCAAAGTAATTCGAAACGTGGCAACTGTGGCGTTGACAACTTGACCCAATGCATGTGACAACTGGTCGAAAACGTTCCAAGTTTAAAGAGAAAATTCAAGGGTGGCTAACATCAGCCAAGAGCAGGAAAAAAACAAGTCAGTTATTGCTAAACTTTGATTTTGCAGCCATCACAAACTCCTAAGGTTATAAATCTCTCCTTGTGAAAGCATTTAAAAGAGCATTTGTCACACAAAAGAGGATGAGTAGGCAATTAAAGTGCTTGCCAATATTCAAGTTTGTGTGAGATCAAGGTAGGCAAAGTTAGTTTTGGCCATGTCATTTCACTTTTCATACTTTTTTAGACTTTTGGTCAGTTTATCTTTTGTAAGGAGGATCCAGAGAGGGGAAATGTACATTTTTTCCTCTTAAAAACTTTATTAAACAATTTATATAAGAATCAAATTTATATCGTCTAGTATAACTCGATTATTGCAGAACTCAACAACCTGTAATCTAACAATAAGTAAGATCTAGTAGCTGTTACTACTAGTTAATCAAAGTAACTATTTTAATGGCACCAAACCTTCGAATAGTAAATTCGGGCTACATATGTAACAGGTAAAAGAAAGCTTTCGCTGACTTCAAAAGAATCTATTTTCTAAAACAAATCAAAACTAGATTAGCTTATTAAAGCATTTTCTCTCCTCTGTAAGCTTATATCGTTAGTAAAAAAAGAAGAAATGGCATCTCCCACATATAGAAGGATATAAAAAAAAAAATAGACTAAAAATAAATACTCTGGAAATATTCATAAACAAACTGTCATATTATAATGAATAATTACAGTTGTCAGCTTTAAAGGGTTGAGCTTCAAAATGGTACTGCAAAATATATAGAAGGGTGCTGAAGGGTGAGTCGTCGTCTAGCGGTGGGGTATGTCCGCCTGTCTGTCTGTCGTCGTCTCCCTGATAATTATGGTATGCAAAAGTGTTTCATTAGTTGGCACAAAACGCTGTTGGCCCAAAAGTGTAACCCAATATATAGTAAATGCCATTTATCATAGCAGTGGTGCGTGAAGACAAGGGGGCAGAGTGTTAAGCAAAGAGAGAAGGAGGAGGAGGATGAGGGGGAGAGGAAGTTGCTCTCTGTGCTCTATGTGGTGACTGTTGCTAATAAATTATATCATGCCGTGGACATGTGCCGCAAACAGAGAGAAAGACTCATAGAGACCTTCACTCACTACATTCCCTTAACCAAAGGCTCTGCCTCTGCCTCTGCTGCTGCCTTTGGTCTGGCGCTGACAGTTTTAAATTACTAAAAAAGAAATAAAACCAAAAACCGAAACCCATTTCTGTTTGCCATATTTTCTGCCCCATACACGAAATACTAATTAAGCCAGAAAAAAAAGAAAAACCAAAACGTTTTGGCAAATGCATTTTTCTGTCCTTGTCATAATTTTGTATTCTTATTAGCTTTTTAATTGGCTTGAGTATAATGACCCTCTAGAACCCAAATGGCAGCAAATTGCCCATCAAATTCGAATTTGTTATTTATGGTATAGACGAGAGCTGTGTATGTGTGTGTGTGTGTGACTTCACTTGACACATTTATTTATTTATTTGCACATCAGCTTTAACCTAAGATCATTTTTCATTCGTCCTGACCCAGACGCACACATACACACCTACACACAAACACACACACTCTTGAATTACGCCAATTATGGTCTGACAACTTCAAGTTCCATTTCCACACTTGGCCCAGAAACGTATCAATGGGAAGAGAAGTAACATGATGCGGCACAAGGCACATTTTAGGACCCATTGTAATCCACGGCAGGTTGCCAAATGGCAAACACGATGGCAGCCTCACACAATGATGATAATAATGACAATGATGATGATGATGAAGGTTCCTGTTGCCAGGCTTTCTTTATTCCTTTTGCCATCTTTCAACAGAATTCATTCAATATACATATATGTAAGAGTGTGTGTATTTGTGTTTGTGCCTAAATCGAATTGCGATTGCCTGCCAAGTTTTTGAAAATTTTGCCAAAATGCTGATTAAGTGGGCTAATCAAATCATATGAATTTATACTACAAAATAAAAATATGAAAATATAATTCACGGAAAATCAACTTAAACACCAATAAAACATCATAAACTATCAAAGGCTAATACACAAGTGTATTAAATGATAAATTTGATTCCAAAGTGGCATGTAAATGCAGTTCAATAAGTTATTCATTCGCCTTTTCTTCCATTTTAAATAGTGAATTAAAAGTTAGAATACTTTTATATGTGTGCACTTCTTTAATTCTCCCGATACAACTTTATCTCTTTTGTATTTATATCAAGTATCAGCATTAATACTTAATTTCTTCTATAATTGTGGGTTGAAATAAAACAGGATATACTGCTTAAATAGAAAACATACTAGAATATTTTATCCATATATTAAACTAACTCAATTTACTCAATTTTAAATGAATAAGTAATACTTTAGGTATTCTGGGCTATTTCTAATTCTAATAATATTTAACTTAATTACACATTTTATTTCAACTTTTTTTACCAAAATGCTTCTCTGAATCCGCCCCTGACTGTGGATTTACATTTGAAATAATACTAATATAATAATCTTATTTCTTTACAGTGATAAACCAAGTAAATTTAATACTACTGGAATGAAATTTTCACCTCATTATAGAGTAAGTAATAGATTTTCTCCCATGCAAACAAAAAAAAGGAAACATCAAACCGCACACTCACTCTCAATTAATCTTTGTTCTCTGGCAACTCTCTTTACTCATTCCTTGTATCAAATAATTAATTGGTTGTCGTTTTGTTCAATACAATTTCGTTTTCCTACTAGTTCTCACACCTTCGAATGTCATTATTATTATTATTTTTTGGCACTCACTCTCACACTGTCACACACACACAGACAGAAGGGGGCTAATTAATAGGATTAACTACCAAAAAACAAACACAATTGGCTGATTCTACTGCTGAGATGCTGCTGCTGCCGCTGTTGGTTCTGGTTCTGGGTTTTGGCCAAAGGCAAACAATAACACAAAGCACTCAAACTCAGCACTCAAACTTTTCCGTCCAGGCATTTGGAGTTGGAGAGTCCTTTTTAAGCAAACATCATTATAGACACACACACCGACACACACACACCGAGGGAATACACACACTCACACACAGAAACAGCCTCAGATGTCGGCACCTAACGCGCTTTAATGCAGGTGATTAATTGCTTTTGAGGTTCCTGTTGCCTGTTGAAAATTTTTGAAAATTTCATTAGCTCTCTGTGTGTATGTGTGTGTGTGTGTGTTAAGAACTTTTCAGGGTTTTCTCGGTATTTTTTTGGGAGAGGAGTTGGAGAAAGGGGAAGGGTCGTAGGATGTTTGCTGTCGTGACTTTTCTATGGAAGGAACAGGGAGGAGCAGCAGTGAGAACTAATTAAGTTAAAGTCTCTGCTCTGACAGTTGACGACTAAGCCTGCTGCTGCTCCCCCCATCCTCCCGCCTCCACACTCCTCTCAAAAATCACGTTTCACCTCCCTGCCCTACGCATCGGCCTTCTTCTTCTTCTTCTATATGCCGTGCTAATGATGATGGCAGACGGGCTTTAAATTGTTTTTGATTTACTTATTTCCGCTCTGATAAATTACATTTGCCGACAAGCGACAACGACAAAGTTCATTCGCCAGTTTGGCTAATGCGCAAAGTTTTCGCACCACGTCTATACTATATACGTACATATATAGTTTGCTTCATTCTTGTCAAGAATTTGAATAATTTATTCATATGTTACGTGGTTTTGGCACTGTGCACGTTGCCAACCGCCTCCTTTGCGTGCTGTTTATTTCTTCCTTTTTTATTTCATTTTGTTAGATTTTATTTGTTCCTGTCGTTTCACTTGTCAACGGATTTGCACCCAAACGCGCGAATCAAATGCAAATTTAATTGGCCTTCGTTTGTCTATTAAATAGTCATTTGTCTTCAAACTTTAACTCAACTGAATAGAACCGAGCAAAGCGGAAAAGAAATAGAGAAAGGAGAGTGGAACTGAAGCCGAATCTGAGCTCAAGTGCAAATATAAATCATAAAAATGTTTGACATTGTCGACGTTGATGACACTTTCAACTTCCGTTTTCCGTTTTGGCTCGATAAGCGCAAACAAATCTTAGCACAAATTTGTTTGCCAAACGAAAGCAAAAAAACAGAAAAGAGAGAGATAACTGAAAAAGTGAAAGACCAAAGAGAAAACCTTCTTTTTTTCTCTTGCAAGCTTTGGTTAACAATTTTATACCCTTACAGAACTAGTGAACTAAGTAAAATTGAAAGTGTTAAATAAAATTGGAGATATCTATCTTATTAACTTTTAAGTTATGTTAAGTCTGCAATCTTATCTATCATCATTTAATAAAACAACCAACTTTTAGAGTCCCTATAATAATGTAAGCTATCTTTATGACACAAACAATTGTAAATTGTATCCAATAAAAAGCTTAAAGAGTAATCTGATATGGTTTCTTCTCTTTTGACTTTACAGCTTTGAATATTAATCATTGAATTAATTTTAAAATAATAAACATGGAAAGATAGATAGAAGATAGTTGACATATCGAACGAATAAATTTTGTAAATAAAATCTATTTACGCTCATCAAAAGAAAAGATGAACTGCATTCTCGATAGATAGATAGAGCATCTAAAGTTTCATATTTGAAACAAACTTGTTGTTGATTGCATTATCTAAAAAATGTTTGTGTTTGGAGTACGACAACATTCTTGTTGAGTATGCAATTTCTATGCAGAGCTGTAGCTACAAGTCAACTGCAATTCAATCGATCAAATATTTTGCATACCATTAGGAAATTTAAGAGATTTGCCAACATTTGATATGAACGAATGACATCTTAACCAAGCAGAAATCATAATTGCTTTTAATGTTTATTAACTTTGCCATCAAAGCAAGCCAAAAACGACAAAAAAGGGGGAAGAGAGAAGAAAGAAAGCTGACGCTGATGTTTTGCATGTTAAAGCAAAAACCAATTAGCGTTTTCTTGCCACTCAAGAGACCCTCGCCCCTCACCGCACTCTCACCCTTTAAGACCACCAAGTTGTGGTTGTATTTGGCCCTGTTCCCTGGCCCAGGCGGCTGTTGCTTGTTGCTGTTGATGTTTGTTGTTGGTGTTACTCCATTTCACAGTTTTAATTTTGTTTGATAAACGCGAGCACATTTCAAATTAAATTACACGCAACTAATTTGTTTTTGTGATTTTCACACACACACAAACACACCACACACATGGTTGTGGCACTCACACACACACACACACACAGACTCTAATGTTTCCTCAGCAAATGTTGAAAATTTAATTCGTGTTTTTGTGCAGAGGCAAAAGGCAAATAAAACAAGACCGAGGACTCAGCTAAAAATATATGAAAAATGATTCTTTTTTAATTCTTCGTTTGCCTTGTGCCTCAGAAATTTTTCCAAAACTCAAAGAAAGAAATTTGAAGCGTTTCAACCAAATTAATTTTAAGTTGAACATCATGAATTTAATGTATAATTAAACTGGAATGAAATCAGATTAGTTGTTGGCTTATTCCCTTAAATAACAATGAGAAGTTAAGCAGCTAAAATCACGTTCAAAATAAATCTTAAAGAAATGATCCTTCAGATGATTTTTATGTATATCTAAGCATAAATACTAAGAGCAAGTTAGACTAACTAAATTAACTAAATTTTCCATAAAACTTCTCTTATAATTTAAACCGTCTTCAGCTACCCCTCATTCGATTAGCTTCTATTGCAGACTTATCCACTTCGAAAAGCTACTTAGATGTTGGTTAATAAATTGAGTCGACTAAGAAATTTATATAGTCACAAGCAAGGGACAATTCTCGCTGTCTCTGTATAAATCAGATCTCTCTCTTTCTCTATCCTTCTCTTTCTGTATTTTTCACTTTGTTGCGGTCACTGGTGGCAGATACCGCGAGGAGTCAGACAACCGCAGGATTTTCAACAGCTGGCCCATAATTGCATCTACATGGCATATGGCAGAGATGACAAAGACAGAGAGAAAGTGAGAGAGAATGGCGAAGAGGAGAGGAGAGAAGTAGCAGTTGCTTACCTTCTCCTTGTTCTTCTTGGTCACACAAATCCCCGAGTTTGCCTTCGACCGCCTCTTGGGTTATGTTGTTTATCATGCATAGTAGAAAACAAATTCCGACCAACATATGCGGGCATAACGTATACGACAGGTGGCCCTGGGTTGAGCAATAAAAATAAATAATACAAAGTGCAGTGAAAACAATTAGTTGGCGAATGCAATTTGTCGTTTGTTTGGACCCAAATGCAAATTGGAAAATACAAAACGGCAAATGTCAGTTCATTTTCAATGGATTACTCTATTTAATACGAACATGCTCCACAGTTTATTATTCCACCTTCACAGCATTTGATTGGAATAAAAATGTTGGCAAATATTTAGACACATTGAAATGAAGTGTGGCCCAGTTTATACTTTGTTAGCTTTTGTTTATATTTTCTTTTTTTGCCCAGAGTACATCACGTTTTGGCCATTTGTTCCAATTTAGAGCGATCGAAAAATGAAGACAAAATTCAATTTGCTGGCATATAATCCACACGCAAACATGCAAAAGGACTGGGAGGATTGAAGAGAAAGTGAAAGGTATTTGCTATTGGCATACATGCCGTATGCGTAATTTCAATTTAATTGATTTTCAGCAAAAGAGGGTTTCCTCCTCCCCCTTTCTACCTATCCAGTGTTCGTTCCCTTGATTTGGTTGTTCGTCAAACTTTTGCCCCGCAAAGCTTTTAGCTTGGTTCGTTCTTTTGCCTGCTGGCAGTCATTTTTTATTATTTTCTGCTTTTCAGCTTGACTTTGACTGCCATTTGTTGAAGTGGTTTTTTGCAAAACGAAAGGAAAAAAAAACAAACCAAACCGAAGAGAAAATAGATGAAAAACGAAGAAAATCCCGCTGAAACCGAGTTTCTTTCTCTATTTTATTTTTGCATTTGCAAATAAATGAGCAGCGTTCAACGTGCGCTGATTAATGCAACAGCAGCAGCAGAATCAGCAGAAGTTCGAGTTCGAGTGCCTTACCCCGTGATGTAGAACGATTAATCAAACCGCAATTGAGTTTAGGAGGACCTTCAACATAACCCTGCTACCCCTCCAATTTACCCTCCTAAGCTGTGGAAATTAATTTACAGCTAGCGAGAGGCTGGGATGAGCAAACCAAAGGGGGGAAGACAGAGTGCGCTGTGTGCAAATTAAAAGTTGAAAGTTGTATGTAAAAATAGCAACTCAACTCAATCTTGATTTTTGTGGCATTTAACCAAGTTAAAAACTGATTGAGACAGACAGTTGCTGAAACCGAAAGGGAGAAGGGAGGAAGACTAAGCATCTTGGTTAAATTTAATAAACTAAAACCATTTGCAGTTCACTGAACTGACAGTAAATAAATTTAACCTAATTCGTACATGTCAATAACAAAACAGGAACCAAAAGACAACACACAGAAAAAGAAACTTGAAGGAGAAGCAATCAAGAAGAAAAAGCAGAAGACTATCCATGGACAAAACACAGACACACACTCACTCAGACTGTGTCACATATACACACAGATACAGACATATTCCAGTTCTTATCCTGCCACATGATGGGAAAGATTTTTTTTGCACAGTGGCTAAAAATTCAAAAGTTTGCAAAACTGAGATTCAAGATCAAGTTAAAGTTATTTTCCAAGTAAAATTTTAATGATTTTGAAAGACACAGGATTTGTGTTGGAACACTGGGCAAATAATATGAGGAAAAACGATTTGATCATATTTAACATCTAACCGAATTGATGGATAGGATATTTATGATTTAGAGTTTAGGAATTATAAGATCCAGATCAAAGATCTCTTATTGTTTATAAAGATAAGAATCAAAGTCAGTTTCTCTCTTGATTTTTTTGGTTTGGCTTGGGCACTCACTTTGATGTAGTTTGTTTTAGTCTCTTTAAATACTTTTTAGTTAAGTCCCAACATAATTATTGCTCCTAAGATAGCAAAACACTAGCTTTTTTAGTTTTAATAAATTAAAAAAAGATAAAACAAGTTTTCTAAGTGAAACCTATTTGAATTTATCCCAGCAATTTATTATTATAATTCGTTTGTTTATTTTTGACTTTTGAAGCACTGTGCTCCTGATCTAGTTATGAAGTGCAAAGTGTAAAGCAAAAGCTAAAGATGAAAACCATCTTGCAGTGTGTGTGTGTGTGTGTGTGCGTGTGTGAGTGTGAGTGTGTTTGCGTATTTTGCGTTCTGTACGATGGCACCACATGCTCCTGATGGCTGCAGTTAATCTACTTAATGACCTCGATGATTTTATTGATGAGCGCCTAACGCCTAACGGCCAACAACATATGCCGCCAGGCATTGCCCCCCACCCGTTCGAACGGATGATGAAGACACGGTCTATACTCTATATTCACCCATCTCCCGCCACCCATTTTCCATTCCCCATTCGCCATTTGCCATCCGGTTTGTATTTTTCTTCGCTTTAGCTTTTCGTTTTCATTTTCGTCTTCTTTTTGTTGTTGTTGTTGTTGTCAACGCCGTCTGTGCATTGAAGCATAGAGTCCTGCTTGACTCTCTGTCTCTCTGTCTTCTTCTGACTCTGTCTCTTTTTGGCATGTTTGTTTCCTGTTGATTTTTCGGCACCTAAATTAGTGCCAGTGACTCCGAGTTGGAGCTAAAAGCTGGAAACTGGGATTTTTGCTTTGATAAAATGGCGTCGCTGTCAGCCACGTCCTGTGAGTAGTTGTGTGTGTGAATCTCTCTGTCAATGTGTGTGTGTGTGTGTTAGTATTCGTCCTGTTTGTGTTATTTATGCGCGAGCATTAAAATACAATTTTTATGCTTGGCATTGCCCAGAGTTATCCTTTGACTCCCGCATCGTTTTCCATACCACCACATCTTCACACACTTCCACCTTCCTCGCCCTCGCCATCGCCATCATCATCATCGCCATCTTCATCGTCTGGGGGCCAGCAGCAGGAGCATCTTTATTGAGTGTAAATGCGCGTGGCGAAAGCATATTTATTTACGTTGAGCTGCTTATTTATTTGGCAAATGGTTTTGCATTTGTCAACAACAGCAGCAGCAACAACAACAACAGCAATAGGGAATTGAGTCTGGGAACGGCGACAACTTGCATTTCAATTTAGACCATGGTCCTTCGCTAAATTACTCAAATGGGTTTGGATTGCTTCATAAATTGGCACCCCGCACTAAATGAAATGTGTGAATGCTTCGGAAAGTTGCTTCCCAACGGGAAATGCCCGGAAATTGGCCCTTCACAAATGCAAATTATAGTCAAATATATTACTTCATAGATAGACCTAGTATCTAACTATATAAAGAAATTTTCAACTAGTGTCCTGTGAATTTTTCACAAACCTGCACAGGATTATCATCCTAATCTATGCAGTTTTTCCCAATTGCGCTTCTCTTCGTTTATTCTCACTTAATGAATCCATTGAAGCGTTAAACATTGCCATGCAAAACCCCTCAGACCATAAACCATGTGGCGAAATGTGACACTTTGAGATTTAATTAAATTTTCGATAATTGCATGCCCCAAATGACCGACCAACCGACCGACCAATCGTCCACCCTGGCCATATCATCGACTTAAATAGCGACAGCGAAATTTTCAGGGATACTCAGGCAACTGTTAAATCCGAAATTCTGTTAATTATCTTGCCATTGTTCAATTCTAACAAAGAGACTGATGGACACGATTAATGCCAAATTTTGACAAGTTTTGAGTGATGATTATGTGTATGAGTTGTAACAACAAACTTAATTATTATTGCCAAGAGCAGCAGAATCACTTATATGACACTTCAAAGGATCTGTTTGACATGCAGATTAGTTTTAAATTCAAAAACAAAATTACACAAAAAAGTAGTTGACTCTTGTGTGAGGCTTGACACATATTTCAAACATTTGCTGCAGATTATGCAAATTTTTAAAACTTTATCTTTATAATAGTTAGACTAGTTAGGCAGTTTGTTTTGTAATATCTAATGCGTTCTGTTTACTAGAGAAAGCCCCAAAAAAGGTTGTATAATTTCAGTTGCAATAACTAAGAAAGAAGTTGTTAAAGTACCTAGTTAACTATATTTAATATAAGTATATACCATGTTGCATCCCTGGGTATTGGCGCCTGAGCTCAATTTAAGTGGCTTTTCTTTTTTTAATTGATTAAAAAATTGGCAATTGCATTTTGCCTTGGCTTGTCTGTTATTGTTATTGCTTTTGCTGCTGCTGATGCTGCTGCTGGCACTGCCATTGCCATATCCTCTTCTTTGGCTCTGCCTTTGCTCTGCCTGGCATTTAATTAACAGTTCCAGGCGACATTTTTGTGGAGCGACATTTTTAATTTCCTTTTGCAGCATCGGAAGTGGCCGTCACATAAACCGGAAGTGCGCCACACGCAAAGAGCGAATAAGAATGACAGAAAACAACAAAAAAAGAAGAGAAACACACACAAAGTGTGTGAGAGAAGAGTGAGGGAAAGAAAAGAAAAGCGGCGCATAATTAACTTGTAGCCACGCCTACTTTGCATTTCTAGGGCACTTGAAAAGCATAAAATGAGAAAAGAGAAAAATAAAACACACACACACACATAGAGAGAGGAAGACTTTGAAGAATGCCAGGCACACAGCAGCAGCAGCAAAAAAAAAAATAAGAAAACTAAAAAAATCACAGAAAGGTTAACTTTCACTGCGCCTAAACTTGTTGGAGAGGCAAAGAGGGCACTAGAGAGAAAGAGAGAAAAATAAGGTGGTCCGAGACATCGTTGAAACTTTTGCCATAGCTCCTGAACATAATTATAAAAGTTTCGACAAGTATTTGCCAGGTGGGCAAAAGCAATGCCGAAACACTGGACCAAACACAAAAGAGGGTGAGAGAGAGCGTCACCAAGTGGCAAATGCCAAGTGGTAACGATTCCCTCAAAACTGTTTCCTTCCTTCCATCCATCTGTCCATCCATCCACCTTTGCTGCATACTTACATTTCTCACTTATTCTCCTCGCCCTTTTTCTGTTTTCTTCATACCTTTCATCCTAATTAGCGTGCTATTGGCATTTTTGCTTAAACGCTTAATGAGCTCGTTGAAATCGGTTGGTGCTTGGGTTGGGTTGGTTTGCTCTTGGTTTGTCGTCCTTTTACATGTGCGGTGTGCGGTGCGTTAATTGCTTTTTGCTAGGCTCAACCCGCCGCAAATATGATGATGGCTAATATGTGTTTGACTTGGCATACACGACGTATACGTAGTTTCTGGTCTTGTCATAAGCGAGAGCAGAGAGCATTCAGAAAAGGTTTACGGCCTGAGACCAGAACAGGCCTCCGATTTCTAAGCCACCAAAACTCACTCACCTCACTTGATGACTATCTGTTGTTGACAAGCGAGACGAACAAGCGACGACCAGGACATCAACAACCAGAAAAGCTTTGACTAAAAAGGATAAGTTGGCACTATGAATGCCCTTATTAATATTTAATTGCATCACACTGTAGAGCTATTTTTAATTATCTTTCCCTAATGTTTCCTTCAGAATAATTCTTCATTACTTTACTTCCAATTGTCTTTTTCATTTGCAGCCAAATATACCCATTTTTGGGAGGGAGCTGCATAGAGTATAACAAACAACAAGAAGAGATACTGCGGAAAAAATTTCACAACAGCCACTTAGGAGACGAGAGTGCGCCGCTGGTTCATTTTGGCTCCTGATCCCTGATGGGCCTCTGTACCTGGGCCACTTGGAAATCGCTTTGAGAAGGTACTGCTGCTGCTCCTTCTCCTCATCCTAGTGCTAGTGCTGCTGCTGTTTTCTTATCGCACTGAAAATAGGCATTGTTGTATGCCCAGACACATGCCTCTTTTTCTTTTTCTTCTTTTGATTTTTCCCATGCACGCATGAAAATTGTTTTCCTTTTGTTTGGCAAAGCGACAGCAGCAGCAGCAATGACAACAACGACAACAAAAGCAAAAAAGGTTGTTGGCAGCGACAGGAAACTATGCTGGGGATTATGGGATGCTCCAAAAGCTAAGTGCGTTGTGGGCTCGTTTTAGGGGTCGCATTATATGATGGCAATGGGCTGGAAGGGGCAAAAATGGATTAATGATGGCACTGGATTTAAGCAAAAACTTCAATTTACCTGAAATCGTATTGAAAAATTGAATAAGACAGCAGAAGAAAGATGGCAACATCAACAAGAAACACACACGCACAATAATAATATAAGAACAAATGATATAGAATGGAATTTTTATATATACTAGCAGCTAAAGAAAATTAAATACTATCTTAGTAAATGACTGATTCTGAGTTTTGTTATAAACCTCTTTCTAGGAAGTAAAACCATGTCAGAATAGAAAAATTATTATTATTTGTCTTTTTATTTTTAAATCTTTTTAATCTTAGAACTTAAGATGCAATATTTGTGATTCTTTTTAGTTTTATTTCTGGCTATTGGAAAATACAATTTTTGTAGCATAATTCTTGGCTGCAATTCTTATTTGACTTTGATGACGTTTCTGAATTCATTGCTGATTTATGCTTGATAGCCATACATCGGTCTGTGGCCCTGCATGATTTTTCAATGAATCAGCAGCAAACTAGGGTGAAATAAGTATGATACATTCAGATAAATACTTGAAGGACAATCAAATTAATACATTTCGTTAGTTTTTAGTATTCTACTTCTAAGGCCAAAAGCCAAGACAGGCAATTTATGTATTTAATAGCATTATTATGGCATCAGGATTTGTAACCACCAAATAAAAGGCATTAAATTTTGTGTAAATCTCGTCGCACATTACCATACTATTATAATGCATACAATCAAAATCCGGAGTAAAGCATGGCAAAATACTATTTACAATCCTATATAGGTAGTATATGTATGTGTATGTGTGTGTGAAGGAATCTAGACAAACGGCAGCCACTTAAAACTGTCACAAGTTAAAAACCGCAAACTGCAGTAGCAAGGATCTGTGGTTAAAGAACACGAAATGAGTAAGGGCGTAAGTAGAAGGTGGAGATGAAGAGATGCAGAATGAGAATGTGAATGGGAATGCGAATGAGCACGTAGAGCAAAAGAAAGACATTATGCGACGGCAGGGTATATATACACAACACACAACAATTTCACAGACAATGAATACATTGGCAAAATGAGTTGGAGGATGTGGTGTCTAAGAAGCACAGAGGATAGACGAAGAGAGACAGAAGGATAAAGGAATTTAAATAAATGCATGTGCACGAGTCGAGAAAAATCACAACAATTGCAGTAGGTGGATGCCGGATTTAGAGATGGCACCGTGACCAAAACGTGAGACGCAAGGCCCACCCCAGCCAAGAGGAGAGAAAGGGCAGCCATGTAGAGGCTGTGGCTGGTAAGGACATTGTTGTCGAGCGATGACTCTGCATTTTGCATCATCACAAAAAAAAACTTTTGGCAAGTTCGAGAAGGCAAAAGAAGTTGCGAAAATTATTATATATATTATATATTTCTACCAAGTCAGCTTCAAAACTTGCCTTTACCACATTTCAATGTTGCGTGTGGGGTTATTTTAAGCCTTCGCTTACACACGCAAATGTCTTATTTATGCTCAGCACTTTTCGCTCAGCAAGTGTTGCCATCCCATATATCCTGAGGGTGCCCAAAGGATACTAAGGATTGTGGCTTGACTAAGGCACTTAGGCTTATGAGAAGAGGATACACAGGAGTAAAGTCTGTAAATATGACAGCTCTAAATTAAGACCGAAAGCAATTAGACAAAATATTGAATTTTAAATCATATAGAAAATATTTTCTGGAACGCATTGCCCCTTTCTAGCTTCTTGTAGCTGCATAAACAACTACTCAGTGGCTGAATAATGATTGCATTTCCCCCACTTGCCACAGAGGATTTGATGCAAGTGCTGGTCCTGGTCCTAGTCCTGGTCTTGGGTTTTTTTTCTTGCTTTGGCTATACTTCAACTTCAGTCGAGGCTTTCTTATGCAAAGAAATGATGGGAAAAAAAACCATGCAAAGCCAGAATGGGGCAAAAACTAGTCGCATTGTTGTTTTCTCTCTGTCTGTGTGTGTGTGTGTGTGTGTGCTTGTTATTTTTGCATAAAAGAAAATTGTTTATATAGCTTTGGCTATATAGATTTGACAATGACTTGCAAAGGAGTATACAGTTTTTGGCCCAAGACTCTTAGCCATGGCTTCTAATAGATCCTTTTTTTTGCCAAAGCTCTGCCTTATTATATCAGAAGAATGTACAAAAATCCTCTTCCCTTCAACCCTCTGGGCTTTTATTTATTGCCAGAGATATTTGAGTCATTTTTTATTTAGTTTTGTATGCTGGTTTCTGTCTCTCTCTATATCTCTTCCCTTTGGGTTTTTGTTAATGGAACATAATCACGTTAACTAAGAGAGGGAGAGACTGTCATTGTTGCCGCTAACTTAATAAGGCAGCGAAACTTTAAACTTGGCCAAGAAGACGGAGCATAACTACCAACAGTAGTAGTCACGACAACATGGCACATTTATGCAATTTGAACAAAATTATTTAAAAATTCTAGCGGAAACTTTAAGCGGCAAAAAATATATATATAAATGAGTAGAAAAGTGGAACAAACTTTGAGCAACTTGAACTCGACTATGTACAACAAGAGTAGCTGCAACAGTCCATGGGTCAGTGCTACAATGCTAACTTTTAAATTAACCCTAATTCCCAGGCAAGTGCAACAGCAACAACAACAAGAACAACAACAATCAATCTCATGAAAGGAGCAAGCAAATAAGAAAAAAAATTCCCAAACTAATTCTATATACACACAACTTTACAATATTCTTGCACATTTTTCAACTTTAACAATTTATTAAATGGGTCAAAAGCCACTAAAACTTCATTTATCATTGCATGAGCAGGCAACAACGCCACGCCCCTCAATGCACAACCGCCCATTGCAAACATCTAGCATTCATTCCTCTTGCCTTGTTAAAAAATGCCAACAAATCGGAGTAGACGACGAATGAGCTTAGCCAACAAAAGTTGAAACGTTTCCGGTATGCCGCAACTATTTATATTTAGGTTATTTAATGCTCTTTTTTTATTCCCATTCTTTGCACTCGGCATAACCTCGACATATACTCTAATCAACGTGGGCAGATTGAAATGTTATAATGATGTACATTGAATCACCCACAAGAGCCAATCCATAGAAGTGATTTGACTATCAAGTAATATCATGTTTTAGTTTACATAGTTAACCTCGGTTTTAAATCAGCAAATTTAAACTAGTTGTAGGATTTACGATGAAACTTATACTGATGTCTTGAATAAAATCTTTAAAATAAATTCAAGTAAATTCGATGGAGTCATCGATAAAAACTTTACATAATTGACTAAATGTACCATAGTTTGCCTGAAGCACATTTTTTAGAGTATTATCTTAGTTCATCTTTTGTATCTTGAAAGTTTATATATTTCTCTCTCTCTCCCGCCTACCCACTCTTCCTTTTGTTGTATGCCATTTCACTCACTACAGTCCAGAGACGTCCACCTTCTATAAAAATGCACAATAAAATTTACGCGAAGGCAAAAAAAAGAAGAAAATGTTCTACAAGTTTGTCCGACCACAACAACAATTTATTAGCACACACACACAAACAAGTTCACATGCATTTTGCAGGGCCAAGAGATCAGAAAGGGGGGGGCGGGTAATAGAATTTTAAATATGCATTCGCGACCAGTTTTTTTCTCTTTACTATACACAACTATATACTCTATATATAGAATGTATATATGAAGGTTTTCCCCATTTCCTTTTTTTTTTTGCGGCAGCGAAAATTAATTTCAAAAGTTCTGCTCGAATGGCCACGAAGAACTTATTAAGAATTTAACATCGCGTAGGTCTTACTCGACCCCCAGTAGTTTATTTAATTTTCTTGCAGAAATACGTCAAGAAATGGCGTTGAAATTGGGGACATATACGGTGATATACATATAGTTTTATATCCGCTTCTGCATCCACCCACACCACTTAATTTCTCACTCCATTCACCCACATAACTTCACTCCCCTTTAGCCAACAAAACGGATGTTTACTGCAACCGAGATTAAAAAAAGCTTTATAAACAAATCTTCCAAGCGTAAGAACGCTTAGTAGGCGAAAGCCCATCAAATTCAAGATCCTTGTCTTCCGATCAAAACCTCCCACTACTTACATAAAAAGCTTTCTAACCGAACTTTCAACATAATTGTTTGAATAATCATAAGTTAGTTCTTAAGACGCTCTGTTTCAATAAAGATCGTTTTTGAGTCTTACCAATCCATATTTTGTTAATGAATAAAAGAAATGGATTTATAATTATATGTATGTATGTGTGTGTGTTCAATTATTCAACTTTCATCTGATTGTAGTCGAATTTCCAGGTGGCGGGGTTGTGACTCTAATCCAGAATGATACGGAAACTCGGATCCGCGTTTGACCACCCGATGAAGGAGTTGGTCTGGGTGTTGGAGTAGGTGCTCGAGTTGGTGCAGGTGTACGCACTGTGGGTCTTGTGGGTCTTATTGTAGGTTTCTTTGTGGGTCTTGTGGGTCTTATTGTAGGTTTCTTTGTAGGTCTTGTGGGTCTTATTGTAGGTTTCTTTGTGGTTCTTTTTGTGGGTTTCTGTGTCGGTTTAATTGTGAGTCTTTTTGAGGGTTTTATTGTGACTTTAATTGTGGGTCGTATTGTGGGTTTTATAGTAAATTTTATTGTGGGTCGTATTGTTGGCTTCGGGGGACGTATGGTTGGCTTCAGTGGCCTTGTGAATAATGTTAACCCTCTTGTGGGACGTACAGTTGGAACTGCAGGTCGCTTTGTTGGATTAGATGGTCTGGTAAATAATGTAGGACCCTTTTTGGGAGGCAGAGATTGCTTCTTTGTTGCTATGGTGGGCCGTATCGTTCCCCTCGTCCAGAGTGTGAACCGTTTCGTTGGCCCAGTTGGTTTCAAACTGGGTTTTGTTGGATGTATCGGCATCCGCTTTGTGGGACTTTTAGTCCAAATAATAAATTTTCGGGTTGTCGAGAAACTTATTGGCTTAATCCATTTCTTTGTAGTGAAGCGAATGGTGTTCGGCCTCGTCCAGATGGTAGTTCGCCTAGGCGTTGGCTTTGTTATTATGGGAGGTTTAATACGTGGCGGTTTCGGTCTTATAGCCACGGATTTTGTGGCCAGTTCTTCGGACCAGCAAAAAGCAGTCAAGCAGAGAATCCAAACCAGATACCGCATTTCCGTCTTTAGGTTTATATAGATATAGTTTCTTTTGGCTACGCTCACTCTTTATTTATACAGCCGGCATGAGGAGGCCCATAACCTTAGCAGCTGTTCCAATGGAGGAAACAATGAAAGTCCGATCGCCTATTGTTTTATCTTTTACTTCACTCGGTTTTTGTAACTTTTTATTAAACATACATACATACAGCTTATATATGTATGCATATTGCATGTGTATATGTATGTATTATATGTATAATTACATGATTTATTGGTTTGTTTGGTTTGGTTTGGTTTTGCTTTTGCTCCATATGTGTATTGTGTTTTGTATCTGTAAGTATGCGTTTGGTGTATAATACTTGTACAATAATCATAATAATAATATTAATATACTCGTAATTATAGTATATAATATAGTTGTGAAAGAGATATAGACAACGAGAATAAACATAACCTAGCGGAAAAGGAGTAATCCCTAGTCCTAGCATTGCTTTAGACTAAGGATTCACTCTAATATCATCATCGTCATCATCATCTTTATAAGGTGCTGTACATAAGATCTAGGGCTGTAGTTCATATATATATAATGTCTATATATAATTTCAAAATATCAAATATTATTAACAATATCTAATATAATATTTATATGTTCATGGAATTAGTTTTTGGTTGTTCTGTTTTGTATTTTTGAGGGGGGAGAGGGCAAATTAGAAAAAATATCTCTTAGGTACAATACATTTCGGCATATCTAAGCTAGACACAGATACAGATACAGTTTGCTTCTCTTTGGTTTTTTCTTTTTGTTTTTGGTGCGTCGTCAATTTGTTTAAATGTTTCTTTCACATTTTCTTTAGGTATGTCAAAATATGTTTTCTTTGTTTTAAGTATATATATATATATATATATATGTATAGGTATGTATATTTTTTTGTGTAAAAATTAAAATATTTAACAGTTGATTGCAATGAGGCGGATTTTCATAATATCATTCGTTACAACATTTTGTTTCTTGTTGGTTTTTTGCATGTTTTCTTTCTTTTTTTCAACATTTGTTTTAATTAATAATATAATAATATTTAATAATTAAATAGTTAATGCAACTACATTTATATTTTTTCTTTTTCTTTTGAGTTAATTTTACTAACTTGAAACTTGGAACTTAGGATCATTTAGAATTCTCTTTTTTCGTTTTGCTTTGGAAAACAATAAAAGTATTAACTAATATTTAAAGATTTCATTTGTTTTTATCGATTATATGTCGCAGACACATATATGCATTTGTGTTAATCCAAATTCTACACCGATTTTATATAGTTGTTTATGTATATATATATTTAGATAGGTACTTTATGTGTGATTTTGTTTAATGTGTGGGGTAATTCATGTATGCGTGTGTGAGTGTGTGTGTGTGTTTTATTTTTTACTCTTGGTGTTCTTCTGCAAATCTAAATAAAAATAGATTTTAAACAGGGTAAATCGTATAGTTCCCCTATATGATATGATTGCGATGCAACATAATTATAAAAATGCCTATAAATATGTTAGGATTTATGTTTTTGGGTTTTTTCTTTCATTTGTCGTGCTATCTGAAAATTCGTTTCAATCTCTTGCAACAGTTTTATAAAATAAAATAACTATGTTTTTTTTGTTGTCTCTTTTACCTAGGTAAAATGTTTGGTTCCTGTAACTAAGTAATAAATTATAAATACTTTTCAGTAAGTATTATGTATATATATATGTCCTATATAAAATATACCTATGTATATATATATATGTATATGTGTGTGTTTGTGAGAGGGTGTATGGGTCAAAAGGTTGAAATAGGATAGCTTGCCCCCTAAAGTAGGCAAGCAATTCATGTTTTTGGAAACTGAAGCTACCTTTAAGGTCAACTGTACCTTCAAAAACTTGTCTATAAATAGAAGGACTTTCTAAATACGAAAAAGGTTATATGCAACACTCGAATCCTTCGACTGCCCATTGCCTACTTTTAGGAACAAGTTTGCCCCATATCATATCCCTAGATTCTCCACTACTTGTGATTTTTTGTTTCTATGTATTTATGTATATTGCTTAACCAATCAAAATAAAGCAATGCACACATTAAGCAATCAATATTGCAGGCCAATGTCCAAGATATGTTTGCGGTTATTTGTTTTTCATCCTCTTTTCGAGGAGTTTCTACTTTCCTCTTTTTTTTTTTTTTCGTTTGTGTGTATGTTTCTTTTACCTTATGTGTGAGTGAGTGAATTTTCATATTTTGTTGGTATTGCGAGTATTGATTCTGATTGATCCTGGTGTTGATCTAGATGTTTATATATAGTTTACTGCGCAAACGGATTGTGCGCATTGGCTCCAGGGATATCAAGATTGCCGCCAGTGGTTTGGTAGGTACCATATGGTCCGCCATTGGGATTCATTTCATTGAGACGAGAATTGGATAGAGCTCGTGGTATGGGATTACTGGGCACACCATGGGGTGCCAAGTGGGAAGTTTCCTCAGCCACCTAAGGAGCAAATAAATTAGTCGACATCAATTTAATTTGATTTGTTTGCCACTCACCTGATGTGGATCCTCAGTGACTGGTATTTCCGATATAAATCCTTGCTCCTTCCGATAGAAGTTGACGAAGATGAAGAAGCCGAGCACAAAGAGACAAACAATACCATACCAACGGAAGGTAGCAGTAGTACCGTAATAGGTGACAAACATACCGCCAATAATGGCACCACAGCCGCGTCCCAAACCATGATGGATACCCTGGAGCACACCTTGAGCCGAGGCACGCAAATGCTTGGGCGTATTGTGGGCAATATACGAACAGGAGGCAGCCCAGACGGCAGCATGAGTGATGCCCTGCATCAATTCGAAGGGCAATACCATCCAGGGATTCGTCAGATACGAAATGTACAAGAAGCGCAACACATTGCCAATTAGACCCAGACACAAGACCTTGACATGACCAATTTGGGTAATCAGACGGAAGCTAAAGAAATAGGCAAATATCTCGGACACATGATTTATCACAGAGGCCACTCCGAAGAGAGTGGGTGTGCCGCCGTAGTCCTGCAAATGCCAGAACAGGAAGGTGAATATCAGACCAATGCCAAAGCCCATGAACCAGGCCACAAACAGGAATGAAGCTGTTTTCAGATCCTTGAAATGAGTCAACACCGTCATCCATTCGGGCAATTCCTTGGCCGTCTGGGCAAACACTTTCGACTCAGCTCCAATATGAGGCTGCGGCTGATGGCCAGCGGCCAAGAAGCTACTAACACCCCCCGCACAGGCACCTGAAGCGGCGCTGCCGCTACCCACAGCCAGTGATGGTAAATTGAGTTGAGCGGCCAATTGATTCATTGACTCCTCCTCGGCCTTCTTGTTGGGATCCACAAACTGCGACGAGGCCTGCTGCTGATTCTCATCGATGGGATCGTATTTGAAAGTGATTTTTGAGGCCGAAATTATGGCACAAGTCATCAGTACGGAGAATATGGAGAAGCATATGTTGTAGTTTTTTTCCTTGTTGCCGGCTCCACACGGATGGTTCGAGAACGAGGTGGAATGATCCAAGGCAATGCCCACCAAAAACATGGATATGCCCCAGCCCAAAGAGCCAAACATTCGCTGATGTCCATATTTGTCGGCATCCTCTCCAAGCAGGGTAATAACCGCCGAGTCCGCCAAAGTAATGGCCGGAGCACTGAAGAATTCTCCAATAAGAATAACCAACAGCAGAAGAAAGAAAGCTTTTTGTATGTCCTGCAAGAAAAAAAAAGTTTTAATTCCAGGATTAAGAGATTCTAGTTTCATTTCCCTTACCGGAGTGCGATAGACCATTGAACTGAAGATGGGTGTTACATAATCCCGATGATATTTATTATCATAATTGCTGACAAAGTTAATGTGAACGGGGGAAATTCCTGCATCAATAGTTGGCAAAAGGATCGATCTCTTGCTACGACTGTGAGCCGCTTCAGCCTCCTCCAGAGCCTCCTCGGCTGGCATTGTTCCCTGATCGGGTTCATAGCTACTAATGGCCGAGAGATCACGCTTTGTCCGAGTATAGGTTAGCACGTAGCTCGTGGCATTGTGTTGTTCAATGCAATTGATAGCCTCCGGACGTATAAAACTCAACGGAATGGTGAAGAGTACCCAGCAGGCCAATGAGGCGAGCAACAATTTCTTGCCCTGACGACAACGATCCGCATAAGAGCCCCAAAATGGAGCGGAAAGGAACTCAACAAACGGACGCATGCCCACAAGGATGCCGCATTGTCCCGGATTCATGCCCATCTGCTTGAAGTAGACACCCATCAGAGGAAATAGCGAACCAAAGGCCGCATAGAAAAAGAAATAGAAACTCTTGACGGGAATGAGCTCACGCTCTGTGCTGGCACCGAAAAACATTTCCAAAATGTCCGAATGACCGCGTACTTTGTGCGTTGATTCCTTAGCCTCGGGATACCTGGCCAAACCAAACGAGAAGTTATCAAAACCCTTTATTGTACATAAGTTTGATTTACTTACAAGTTGGGATCCACTTCACCACTGGCCTCTACATCTACACGAGGGCGGGCGCCAGGTGGTCCATAGCCCGCTGCTGACTGCTGCTGCTGTTGCTGCTGATCATAATTGAAGCCACCACCTTGATCATAGCCTGGGGCTGTTGACTGCTCATAGCCATAGCCAGCGCCTCCTCCCTGCTGTCCATATCCAGCATTTGAGGCTGGTGCGCCAAAGGGATTGGCACCACCAACACCACCACCGCCAGCACCCGTATTATAGGGATTCATTTTGTGTTATTAGGACTTTGAACTGTCTTCGTTTGTTCTCTGTTGCGGTCTTTCCTTTTGTCTAATGTTTCCTTAGCCTCAGTTATTACTCGCCTGGCTGGCCACCTTCTCGTTCACTGTTTCCGTTTTCAGCTGACACTTCCTCCTCCTGTTTCCTGCTGCTGCTGCTGCTTTTTGTCTCTCACTCACTTTTACAACATCATCTGCAGTGTCATCATTATCATCATCTTTATAGCCATTAAGCAGCTGTGAATAGACAATGATAGTAATTCAGACAACAGGCGAAATGCTCATCAAGTGGAAACTGGGTCAAATTACTTGTATCCAAAACAATAGAAAGGCCTTTAGATTGGTTTTTGAAACAAAAAACAAAACCTGTTGAAAAGGATTAATCAAAATATTCTGTAGTCGCACCTATAAGTATGCTATGAAATATTTGTTCAACTATTTCTATAACATTTTGCTTTAAATCTTTATCTTTATCTCCTTTTGCTCACATTGTAAATAGAAAAATATTCTTATTATTCTCAGAACTGTCAACTTGCGATTTCCTTTTGACATTGCCCATAGGCCATAAACAATTTTCCCACTTAACATGTTCAAAATGGTGAGACGAAAACAAGTGCACAACTTAAAACTGAGCCAAAGAGCAAGTTTTACTCTGAGTGAGGCCCAAGTGAGCGGATGAGCTTTGAGCGCTACATTCAGTTGAGCGTATGAGTGAATTTTGGGAAGCATTCCGTTTGCTGGCTCTTCTTCTTATTCTTTATCACACATACGCACAGTTGGCCCATTACAAAATCTAGGTAAATGGGTATATATATATATGTATGTATGTATATGTAACTTTCTGTGTGGGCTGACATGTATGTCTGTGTGAGTGGGTAGTTAGTATATAGAACAGACTTGTTGTTGTAATATGAAAAAACAAAACTTAAGAAAGAAACCACATTTTAAAGATTATGCTCACTAAATTTAAAAGCATTGAATTTAGGTAAATTCAATATTTTTTGAGGCATATTGATTTAGTTTGCACACATAAATCTATTGCAATTTTGAAGGTCTTTGCCAAGTTATACAACAGATAACATTTTGAAATGATTTTTTATTCTCATGACCATTTCGCACGTGTAGACACAAATTTTCATTCGCACACTTTGTTGAAGGCCAAAGCCAGAGACACTTAAGACGACACACACACACACTCATACAGACACTCGCATATTTTCGTTGTTTTCCTTAAAGTTATCTTATCTCTCTCAATTTAAAGTAAAATATGCAAATTCTTGCTTACACATTAAATGGCATCTAGACTAAGTTTGCTCTGTCACCAATTAAATTTGTTTATTTTATATATTTTTCGCGTTGAAATCTGTTTTTCTTTTTTTTTTTTTTGTTACGTGCGTAATCGATAAGCAAAAAGTTTTTCTTTCTATACGTCTTGCCTCTACACAAGCATTTGACAGACACAGAATTTTCCCCAAAACCCAAAACCAAAGCCAAGAACGTGAGGGTGGGTGGTGGATGGTTGGAGGGGAAATGGACAAACTGAAAAAGAGTCAACAAAATTACGCTCAAAAGCGGAAAAGCTCGCTCAAGCGCGTTTCATATATGTAAGGTTCAACCTAATGAGATTTGACGCGACCAGCAGCATGGACAAAGAGAAAGAGGAAGCTGACAGTTAAAGCGCCAAAAATTCAAAATAAACTAATTAAATGCAAATTTCAAGAAATTGGACTTGACCATTATTATTCATTCATAGCAAGTAAAATTTGTTTAAACAATTTTACGAATGCAACATTGATTACATTCCCGATTCCAAAAGCTCTTGATCTATTGCAGTTTGTTTGAAATCAAGTGCAGAGTTCTTTATTAAAAAATTTGAATTCAACGTCTCTGTATCAAAAATATACTTTAAATCACTTTAACAGAGCCTTCATCAAAGGCAATCTTCTCTTCTACATAGTCATGTTATTAAAAATGAATAATAGTTACTTAAGAGAAATATTCAGCAATGTTGCGACTATTAAGAGACAAAGATTACAGCTGATAAGCTACTACTAAAGAGTGTATATATATGTAAAACAGTTTTTCCAAGAAAAACCATCACAGTTTACAATTTGCTCTGGCCAGGCCAAAAAATCCCCTCCAGTGTGAAGTACTTTATGTAAACCACATTTCCATTAGGCAAAACATGTTTACTTTCTTTCTGTTGTACGTGCCAATCCATTGATAACAGCTCGGCGCCTATAAAAGCTTGACTTTATGATCGATCACGTACCAATTTACATTCGTCACCCAAACGGAAAGCAACATGAAATTTAGCATCATCTTTGCGGTCTTCCTAGCCGTCTGCTGTGCTCTGGCTGTGGCTACGCCTGGCAAGCCGAGACCTTACAGCCCACGCCCAACATCCCATCCACGTCCAATTCGTGTGCGTCGCGATCTCAATCTGCCATTGGAGCAGGGCCAGGAGATCAATTAAATTGAACCCATTGGAATATATTCCTAATCATGTACACAATATATATTCAAGCACAATAAAATAACGTGTATATACATAGCTGCAAATTGGGTTTTGGTTGTTTCATTCAAATAATGAAATGTGCTTTGTTAAATATTAGGTTATCGCTCATTTGGTAGACTAAAATTAGATTACAATCATGTGAATTATAAAAAATTTTGCATTGTTATTGTTGTACGCACATGTTCATTGATAGCTGTAAAACCATGACTTTTTATTTATTAACTTTTGTCGGTTAAGCAGAAATTAACAGGACGTTCTTTAATGTCCTTGGCGACTCCAAAATATAACATCTTCCTTCTAAGAAGTTGAGAAGCTCAACAAATGACTGAAATATTCGCTTAATGGAATTGTGAAAGTTTTATGAAGGTTGTAGAATGAATTCGATACGTTTTAGAAAACTTCCAATTAAAAACAAAGACAACCCCTTCATTTGTGATGTATCTGATTACTATTCTTATGCTTATGTTAATAATACATCAACAGGATATCAGCAGGTTATATGGAGCTTATCTACTGTTGTTTACTAATATTATTATTTTTGTCATCAGCTCCAGTTCTTGAGAATGTAAATAACATAAATCCTTAAGTCTGCCTTTCATTATTTTTGGCTTGAATCAAGATACGGAAGTCCTCCATCGCCATGTATTGCCTCTCTGCCTCAACGACAGAAGTCTGAAATTTATTATCTTTATTTCATTAGGCTATCAAATTGCAATCTTAAGGCACCTTTTGAGTTTCAAATAATGCTTGTAATATCTGACAATAATTCAAATGTGTCATATAGTGCCAATTTGATTTGTAATATATTAATATGGGTAATAGAAACAGACTATAAGCTCCCTCAAATGAAAATAGATAATATGATAGTCATTTGAAGTGGCAAAAGAAGTTTAACTAAAAGCAAAAAATTAAATTAGTTTATTATAGTTATGGATTACATCATGAAGAATTAATTTTAAAACAAAACCTGATGTGAGCCTTTTTAGGGCCATTCAAATAAATACATAAACGTACTTGCTTAATTACCTGGTTTATACTTAAAGCAAATGGTTGTTTGTTGTGTTATTTGTTTTAAACTTTCAGTGTTTCACTAAAAATTTGAATACTTTTCGTTATTTCCAGTGTAAACTTTACGTTGACATTCAAAGTTTCGCATTTTGCCGCTCTCATTTCGCTTGGCTTGCTCTGGTCCTGCGCACAAATCCAATTCAATTAGAGTTGCCAAAAGGTAAACTTCACTCGAAGCAGGAGAAACTTGAGTTGGTCTCTCTCTTTGGCTCATTTTGCAGCTGGCTGAGCTCTCCCCTCATCGGCGAAGGATTTGCCTCTAGTCATATTGATAAAACGTGACAAGTGTAAAAACGAAGAAGTGCTAATAACTGTCAATTTTGTGTCCTGCGCAAGATGTTCAAGTGTTCCACTGCTCATCTCATCTCAAGGCAGAAACGGAAATGAGTGGTCCGATTAACTATAAGAAGGAGGGGACGATGCGGTAAGAATTTCTATGCCAAAGAAGAGAAGTAGAAAGGAGGCCAAATCAACAAGTGTCCTGAAATGGAGGTCAAATCGGGTGGCGTCTGGTTGGACTGTCTAACGAATTTCAAGTTAGGTCATCTCACAGACTCTCTCCCAGTAAATCATCACATGAAATATGATACGGGGAATTCCATTGACTCTGGGCTGATAAGACAGATGCATCGTAGTCTTGTGTAAATCACCATAACTGCGAGTAGGTGCTTCCCCGTAGCGAAATGCTTTTAGTAGTAGGTATATAAAAGCCGATTCTTATCCCATATCGACATCAGTAGCAATCTTAAGCTAAAACCACAAGCACTATGCAAAACGGAATCGTTCTAATCTTGGCCTGCCTTTTGGCACTCTGTGCTGTAGCCATTGAGGCACAACGTTTCCAAACTCTTCCATATTATCCTAAACCAACACGTTCGCCACCGATCTATCGTGTGCGTCGTCAAGTTTTGGGTGGATCAGTGGCTTCGAGTCCAAATGGAGGAGCGGATGCACGTGTCGGTCTCACCAAGGCCTTTGGCAATCCCAAACACAATGTGGCTGGTCAAGTATTCGCCGCTGGCAATACCAAAGGTGGTCCCATAACAACCGGTGGCACTTTGGCCTACAATAAGTGAGTTTAATTAATAATCTAATAGATAATTTCTATAATTACCTGTCTCTTCGGTTTAGTCATGGCCATGGTTTCGATCTCACCAAGACCCATACTCCTGGCGTTCAATCGAGCTTCCAGCAGTCGGCTCATGCCAATCTCTTCAACAAAGGTAAACACAATGTGGATGCCAAGGTCTTTGCCTCACAAAACCAACTGGCCAATGGCCTGAAGTTCCAACGTAACGGCTTTGGAGTCGATTATTCCCATGCCAATGGTCATGGCGCCAGTCTAACTCAGAGCAATATACCCGGCTTGGGTCGTCAGTTGGGCTTGGATGGACGTGCCAACCTGTGGTCATCTCAGAATCGCAATACCCATCTCGATTTGACGGGTGGAGCCAGCAAATGGACAAGTGGACCACTCAGGGGTCAATCGAATTTCAACGCCGGTTTGGGTCTTACCCATCATTTTGGTTAATCACAATGTTCAATTTATGTAAAAAAAACAAAGCCAAAGTATTTATTTCTCAATGAGTTAATAGAATAAACTAATGACTGAAAAAAAGTCAATCAAGCAAATAATTTAATTTCTTTCACTTTTTGGATAATCCACATCATATTACCATTTTCCTGACTATCAATTTGACTATAAATATATTTCAAGATACAGATTTGGTTTAAAAATAAATTCAATTTAAATAGTCTTACAGGAAACAGCAAGAGAAGAACCGCCATTTATTTTGATTTAAATTAGTAAAATTATTATGGTTTTTCATCTTTAAAGGAATTGATTGAGGAAAACATTTCATTAAACTTATGTATTAATAAAATGTTTTCCTCAATCAAATGAATTTGTTAAAAATCTATAAATGTTAATGTTCTAAGTTAAAGGGTATAGAAGAGCAATATCTGAGAACCCTTCGATAATGCCTTTTGTCAATCTGTGTTATTCGATATAGAGAATTTGCATTTATCCAATTATCTACTTTTTATCGTTATTTTCATCGTGAATCAATAATTTCTCTATATAAATTTAAAAGGCTAAAAGATAATAGTTAAATTCAATTGAATATTGAATTGATAGAAACATTTGTAGATATTACATTTCAGAACATTCAAGAAAGGGTTTAACAAAAATTACATGTAAGCAAATATCAAAAAATATGAAAACTGTTTTTCCCCAAATCGTTGTTCTTTTTCATGGAACGAACAAAAATCCATCTCAAATTTTAACTTTATACAAAGATTTTATTGTTGCATAACGACCTCCTGCCGGGAGTATCATCTTGCTGCTTGCCCTTTGTGAAACAGAATTATGTCAAATTTTAAATACACCAAACAAGTATAAATATGTATATGTGACTTACGCTCTCACACTGCTCCTTATTATGGGCGGCGGAAAGTAGGGAGGACACGGAAAAGCCAAAGCCCCCATAATCCCCATCGAGACAAAGATTAGCGTTAGCAATTGCTGAGAGCGCATCTCGAAATCGGAACTGACTACTGCTGAGAAACAATCTGATGCGGGGCTTATATAGGCTATAAAGCTTTAGGCTGATTAGAAACAGAAAAGATCCCCGATTTGTGTTATCAAGAATATAAATTAATTACATACCAATTTCTGTTTTTGCCACCATATAGGTTTTTTGTTTCTTATTTATTTTTTTTTTGTTTACTTTTTGTTTTTGTTTTTTTGTTTTGTATTTATTAAGTAGTTAATTGAAAATTTTTGCTTATCATACCACGCACTCACGTAAACAATTCGATTCCGCATTGAATAATAAATTTTGCTTATGTGTTAGGTTTACATTTTTTGTAGTTATTGTTGTTATTGTTGTTGCTATTAATTGCCACCAATGGATATTTTATTAGAAAAATCAGGATGAAAAATCTATTTATATATGGTTTGTTTATATGTGGGGGAGACTATGGGAAACAAAAGAATATAAAAAATCTGGAGAATTCCGTTGAAGAACAGAGAAAAGAGTAGGTCATATAGAGAATTCTGTTGAAACCAAAGAAAAATGTGGAGTTGAGGAAAGAGTTTTAAGAGTGTTTCTTCTGTTCTGTTTACAGAAAGTATTACTATTTTACGATAGCTTCTTAGCCTTTTGATAGAGAGTGTCCACAACTTTTCCCATGCTTTGTATGGTCTCCAGAACACGTTCGTAGGTCTTATCAACTGGCATCTCTTCGAAGACTATGAGCACACCTTCACCTTGATCCAAAATGCCGCTGAATTTTTTATCCAGAATCATTTGTGATAACTTCTTTTCCACCTGGGGCATGGGCAACTGAATGCTCTCAGCCACATGGGTAACCTATGCAGATGTTTGCAATTAAAAATAAAAGGATTGCGACCTCTGAACTTGAGACTTACCTGCACACGGGAGTATGGCTCAATGATGCGGCAAAGATTCTGTTCCAGCATGGTATCGTACAGCGTACCCAAATGTGCCTGCACAATTACATCCTCGGCCAGTTCTTTTTTGTATTCCTTCAATGCTGTCTGGAAATCAGCCAGAGAGCGTTTGTGTGAAGCTTCCGCTACCGCCTTCATGGCATCGACATCACGGCCGGAATAAGTGATTGCCTATAAGAGAAAAAGTTATTCGAAATGAAAAATTCCACAAACTATGATCCTTTTTAGGGCTTACCAATTTGCCACTGACAATCTGATTGACATCATCTGATTGTCCCAACATGATCTTGCACAGCAACATGTATTTCAGTGAGGTCAAGGCCTTGACATTATCGACGCTATCGAAACCCTCAAAAGCCTCATAAAAGTAAGAGAAGGCGGTTTTAAAGTCACGCTCATCAGCCGCATGCAGAATGCCCGATTGCAGGTCAAGCGCGCCCTGCACCTTGGGTGGACAGTAGATGGCATTGGCCGTTGTGCGGGCAGAAGTCAGTGCAGCTCTGGCCTTAGGTAAATTGCTGAGTGCATGATAGGTCTTGCTTTCCAACAGTTGAACCTCCACCAATAGATTTTTGTCATCCAGTTTCTTCAGTTCCCGCAGCAATTGCGAGCCCAAAGAGAGGGCATCTGTATACAAGCCGGTGTCAAAGTATAAAGCTATGAGGCGTGCTTCCAAGGATTGTCGCAAGAATGTACGTTTCTCTTGCTTGGCCCATTCGATACAGTCTTTACACAGTTGCACCTAGACCAAAAACCGGAAATAGTTATTGCTTAGAGTTATACAATGCGAAAACAAGTTAACTCACCTCAATGCCAGTGCCAGCATCCATGTCGAGAAACATATCGACCAATGCACGAACCAATTTCGCAGCCTTTGCCTTGCTAATGGAGCTCAAAAACGGACGCGTCACCTTGATCAGGTCAGCCAACTCTTTAGCCTTGCCCTCTTGTTTGTAGAGCTCACCCTGCTGTAGGATGCCCTGCTCCTTAATTCGTATGCGTTCCTCATCGTTTTCGGCTCCCTCCTGGTCGCGCACCAATTTATTGAGTAGAGCATTGCTGTTGCTATTGTCCTCCTCGCGATTTACGCTAGACAAAGCCTGGGCCCGCTCGAAAAGTGTTGCTCCGGCCATCTTGCGACTTTGGAAAGAGTTTTCGTTTGGTGAAGATAACCAGTAAAATTTTTTGACAAAACCGTTAAACTAAATGTGTGTTCGTCTCGTTCACTATGCGCCAATTCTGTTTCTCTTTCTTTTCCTATGCCTATTGTGTGTAATTACTGCGTATTTGGATGTTTTTATCTAGAGTTTTCTCACTTTTTTTCGGTCGTTGTAAGCGCCAGTCACGATTAGAGCTGGCAAACTTTTCGATTCACCGTCTATCGATAATTTATCGCAAGTATGAGGGCAAATAATATATCGAATAATCGAATTACGACTCAAGTGTCTATCTCTAGATGCTTCATCAGCTGTTGATGCCAGAAATAGTGGCATCCACTATTTCCCCAGTATTCCCCCAGCAGGTGTTGTTTTTCAACGAAAAAAATAAATAAAAATGGGTGAAGAAACGAGCAATTCTACGCAAAGCAAAACTCGAACTAAAACTACAAGACCTAAGGCTGTCCACCAATGGACGGTAACCGATGTACTTAAATGGTATCGACGGCACTGTGGTGAATACATTAAATACGAGACGCTCTTTGCCAAGGTAAGGAAACCAGAGTAAATACCTCTTTTGATCCCGGTCGGTAGGATTAGGCTTGGGCAGCAGATCTGTCATTTCCTCCAAAAAAATTCTTTAACTGAAAAAAAAAAAAAAAAAAAATACTTCTGTGGAATTAAATATTGAAATTTTGTTCAAAAAACATTTTAACAATTGCCTACTTAAATTCTAAATTTCAGCACGATATCACAGGACGCGCTCTGCTGCGGATTACGGACACATCCTTACAAAGGATGGGTGTGACGGACAATCGAGATCGGGAGGCTATTTGGAGGGAAATCGTAAAACAGCGACTCAAGACAGATATTATGGAAATTCGTGATATGGAACGTCTTAATATATAGTATAGTAATGAATCCTTGCTAGCATAAATTATACTATAAGAAGATCTAGGATTGAATTTGTTTATAGTTAAAATGTTTAGATTAAGTTTGTGCATAAATCAATATGAAAAAGTTATCCAAATGGAGTGTAATTACCATTGTGCAATTAGGTTTTGCCATAGCATTCCTGCTAAAAGATTGCTGAACCATTGTGGATTGACAATAAGTCAGGCCATGTTTTTTTATCAATTAACAGGGGAACTCCTTTTGAATTAGTCCCGGTAGAAAAAATATTGTTGACTAGATTAATTTAGAACTGAAATTGTCAGTTTTATTTTATACAGCTTGGAATTTCAAAAA
Source organism: Drosophila equinoxialis (assembly GCA_018150345.1). Classification (NCBI taxonomy): domain Eukaryota; kingdom Metazoa; phylum Arthropoda; class Insecta; order Diptera; family Drosophilidae; genus Drosophila; species Drosophila equinoxialis. The sequence goes on from JAECWI010000001.1 coordinate 15,499,736, forward strand.
TTTAAATGGCGGGCAAGAATATCATTCGTTTTACTTCTTCAGGAGATCACTTTGAGAATATTTCTTATAATATCAATCAGTAAAAGTTGACTAGTTTTGATGATTCAGTTGAGCTTAGGCTTCCTTTTCCAGTTTGGGCGTGATCAATTGGACATCATTATCCAAGGTTGGCTTGGCTGTAGTTGCTGTAGCATTGGATGACGTCGTCGCTATAACCTTGGGCAACGAATTCGATGCGAGTATATGGGGCATGGCCATTGTGGTGCCATTAGTCATGGGCAGAGCTGTGGTAAAGAGTAACTTGGGTGGCTGCAAACGCTGCGCCGTGCCGCCATTGCCTGAGACTATAAATTGCTGCTGCGTTGGAGCAGCTGTCGGACCAGCATTACTTGCCGCCGTGGCAGATCCTCCAGATTGCAAGAGATTTGGCAATAATGTTAGCAAGCGATCACCCATTGATTTTTCCCAATCCAGACGTTCGCGTTCCAATGATAGACGATTATGTTGAATCTCATTGGCTTCGTTTTGAGCATTGAGCAGCTGTCGCAAAAGAATTCTCATTGCTGAAAGAAAAGATTTTTCCTTAGATTAATAGAGGGATCACCTGAAGGGGCAACCACAGGGACTCACTTGTCATGTGACGCTTGGATTGCTGATCATCACGTGCCCTATCCTGGGCACGTCGCTTCTCATCCTTGTCCAATTGTTGCTGCTGTTGCATTTGTTGGTGCTGCTGTTGGTGTTGTTGTTGCTGTTCTTGTTGAAAATTCTGTTGCTGCAATTGTTTCTGCTGGTGTTGCTGTTGATGCTGCTGTTGGACCTGAGCAGCTGCCGCTGCCGCTTGAGCCGTGGCCAAGGGTAGCGAGGCCGAAGATTTACCCACTGCTGCCACAGCGGCTGCGGCTTTAGCTTGATCTGCATTCACCAGGACGAATTTGACTCCACCCGGTGCAGTAGCCATTAGACCAGGATTACCTGTCGGAGCACCAGCAGAGGGAGCAGTACCGCTAATCATTAGGCGGGCCCCCTGGTTGATGGCACTTTGTAGAATTTGCAACTGAGGAGCGCCCGCCTTGGCTGGATTGATGAGAGCGTTGGCCGCATTGTTGGCAGTAGTCGCCGCTCCAGGGATCTTGGGCTGCATGAGGAAATTGGTGGGCACCAGTGAAATTTTACCAGGTTGCAATTTTCCGGCGGTCGTCGAATTGCTGGCCGTGGTCAAGGTGCAACTGGCTGTAGTCGTAATGCTGCTGGCCGGAATGATATTGGCTGATGTGAATGGACTCTTGGTCTGCAATTGCAACATATCCACCAATGTGGGCATAGCAGCTGGGGGTTGTGGTGGTAGTCCCACTGGAGAACTTGAAGATCTCTCGTCAGCGGCATCCACGTCAATAGGTTCCTCCTTGGTCAGGGGCAGCAGCAAACAATCATCGTCCTCCTCCTCCACCTCCCGCTCAGTTGGGACTGGTGGAGGACCAGGTGTAGATGTTGTATCTGGTTTTATTTCTTGACCCGGTTCAGTCTTAATGCTGGGTGGACAATTTAAAGCCTCTCCCATATCCACTTCTGTGGCTATTGGTGAAAGTTTCCGACGCTTGACACCCAACGTTGTATTCCCTTCCCTGGACACACCTCCCACTTCGCCATTTCCGGCACCATTGATATCAATATCTATCTGCTCCTGTTCTGCATCGTCCTCTCGCCGAGGAACTGGGTCTTTAGTTTTGTGAACCAAAGCGGACAACAGCATGTCATCCTCTTCCGTATCGCTCTCGGATAACTCCTCCCCATTCTCTAGGCGTCGTTTCCGACGCTCAGCGTGCTCTTCCAGTGCCTGTTCCAGCTGATATTTCAATGATGGTGCTGGCACCTCATTGGGACGCACACTAAAGATGGGCCGCGTCATGATGGCATCCATTTCGGCAAAGTGTTTCCAACTTGGTTCGGCATCGGTACCCAAGCCACCGCACTCCTTGTCCTTTTTCAGTCGATTGTAGAAACACTTGAGATTCTTGATTCTAGTGGTTATCTCCTCCGGTGACCTGTGATAACCATATTCCTGCATTTTGGCCGCCAACTGACAGATCACCGCATGCTTTTTATGGGTGGTAATAAGAGTTCGTTGCAATTTGGGATCACCCCACAATTGGATGAGTAACTTGGTCTCATCCGTATCGAAATTCGGATTACGGCCAACAAAGCTGTGCTTTTTGATAGTGGCATTGGACAACCCGGACGAGGGATTGATGTGGCTGTTGTTCAACGGAGACACAGCTTGGTTATTACTGTTGTTGTTGTTGCTAGTGTTGGCAGTGGTGGTGCTACTGCTACTGCTGGTGGTGGTGGTTGTATTGGCAAAGGATGATGAGCCACTATTTCCACCAAAAGCAGCCGCTGCCGCATCGGAGCGTCGTTTCTTAATGCGCGCACTCGACTTGAGACTCATTCTTGGGCGGTTGCTAAAAGATATTCCACGAAATTTAATCAAATTTATAATCCAAATAATCAATACACAAAATGTAAGCCAATTTTTTTTTCTTTTGAGGCACTGCCTCCGCGCTGGTCCTGTTCACAACAACAATTAAACACTGGGCACGGACAAGTGAAAACGAAGAGGATGGCTGGTTACGACGAGGACCAACGGCGCAACTCCGCAGGCAACAAGGCGAAATCAACCCCTAAGCGAATGCCTCAAATATTTTCCCCCCTTAACCGGGTGTACACGGGTTGTTGTTTAAGGCTAAGCCAAGTGCATTTTACCACCCAATTGCATTTGTGCGCATGTCAATCTCTCCCTCTGTCTCTCTCGGCTGGATAGTGTGTTCCAATTGCAATTGTCATGCGCAGACTCATTTATTATTGATTTATTACCAACGTTTAGCCGCTTCCTCTTTTTAAATCCAAATTAGTATTCCATTCATTTCCATAGACATTTTTCTATTTTACGTTCTTTTCTCTTTCACTTTTGATTTTCCAGAGAACTTATATCTCAAACTGGCCTAAGCTCGTGAACAGGACATTGACACGAGATCTGCGCTTAACACTTTGCAGGACATGCGCGGTGAGAGACCTTAATAGGGTGAGACTGGTCCTAGGGCAATTCGTATATAAAAGTGAAAGCGAGATGGCAGAAAAAAAGTAAAGTGAGTTGCGAGTCGGCGCACTAAAGTGGCGGGGGTGGAAACGAAGCAGCAGGCTTTGGCTTGGTCGTTCCGGGAATACCCAAGATTGCATAAATGTGAAAATCGTTGAATCAAAGGAAACTTCACTGCAACGCTGTTTTGTGAACCGTTAAATATCTCGATAGCAAGGAGAAAGCATTTCAAGTTTAAAATTTTTTCGATAATTGTTGCCACTTTCGATATATGATTGTTTTTTTTGGGATTTTGCTTTTACATAATCTGGCCACTCCGTCTCCCAGCTGTTCGCAAAGAAGAACAACATTCTGATTTGCGACAAATTACTTGGAAAGAAATATGGTTTTAACCAAGGAAGAACAGGAGCTAATCAAGCGCAAGCATGAGCAGACTCTGAAACTACGCACCGAGTTTCTAAAGCAAAGCTCGAACCCTTTCCGTCATGCCACTGGCGAGGGCGGCACAGTGGTAAGCAAGACTCAAATCCTTATGGGTTATGTCATCAACTCAAAATCGCTGAATGTATTCATATAATTTTCTTCTTTTTTTAGTTCGATGCTGGATTAGCTCGCTTCCAGGCCATGCGTGTGTCTAACTTTGAGCACTTTAAGCCCACGGGCAAATCCTTCCGCACTGGCCTCTTTGCTGTTGTACTGCCCATCGTTGTCTATGCCTGGGCCCTAAAGAGTGAACGCGACGGACGCGAGGCGAAGTACCGCACCGGTCAAGTGGCTTACAAGGATCGTCAGTTTAAGTTTATTTAAACGGGTAATTTGGTTTTGTAGAGAAAATGAATCACGAAATTATTGTTAATAAAAACTTGTTTATTTCTCCTCCATTTGCTTGTCTCGGGCTATAACAAAATCCTCGAACTTTACCATGTACGTTGTGCCCTTGTGCCAATGGGCAGAAACCTTGCAGGGCTAAAAATACGAGGAGAATGCATTGATTGTCAAATAAAACGAAAAATATGAACAAATCTAGTTTTATAACAACTTAGCAGCATATTTAAAAATTCTGCAATTGTTATTAACTAAACTTTTATACTTACAAATCCCGAATGGGTTAAAACAGCCTCCACAATGCCCGCCGTGAAATTGGCACAGTTTAATGAACTCTTATCCTTAGGCACACTTATGAAGGTATTGACAAGTGGGTCCTTTTCAATAATATAATATGTGCGTTCATCATCGTTGGCATGTTCTAGTTTCTCCGCCTCTTTGCCAAATAGATTTTTCCACACGGTCGTCTTCACAAAGAGAAGCATTTGGGTGAGTTTTGTTTCTCTCTTGGAGCTGCGTTCGCGAACAAAATACAAATCAATGATGCGTGTGCCCACATCCTGTCCCAAATCATGAAGTCTACATAAAGAGAGACAGAAATTAGTAAATGTTTTAAATTTCATTTAAACTTCAATTTACCTGGTCTGCAGTTCGGGCACTGTGAACACTCTGCTCTGGGAATATTGGACTATTTCGCTGAACAGCAAAGCCACAATGCTTTGCGATACCTCTGCCTTACCCTTGGACAGCGGACGATCGAGGATATTGCTACGTGGGCGCATCGACGAGATTTTTAAAGCTTCCAATTTTTCCATCTTCGTTGCAATTATTCAGCTGTCCCACTAAACAAAACAATGGCCTGTGTTGCCATGTTGCCTGAAATTTAATTTAGAGTGGCAGCTCTAACTGTCGATTAATCGATAAAAAAAAACTACAAAAAGGCGCGTGGGCTATAAATTCAAACAGGTGAAACCTCAGAGATATCTTCTTTGCCTCCCGCTTAAGAGTTTTATCCATTCTAATGCAAACGAGTTTTAGTTATTGTTTATTAAATTGTGTTTTTATTTGTTGGTATTTTTCTTGTTCACATTTTCAAATACATTTATATGAATAAATATATCATTTATTTTAATTTAATTTTTTTTTTTTTTTATTTATTTTATTTTGTTTTTTATTTTAATGCCATTTTTCTTTACGTTTTCTTTGTGTTTATTTATATTTATAAAACAAAATTGGAAAATTGTGAAATTGTTTTGTTTTTTATTTTTTCTAATAAATAAAATTATGATTTCATTTTGTTAGCTATTTTAAAAACTTGGATGAATATTGAAGTTTTGCTATTGTTTTGACTTGTTAGGCATTTCTTTTGTTCTTGTGTTTTTTTTTTTTATTATTTTGTTTAAATTTAAATAATAAACATAATTTTAAATTATACATACATATTTAACATTTTGTACTTCTTGTTGTTGAGTGTTTTTTATATATTTTTTTTACTTTCTTTTTAGTTTCGGGGACAAAAATGTAATGCTGGGGAATTCCCAGCCGATAGCAAGGTGATGATGTCGGGGTGGTAGGTAGGTAGATAGGAGGGGGGGGTTTCGGTTCTGCATTTTGTTACTAACAATTGCCCACTTTTTGTGTTTGTTTGTTTTTATATCTTAATGTGTTTTTGCACAACCTTTGCTTATTTTTGAATAAATATGCGATTTTTTTTGTTTCTTTTATATGATTTTTCTTTCTTTCCATTTTTCATTTGCTCGCTTTCTCACTGACTTAGTACAAGTACAACAATAATTATATAGTAAGAAATAAATTAATGCTCTGTTTTTTTATTATTTATTATTATTATATTTATATATATATATATAAATATATATATATATATATATATAGCTGCATATATGAGTTTGTTGAAAACACTTAAATTTGCTCAAATGCCTTGGGATTTTTGATAATTTTTTAAATTATCAAAACTTCTAGCATTTGTTTTCTGTTTCATCAATTTCAAATCACAAATTGTTTTTGATTTTTTTTATATTTTGTTTTGGTTTGCAAAAAGCTGTCAGAAACCTCCAGGCTAAGTCTCATGACCACTCTTAACTCATTTCGATTTGATCATTTAACTATTTATTCGAAATAAATTTTGAAAATTAAATTTTTTTCATTTGCAGTGGTTCAAAAGAAATATTTTGAATCTTCATGAGCCCTAAGAAGAGTCAAAAACATTCTTTTTGCTTAAATTCAACAAAAAAGTTGTTAACAATATTCGATAACTAAACAAGTTGGAAGTGAATTCGCTTGGCGAGTTCATTAAAATGGCCAAAATATAAAGCCTGGAAGTTGGCGGCTTTTCGCACTTAGTTGTTTAAACAATTTGCAATTCTTAGGATATAGTTTTTCCTTTGTGTTTATGTGTTTGTGAGTGTGTGTGTCTGGTTGTGTTTTACATTTATGTCATTAACTATTTCATTTTGTTTTAGTAATTCTTTTGTTTTTGTGTAGTTTGTGTGTGAGTTTCTTTGCATTTGCGCTTTAAGTTGTCAATATTTTTGTTTCTTTTTTGCTTTTCTTTCTTTAGTTTTGTTTGAGCGCCTACAGAAAATCGCATTTAACTTCATTTTGTTTCGTTACATAGATTTCGATTTCTATATTAATATATATAACTCTTTCTCTTCATTGCCTTTGCCTAGGCTGTAATACTGTTCTCCAATTTCGAATTGTTTAAACAAACAAAATATAAAAAAATAGACACATTTATATATAAATATATATAACTAAAACAAGATCAAGGGTTTTAAACAATTGTTTTGTAATGTAGCAAATGAAAATTTGAAAACCTAAATAATTTAATAATTACAACAAATAGGAAAAAAAGAGAAACAAAATAGCCTGGTTGGTTGTTTTTTTTCTTTTTTAAGGTTGCTTTATACAAAAAACTATAATTAAAACTTATATAAATTACAATTAGAAACCAGAGGGCCGGATTAAAATCGATCTTGCCGAAGTTATATACCCCTGCAAATAAATTTGTACTGACCGATACTTAGAATGTCGGAAAATTAACAATAATGTTTAGTTTATAAACCATTTTAAAATTTACTAAAATCAATCTTCTTATTCTTGCCGAGCTATTGGAATTATATTTGGCATTGCCTTTAACGGATAACTATATCCTATTGATCCGAAATCGGTGAAAAATATGAATGGAGGTTAATTAGGAATACTTTGTACGATCGGCATACTCTGCGATTCGCAGGGGTAAACATAAAACGATTATAAAATATATCGAATACAATCATAAAATCCTCTGATGCTTCTCATGCATATAAATATATACAATAAATTATGGCAAAAATTCAAATGGAGTATACTAGAGAAATGTTAAAAAGCCATACGAAATGAAACAATGCAATTGAAAAACACAAACAAGTTGTGTCTATGCGAGTTGCATTGTTTCATTTCGTAGAATTCGAACGTCGAAGAGCTCTTTTCCAAAAGTGCTTAGGGTTGTGTAAGAACCGAAAATTGAAAAAAATGGGGGGATAAACAACAAGTGGAAAATGCATTTTCATTTCTAAGCCCTTCGCAAAAAGAGACTCTTTAAATCACTTTTTTGAAGAATAAGCAAACTGAAGCGTAAACTTGTGATCTCTCCTAGAACAATAAACGTCCGTAATCATTTTGCGCCGCCTTATTACCCAAAGTCTGCAGTGGCTGCTGCTGCTGCATTACATATGGCGGCGGTTCTTGGGGAGCTCCCAAACTATGTGATAGCTCCCAGTTGTAAAAGTGCCGCTCAGATTGGGTTTGCGTTTGGGATTGACGCTGCTTGAGACGCAACAGCTGGCGCCTGTAGTTGCTTTGATCCGTATCCGGATGCTGCTGCTTGTGCTGCTGGTGGTCATTATTATTCTTTTTAAATTGGCATTGGTGTTGGAATTGGAATTGTTGGTGGTGGAGGATTGGTTGTGGTGGTGGTTCGCTTCTGGGCCTGGGGTCGTCATCGTACTGTCCTTGCAATCTGGCCTCCAAATGTCAGACATGCGGTTTATGCTGACCACCGCAAATACCGCAATGGATGCCCATCCAGTGGCAGGCCCGCAATGGCGGATAACACCACAAGCATGGTACGAACAGGGATAGCAGCGCCAGGCCCAGCCAGCGTTTGGTGCAACCGGCCTCGCTTACGCTGCACTCGCAGGGATGTTGTGCCGTCTCGCCCTCGGCATCGCTCATGCAATGATAGATCATGCAACGGGCACAACCCATTCCCGAGATGCACTCATAGCCGCTACGAAACGGATCCGGAGCAAATTCGCATACACCACGTCGATTGAACTCCTCGCTATACAATTCGTGACAGTAGCGACAACGCAGGCGTGTCTCCTTTTTGAGTATATCCGAAACATTTGGCTTATGCAATGGTTTTCCACCACAACCACCACCACCGCCGGATGTGGCCACTGTCTGGGCCGCAGCCATGGCCTGAGCCGCTTCCAAAGCATTGCGCTTCTTTAAAGCGCTAATCGATTCCCGGCGAGCGTTCAAAACTTGTGCACCCACCGGTTGCTCCACCACCGGGTAATTGTATTCATGATGCACTGATGTTAACGTCACATACGAGTAGTTCTCGCTGGGTGCAATCTGACCAGCCGCGGCGACAGATGCCGGCGGTGGTGCGGTTGTGGGTGGTGGGGCATCTGTTGTTGTTGTTGTGGCCGTTGTTGTAGTTTTGTCCGTCGATATGTAGTGTATGGTCGCTGCAGGTAGCTTCTCTGAATCGGAGTTGTTGCTATAGCTATCCTTATGGCGATCGCTGACGCTCTCTAAAGGAGTTAAATCGAATTGAATAGGCATTAGAATTTCGTCCATTGACAAAAGTATGAGAAACAGAATGTCCTACTTACTGTGACTTTTTTCGCTGCCCTCTGGGCTTGAATGTATTTTTTGTAAACTTTCGCTTTCCACAGGTAAGTCTAGGGTCTATTCAAATAATGAAGATAATGTTTACAATCAAGTTTGTGTACATAGTTGAGGACTTTGGTTTGCTTACCATGAATACATCATCTTCACCAACCGAATCGTATTTGGTCAATGGTGGGCATATAATAGTGGGGTTCGATTTGGCCAGTCCTATATAAGATATATAGAAATTGAATTGAAATATTTATGTATGTATATTGAGGGAATTTTCAACAAAAACTTCAGACACAAAGCGTATTATGATTTAAAAGCTTTTAAAGTGGAAAAGAACATTGAAAGTTTTAAATAGAGTATTTTAAAAGCCCATTTAAAAAAATTTGTGTCAACTAATTTCATAGAGATGTGCTGGGAATTTTAGTTATTAATTAAGTTTCAACTAGCACAAATCCTGGGACTTAATTTTGGTTTTTAGAAAATTGATTCCTCTCTAAAACACTTACCAATTTGATTTGTTTTATTTTTTAAGATTTTAAATTGGAATTTTTGTTTCGATTTATTTTTAGCAGTAGACAACAAATTGCAAAAATTCCAATGGAATAATTATTTGGTTTTGATTTTGTTTTGCGAGTAGAGCATATAAGATATACGAAAAAGTTTTGGTTTTGATTAGTAAACGTAAGCAAAGAAGGCTACAATTGGGACATTTTTGGTGGACGGAGGACGGAAGAGGAGGGCTAAACTAAACTAAACTAAAACTAAAACTAGACTCAACTATTATAAAGTAGTTAGAGCAAAGCAGAAGTTACAGGAAGAGTATCAACACATAAAGTTTAAAAGAGAAGCAGATGACAAATGAAAGCATTTTACTAGGCATGCAACTAGTGGGTGAATGATGGACAACTGAATGGAGAGTTTTCTATCTAGGATTAGGATTTTACCATCAATTAGTTCATTATAAGCACGCAGCACGCCCTTATCAAAGGCCCGCGCATCGGCGGCCGTTTGAAATGTGAGGCCATTCCGCTGTTTGCCAGCGCGCCAATGATGGAACGTTGGCATTACTTTGTAGTACTTAAGATCACGATTGATGATACAGCTCAATATAACCTGCAATAGAAGTGGCTTATTGTTATTTGTATCTAGGAGAACAGTATAATGCACGAGATCTTACGCTCTGATCGGAGATTCTCTGCCCATAGATGATGTAGTCATGACCCGATGCCAATGGGGATAGCCTGGCACGTTTACGTATCGAAACATTTGCCAGGCCACCCCCGGCCAGCGGGAGCCAGCCCTCGGTACTCTCGTCTCTAGTCATTACCTGTGCGCGTACTGTAACTAAAAAGTCGCTGTAAATAAAAAGAACAAAGAATCAAATATTAGTACACGAAAAACAATAAGTAAATTCAAATACATATTTAGCCAAAAGCTTCGGACCTCGTGCTCTTTCCATCCCAAATTATTCATTTAAGGTTAGTTATTATAATTATTTATAAGTTTAAATATATTAAATATACTAATAGTCTTACAGAAGGTAGGTTAATATAAATTTTAAAATCTCAGGCTACAAGGTCGAAAAAATTGGTTATTTTTCATGTGAAAGTTAAGTCATCCAACAAACTTTTAAGATTTTTATAATTGAAAATATCTGAACTATATCAAAACATCTCGTAATGTAGTTGGAGTTAAAGCTCAAAGTGGTTAAGGTTTATTATCTTCTGAAATAATCAGAAAAGAATCAGACCTAGTTTTTGTGGAATGAGGATATGGAAATTTTGGAATGTCCTGAACATAAAATTAACCCTCGAAGCAATTGTTTGTACAAAATTCTTGGATTAGTAAGCAAGCTGTGCATTTTATGAAAAATAATACATTCCCGGCCGGGTAAGATCCAGAATCTTTCACCTTTATAGTTTAATAGGTGAAGTATTCAAAGCTTTTTAAAGATTCGATCTCAAATCACTCTATACCTGCATTAATTGCTATCCACGTAAAACAAAACTTTGCAAGGATTGACCTTACTTTGACATGGTACATCGAATTCAAAAATTAACATAATATTAAAAATATCTGCAAGAGGTTAATGAAACTGTGCAAAGTGGCCAAAAGAGAACTTCCTTAACAATCTTGAACCACTTGAACTGAAAGAGACTGTATACTATATCACAAATTACCTGCTCGATCGACGCTTTAAACTTAGTTTGGTGTAGGCAGCCGACGTTGCCATTATAATAATATTGCTATTGAGAATGTTTGGCAGCGACTGTGGTCGAGCAAGGACATTGTCTTGGCTCTATATCTTCTCGTTTGGCTGGATAACTTAAAAGTGTCACTAATTTGGCTAATTCAATTTTTTGTTTTTGGAAGCCATATAGGATGAGTGGCCAAAAAAGGAAAAAAAAGCAGACTGATTTCATCCACCCTAAGCTAATGTTTGACTAAAAATAAAAGTCCAACAACAACAACAAGTCCTTCGATTTAAAAATACACACACACAAGCAAAAGAGATGTGTGTGTGTGTGTCTTGCATGTATTACAACTTCCGGCTTGGTAGATTCATTCTTGACAATTGTGGCAAGAGGGCAGAGGAAGGCTACCGACAGCAACTCCATTTCTCAAGCCTTATGAATGGGGCAACACACACACACACACACACACACACACATAAGGTACACAATCACACACATATATAGGGACAATTCCAGGGCACGAAAACCAGTCCAAGCAGCAACCTGCGCAGAAGTTTCAACATTGGATTTTTTTTTTTTTTTTTGTGTGTTGCTTCTGCTGTTGCTTCTCTGTCTGCCTTTTTGGAGTTTTTTGTTTTGGGTCCTGCGGAGTTACTCAATGAAAAAAGCTTTAAGGGAAGAAGGGAAGGGAAAGACACAGAAAGTAAAAGAGAGAGAGCGATAGTTGTTGAGCAACTCCTTTTTGGGTGTGTGTGTGTGTGTGTATACACTTGTCCTAGTTTCGTCAATTTTACAGAATGAATAAATGACAACGACGACGACCAACACGACGATGATGAGGATAAATGGATGATGACGATGTTGGCTTATGGCTATTATGATGATGATGAGGATGATGATGACGCCGTTGCCGCGCGCATTGCATACAGGACATGTCAAGGACTGACTGCTCTGCTGGCCCAGGCACTGCATTGCTATTCATTCAGTGCCTCTCTCTTTACCAAGGTGAGGCAATGGCGGCAACGACGGCGACAACGTCAGCCAGCCCAAGGATAAGCTAAACTTGGTGAATGAAAACCCCAATCCCAGGGTTGCCACACACACTCACACTCACACACACACACACAAAACCCAAAAGGAGAGGCTAACAATAAGAAGAACAGATATTTATTCTTTTTTGGAGTTGCCACCTAGAAAAATAGATTTTTAAGGGTGTAGTCAATGAGAGTAACATATAAAAAAATCCACAAAAAATACCAACGACTCCAATGACAATGAATATATCAAACATCTACGAATAAGAGAGCCAAAGCGGGAGTGTGAGTGAGCTAGAGAGGGAAACAAGGGCCTGCCTCAAGCAAAAACTAAAAGTCTATCAAAAATTGTTAGGTTTTTTTCTTTCTTTCTTTCTTATGGGGAAGCAGCTCTCGCGAATAATATTGGGGGACAAACGGCGCATGCGTGGGAAATTTGAGAAAAAAAAAAAAAACGAAATGAAGAAGAAAATGAAAGAAAGGGCAGCCAGCTAGAGCTCCAGTTTGTATGAATGAATGTATGTATATGTAGGTGTTTTTATCCACCCACTCAACCACATAGCGACAACAATAAAAGTTTCAATACACACATACATATACATACATATATGTATTTGAAACCTATATAGATTGTGTGTATATATTTTCTTATAGTTAATAGTTGGTGTGGCCCGTTTGTCTATTGTTCAAAGAACGCCAACGCCAGCAGCGTCATTCTGCAGTTGTTGTTGTCGCTGCTTAAAGTCGCTTTTGAATATGAACATGAGTACCAGTAAAAGTCGAAGTAGTGAGTGTAAATATGAGTATGAGTCTGACTTAAGCTAAATCGACTCTTTACTCACATGCCAATCTATTGGCTAGCTACAGACATGATATTATTTAAACCCTTTTCTAATTCATTTCTCTGACAAACAAGAAGTATCCTTCATGGCAAATTACCTGTAGTCAAACCCTTCTGTTTGTGTAACTATTAAGATTACGAATACTAATAAATAACTATCATTTACGATGAAACAAATATCGGCGAGACTTTGGAAAATGCGATTCAACGTATATTTAATTTAATTGACAAACATCTCTTCTTCTAACAAATCGTTGTACATATATTAAGATTTGCAGTGTAGAGATTAAAGCGAATTAAAAAATGATTGCATTTTAACTCGTTTGTTTACTTTCTACGTTATTTCTTCATAAAGTTTTCAAGAAGTGTCACAAGTGGTAGTAATAGAAGCGATAATATTACGCATACGCCTCGTGGAATACTTCATTTAAAGTTTTTTTATCTTACTGAATCCACAAATTCCAAAACATGTTTCATTTATCCAAAAATATGAAAAAAACAGCATGAAGAGGTTTTTTCTAAGAGATTTTTAAAATTTATGTAAAACCATTTAAAAATGCTATTTAAATATATTTTCTAGACTTTTTAGCTATTATTCATTTCGACTCAAAAAATATTCAAACTTATTTTTGACTTGTTAAAGAGCACCCTATTTTTTCTATATGATGAAGACATTTTTGTATATTAATTCATTATAGAAACGGATGAAAAGAGGCAAGACATGAATGAAAACTATACACAACAACCTTGGATGTGTAAATGTATGTGAGAGAGTGTGTGTGTGTCTGGTGTAAATACTAAGGGAAATGGGAGGAAAATAAAACATATTAATAAAAAGAATTAAGAGAAACGGAGACAAACCAATGAGAGTGACATCATGCAATTCAATTGCAATTTTGCCTCACTGTATAGGGAATACAGGATACATAAAAGACATACACACACACATACATATACAGAGATATGCATGCATATACCCTACATATGTATGCATGTTTGCTATTTGGCTTTACAAGTAGCTAAAGGAAAACAATTAGATTCTAAGGGGGAGGGGGAAAAGAACGTATCGAGGCCGCCCGTCTGCCCGCTCGCCACTCTGTCTCTTTCTTCTCCCTGTGGTTCTGGTGGCGACGGCGGCGTTGGCGTACCATTTCATTCATTAAATGTGGCGACAGACAGACACTGCGGAGACTTGACCGTCCGACCAGAACCAACGACAACAACAACAACAACAAAAAAGCGAATATAGAATCAAATAGAATAGAACCAGAGTCCCAGAGCATGGACAAATAAAATGACTCACAAGTTTCATTCATTCATTCATGCTTGGCTCTCGCCTTCATTCAAGGGGAAGAATATAAAAAAAAAACTTAAATGAAAAGGCATTTGCAAAAAATGAAAATAAATTAAAGACAATTAAGACAGACAGCCCCAAAAGACAGAGGGACTGTTGAAATGGGGCAAGTACAGGGAAAAAGAAGGGGTGGGGATAGGGGCAGCGCCATGTCTCGCTTTAATTTTATGCTGCTCCATTTTGTGGAGTCAAGCTCGACTTTAAAGTTTCGAGTTTAATATTTGCTCCCATTTAATTAGTCTCTTACCTTTCATGTTCTGTCATGGTTTGTAATCAGAAAGATTCTAATATAGCAGCGTATAGTGTCGGTGTTGTTGTTGCTGTTGTTGTTTATGGTGGCAAAATACACCATGATTAAAGCATAAAGACATTCAGATCTGCTGCCTGCACAAACTTTCCACAAAAAAACAAAAACAACAACAACACACAGCAGCAGACGTCGTGATGAAGATTTTCCTTTTTCTTTCTCTCTATCTCTTCCTCTTTTTGATTTTCTGTGCTGGGGCTGCTGCTGCTTCTTCTCTTTTCTTCTCGTTTGGTGGGGCGCTGGAGCCTAGGCGCTATGGGGAGCTGGTTGAATTGAGACTTGCTGTTGCGGTCTGTATTTCGTTTTCATTTGTTATTACATTTGAGTTTAACTTTTAGCTTTATTTTTCAATTATTTCTTTGGCACAATTTAAACAGTTTTCCGTTTTGCTTTTCTGCTTGGCTGTTGTTTCATTTTATTTGCAAAAATTTTAATATTGAAGAGCACTTTTTTTCCCCAAATGTTCCCCAATACACACAAAAACACAATTCGCCTCACTTTATACACCGTGAGAAACGGGTTCTGAAGCTGCAGTTTTCTCTTTAATTTTTTTTGTGTTTGTTCCTTTTATAAAAAGAAATATAACCACAAGACAGAAAGAAAAAAGTTAAACAAAACAGTTAATTACGAATTTTATTAGTTATATACATAAATAAACATACATATGTAAAAAATTAAACAAAATCAAATTAAAAAAAAATTTTACCATATTTACAAAAAGCTTTCAAAATAGAATGAAAGTGAAATAAGAACCGGAAGAAAAATTAAATTTAAAAAAGGCAACCATAATATGCATATATAAATACATATAAACATTTATAAATATATTCAATTTATGATAAATATTGTAACTCATTTAATTACAACTCGCTTCAGTTACTACAGGGGTTCTGCACTTCTATGGAGGTGATGAAAAAGGAGTTTGACATTGTTGATCACTAGCTAAATACATGAAAAACATACATAAAATATTTTTCTCAGTGCAGAGTTCGCCTTAAAATATTTGCCAATTTCGCCTCAAAAAATTGAGCATTCGACTTAAAATATTGGCCCATTTCGCCTTCGATTTCATTTTCAAGAAGAAGAGAAATACCAAGTGTTAAAAACAACACTATTTGCCCGCAATTGAAAATAGTGGGAGTCTCACGCTATTTTTCTCAATGCGAAGGGTGAGAGTAATAGTCCTAAGGGCGAGAGTAATAGTCCTAAGGGTGCGAGTAATAGTACTAAGCGGCTAATTTGAAAACAAATGAAATGTTTGGAATGCAACGAGGAGTATCTATTTCTTATCCGATTTTGATAAACAATATCTCGACCGACGGGAAATTCACTATCGATCGTATTTGGCGCCTAAATTAAAAGATTGTGTAAGGATACACGCTAGTACCAAAAATTATGGATTTTGAAGTTTCTGAAGGAGATTTAAGTACGGCCTCATCTTTAAGCTTCGCTTTGGCATTTATCGGCGCCCCATTCAGTTGACATAAAACCAGTGACCAAAGCAGACGGACTAAAACAGAAACAGAATAAAAATAATGATAAAACTCGGCTTTTGTTGCCTTATCATTGGCATGTTGACTGTGTTTCCGCTACGCGTTGCATCTGTGGGTCGTTACAATATCAGTTTTGCGCAGTTGGACCAGTGCCAAACCTATTTTATCACTGCCACGTCATATGCCTACAATGATTTCTTCAAGGTCAACAAGCTCAATAACAACAATGTCACGGACAATACTCGGCTCCATTTGAAGTTTTATGTCATAGCCAATATGGATGCACATATTCTGCTTACCGTAATAGATCGACCACGCCCCAACGATGCGGTCTACGAAGTCGGTGAGGGTTCATAATGGAATGTAAATGATTTTAAAATTTGATGATTATAATCGTTATCTATTGTCCTTGCTAGTCATTGGCGCTGGTGGAAATACATTCTCAGCCATTCGCACCATGATTGGAAGTCGCCGAGTCTCGACTAATCAGGATCACCATTTGTTATCGCATTACGAGCCGACACCAATAGAAATTGTTCAAACAAAGGGTAATGATTGCCTACTTAATTGCATCGGTGCTAATCTCGCATAGTTACAGATGGCGATTTATCAGTATATATTCCGGGTTTCAAAGAAGAGCCATTGCTGAGGTACCATGATGATGCCGCCTTGCAAATCAACTATATAAGTTTCAGTAGCTTTGGGACAAATAGTGCACGGTGGTTTTACGACTGCCCGTTCGATAGCTCAGGTGATTTTGGAAAGCTTTTTACTGTGTTTCCTATGGATTCAGATGGATTTTCTTCTTCTTTTTGTAGGAACCAACAGCATAGATCAGGAGGAGCGTGCGAAATCAAAGGCACAAGAGTTATTGGATCTATTGATAATCAACGGTCAGAATAGCACTTTGCCTGCCAATCTTAGTGCCATACAATTTCATTTCCAAATGCGTTCCCTGGCCTTTGATCAGCCGAGTGCTCTATTAACAACTCGTATGCAACTTTTAATGGTATAAACTAGACTCCTCAAACCATTGAAGGGCTCTCTAAAACCTCAAAATCTTGCAGCATTGGCGCGATGAACGTTTGATCTGGAAGCCAGAAGAGTTTGGCAATCTAACATCGTTTGAGCATCCCGATCTCCAGATCTGGGCCCCACAATTGGCAGTTTTAAAGTGAGCTAAACTATTGCGAATTTGTTTATTGAGTTAAATTCATTGCTTTTTAGTGGAGCCTTGGATTCTCTGGGCGGTGTCCTTAAAGGATATGAATTGAGAATCTATGCCAACGGAAATATCACTCTGCTGGCCAATAATCTGGAGATAACCTCTTGGTGCGTGGATACTGCTCGTAATTGGCCAAATGAACGTGTCATTTGTGATATAGAACTTGGTGTCATTGAGGTGGAAGATCGTTCGACTATATCATTAATCTACGATCAACAGCAGCGACCATTGTCACCCAATGAACATGTGAATACTCCATCAGCCTGGACTTTTGTGGAAATCGCCGTAGTTCATGTGGCAAATGATTCATCTAGGCGTTATACCCCCAAATATATGCTGCAATCGATGAATGGTGATGTGGCCATACAATTCACCATGCAACGGAATAGTAATTTCTACAAATTGGTTTTTGCCGTCCCTTTGATTGGTAAGCCAAAGCTATGGGCAATGTTATGACAAATTTTCATGGTCCATTTATATCTTTTGCAGGTTGTCAAATCTTTATAGTTCTAGCGTTTCTTATACCTTCCAATCGACGAGGTGCCTTGTTACTTATAGTTTTTCTAATCACCGCCTGGGGTCTAATGTTACTCACCCGTCATGCCTCGACCCACTATGTTCCTCCATTGAGTAAGAGCCTCTTCGAGAGTTTTCTTTATTATCCTTTCACTTGATCATCTTGTATTTGTAGTGACGGCCTATCAGGATATTATGCTTATTACCGTTTATTGTTATCTATTGCACATTGCCATTATATGGCTGGTCTTTTATCCCCCACGAGCCAAGGCTCCATCATGGTTGCTAAGTATCCTGAATTCGACTCCTTGGCGCTTCATTCTGGGTCTTCGTTTCATGGATGTAAGTCTTGAATGAAATTCATTGAAAGTTCATATGAAGATTCCGTTGGTGTTTTTCAGTCTACGGATTACTGTGATGTCCTGGAGAAACCATGGCGTCATTTGGCCAAATTACTCAACGATTTCAGTTTCATCGTTGTTAGCATTCTTCTGATTGCCATTAATGTAATAGGAAAAATTTGAAAAATGAAAGTTTTTCCTTTTATTTGCAATAGAAATTAGAATTGATGTGAACTTAAATAAATATCAAGTGCGGGAGAGTGAAAGAAAAGCGTTGCATTTAATATATATTCGACTACTTTTGGGACAGTGAATACTATTGGGAAAACGTGCACACTGCTGTTGCTGCTAATCCTCGATCCTCATCTCACCTCGTTTAGTGATAACCATAGCCATGGTCATAGCCTCCCAATGTTATGGCTGGAGCAGCATACGACTTGACCAAAGCGGGTGCAGCGTAGCTAATGGCTGGAGCGGCATAGGACTTGACCAAGGCGGGTGCAGCGTAGCTAATGGCGGGAGCGGCATACGACTTGACCAGAGCAGGAGCAGCATATGACTTAATCACGGGTGTGGCATGGGAAACAACCTGTGAACGATCAATGATCAATGATTTCGTCTTGAACTAACTTTGGATGTCTTACCGAACTGAAGTGCGAGTAGCTAGTGGCCGCCGGAGCTGCTGCATAGGACTTGACAAGTGTTGGGGCGGCATAGCTAATGGCAGGAGCAGCATACGATTTGATAATTGGAGCCGGGGCAGCATAGCTAATGGCAGGAGCAGCATACGACTTGATGATTGGTGCCGGGGCAGCGTAAGTAATGGCCGGAGCTGCATATGATTTAATTACAGGAGCAGCGGCGGCATAGGTAATGGCAGGAGCGGCATGTCCATAGCTAATCGCTGGTGCCGAATGTCCGTAGTCCAGAAGTCCAGGAGCAGCACTCGCCACTGCCAAGAGTGTGGTAAGGATCTGACGAATGATCGATGAATAGATAATGAAGGATAATGTCGTCTATGTGTGTAGCTCCAGCTCCACTTACCAGTAATTTCATCGTGGTTTGGTTTATTATTCGCTTTGGTTCGAATGAGAACTGCAACTGCAAATGGATTGCGTGCATTGCGTTACTTTTATAGTCCAACCACCAAGAGTGCTTGGACAGCCAACAGCCAACATCTAACTGCGGACAACGGACAGACAGATGACTCGTCTAGATAGCCAGCCAGACAACGAATCTCGATCTCAGCATCAAGTAAACATTCGGACACTAAGCGGGCCAACAACACTAATTTGTGAAGTATCTGCTGGCTGCACAGTGCCTCCAAACTGGGTCTAAAAAGTGTGTCTTATTGAAGACAATAGACTGAAAACATACTGGGTTGAATTTGGGAAAGGAGTGAAATCCTTTGAAAGAATAAGTTCACTTATAAAGTTTTAGAAAGCTTAAAACTGTTGGTAGTTAAGTGAAGGTAATGAAGTATTTTCATTTAGATTAATTACTTTTTCTTTAATTCAGAACCTTCCTTGTTGACTCCAAAAATCTTTTAAAGAACTGAGAAGTCTTTCAGTTTAAAATCATTTCATGCCTTTACAGGTCTTTTCTTCTTAATCCTTTACTTCAAGGATACATTCAAATATAGGTGTTAAATTTAGAAATGTGGATTAAACTGAGTACATCGAGTATTTCATGAAAAATACATACACGTATCCTTCACCCTTTCCAATGACTGATGCAGCACTGTGCCAAGTTAAAATTCAATTCTTGTTGTTGTTCGTGGCTAAATGATGACGCAACATGGACTACAACGACGTCGTCGACGACGACGACGACTTCAACTTGGCTTGGCTTGGCAAGGCAGACCACTTGCCGTCAAAGGCTGAGCTGCTTGTGTCAGGAAAGGCAGGTCAAAGATGGATTTGATTTCCACTTGGGACTTGGAATTAGAAAGCCTCGGCTAATTAAAAATTCTATAAAAATTAACGTCATTTGACTGTCCTGCCACAATGTGTCCACCTCAACTAACCTTGTGGCTAACAACTTAATTGGCCCAGTGGAGAATGAAGCTGAAAAATGTAGTTTAATTGTTCTCGCTAAATCGTTGGTGTCGCTCGAAAATGTCACCCAAAAAACAAAAAATCGAAAACTAAATTGCATAAGAATTGTTGTTATTTTTTAAGAGGTTTGGCCAGTGCGTTTATTGGCAAATAATCGAACGCCAAGTAAAGTAAAAATGCTGAGCTTCATTTTTATCAAATTCATTTGAAATGCCGCTGCGTGCCACATTTGACCATATTAATAGAAAAATTGTTGTTTCTGTTGTTCATATATATGTGTTTTCCTTCATCACTTTTATTGTTAAATAAATGCACTTATGGCCAACATACATATGTAAGCATTACATACATGTCTAGGAATAGAAGTATGAGACGACGTCAGTAGGCCGAATGAATGCGTTTCGCCGGATCGCCGGTTCGTGGGATTTTTTCGTTGTTTCAATTTAACCCTTGTGTTAGATGGATTAACTAAGTGGAAGTGAAATTTTATAATATTCTTTTTAGATATTTCTTACCAAATTTCAAGACAATTTCAATTAAAGAACTTGAAATGCCATAAAAGTATCTTGAGGAAATGAGTTTCTAAGTTCTTAAAATTTTTTGTTCTGGTAAAACAGTTTTTACTAAAAGTCAATTACTTAAACTTTGCAATACCCTTAAACAGTCTTCCTAAGCTATCAAAACTTATGTAAGTTAACTTTACTTTGACTTATTGTTAGAATAGTTTTTCTTAAGTAAATTGAATATGTTTTTTTAAGATTCTTTGTTGTAAGATTTAAAGTTGAAAGCCGCCTTTGTGGGATTTTTCTTCATTCTTATTTATTTCTTGAATAAGCTCCCATTATCTCTATATATATATTCACAATTAATCAATTGATTTAATGTAAAACGCGAAGAAAACTCAAAAGAAAAGTAATTTGAGAGACTATCAGGGATGTGTCTAATACATAGCTGGAATAATGGTTAAAATCAAAAAAAAAAAGGAAAAACATTTGCTTTTCACAGCGTTTAACTGATGCTGACTATCTGTCTGCTCAAACTCTCGAGCTGGAAAATCTGCTGAGAAGTGGCCACGAACAACAACAACAACGCCAAGACAGACACGACACCTGCGAATAGACGGGGTAGAGGCATATAGACGGGGCTCATGCATAAATCATGCCAAAATGCTGGTTGATTTATGTGAAATCTATTAGCAAACATTAACTCAACTGGCCATATATACCCAGATATATATATATATATATAGTAACAATTGTCTGTTGGTCTGTAATGTAGTACAATTGGATACGCCTGATCGTACTCGTAAATAAAACATTTCCATTTGCAATTTTCTTAGCTGCGAAAAATTACATTTCAAATTTTCAGTCACAACGTAAGTACGATCAATTTACTTGGACTAAAGTGGTCCAAAGTGCTGACTAAGAAGGGTTGAATGCAACACTCTAAATCATCATAATGTTCAATTACTCCTTTTTGTTTTTGCTTTGGTTTCTTTTGAGTTTGGCCAAGTCATAGCCAAAACGCCATTCGCCTTGCCACATTTGGTATTCATTCCGAAATTGGATGGCAATGCGACTACGCCTAATTAACCACCATTGGCAACAAAGTTGAGTGAGAGAGACAGAGACAGAGACAGAGAGAGAAAGAGATTCGATTACTCAATGATCGAATGCAAAGAATTTTGTTTTTTTGGCTTCATGCTGCAAATATCTGGCATAGTAAGCATGTGCCACACGATGCGTATGCGTTATTTTTTGTGTCTCAGAGTCGCACATTCAATTAATTAACGCCGCTCGTTTTCGCTTGTTTGCTGAATTTGACTTGCAAATGGCAAGTCAATGGCAAAAATGAAAAGAAAAAACGCAACATTTTTACGATGTGTAGCCTGAATTCATGAATGAATGTGACAGAGGGAATGAAATCGTTTCGAATCCGAAACCAACTGAAGTCGCCTGCAATTTGGCAATTGCATTTGGTCCAATGACAGTTTTGTCGTTGGTCGATGTGGTGTAAAAACGTTTTAAAAGTTGTGTAATATTCATTATTTTGTTGCCAAATCGAAATGTAAGTAAATAACCGTGTTTCAAATAAGAAATTATTGTTTTTGTTTTTCTTTTCAAAATTCGCCTAAGCCTGTCAGGAGTTTAAACCGGTTTAGGCCTTGGCTTCATTTAAATTTCTTAACGGAAACTCAACGAAACCGAAGTTGAGCTTTTAAGCCTGGCTAAGCTTTTTAGCAAAGTTGAGTTAAGCTTTAAGTGTGGCTTGAAACGGTTAATAAAGCTCAATTGGTTGATCGTAAAGTTTACGATATTGAAGCATTCTTTAATCCCAATCAATAATGAATAATTGATTGATTTAAATATAGATCAAAGTCAGTCGAGCTAATGACGTATGAAACGGAATGCACACAGATGAGTTCTCCTCACTCAGAGCCATTTTTTGTTTGCGGGGGTTGGCCCTGTCTTTCCCTCGTTTGACCTTAAAATCCAATTTTAAATGAGCCAACCCCCATGAGCACATTCTCACTCTGTTCGGCTGCTGTATTAAGTGGTCTTAAAATAAGATTTCATTGAATGCTCTTTAAATGCTATTTGACAGGAGCCGCCCTGTTATTGCTGGCTAATTACAAGACAAGCACATGGAACACCTAGAGTTCCTCCCGCCCTGCCTCAGATTCAGTCTACCTACCCACCTAACTGCCTTACCTTTCAAATGAGTGTGCGTTGAAGTGCAGGTTAAGTACAGTTTGAAATTCAAGTTGCCTAATAACTTAAAACCCCAAGCAGCTTTAATGGCCATAATTCGTCTTTTTGGCCTATGACGATGGCTCGATGGGTCTCTCTCTCTCTATGGCAGCCCACAACAACAGAAGATCGAAGAACTTCAAAAGGAGTGTCCATTGCATTGCTTCTTGTTGGTGTAATGCATTGCAGTGTTGTTGTTGTTGTTGTTAGTGTGTTGCTTGCAACAAACACTATTGACATTATTGATGGAAATTCTTTTGTGTATTGACGAAAACGAGGAAAGTAACGCGTGTGTGTGTGTGTGGGGTTTGAGTGTTACAGTGTGCGTAAGTGTGTGCATATACTTAACATATCAAAATTGTAATACCCTTTCTTTGTTGTCTATAAGTTGTTTTATGATTGACACTGATAATCAACTGACTAGTGATAGAAAATATATTTCCATTATGTCAAAATAGTTTATGAAAAAGTCGTTAAACAGTTCTGATTAACTTCAAATTTCTAAGGAATTACTCAAAAAGAGTTATATATTGATTGACATTGATTACCATTTATTGTTAACTACTGAATTATTAATTCAAATCTCAGACAGTAATTTAGAAATGTTCAACCTGTTATCAGATCGTTTTCAAACTGTTTTTGAAAGTTATTTTGGTTCAGTTTTCTAACTTGACTTACTTAATTCTTCTAATAATATAAAATTCTATAAATAATATTTCTTATTATTTTATTATATTTTTCTGCCTCGAGCAAGAAATAAAATTGTTACAATATTTAGCGGAAAGTTATATTTTTGAAGTAATACTCATAAACTTGCTAACATATATACTAAAAGCTAATATAAAAAAAACCTCGGAGATTTGGCTTCAATTCCAAAAACGACACAAGTACTCGAAGTCGATAGAGAGACCAGGCCTGAAATACAGACGTAAGGACTCCATCTAAGGAATATCCTGCCTCAACAGGCTAAAATGCCATACATCATTGGTACAAAATACTCTAATTTTAAATTAACTCTTTTAAAATCCAGCACGATTTCTAAAATATCAAAGATGTTTAGGTGTTGCATCGTAAATTTTTAGTTGAGTAGTAATCTGCTATCTGATATGATGTTTTATGGCGTGAAATCTCAATTAAGATAGTCGAAATTGGAGTAGGTATGTATGTAGTGCATGTAGCTTAGCAAGTGTATACAGAATCGTGATAAGAAGGGACAGAAGCAAAGAACTTTGCTTAATTTTTCGGGGGCTTTTAATTAAAACTTAAGCATACGACGACGATGCGTTTTATGTATATTAGAATTAGAGACCCTTCAACCAACATAGAGTATATAAATAGGAAAGAAGCAAGAGAAGAAGAGGCAACACGAGCCGCGGGCACTGTTTACTCTTTCTTGGCAGCAACTCGAAAGGCCTACTATACAGAATAACGTGGTCGCTTATGTGGACAGGTGCGAGGGCCCACTGTCTGCTGAGTGTTTGCCTCCGTTTGGTCGGCCTGTCCGTCTGTCTGTCTGTCGGGCGGTGTCTCTCTTCTACTCTGTTTCAAATGCAAGCCCACAATGCCCCTTCTAACCAGGCATAGAGAGACCCAGGTGAATGCATAGGCCCAGTCGAAACAGTTATGCAAATCATACCCGAGGTCTTACAAGACTTTTCGGTCGGTTTTCTGTTTCGCTGTGTATTTAACGCCTAATACCCAAGTTTATGTCATTTAAATCGTTTGTTTAAGATGCTAATCGACTTCTTCTTCAGCTACCGCCATATCAAATAACCCAATTCCACTTGACGCCATCTCCAACTTCATCCCATCTATCCATCCACCCTTTCTCTAATCAATTGGATAGTTTTTCGGTGGCTTTTTGGAAACTTTAGTAGCTTGAGAGCGGAAATTGGTTAGCCCTCCCGCAACATTTGGCCAAAAAAATTAAGTGCTCATTGAATATGCTAATACATAGGCCATTCAATACCTAACATGCATATCGGTTATGGTCCGATATCTTTTCATTCACTCAGTCAGAGGCGTAAACATCTCCTCTATTGTTTCTGCTCACAACGATTTAAGCCGCTTTATTCTTAGCAAATTGGCAGAACGATCTGCTTTTAATGATGGCCAAATACAATAATTTATAGCTGCTGCTGTTGCCGCTGCTGCGATTAATTTGCCATAAATGTTGAGGTTTAAGTAGTCGACCAATTTTGGTTCAACAGGAAACCAGTTGAACTGAGTGAGCAAACTATGGAGAGTGTTTTTTGAAATGGTTACTAGTTAAGACATTTGTATACATAGACCCATAAATGGTAAGACTTTATATCAATGAATGCCAATTACATAAATATGACAATAAAACACAAAATGCTACTAAAAGTGGTTAGTAAAACTTTCTAGTTATTGTTATTTAATATGGTTTGACTCTCAAAATTATCTAAATTTTGGTTATAATAGGCATCTTTATGTTAACACATATTCCAAGGATATAGATATTGGTCACTTTAACAGTGATTGGTCTCCCTTTTTAGGCAATCGACTCCATAACTTAGCTTAGATAGAAGCATCCTAAACAAAACTAGACTTTCATTTAGTTATTATTTTTGGTTTCGAAACAAATGTCAAATGTTTTTTAATTTCAATATTAGGAACATTTGTTTCCTTCTTTAATCACATTATAATCATTTGTTTGCTAGCAACGCACTTTATTACCTTGACATTTGCTTCATCCCACTGCAAGGAATTTGCCATTAATCCCTGAAGAGAGAACCTCGAATAGTTATGCTAAACCTTTGTCCTTTCAATGCGTTTAACTTTGACATTTGTGCTTACATTCTACTTGGCTCCAATTAAGACAACGACTGCAATTTACCCTACATTAACTAGTCGTAGTAATGAGAGTAACGAGTGGGTCGTGATATAGCTGAAAGAGAGAAAGAAATATATAAAATCACATATAAAAAACATTTCAATTAAATTAATAATATTGGCAATAAATTATTAATAAGTGAATGAGTAATATTTGAAATGGAGAATTTTATTTGCCCTTATCTATATTGAATACTAGAAGATATCTGATTTTCAAACCGTTCATGTAGTTCTAATGCAATTAGTTAAAGGGTCTCCAAATTAGGAACAGTCGAATGATACTATGCCAGATAAAATCTAAATGTACCTGATAAATAAAATTTGATTTTATATTTGACTGCACCTTCAGCTGATTGTAAGATTGTATTATTTATGGGTGCATACCTTTACTTTATATGGCTTAGATGCCCCCGCATTGGAATCAATGTCAAACAGTTGCATTGGCCCCATATACCTTTATCGTCTGTGGTTATTCTCTGGTGTAAGCGAAACCAAAACCAAAAACCAACACCCACAATCAGAAAAAGTATCTTTCGCTCTCTTGTGGTTGTATCTTGTTTACTTTACATCGACATCCAACATGTTGGAGACCATATCACAGTGGAGCAGGAAAATAGCTCCAACAGCTCCTACAGTTCCAACTGTTGCTTATTCATTCGAGAAACGAACGTCGAGCGAGTCGGACGTGTTTTTGAGCGCTCCAATCCCTCCAATCCGAGGCGAAACTGTCGAACCTCTCAGTGTGAATTTTTTATTACTTTGGCTATTTAAACACGCTTTTCTGTTTTGGCCCGTTGACTGTGGAGTGAAGCGAACGGAGTTGGTACGGTACACAGAGCATACGAGTTTTTCAAGTGTGTGTGTGTGTGCGAGTGTTGTGTGTGTGTGTGTGTAGTTGTGCATTTCAACAAGTGTTTCAGAGTGCGAAACAAATAAAAGCTAAAGCAAAGCAAAGCAACAAGCAAATGACAAACAACAAGAGCCAAAGCAAAAAATACAACAACAAAAAAAATCCAAGTTCGCTTAGCTTATCAGAGGGGCAAAAAAAAATATATATATACATATATGTACACAAAGAAATTATAAAAATATTTATAATAATAATGCAAGCAAAAGTTTACTTGAAATTAGAAAACCGCTTAGCTTGGCATTTCGATTGAGTAAAAAATAAAAGTGAGAATTTAATGCTGATTTGTGAGAAACATTTCATATTTATCAGACCAAAAAGCGAGACTATATTTAAGCCTGACTTTGAAGGAAAATTACCCAAGATTTCCACAATTCTAAATACTATATAAAGCGAATATTAAGCAAACTTCTCAGAGACTTTGGTTAATCTAGACTAACATCCTTTTCTAGATACTTTAATCAGTCTTTAAATAAATAAACTGCAGTGATTTTTCTGAAATTTTTGAACTAGACATTGGCACAATTGTCTACATTGAGCTGCTCTATAGCGATCATCACTCGAGACTCTGAAAATATTGAGTATTGCTCAAGTTGACGGTCCAGGGATTCCATCACACTCTGCCAGTTGCCAAAGAACCGATCCAATAACTATTACATTTCATCAATTGTTAGTGCATTCTGTGTCAATTGATTTGAATTTTTGAAGCGAGACACTTTTGAAATTCAAAACGATTCGAAGCCAATAACGAGTCTACGATGGAATCCGACCCGAGGCAAAGCTCTTGAGCAAACGCCCTAATGTCAAGGTCTGGTCTACACTCTACACTTTGATTTGATGTTGGCTTAATGGTCTTGACCTCCATTGGTTTTACCAAATTACCTATAACTATAATTGATTTTTTCCTTCTCCCCTTAAAAGTGGATACAAAATTTTCTTTATCACCTAATTCAGCATATTTACCCAATCGAGATGCCTTTGAAATCTATTCACACTAATTGAAGTGATTATCATTAAAGAAAACAACCAAAAAGAGAAGAAGTTATATCTACGTGAAGCCCATAAAACTAACTTCAAATAATAAAACAAAAAATAGTGTTAAAAAAAAAATAAACTACAGTATAGGAGAAAAAATTAACAAAAAAATAAAAACAAAAAAGTTTAGCAACCCGCAAGAAAAAAAAACAAGCAAACGACTTATGAATTTTCACAACAACTTGATGTTTGTAACGGATTTTCACAAAACTTGGCTAAAGTTTATGGCAAATTTAAGTTAATTTTCCGTTTTGCCTTCTTGTTTTTGTTTACTTGTGTTGTTTTTTGGTCTCTTGCTACCGTAAAGCAACTGTGTATACAATTTTTTTCGGAGAACGGACTTGCATTCTAGTGTGCCAATTGAGAGGTGAGTTTAGTGTCGTTTATTTATTTTGTTTTTTTTCTTTTTTTTGGTTATTGCTAAATAATTTTGGATTAAGCAAAAACCTCAAAAATAATTGCATATCCAAGCATATTTTGTGGTAAAGGCAGCAGCAGATGATTGACTTGACCCATCAACAGTTTTAGCAAAGACGGCAAAGAAGCCAATACAAAAGCCACTTATCTTTTCTTTGGAGTAGAGCCACAATAAGAAAATTGTCCTTAGGCTGAGAGATGGCTATTTCAAGGAAAGTTTTGAAATTTATATACAAAATTAGCAGATAATTTAAGCTGTTAATACCTGTGAAATATGATCTGCAATAAAGTCCGTAATTTATTCAAGTTAATCAGACAATTAAAACTATTAATAAGTTTTGCCTTATGGTCAGGTTCTTTAGTGTTAGGTCCTGTACGATGAGGTCAACTAGCATAAGGTCCTGTAGTCTGAGAAATAGATCTTTTACACATCGTAAACAGCTTTAAAAAACTTTAAATAGTTTAGAAAACGCTAAAAACTCACTTGTTCGTTAACATGACTTAATCCTAACATCGCAAATTTTTAAAATATGGGATAATGTTGCAAATTGCCTGAGTTTATAGGACCCTCAGTCTGAGTTACTTCTGAAAGCATTTACTTTGAACTTCGAAAACTCAAACATTATTCAATTCTGATCTGATCATTTTTGACTTCTTCTAAGAACGATCCCCAAAAGTCCTTTTAGTCTTTTTATGCTCCTATCTTGGTTTGGATCTGGTCCTACCCAAGATTTATTCTACATGATATATGGTGGGAAAATGTGGAGACATATTTTTTTAAGTTCTAAGCCAAAAATCATCAAACAAATTCTGTGTTTATTTACATATAAAGCTTGATATCTTTTGTAGATATTTCAGTTCTAAGAACAATTACTTAACAATTATAAACGATTTTTAGGTCTATTCAAAGTTATTGGTTCAGTTGATGGTATGAAAAATCTTTTTATGTTCCGGTCTGGTCGGATCATTAAACTATGCATCAATTGTTCAGGTGTAACCGCAACAATCGATTTCAATACCATAAAGTTTGTTCAACCCGAAAAACGAGAAACAAAACAAACCGCAACCGAAAGCGAAATGTGTAGAGACAGAGTCAAGATACGAGATACACAAGATACAAATAGAAAAACAGACAAACAGGCAGACAGACAGAGAAGGAGAGATAAACTCAGCATGAACTTCAATATCTTGCCACAAAGATCTAATGTCATTAAATTCGCACAAGGTTAGACAAGCCCAAAAAACTAACTCCAACTGGTTGGGGGGGAACAAAACTTTTCATTTCATCGTCGCGGCTGCTGCTGCTGCCACTTCTCATGATGCTTGTTGGAGGTCTTATTGCACCTGTTCAAATAGTAATCCAGCCCAGAGATCAAGTCAACATTCGATTTCACTGTCAGCTCATCGTTTCGTCAATAAAGTGTCTGAAGTGTTGGATTTTACGACATTTTAGATATTTTCTTGTATTTGTATTCCGTTTTGTTATTTTGCCTGCCTGCCTGACAATGCTTTGTGGCAAGAAAACCGCCATATTCTTTCTACTCATCAGCATTTGGGGTACCATACAATTGTCATTGATGGGCATTTTCTATGCCACGAAGTCGGTGTCATTGATTGAAGATATACCAGTTAACGAAGTCTATTCCACTTTGGAGGATTTTCAGAAGGAAGCCGATGAGGCCTTTCAGGCAGTGGCCGCACGTTGTTTTGCTACGGCCGTAATATACCTATGCGTGGCCATTATATGCTTCATATGCTTGCGCCGGAATAGGGCCAATGAGAGGAGGCAACTGATGCAGCAGCAACAACAGAAGGCTCAGAAAGAGAAGGAGAAGATGGTGAAGCATCAAACACCATTTGTTGAACCCCAACCAATTCCAATAAAAACCAAGTCAAGAAGAAATCACTAATACCCGCAAATGCGTTTTGGCCATCATTATGGCCATTATCGTATAGTGCTCTCGAAGGAGTGAGGCCTAAACTAGGGTTTGGGCTAGCCAAGAGTTGATCAGTTTTCTATTTGCATAAAGAATTCTATGACTTTTGCCAAAAATGTGACTTTTTTTGCTTTTGACCGAATGTTTTTGAAGAACCATCTACCGGAGGAGGAGTGGGATGGGAGTTGGAGAGTTAAAAAATGAAGGTAGAACAAGTTTGTTGACCGCATTCTATAAGCTTTAACTTCTTTATCTCTTCTCTTTCTATTCGTTTCAGTTTCTTTATTATGCATTCGTCTCAACTAACCAATTTTGACAAGTTTCTTGTTGTTTCTGCTGCTGCTGCTGCTGCTGGTAGCTTGTTGCTGGTAGTGCACGTGACACCTTCTTTTTCTTGGTCTTGGTTTTGTTTTTTTATTTTTTTATTTTTTGGGTCTCATAAATTTCCGTGAAATATTTTTTTGATGCGCTTCAACATGCTAATGTGGTGTGGGTTGGGTCTTGGTCTGGGTTTGAGTCTTCGTCTGCATCAGAGTCTGGGCGTCTGACTGCTCTTCTCTGTAGGCGCTTATCTTGTAGATTTGTTGTACATGAAAACCGTTGTGTAAATTATTGTACACGATTTTCTACAGTTGTTTACATCAGTTATATATATATATATCACATATGTTTGTGTACTTCTCTTATCAGACAAAAGTGCACGAACAGTGTGGGTCATTTGAATAGTAAATTTGTGTAAGAACCTTCATGTTTATGACTAAAAGAACTTTTGGAAACCCAAAGTTGACTACTTTAACTAGAAGTAAATTTTGATTATCAGTTAATGTCTTACACATATATAGGTCAAGTGTGGTTTGGATCATAGATTTAAGTGGTCCAAAAAGAGAAGCGCTTTAGGGATATATTGAAGAAGTGAGAGATAAATATCCATGTCTTCTAACTCTTAGGTTTAATGTTCTTAGAAGAACTATTCGAAATAAATATATATCAACATTCTCCTAAGGGGTCCTGAAGCTGATATAGATGAATTCACAATTTTGGTTGACTGTGTGAATAATAGATCTATATTTGTATTGTTAATCAACGTATAGCTATTTGTGTTAATATAACAAGTGTTGCATATTATATATAATAAAAAACTGAATCATCGCAATTCTCAGAGTTGTGGCCATGAAATCTTTAATCGAAGCTTCTTTTTACATTTAGATTGGAACCCTTCGTATTAAATTGTTCTATGAATAGCTGCACTGATTCCATAAATAGCTTCAAATAAAGATTATAATTTACAACTTTAATCTTACTATTTTCTCCATGTCAGAATAAAATATCAATATTTCAATTAAATTGTCTAATACTTTTAAATTTAATGTATTTAGCATATCTTTCTAAAACAGTCCAAAAATTGGCCAAGTTTTGTTGAAATGTTATTGGAAAGGGTATTAAAAGAACCCTCAAAAGAAGAAGACGTTATAACTTATTTCTGGAAAAGGAAATTTTCTTTATTTCAACCTTAGTGTTGGGTCTCTTGGAAACGTTTTTCCAATATTGAAAGGTTTTAATTTTTAGAAAACATCTTGAACGTTTTACAACACTTCCTCACAATTTGTGGAGCAAATATTATAATCAAGTAACAATTGATAATTCCTTCAAGTTTGACATGCGGGCATAAATATATATTTAATCAGTCTAACTAACACATTTCGAGAAATTCATATTTGCAAAAAATAAAATAAATATAATTTCGGCGCAAAACGAATAATGTCCAGAATTTTGTTGGCCGCAACGGCCCGGCTTGTGCGTAATAGTGAGTATTATATTCTGTCTTGGATCAGAGGAATGTGACAAATTTGATTTTCAGTACGCAACGGTGAGATGTTTCACAATATGACACAAAGAATATCGACGGGCAAACTTAAGTCACCATTTGCCGGCAATCGCAGTCAAGCCAAAGGCCCCCAAGCGTCAACATCTCCCAAGTGTCCAGGAGCTCAGGCCGAGGTACCCAAATTGAAACCCGGATACTTCCCCAGCGGTGGTATGCACGCCGTTTTCAGTGATCTACCCCATCCAGAGGGGGATTTCTTTAAGGCCTGGAATGCCAAGAATAGCAAATATAATATGGTTCTCTTGAGCGGTGTCCTGGCTTTGTGTGGAGCCATCGCTCTGAGTGTAAGCACTGGCCTATTGAATCTCTATTGGACCATTCCCGAATATCCTTATAACCCGGATGAGATGGAGGAATTTGCCGCCGAGGAAGAGCGCAGGCAACAGGAGAAAGAAGAACGCGAGCAGCGTCATCAAGATCGTGTTGAGGCCAAAGAGCTGAGTGAACGACGTCGTGCAGCTAGGGATAACATGTCCCGCGAAAAAGAATTGATGGAAAAGGACATGGATGAAGGCATCAGCGATGCTGAAATGGAGGAGCTGCAACGACTTGGCCAAGAACGTGAAGAATTCAATAAGTGGGAGGCCGAGGAAATGAAACGCATTGAGGAGAAGGAAAAGGAACGTGAAAAGATACGCAAAGAGAAGGACAAGATCCGTGCCGAGAAGGAGAAAGAGCGCGAGAAGAAGGAACAGGAGCGTGACAAGCAACTGGAAAAGGAGGAGCAAGAGCGTGAAAAGCAACGTGAAAAGGCCCGCAAGGAGCGTGAAAAGCAACGCAAAGAGGAAGAAAGGGAAGCCGAAAAGGCTAAAAAGGCCCAAAGGGCCTAATCTTATGCCCCACTCTGATACTAGTTACCACTCTCTTAACTACTTTGTCCTCTTAGTATTAGTTTTACACACTGACTTCTATACACAAAAACCCAACTTGAGTGATGTTTGAAAAGCCAAGCCAGCCAAACCAATACCAAAAATGAAAAGAATCAGAGATAATGTTATTCGCTTGTAACAATAAACGCCCACACATTGTGCTATGCAACAACAATGTTGCATCTGAGGGAAGAATGCAGATATTGTTGACCCAAATGAGCTGCAAGTGTGTGCTGGACCCCCATTGTCTCTCTTTCTCTCTATGCTGATTGCCTTTTTCTGCTCTGCTTGTGGTCATGGCTATAGCTAGTCATAGAAATTAGTTCCCCTCCCTCTGTATCTCTCTCTCTCTCTCTCTCTCTCTCTGTGTTGAAAGGAAATGGCTCATTGCATATAATCAACGCGATTGCTGGCAAAAAACCAAATTGTATATCATAGATATACGCACAGTCAATTTCAATTTTCGAATTGGTGGTGGCTTCAATAGCAAACCACTGTCCCCCCCATATCAACATGGACAATGGCCACTTGTTGTCTGCGGGGCTAATAATCAAATGCATTCTCACACACATAGACACACAAAAACACACGATTTATTAAATGAGAATTTGCTACTGCACCACACCAAATGGCCACATGGCCACATGGCACTTCATGGCACGGGCACGCGAGACCTAGGCATAGTTGGCGATAGATAGATAAATAGCTAGTTGGCCCCCAAACACACACTCCGGCTCCCTTTGCTTCTCCGAACGAGTGCATTGGGTATCTGTTTCTGCTCTTTTGCACTGAATGTGCTCACATAATGAATCACAATCGTCATCAGTTAAGCTTGGCTTATCATTAATCAAATTAGCTCCAGCAGCCAAGAGATCCACACACACACACACACACACTGAGACACTGAAAGAGGCAACTTGCAACTTGCAACAAGCAAAACACTTGCTTGTTGTCTTACAGGCACATCTGCAACGGTTTACAGTGGTTTACATTCAACGTGGGGCAAATGCAGTTAATTGTTTTATTAATTAAATTAATTAGAACAGATCTGATTACGTCTTTCCACATAATGCAAGACAATTGATCAACAATTTATCTATATAGAATTTAAGATCAGTTCAAGTTTCATAAAAGGTCTTTGAAAATTTATGTAAGAACAATTCCATCTTTAGTCATACACATTTTTTGATTACTTATTTGCGATTCTCTTCAGTTTTGTGAAAATTCATATGAACTTTGAGTAATTGGGAAGTTTTCATATCATTTCTAAATACTTTACTATGTGAAATCGAATTCATTTGCAGAATCAAACCTACCTACAAACCAGTTAGGCTTTGGTCTGTTTTGGTCCACTCTCATGAGAGGTCCTTTCGATTCTCTTTTTGGGCAAAAAGACACACTGTGCCTTCAGTTTGCCCACATCAGCATTTTGCTGTTGTGCAATTTATCATTGCCAGTCTATTCGGTATTCTATATAAGTATGATGCTTGGCTGCTTCTAAGTGACTAGCTAGTACCGATCCGATCCGAGGGACTGGCAACTGCCACGATTACTGTCACACTGTCACCCGATGTTGCCTTATCTGCCTTTTATAATGCATTTATACCGCAATTTGTTTGAATTAGCAGACTTACAGAATTTTCTGATTTTCGTTTTGTGTTTTTTTGGGGCGTGTTCAAAAACCAAATTCAACTAGATTATGATGAGGAAAGTAGTCAACTCTCACTTAAAAGCCAATTAACGGGAGCGGCAAAGAAGGTACGCTAATTAAACAAATTGGCCAGGTAAACAAATTGACCAATTTGTGGTCAAAATCGAAGAACTCTTTCACAATTCATCTCTGTCTCTTCCCTCTCTGTCTCTCTGTCTGCCTGTCTGTGAGCGTGCCAAGCTACTATTGCCACCGTTTTTCATATTGTTGTATTGAGGTCTTACCGCTTTTAGAAAGCGCCGATATAACAATTCTATTGGCCAAGTGAGTGGGTCATTCAATAGCCACCACCATGTTCTACTCTCCTCTATATGTGCAATCAATTTGCTAGACTTCTTATTCTAGGCCTCATCAGCTGAGGCAGAACTTCTTGCCGTGCAACTCACGTAGCTTTTTCTTTTCTTTAGACTGTTGCAGCTGACTCATGCCTGTAATCATTGTAATGAGCCATTTCTCTAGTTACTTTCTTCACCGTTTGAGCCTGCCTACATATACATATCTATATATGTGTGGACAAGGCATTTTTAATTAATATTTGTTTTGTTTTTTCATATGAAGTAAGACTGTCTGTCTGCCTGTGTGTCTGTCAGCTGGTCTTCAGAAAAACTCCCTTCTTTCTTTTCTTTTGCTTTCCAACCGTCATCGGGCTTCGGGAGGGTCTTGTCCAGCCTTTAAGCCAACGAGCACGCCTCCAATTTGTGGCCTCTGTGTCTCAAATTTGTTATATGTAAGAGAGCTACATGATGGCGGTCAACTTCGGTGATTTTAGTCCGAAAAGTGAAATATTAACAACAGTGAAGCAAAAGCCACTCACACAAACTACGAAAGAAAGTCACTTCAAGTAGTTAAATGTCATACTTTAAGTGCATTATGTAATTTACAGATGCTTTAGCAAGGATTAGGCGTTTAAACCAGGATTAATTAGAACCAAGGTAATTACATTCTGATTTTAAGTAGGCAAATAATAGCAAAACGTATCTCTTGTTGCTTGAAAGTCTTTATCCAACAACTAAACAACTTGACTAAGGTAGCAATTAAATCATGGTTCAACTAGGCAACTAATTAGAATGTTTTTTTCCGATATTCAATGAGCCTTTTTAATGGAGTGAATGTATAGATTATTTGCGACTATTTTAAAATTTATTTGCTTGTTAATCCGAAAATGTGATCTAGCAATTGAC
This sequence comes from Drosophila equinoxialis, assembly GCA_018150345.1. NCBI lineage: Eukaryota > Metazoa > Arthropoda > Insecta > Diptera > Drosophilidae > Drosophila > Drosophila equinoxialis. Next base: position 15,535,486 of record JAECWI010000001.1, read on the forward strand.
CATGTAATCTGTTTGACTCAGCTATAAATCGAATTCAGAAATATCTAATTTCAAATTCTATGAAAGTTCTTGAGTCGAAAACTGTCCTAGAGTGATTTGTGCAACTTTCAGAATAGAATAAAAAAGAAAATAATCTCAAATCTTTTGCAGATTTTGAATCTGTGAGCAACAAGTTATTGCCATTTTTGACCCACTGTGCGGGTGGGTATGGCTCCATATAACTACCGTTCGTTCATTGACTTTGTTATAAATTAAATTATTTTGTGTTGCAAAATAATTTATACATATATCGTTACACCGTTTATGCGGAGGGCGTAAGCGGTTAATTCGTTTCCCCGTGTCTTATGATAAAGTACCGCTAAGGCCACCTTCGCCTCTTTTGGACCAATCTGGCTGGGTTATTCTTTTGCTTTTCGGCAATAAAGTAATTAAAGTCGTGACACTGTTCGCATATTTCATATCTTTCTTTCCCTCTCTCCCTTTCTCTCTGTCTCGCTTCTACCTTCTTGGAATCTGTTTTTGGCTTATGGCCAAGAGGATTGACCGATTTGGACTGGAAAACAATTTGCATTTAATTGGGCTTGCGTCTCAACTCATAAGATGATGATGATTAGTAATATGGTTAATCACATATTAATTTTCACTCAATTTCATTTTTAAACGAAAAAAAAATTCCTCGGTAGCGAAAGTTACAACTGTTTTCGAGTTTTTCTTTAACTGTTAATCGTTTTACTTTTGCGCACGTTTTTTAATTGCCGCCTTGGCATGGCTTTACCTTCATTATGTGAGGATGATCATCACATCATTGTCCAGCTTGGCCAACTGGCCAACAATTTACCATTTAGCAACTTTGGCCATAATGAGATGTTGATGTGATGGCCAAGTTAAAAGCGTGTGAACTTCATTACAAGAATAACAAAATGAATGGCAAAGCCCATTAAACGGAGACACTTTTCCATAGATTTTACTTTTATTTACAAACGGCCAAAGAGCAGGAAGCAGGTGGAGGAGGAACTGTCAAGAGGTCGGCCATTTTGGCCAAAAAAAAAACAGAAGACAGAGGCAAACTAAAAAACGCCAATACTCACGATAAATACGTTATTTAATCGACAATCGACCAACAACGAGAAATATTTCAATTGCAATTGTCAGCAAAAGAAACAACATTTTTCTGCTCTCATTTCGTTCGGCAGTTGACAACCAAAAAATTGGGTCAATGCGATGACAAAGAAATGTTTTAATGATGCTAAGTGGGACTAATTGATCAAAAATATTTTGACCACTTTTTGTGAACGTTACAGGAAATGGCATGGAATACTTAAAGGCTTAAAATATGCCATTGATACGAAAATTGAACCCTTCAAAGGCACGACAATAAAAAGGCGCACACTCAACTTTTACTTTAACTGACACCAGCTTCAACATTTCCAGCTTCGGCACTTTTAGGGACTTTCAACAAACTACAACACATAATATTTATATTGCGGAAGTTGTTTCAGTAATTGTGCGATTTGCTATTGGGCGGAAGGAGGCGTGATCAAACATTTTTCCAGTTTACTTGCTCTGACCTTCCGGGAACTACAAGCATTTCAACTACTCTTAATCGCTCCAACACTTTAAAGACATTGGCATGTGTTTTCACTTTTTCAGACAGTAGCTTGAAACTATCCTACATAAAAGTTGATAGTTTGTGCCCACTAACAATCTTTTCTTTTCAGGGGGTGGGGAATTCCTGGTAAATAATAGGTGATTTGGGTTAAATAGATAGGGAGGCATTATTATTAGAATGATCACAATGTTAAAGGAATCAAAACTCAATGAAAAATGAAAACCTTATCGTGATCCAGATTCGCTTATAGTTGTAATTCGCAAGTAGTTTTAGGTCACACATTTAGGTTATCAATAATGAGAAATAAAGTCGACAAATAGCTCAAAAAAATCTTGAAATTTTGTATATTTTCATAAAAAATTATTTATATTTTGATTAAAAAACTTATTATAGATAACTTAAACACCTCAAACTTTGTTACTTATTATTCTATTTCTATAGACTTTTACATTAGTTAACTATTCTTAGATTCTAGTAGTGATACTTAAAGATTTTATAACTTTCCAACTATATTTAAGGTCATAAATTGTTCTTTATTGCAAAACAATTATTTATTTAATAACATTGTCTGCAATAATGTTGCCTCGCCTAGGAATATTTTCTAATAATGCATATACCAATATGTTTTATTATCAGACATTTTCCTTCAACCCATTGGAAATGTTTGTAATAGCCTGTAAGTAAGTTCATTCACTTTATACATATTACAATCTCTGACGCCTCGAGCAAGATCTACGAAAATTTCCTAACAAATTAGTTATATGCGGCCAGACAGTCATCATCAGCAAAAGACTAGAAGAACCATTCAGAAATCATCATCTTAAAATTAATGTCAAAATAATAACAAATTAACTGAGGCAGCAGAAAGAAAAAAGATATACACAAGGCAGACAGCAAGAAATGAGTCTTAAAAAGAAAAACGGTAAATATATGTATGATATATACATAAATATGTTTATGCCCAGCAGCAAGTTGGTTAATAAACATTAGGCCCAAAGAGATGACTTTGACGATGTGGAAAAGGCGTCAACTTGTCAAACATGGCTAAGAAAATGTTTATGTATTTGTTTTTAACGGTTAAGTTAATACCGTAAAGGGCAAAAAACCGCATTTATCCCTTTCGTTTGAGAAACTCTACCGATTTCTTGGGCTGAACAAACATTTAAAGCGCGTGTCAAGTGCACGATCAGACGAAGTGATTAGGTGAGAAAAGAGTTTAGGTACTAGTTTTTGGGAAGATTTAAGTTAAACACTTTTCATAATGCCATTGCTTTTACTATGTTTTTGGTAAGTCTTTGTCCCCCTTGGGCTTTTCTTTCTCTCTCGATTATGTTTTTCTTTTCAGTCAACGGAAGTAGATACACAATTCACTTGCTTTGGCGGAGGGGGGCCGACAATCAAAACTCTTTGGAAGCACTTGACTGTCTTTTGCGCCTTTTCGTCGATTCTTTTCTTTATTTTCGTTTTTTGTCTTCTTTGGGGTCTTCACTCTTTGCCACGCCAATATGCTTCTTGAGAACTTTATGCTTGAGTCATCATTCAAACGGTTTTAGCTTTATTATTTGTATGTATTATTGTTTGTGTGACGCTTCCGTTTGCCATCTTCTTCGTAGTAGCTCTTCCAACCATCCCCCGCCCGCCCCCTTCCAAATACAATATCTAAGCACTATTCAGTTTATAGTAAAAACCTGATCAAACAAATAAAGTGTATCCGCCATTCAATTGCAGGCCTACATTTCCGCCTCTAAGCCTCTAAACTTGACCAAAAAAGGCTTTCAATAATTATAAATGCAATAAAAGAAGAAATGCGCAAAGGAAGGGAGAGGCCAAGTTAGTATCAGAGTTATTATTATTATTATGTGGTTAAGCTTCTCTTTCTTTCGCTCTCATGTCTCTCTCTCTCTATCTCTGGTCTAACGTGAAAGGCAAAGACCGGTCAACGCTTGCCACCAACACCAACAACTGGAAAAATGTCAACATAGCCCCGGCGCACTTGCCACACAACTTACCTTACGACTTACGTCTATGACTCCAACTACGACTCCAACTCCAAGACCACAAGTCTGGGGGCCTGGTGAGGATTTCCAGCTGCGTAGACAGCGTGCAGACATTGGCCAGGTAATTTCAATTTTTTGCGCTTTTCTAAAATGGTCTAAACGCTTTTCGCCCAAGTCGCTGTGTTTTATACCCTTTTTGGAAAAAAGATTATTAGATAATTGGTATTTTATGTTTGAGTACACGTAGCCACACTTCCAAAAAGCCATGCAAGTTGGCTATCTTTTGGTCTTTGTTTGATTACTTTAAAGATCAAGAACCATTTCTATCCGTTTCTATCGTGGTGGGCTTTGATTTTAGATTCTATGTAAAACTTTTTAATAAAATATCGATACTTTAGTTTGTTATCGATTAATTGTCATCCCTTAAAACTTGTTGCTTTGTTATCGCTCAGCTTAAATTCGAGCCACAAAGTTCCTGACATTAGGATTATACCCGGACTATGCCCTTTAAACTGATTGCAGCAGTTTAAAAAAAAAGAAAATAAAAAGAAGAAAAATAACGAAAAATGAAAAGTTGTTGCTGTTGTCGAAGTTGCAGTACACACACACACACACTCGCACACACTTTTGAAAATGGAAAGTCATCGTCATCGTCTGGTTGTCGTTGCAGTTTTTTTAGATTTTGGTTTCTATGTTTTGGCTTTTTGCTTTTCATTTGATTTGGCGTCTGCTGCAACAACTATTTTCGGTATATATGTAAGTACATACATGTAGGCAGTTAGATGGATATATTTTTTTGAGATTTCAATATGATATTACTTTAGGCATGTTTTTTTCTTTTGGCATCTTTGCTGCGGCTTGGCGCTAATTGGTGGGCGCAAGAAAAAAAACTAAATTATTTGGTAACCGGCACTTAGAAAATTTGTTGCTATCGCCAGATGCCAAGCAAAATTGTTGCAAAAAAAAAATGTAGATAAAAGCGAAAGTCGGTCTAAAATTTAAAATTTAAATTGAATTTTTTTCTTTTGCCAGAGCCAAGTGCACGTTTAGTTGCCATAAACTATTTGCTGTCGATGTTATGTTGCCTATTGTTGCCTTAGAGTATGACTTAACTGCCGACTCGTCGAATGATTTCGTTTTACACTCTCAACTCTTGGCTTATATAAGCCAAAAAGGGTTCAAAAAACTGTGAAATGGCATTAAAATTGCAAATTTTTTGTTTCTTTCTTGCTGGCTGACCAAAGAGATAACGACTACTAAAAAATGAGAAAAAATATCTACTTAAATCTAAAATGGAAAACAAAAACAAAGCGGTAAACTTGAACAGTTTCTAAGAGCGTTCAAAACTCATTTAACGAAGTGGAAACAAAAACCACAAACAAAAATCTACATAAATATATATCACATATATCAAACAAAAGACATTTTACAATAGAGCAAAATGTGTAGCTCCTCGTTCTGTCGACTTAAATAAATTGATATGTAAATATTAATAAATTTAAATTAGTTGCCGACCATGAGATGTAGACAAAAACCTAAGGTTAACTCTCAATTTATATATCATGAACTTGCCCAGGAAATGAGATAAAGTTATTTTGTTTATAATAAGGGTAAAGATCAGAGGATTAAACAAGACTTGAGTTGTGATGTAATGGAATTCCCAGCCCTTTACAAAGAATAAATAGATTGAACTTGAGTCTATCATGTGAAAATGATTCAATCAAAAGCAAAGCTATTTCGATAAGAGTGTAGAAAGAAATCGCATAAAATGTAGGGATAAACTGCATCTGTATATTTCCTGTACATTCCCGATGATGTCTTAGTTTGTTACCTAATAATTAACTAATTTAACTACAATACACAGCACTTGATCCCTTTATCTTGCCTAGTTAATATGCCCATTGTCTTTGTAATGATATTCATGACTTTTCCTCACAGCTTTATAGCTGTTAATTTATGTGTTTTCATATTCGAGATAAAAACTTCCTATATACGAATATCTTGAATCTTTGAGTTTATGTTTACCGCAAAATAAAAATACTACCGCAAAGAGCTGATGTCTATATTTATTACCCCCGGAAAACTCAAGGTTAGCATCAATTCGCCAACGTCAACGACAAAGCCAGCAACTAAGTTAGCGGCACTTGATTTTCCTTGGCTTTTCTTTCATTTCCTACTCCACAAAGCAAACAGAAAGACAGACACAAAGACCGTAGAGAGCCTTCATTATAAAATGTGTGACACCATGGCAAAACTTTATACATAAGTTGCATATATAGACACACCGCAAAAAAGCAAAAACCGCCAAGGAAGACAAAAAACAAACCGAAACCGAAAAGTCAGCGTTAATTATGTGCATTTAATGTTTTAATTATTGTTTTTTTTTTTTTAATAGTAGTAGATGTATTAGTTTTTGTTGTTGCTATATCGAGAGAGAAAGTTATAAACATCTAACAGCAATCGCAGCAATGAAAGAGAAAAACTACTCATAAATTAAGTAAATGTTAAAAAGATAAGTTGCAAACTTGTTGTGCGTGTTTGTCTATATCTTTTAGCTGTTTGGGTGTTACAATGATCATGATCATCATCAATATCAACAAGCTCATGATCATGGGTGAAATTTCATTTCGAGCGGTTCACTATCAATGAGAAATAATAATGTGGGATGGAAATTCATTTAAATATGACGGCAATGGCAATCAAAAGTGTTTACAAGTGGAAGCCAAAACAATTTTTAATTCGCTTACATGCCACTCACTTATTCAATTCTTAGGGTATATGTCATTGAGTCTCTGAGCTGACAAGACCAGAAACAGTCAAATATGTTTAGTTTTTTCATATTTAAAAGGAGTATATATATTTAGGAGTATAAAACATTAAAATTTGTTATCAATTATTATAATATTATGCGTTTTTATAGTAATCTAGTCTAGTTATCAATTCGTTGGCATAAGTTCGTTTGAGATAATTTGTCATATTCTTGTCGTTGTAATTCTCGACTTGTTGTAGCATTCAAGGACTACGTAAACAAAATCTGCAACTTCCTCGATAACAAATTCAAGCTCCCTAACAACCTTCGATATATTATCTAAAAATTTATTAACGACTATCGATAATACGTCGATAAGCCTAGTATTTTAAAAGTATTTTAGTATTCTGATCCTAGTTGGCTTTGCCGATTTGCTGACTTTTCATACTTTTCCTACTGATTGGTTTTCCTTACTTTCCTCAGTCGACTCCAAGCTAGTCTAGCGAGCAGTCGTACTCCTCTGAATTGTTTCCCAATTTTACAATTCAACCAGTAAAATTCTTTTTCCCACATTAACACTTTAAGTTGGTTTTATTTTCCTTAATTCAATTTGACTGCCCCAATTTAATCTTAAAACTTCTAGAGAAGAAGTTTGAGTACCTGCTGCACATACTTAACTGAATGTTTCCATAATTTTTTTTATGATTTTTTCAAGTCAATTTTTAAGTTTTCCTAAAGAGGTTAAGATTAAATTTAGCCGCTTATCCGGTAGATAACAAATAACTTAACTATTCCCTTATTTAGAGATTGCTCTTCAATTCTTTTTTCATATAACCAAAAAGAATAAGAAATTAATGACCTGATCATGGAATTTCTTCTCAAAAGCTGGAGCAAAATCGGTGGACATTTGTCCGATGGCATTGCAGGCAGCATAACGTACACGCGGATGGGGATCACGCAGATAGATTAAGACTCCACTCATGACCTGATCCAGCATGGCTTCCATTTGCTTGTGGCAACCCTCACCGATAGCTGAAATGGCCATTAGAGCAGCAAGCCGATGCTTCCCTAATTTCATAAAAAGTGACACTGTTGAATGTTCAAATAATATAAAAAAGATTGCGCTTTTTTCTTAATATGACCAAACATCGTGAGCGTCCTTATTGTTGGTCACAATAGTTTAAGGGTGATTTTTGATTTGAGGGTATTGAAGATTCGTTACCTATATTTTAAAAACCTGTGGACTTCAAATAAAGGCAAAAGTGCTTTGGATTGATGTCTGGTAAACTGAATTAACTACAGTTAGTTATGAATTTTCATACAAATCTCCCTTCACCTTCTCAGGCCACTCTGGCATCTCTGTCTCTCTTTTATTAAGAATCTGTGTCAAATCGGTTTAAAAATTTATATAAGCGTTTCATATATGCATATATGCACAAGAATACAAGTTAATGAAAATGGCTTGCTTGGAAACCGGTTCTCGTTATAATTTCATACACTTTAAGAACTGGTTGGATTTAAGCCATTTTTCAAGTCACATATTGACCAAGTAAAGAACTAAGCTTAAATTTAAAACCAAGCTAATTCTTTAGTGCAAATTCGATTTAATTGCTAAAGCCCAAAAACCACGAGACACGCAAACCAAAAAAGAGAAATAAAAACCAAACTGTTTGATGGATCATCAAAGATTTATTTGCGAATCATTAAAACGATCAGAAAACGCTTTAAGCTGCTGCCCAAACATTGTGAATCTGAAGCATCATCATCATCGTAATATCCATAATAAACAACTCAACGCTTTTGGCCAAAAACAAAACATAACCGAAAAATACAAACGAAACTGCGAAACTTGATTGCCTGTCATTTTGGGCCAAGTGACGATGACGGCTCTGGCCTCCCCAATCACAATCTTGTTTTGTCTTATTTTCGAAATGAAATTTTAAGATGGAAAAAGTCTTCCGCTTTTGGCCAAAACGTTTTTTCCTTTGACTATTGGAGATAGATCAGCGAGCAATCGGCACGGCTCTAATCACAAGCTGCCTTCAATGTTCCATTGATTTATTGGTAAATTTCAAGTTAACACTTTACTTTTTTTTCTGTCTCTTGCTCTTCTCATTCTAAATTGAGTTATTTATACCTGTTGCCGGTCGTCACGTAGTTTTCCCGCAATTGCAACACGGCAACTGCCCCTGCCCCTGCCACTGCCTGTGCCTCAACACCAGGTTGCAAGGCACCTCTAAGAGAGGGCATATGCGATATGTATGTATCATATAGAAGCATGTATGTACATATGTTAGATTTATTTTCCCGATTTTGGCAGTCTTTTTAATGAAGCTGCTGATTTATGTTCTGACAACTGCCGAAAGCTAATGCAAAAAAATGAAAAAAAATCAATTCGATATGAGCAATTTTTAATTTTCAATCGAATTCCTAAATCGCAAATGGATTTTGCCTTGTAATGTAGCAAGTGAAGATACATTCTCGATAATCAATCGATAGTCACCCATAGAAAAGAAAAATCGATTAAACGACCAGAAACCAGGCACAGACCCGAGAAACGCAAGTTTCCCCAAAGATAATTCCCATTACGATAATGGGGAATTAATCTTAAATAGATTAATGTAAGACAAACGTCCTGTCGATTGTCCCGAATCAAGAGTATGCAAAAGCACATAAGTAAATTCCACAACTTAAAATACATCCCAAGTCTTATTAGCTGCCCATAATTATTTCCAACAAATGGCAAAGCGTTTATTTTTGAAAAACGATTAGTTCATTTGTAAATTATGTTGTTTCATTAAAAAGACTCTCTAAATTTTTTCCTTCAGACACTTTCCAAAGCAAAACTATGTATTTGCCTGTCTTGCTTCAAGCGCGTTCTCTTTCTCTCCATTACTTGGCCATTTTATGCTTTTTATGGTCAAATGAACATTGAGACAAAACACCAAAGCGAACTTGGCCAGTCGAGCATGCTTAAAATTTGTTTTTTTTTTTCTTCAGCCTTTTTATATTCGTTATTAAAGTTAAAATAAACTTGACAAATGACGTCTAAAATAAAAACCAAATTGGTGAAAAGTTTTTAAGCTGGGAAAATACATTTTGTGAGAGGGGAAAAACGAAAATCACTAGTGAGTAAAAATCTAGTATGGGGGAAAAAAAATTAAAATTAATAGCATAAAAACAAATATAATAAAACTATTAATTGGTTTTTAGTTACAGCAATTCATCCATGAAATGAGATGGCAAAATTAATGTCGAGGAGAAATGAAATGTTTCAATTTTTTTCTTTGGGAAAGAAATCTGAAACTAATATTAAAAGAAAAGTTCAAGGTGTGGAATAAATTTTGATGAAGTTCTTTTTTCTTGTAATTCTCAACTAGTTGTAGCATTCAAGGACTACGCAAACCATTGCAAGACAAAAAACAAACAATATTTGCAACTTTCTCGATAACAAATTCAAGCCCTCCCAACTACCTTCGCTAGATTATCGATGAGACTAATATTTTAGTATTTTTTCTGATCCTAGTTGGCTTTGCCGATTTGCTGACTTTTCATACTTTTCCTACTGATTGGTTTTCCTTACTTTCCTCAGTCGACTCCAAGCTAGTCTAGCGAGCAGTCGTACTCCTCTGAATTGTTTCCTAATTTTACAATTGAACCAGTAAAATTCTTTTTCCCACATTAACACTTTAAGTTGATTTTATTTTTATGAGGAGAAATGAAATGTTTCAATTTTTTCTTTGGATTTCTTTCGGAAATAAATGTGAAACTAATTTTAAACGAAAAGTTCAAGGTGTGGAATTAATTTTGATGAAGTTCTTTTTATTAAGATCTGACGCATGATGAAATAACATAAGGTGGTCCCATCGGCAAGAGACATACACTTAACGTATGCTTGCAATAAGTGCGAGTGAAAGGAATACAATACTGAGTGTTGTATTGAGTGTGAGTGAGACGGTGATGTGACTGCAATGCCGCGCAGTGAAGTTAAGTGTATACTTCGGTAAGCTTCGGCTTCCGACGGGACCACCTTATGTTATTTCATCATGATCTGACGTGAGACAATAATTAATAAGAGAGAATATCAATATCAGAAGAGTAAATTGTTTCACTCAGGAAATCATCATCATCCTGCTCCTCAGCCTCAGCCTCGTTCTTTTCATGTCATTCTTGAACAAATTTATTACAATTTTGAAATGGTTAGTGGAAATTTTCTCGTATCTTAAATTGTTTTTATCATAAATTGGTTTTCCTTAATGTTTAAAAGTATGGAATTTACCACCCGAAACATTATTTATCCTAAAATGGTTTAGTTTAACCTTTGATTTTTTGTCTTTTTATAAATATGTATTTTCGACTGGTATTTTTAGAACTTTGTCTTTTATTATGACTTTGGCGTTGTGCTTTTGACTGCTTTATGTATTCCTTTTTCCTCTTAAATCGGCAATAAAAATGTTTTATTTCTATTGTAGTTATTGTTGTCGTTCTGGCAAAACATAACTTTTATCAATGGCCACCATAAAGATTTAACAGTATTTTGACATAAATAGCTCAGAGACAGAAACAGAAACCGAGACTGAGACTGAGAGACACACAAAAGACCGCAAGCTAAACAGAACAAAAGCATAGAAAAATAATAATCATAATGAACATTAGAAATTCATAAATATGTTTTGTTACACTTCCACAGAGTTTGGTTTTTGTTTGGCAACTTGGGGACTTGATATTATTATTATTTGAACAGATCATTTTAAACCTTCCCTAAGAATTATGTCCATTATTATTTTTCTATGGCTATGATGATTTTAGCTGTTATTCTATTTCTTTCCAGTTAAACGACTTTCATACAGAACACGATTAAATGGAATGGCGTAGAAGATAGAGAGGCAGCTGGGGGAATGGTAGGTAGCACTTTCGAAACGCACAAATCATGGTCAGAGAGAGAGAGAGAAAAACATGGAAAATTCTATTACAATAGAATCAAACTTTGTCAACCGAAACCAAACAAAAATTGACTTTAATTACCTGCCAGTTGTTGAATATACCCGTTAGAGTATTTCATGAAGCGGCATATGCAGCTTATGCAATTGTAAATGAAGTATGAAGTAATTGAATGGGTTAAGAAACAGCATTCTGTTCAATAAAACTGTTATAAAACTAGAAAAGAGAAGGGCTCAATCAATTTACTACTAGAACATCTTTTTTCGAAATAGATTTCTTCCAAAGAATATTTTGAATTTAAAAGCTGGAATTGGGCGCAGGATTTGATTAGTCGCACAATTTAAGGTGTTCAAATCTTTTCATTTTTTCAATGTTTTCACAAATCAAGGTAAAGAGAGGAAATTCAAATTACAAGTTTTAAAAATTTAAGTGGGATTCTCCTTTATTTAAACCCAACGTTTCACTTTTGGACTTATACGACAGGAACATATAACAAATTGTATATCCTTTATGAATCCTTTACTGAAACGTTACCTTTACCCTAATGAAACATATGAAGAATTTTTAGATAGGAATAGTCCCGTGCATGAGGGAAAACTGCCTAAGTCATTTTACAGTCGTATCGAATTTTCTGTCCCATCTCACACAACAGTTGACTCAATAGAATGAATGAATTTAAAAAACGATGAAAATTCATTTAAAATCGTGATTCAGATGCAGTTTGAAACAAAATCTATTAGATGAAAAAAAGTGCATAGGCATGCGGGGTCTTATCAGAAGCCTTTCTCTTGTCTATTAATTTTTCAAATGGGCATCGACATTGATGCAGTCTCACGTTTACACACACACACACACAGTTTATATGATCATGTGTTATGTCTACGTCTATGGGTTTTGTCTATATGCCAATCGTCTATCGTCTAAGCTCTCTTTAATCGTCGGCTACTTCTTTTTAGCCTGCTTCCCTCTGTCTCTTGTCAACGCCGCGCATTTGCCTGGGTCCATCTCGAGCAACAGGAGACAGTGTCTACATTCTGACAAGTCATGCTTAATTATTATGATTATCGGATGTTTTATGCTCTATAATTGCCATTCAATCGTGACTTGGCCTTTTGGGCGTCATCATCACCACCAAGGAAGGGGACCAGACTGACTTCATTCTTTATACATATGCTGACCTTCACATGTGTGTGTGTGTGTATGGTTAATTGATACTTGTAATTGTTAAGCCAGGCTCAATTCTAAATTGCTTAAAATTGCCTCTTTTCTTTAAGTCTCTCTCTATCTCTCTTTGTCTCTCTCTCTGTCTGTGTGTGTCTCTCTAAAATAATTTATGCAATTGCCTATGGCAATTTTAATGAATACCTTTTAGTCGCTAAGCCACACACACAATCCAGTAAGCTACCCAACAGTAGCCACAATAACAACAACAACAAACTCTTCATCTTTGCCAAGTTGTGGGGGGAGATGGGCGTATATTAAAATTTATTATATAAGCCAAGTCTCCCTCCCCCTTCCCGAGCTCGACTTAGAGTTTTTTCCGCCCCGTATACACAATCTTTAAACATCTTGCGCACTCATCAACAACATTTCAAAGGAGTACATCAAAGTGGTTAGCTTTTGCCATCACAGATCTTTGTTGCAGATGAGCATAGAAGCTGTGTGTCGCTGCTGCTGCTGCTGCTGCACTGCATAAAATCACAAAAAACTATCTAAACAGGAAACCCAACAGGCATCAGGTAGCCAGCAACAGCAACGGCAACAGCAGCAACATTGTTGATGTCGGCGTCGAGTAAATTAAAACAAAACTTTGCCAGTTGCCCGTTGCCCGTTGCTCGCCTGCAACCATATGCCACCCCCTCTCAATCTATCAGTCTCTCTGTCTGTATCTTCTTCACCATTATCTTGGAGGCTGTTTTAGATGTTTGCTACTACGTACGAATACATTTTTTCGTTCTAACCAGCCAGAGAGCCAGCCAACGGGCTGTTTGCTACTGTCTCGACTGTGTTTTGTTGCCTTAACACTTTTGCACAAATGTTATTATGTTTTATGCGCTTCTTTATGTTGTTGGCTCACAGCAGCAACAGCAGCAGCACCACCAGCAACAACAACAACTTTGATCGATTGTCTGGCTGTCTGTCTGTCAGGTAAAAGAACTGAACTTCAATTTGAGTGAAATGGCCAACATAACGTTCGTTTTTTGGTCTGGCTAACCTTTTACATAATGAAGATGCCACACCCACTCTTTGCAAACGGCGTCAATCAGTAGCACACGTCTAAAATTATATATCTACAAAAGACTCATTCGACATCAAATAGTATTTAGTCACGCCTCGAAAACTAGATGAGTAAAAAAAAAAAGAGAAGAATTGAAAATGCAGCTGCATGGATTTTACATCTAATAATTAACATTAACATGCCAACGATTTAAACAAATAAGTTGTAAATTTCCTGTCTGAAACCGACTACAGGTATGCACTACACTGACAAAAATTCAAGTAACTCAAACATGACTTTAAAAAAAAATTGGATAAGTCTGAAATTTCAAGCGTCTGAATTGAATATTGTTGGTATTCATGTCATTTATGTCCTCTCTTAATTCTATATATAATATATCATTATATTTAAACAAACAAATAACAAATAATGCCAAAAAATTTTCAATAAATAAGAATGTTTTAAAACCGTTTAACAAAGAGTGATAATAAAATCGAATTGAGTCCCTTTGTCCTTTTGCAATGTCATAAATGTCATATTGGCAAGAAACATGAAATAAAAAAGACTTTTTCTAAAGGATGGCTTGAAAAACCAAAAATATCCATCGTTATTGGACCCTTTTTTGACTTATATATAGAGTATAACAGCCTAAAACATTAAATATAATACCAAGTATAAAAAGTTTTCTAATGAGTTATTCTTAACAAACAATTTTTTAAAACTTCTTATACTGAAAGTCATCAATGGACCTGACCTGACGTTTTGTGGGTGACCCCCCTTGTTGATTTTCTATACTCGTTTTAAATTACTTTGTTTTTCGAAGTCTTTAACTTGTAAGTGTAAGATCTTTGTCTAAATTCTAATGTTTCAAATTTTCCATAACTGCTAATATCACCAATTCTTTACAGTTAATACATTATTATTGTCACACCTTTTAGAAGATTCAAATGGGTCTATTGGTCTATTGCAAAGTCTGTTAAATTAAAGTCAATTCTTTGCAATAATTTCTTGTTTTCTGTGTAGTTTGTGCAGATTGTGAGATTTTCTCTTTGGTTTTAACAATGAGCAGCAATAAAGCACTGCTAACATATGTATCTGCATATCTGTTGGCTGCATAGGAGAAAAAATCTGAGTCATATAAGCAACAGGTGCACACTTCCAAAGCAACGACAGCTACAACAATAAAACTAGCAACTTCACAACGGACAGCCACAACGGCCAACAACAACAACTACAACAAGTTGGCCATAATCACAATAATTTTCAACTCAACTGGTTCAAATGAAAACAAGTAAACGAACAGCAATAGCAGCAGCAACAAAAACAACAAGAAGAACAAATGTTCTAATCTAAGCAAATCACACAGAAAATTGATATATAAATTCCAGTAGAACTCTTTCACTTTGATTATAGCAAGACATTGGGGAGCTCTTTCTTTCTTTCTTTCTCTTTTCTTGGGTTGAAATGCCATCCTTTTGGACGGCTTCTCTCCCACTGAATCATTCTCAGTTAACATTGACAGGCCAGACAGAAGAACAATTTGGGGCGCCCACACACAGACCAGCAGAAGAAAGACCAGCAACAACAGCAACAACAAAAAAAAGAGCCAAACTAATTACATGCCAAGTAATTTTAATACCACTAAAGAAGAAAGAAAATAAAGAAGAAGATGTAATGCTGGAACGAAAAAGAAAAAAATGGTGCAAGAAAACAGTTTGAGGCCAATGGACTCATCCTCATCTCATCACAACCAAAGCTCGCTGCATGCCTCTAAATGGCAAGAAGAAGAGAAGAAAACATAACATCATGAGCATCCGAGGAAAAAAATGTATTCTCTGGACCTGAGTGTGGACTGTTTGTGTATTTGGCTTTGACCCAGGGAAACAGCTGCCATCACATATTGTCCAGAAAGCAGGAAGTTCTTTCCGATGGTCAAGCCTTCGTATTTGTATGTATGTATATGTAAATTGTGCCAAATCAATGCGATGATTAAAGAAATTGCTGAAAGGGAAAAATGTATAGACAACAAAAAATTAAGCAAGCATTAAAAGCCATCGAAAAGGCATTAGTATGCAACTCTCACACTCACACACACACACAGCGGCAACTGTTGGCCATATAAGAGCGGCAACTGGCAACTGAAAAGAAAGGCCAGCCAACAAAACAATTTACCAAGTTTGGCCTAAACGGCCAGTGACAGTACGACCACGAGCAACAGTCAACAGCAACTGTTACGGCAGCAACATCCTCATAGCGTGCATTGCAACACGTGCGTTTACCTTTTTCTCTCTTTTTGTCCACCTGAAAGGTGCTTGGCCAGCAGGAGAGGCCAAAGCAGAGAAGCCAGGCCAGGCCAGGCCAGTTACTTCCAACTACTAACTTTGAAGTTTTTCGCGCGAAATTTACTAACAGCAACCAGCAGCAACAACAAGCCGAAGAAGAACTGAAAAACGCGCGTGCGCAACATTTGCCACAAATGGAGTTATCAACCAAATGGGTCTTCATCGATAAAAATTGATGAAGCGCTTCTTCGGGGCAAAAAAGAAGCATCTCTCTCTATCACTCGCGTAAGACTGCAATTTTCCAAGGAAATTGCTTTCGCCTCGAGTGGCAAACAAACGAGCAATGAAGGCAAGAATGACGCATATGTTCCATATGTATAAAAAAAAGAAACAACAACGATGCGTGTTGTTGTTGGCCGTTAGTGAAATCAATAATGATCCATCAAAACAAAATAATGTCCAAAGCAATTGCCAAAGATTCTGCCTTGCACAACAAACAGCGGCAATAACTTGGGCAAGAGCAGTAACGGATTCACCCAAAGTCGACAAAGGCGCCCTATAGAGTCTCTATAGAGTCCATTAAAATACTTAAATTTTAAGATCTTCAATTTCGGAAATAAAAATATAATTCTTAACTAGTTCTAGCGTTGAAAATATAATTTAACAGCCACACCACAAAATCTTCTGAATCTTGCAACAATCTGAGACAAATTTGGGAATTTTGTCACACCTTGCGTATACGTTATGCATAGCCATCAATAAATGGGGCAGCTAAAATACTCTATATTCCGGCACTGACCAAGAGTCATCATCAGAAGCAACATAAAACAGACAGACAGACAGTCAACACAACAAAACCAAAAAAAAAAAAAAAAAAGTGAAAAGTGTCAAGTTTTTTCGCTTCTTTTGTTTTGAAATTTAACAATGTGTCTGCATTGTGTTTACTTTTATTATTTTAGTGTCAATGGAATTTGTCAGCTAATGTGCCATTCGATAGTAACAATCTCTGTTGGCCTAATGATCGGGGTCTGACATACAAAATCATTGAAGTGTCAATGTGAGGGGAGACTCTGTTGCAATATGTACTTTTTCAACTTGAATACTTTTTAAATTAGTGTAATAAAGTTTGCATGAAGAGGGAGAGATACCATGAATTAGCGATCAGCGATCAGAGATCGACCCCATCAAAAGAGTTTGTGTGTGTATAATTAACGTTCTAACTACAATCAGACACTGATTGCCGATTGCTCCGAGTAGCTAATGACAAACTAGTGAGAGAGTGAGTTGAATAACCTAAACTCAAGAGTGCAGTAAATAACTCTGCAACGCAAAACAACAACAACAGCCACGTTGCAACGTCAACGAAATTGTCATTTCAGAGTCTGAGCATTCAGAACAAGTTCATGGCATAATTGCCAACAAACAATCTCAGTGTTTTGTCTCACATCAGTTGCAGGCAACACCTGGCTCTCTCTCTCACTCTCTCTTGGACTTTAACTACCATTCCAAAGTGAGGCATCATCATCATCGTCATTGTAGTTGTCGTTGCATCACCTGTTGCTGTTGCGTATTGAGTTACTTGCCGCCGCCCCGCAGGATGTAGCCAAAGCCATCCTTTGAATGTCAATTGCAAGAAGCTTCAACATATGTTGCTAGTCTGTCATTGGCGCCAACAACAGCAGCAGTGAAAGTATAAACTTACCAAACAACAGTTGGCTTACGGAACTGGTATTTAAATACTTTATGCAACATTGAACCACAAAAAAACATTACTTCAAGTCTCTTTGAGTGGGTGTGGGTGTATCTGCTAACAAATTGCTACCGTCTTGTGTGCACCAATTTCAAAATTGTTGCAAGGCAATTAAAAAAATTGCATGTACGTGCAACGACAACAACGGAGTAAAATAAAAGCGGTTGCAACAGGAACCAAGCGGCAGAAGCAACAGAAAAACTGATAGCAAAGATTATCATTTTTGCCAGCCTCTTCATTTTTCGTTGCAAGCTCCTGGCTTGGTTGTTGCTGCTTCTGTTGCTCTTTCTATTTTGATAAAGCGCGTAATCGTAAAAACGCTAATGATACTATTTCTGCAGCAATGTGATGATTAAATGTTGCTGACGATGTTGTTGCAGACGGAACCCATAGCTAGATGCAATCATGGTCCAAGTTTTCTCTCTCTACGCTTAATTAGCGTAGAAAAGGGCGCAACATGCATCTGCATCGACAACATGGCAACAACAACCATAACAACATGCAACTTGCAACAAATTCAGATACAGGTTTTCGTTTCTGTGATCTGTCATTTGGCGGCAACAACAACAGCAACAACTAAAAATAGTTGCACACGTGCATGCATTTTCGACTATTAGTCGTAATAGCTGAATGCATCATAATTTACCTTGACATTTAGACCAATGTCTGTGCGCGCATGCCAAAGGTAATTGCCATCAGCAACAACAGCGCCAAACCACAACAACAACAACAATTATGCAAAATACTTGCAGGCTAACACGCCTGCATTTTTGATTAGCTACAAAAACTATTTATAGTCTAGCAATATATATAAATATATATACAAATTGTTGGCATTCCACAACACAAATTGATAAGCTCAAAATCCCGAAACAGGTGATCATCCTTAACGAAAAAACTCATCAAGGTCATTTGGCTTATTGATTTTCATATTCTCGATTCTCCAGAGAATTTCGAGAGGCAGCTGCTGCTGTTGCTGCTGTTGCTGGGCCCAAAACGAAAATGAAAACTGAAAGCCAAAGCCATGTTGCCGCCGACGCAGTGCGAGATCCAACCGAACGGCCAAATGCTTTTTGTGGGTTTTTATTTTTTTTTTTTTTTTTTGTGGTCGATTTTGGGTTATGTTTTGTGGTACAAACTGGTCTGACTCTCTGACTCTGACTCGGTCTGCGGCTGTTGGCTCCAACAACCTTTAAAAGAATGCGGACTTGCCAGTACGTAGTAGTCGACAACAACAACAACAACAGCAACAAAATACACACACTCGCCCATATTTACGGTCGACGAATAGAATGGAACAACGAAATTCCTTGAGAAACTAATAACAAAGTGCCGCAGTTTCTATACCCTTTGCCTTAGGAAACCCCCACGAAACCCATCAAAAAAAACCATAGGGAAAAGTCATGCGGTAAAGTGAATGTTCAACTTGTGATAGACTTTCTTTAATAGAAGATTTCTGAAAGTGTCAAATCATTACAGAGACATGAACACTTCTCTTTTTGCGTGAGAGTGTAATGTGTAACAAACTGACCAGAAACTTGCCACATGCAACAAGCTGCAAGCTGCACAGCTGTGTGCCAGGAATTTCAGACAACTATGCCCCCTTTCGCAAAAGAACACTCTTCTATAAGAGATTCAACAGCTCAAAGCTGCTGCTGCTGCTACTGTTATTATTAATAATCAAGCAAAATATAAAAAAAAAGAAAGAAAAGGCATCTGAGAGTGAAGGCAAATTAAAATAAAATTAAGTGTAGAGAAATATGTGCAAGACGAGCCAAGACTAGAGAGACAGGGCCAAGGGAAAGGCAGTGAATAAAATAGTTTAACAATCAGAGCCAGATCCCGAAGTTCGAGTCACGTTTTGTAAAGTCAACTCCATCCTCATCGTCATCGTCGTCTTGGCCGTTGTTACAGTGATAATGAGCCAAAAGGTTTAAGTTCTTGGAATTGCGCCAACTGACCGCGCGCGTCCTTGAAACTGGTTTTTAGCCCCATAAACAAACCAATGGCCATTGCATTTACTACTAATACACACTCTCTGCTATTAGCTAGTAGCTACTAACTAGCTAGCTAGCAACCTAACTGCCTAGCTACTACGATCCTGCCAATGCCATTAAAATTTTTACACTATTAATTAGAAGTTAGTTGCATACGAGGGAAATTTACGACAAGTTCTTCGAGTATTCAAGTTAATGGTATGAACAAATTTAACTGCCCTTTGAGGTTTTGTTCTATCTCATTAAGGGTCGAATTGCATTTGTAGTGTCCAAAAAGTCCAATTAAGATTATAGTTTTGTTAGAACCTGTTATTATGGTTCGAGTAAAACTAAAAACTGTCTACAAAGCCAGTGGGTGATTAGTTACCACACAAAAAAGGGTTTTAAAATGTTATATCATCGTTGAGTAGCTTTCCCCAAAAGTGTTTAAAGTTTTATCAAAAAGAACCCAAAATCTGAATCTGAAAGTGAATAAAGTTAAATAAATATAAATATGGAACTCCATTGTGACTTTCCATGCTTATTTAGAAAACAATTTGAATTTTATTTCCTGGAGTCTAACTAAAAATAAAAATATTAAGAGACATCTATTAATTATAGGACTGGATGTTCAAGTATCCAGCAAAAGGTAAAGATATAGCAAAAGTAAAAGATATAGCAAATGAAAATCGAGTAAATTCAATAAATCAAATTGTCTATCTATTTACTACTTTTGCACTATATAAATTGCTCAAAGATCCGTGCAACAATTTGTAGTGTTTCCCAAATATTTACTAAAATTATTACCGCTCAGGCAACATTTTTCATTTTCGCAAAACTATTTTGTTGCACAATCGAGAGTTACTCGTTTCTATCTTATCTGTCTGTCTGGCTGTCTGTTTGACTGTCTATTTGACTGTCTGTGCCCAAAGCAAAGAGAAAAAAAAAAACAATTTTACACCAAAAAACTCAAGCCAATTCCTGTTGAAAATTTGACGCGCCTGTGAGCGAAGCAATTTATGTTAATTATACGCTCCGTTGAACGAAAAAAAAGAAGCAGGGAATATCGAACAAAATTGCTGGGAAATTGGGTTTTTAGGCCTAAGCAAAAGTAAGCAAATATTTTGCTCTATTAAAACTTATCTTTTTTAGTTAAAAGCTACACCATTTTAACTTGTTTTCCATCGTTTCTTCAATTTTTAATTGCAGCACTAAAATAGCATGCGTCTCTTCAAAACACACAAGGACAAGTATATAACCGCCCAACAGCAACAGCAACAACCACAATCGCAGCAAGAGGAGAGGCAAACGCAACAGCGTTTCAGTCAAGAGAAATCAAAGAAAACAGCAGCAACAGTATGTGGCAACAAATTCAACAAAAGTTTATCAACAAACAACACATCGTTGATCTCATCGTCTTTGCCTGATTTGCATGACAATTCTGTCGTCATGATTCTCAGTTGCACCACATTGGCCAGCAGCAGCAATAATGGTGGTGCTGAAACAACAGCAGCAGCCGCAGTAGCAGCAACAGCAACATCTGGCGGCGGCAACACCAACAACTTACAACAGCAGCAGCAGCAACCGTTACGCACAGCCACGCCCACATGCCTGTTAAGTGGTAGGCAAACACCATCGGCCATATCGGTAATGTCGCTACAAGAGGCCACCAATTTACATCGCCAACAACATCAGCAACCGACCATCTATGTACCCATGCCGCAATATCATCAATATGCCAAACGTCTACAGGCCAATTCCAGCAGTTGTCTCTATGAAAAATCTAAATTTGAGGGTGCTGATGCAAAATTGACACAGAAAACAAGTGGTGAGTACAACAGACTTTATTTTATACCCTTACAGAGGGTAGCATGCAAAAAGTATCTTTCTCGTTTTAAAGTGAGACTTTTGTGTCTAAAAGTCTCTTAGGAAAAATCTTGATAGCTTACAAGATAGTGGTAGAGTTTAATCGCATGATAAGTTTTAGTTCTTTTTTTTTTTTATTACTCATTTTGGTTGCCTTCACAGACTTGAGGAATTTTAAATATAATGGTGAACTTCACCAAGGCTTTTATATATAAACTTTGTGTTAGCTTCTTAAATAGTTTTTCTTATGAACCGCGCAGCAATTGTGGCAAATAGCTGCAATCTCTGAACTCCCAGTGGCAATCCTTTGATATTTCCTTTGTAAAATAGTAGCCTAAACCTTGATTCAAGCACAATCCCTTGGCCAGTTGGCTGGGAGAATGAAACAACAGAATGTTGTCCGTTTGCATCATATTCTCGAGATTGATAAACCAAACATAATTCGTTTCACACACATTTCTGAGGCGCAACCAATGATGATCATTGATCTGCCTTTGCGTATCTATTTGCCACATGCTGCAATTGCTATTGGCACCCAATTGGAATTGATATGCGGCCTCAGCATACAGATAATCTCGTTGATGTTGCAAGCACAACCAATGGCTTTTGAGTAGAATTTGCAGCGATTGAGGAAAACTTAAGAGCATATTTTCCAATTGAATGTTCCACATTTCCGGCGTCTGCTGCTCGGCACGTTTTAATCTTACAAGATTTAGCACAAAATGCTGATAGAGAACACTTTTCGGAATGCCAGATGAACGTCTTAACTGCCAATAGAAACTCTGCCACAGGAGCGATTTGAATTGATTTGTTGGAGTCAGTTTTAGTTGTATATCTTTAATTTCAACCATGCTCTGAGGCCAGTGTACATTCCAAGCCAATTGTTGCTGCTGTGCAGTGTTAAGTTTCCTAGAAAGATCCTCTGTCCAAGAATCAAAGTGCTCCAAAGAGTTACTCAAATGGTTTACTACTTCATTTGGCAATACGATCATTGCTGTGGCCAAGTTTAAAAGTGAAATAAATCCGAAAAGCTTAAGAACAATCATTTTAATTGAATATAATTTAACAAACTGTTGTATAACTTCCCCAATCGCTGATATTTATAACTTTGGGTGTAGGAAGTCTTTTTCCACAAATGTAGATAAGGCAAAATGTTGCATCTTTGAGATACTTTTGGGTTATCTGTTCGAGGGCATCCCTATGAACTGATGAGGCGAATGCTCGCGTCCAACTTACCCATTGGCGTTGCCATTGATTTTGTTTTTACCTTCTCTTTCTTCTCTCTAATTTGCTCATCAAGGTCATTTGCCTGACTACACTTTGGTCACAGCCATACCCGTTGTGGTCCTGGATGATGAACAACAAAAGGTCACCTCAACCGAAATGAACAGCAAGGAAGACAGCTCCAAGTCCTCCAACTCCACCTCCTCCTCGTCATCCACTTTATCTACAACCACACGAAATGGTAAGTACATACTCTCTAAATAAAGACCTTTTAAATTGATTTTAAAAATATTTTGGCCACGTGTCGCGCCTGCAAGATGGGAATTTATGGGATAAAGTATTTCCATAAATTATACTTGTAGCTAAATATAAGCAATAAAAGCAATTTAAAATTGAGTTCTACATGGGGTCGATGGTGAAAACACTTCCTCTGCGACTGTTGTGACAACCGCAGGCAATTGTCATCGATATGATGACAGTTGGGTTGAGGAATAAGTATATATACATACATATATATATACTTATGTGTGTATTTACACAAAGCACACTCCAAAATACCGTATTGACCCGATTTCGCATCAATGCCCACCGACGATGCACAGTGGAACATTTCGATAAATGTTTCGAAAAGTTTTTTTTCGAAATATGTCCAAGTACTTTTCGGATACCAAAAGATTGAGATAATTTAAGAGTGTTTTACAACACTCTTTTCCCCTTTTTCCTTAATATAATAAGTTGAAGACAAAATGTTGTGTAGGAGAAACTAACGAAAAGTTATTGTCTTATTTTTGAAAAATTTACAAATGTCATTCCAATATCTGGTTTTGTTTTAACCAGTGAATTTAGTGAAACGAGCCACTGTGCATTGTCATTGTTGTAGTTGTTGCTGGTTGTCATTCATGTTGCTGATGACGGGGAGATGGAACATCGACGGCAGCAACAGCAACAGCAACAGCAACAGCAACAGCAACTAGGGTTTCATTTTCGTTTTGGTGAAGCCGCAGCTCGATCGACCAAGTGTGAAAAATCTGAGCATTAGTTGGCCAGTCAATTTTCCTACCTACCCCCAGCTACATTTACAGTTTGCGAATTGAAATATGAGCTGAAATAAATACAAAAATAAATCATATAGCAATATTCTTCTTCATCAATGTTAACGGTGCCCCCAAAACGATGATGATGGGATCGATAATCGAACAGAAAGCAGAGCAAAGAACAAGTCTAAAGAAAGAAAGAACAAAATCAAATCACATTGTATCGTATCGTTTCGAAGAGGAACATGTAATCAGCGATAATCCACACAGTAAATGTTCATGCGTGTTCAGAAGGAGATGGTGAAAAACAGAAGGAGTGGAAGAATAAATCCCATACATATTGGATCAGAAATTATAGCATTTACCTCTGACGTTTATTGATTTCTTCTTCACTTCTTTCTTTCTCCGTTCTCTTCATTTTCGAGGGCTGTCGATGAAAGCAATTTGCATTTCGATGTCTAATATGATTTCTCTCGAGTAAAAACAATATGATGTAATCAACACTAATTACCGACCCCCAACTTCAACTCCAATTCCAACTCCAACTTCAACTGCGATTCCGAATCCAATTGCCATTGCCTTGGCATTCCAAGGCAGCTGCATCTCATATCATATGGGTGAGAAATGCTTTAGCTGCAAGCTCGCTTGCATGTCAGCCGGCAAATTGCAACAAAGCCATCTCCGACTTGTCTGGGGTCCGGAGCGGGGTCTCTCTCCCCCATACCATTCCGTTCTGTGGGGCTGGCGGGCATTTGACACCGTCTTGAAAGTTAAGTGGGTGTAGAATTTGTGGCATGTGGCTGGAGGTGATTGCCAACAGACTCTGTGTGCTAGAGAGTGTGGCGGAGGTTGTCATATAATTGATGCCCCGCCGTTTGCTATTATTGTTTAACACTCGGTTGGTGCTGCTGCCGCTGCTGCTGCTTCCCGATCCCTTGCCACCGCTCCTCTTACTACATATATATTTCTGATTGCAATGGTGAAAACTTTAATCAAAGGAGAACTCTGTCAGGCCTTGGGTGGAGTTTTAGAGTTGCGCTGTCAACCTGCATTGAGTCCGCCGCCTTATGGCCATCGTCGTCGTCGTCGTCCTCATCATCAACCTCTGCGCGCTCGCCCACACATGGCCTGAACTGGACAGCAGAAATTGAACGCGGGGACCCATTGCCTAGCGGCCTCAAATACGGCTTTGGCTATTAAACAACTTTGGCACGAGTCAGCAGAAACGAAAATCTGGGATCCGCATCATAAGAGCCACAATCGAAGATTGTATACTCTATCAAAAATGCAAAGAAATCAAAGCCCAATTAATATTTATTTACACAGCATCTATAGTCATTCGATTATAATCATTCGCTTTGACAGATTTCTAACTAATAAAGTCCAGCTAATAATTATCTAGTTTGTTGGTAATGCTTCCCCCCAGGCTCATAGGCATTGTCCACTTCTGACCAAAAACCAATATACCCTTTTATTGAAAAGGCATGATAGAAGAGAGATGATGCTCCCAACTAATATCTATATAATTACATATCGGTTTAACTTTAATGCTTCTCAATTCTTGAATTCAAATTCAAATGGATTTTGAAGAGTCGAGTAACGTTCTTTGAGAGAGAAGACCATGCTACGTCCCCTTGAACTTCTATTGGAAAACCTTGTTTATGGTTTTTGAGTATTAAAATATTTTTAAGTATTGGCAATTTGGCTTTAGTGAAAAAAAATCTGATGTTATTAGTTTCTCATTGGAGCAAATTGAGTGCTTTTTATGAGATTGCTTGCCAAGTCTAATTCTTTGTGATTTTATTGGCCCATAAATATGTGAGTATGAGTAGGGAGGAACCATTCCGCATTAAAAGCCAAGTTAGTTCCTAATAGACCGGCAATAGTAGACCATAATATCAAATGCGTTAAAGTGGTAGAAGAAAATTCCTTTATAAAATTTCAAAGTCTTTGGCTGAACTCTGCATAGAAAGAAAAAAACATCTGCTGGATGGGTCTAGGGTTCCTGGTAACCCTTTTTAACCACAACTGGCCTGGCTTGGCCTCGCTTGGCATGGACATGTAACTCGAAGAGAATTCACAAGCACGTGGCAAGCTGACCACATCAATGGAAAGGTGGGGGAATCTTGATTGACAATGCCAATGTCCAACTTTTATTTTTATGACATCCCCCCAACCAATTGTGTATCGAAAGAGTTGGATTTTATCTAATTGTTCTCTCCTTTTTTTCTTATTTTACAGTCTTCACCTGGGGCAAACGTATGAGCCGAAAACTTGATCTTTTAAAACGTAGCGATTCACCCACAGCCAGCGCCCACAGATCCCACACAGATTTGCGTAGTCTTTTCCATTCGCCAACGCACCAGAAGAGCAGCAGCAGCAATAGCAGTCCAAATACGGCCAAGACTTCGCCATCACCCACTGGAGGCCATCATCATCAGCAGCAGCAGCACACACAGGGCAGCAACACTTTAAAGAAATGCAAATCGGGACCCATTGAGACGGTCAAGCAGCGGCAGCAGCAACAGCAACAGTTGCAGCTACAGGAAGTGGGCAGTCAGAGTGCTCAGTCCACGCCCACTCATCAGGCTCACCAGGCACAGTCGACTGTGCGCCCTCAAAAGGCCATAAGAAATTTCTTTCATAGAATTGGGTCCACGGGCATGCTGAATCATCGTTCGCATAATCTTCTCAAGGCTTCGGAAGCGGCTGCCCAACAGGCCACACCGGCAGTGACAACATTGTACAGGAGTAGCTCGACAAGTCAACTGTCTAGCAGTTCCTACATTAGATGCGATGATCCCACCGAGGGCTTAAATCTACAAAGAGAGCAGCGACAGCGAGATCAGAGATTGCCGCGCATGGCTAGTCTTAAGTCTAGCAGTTGCGATGATATAGCCAAGGTTAGTAATTGTCTAACGGCCAGCACGAGTGGTGAAAGTGCAACGGGAAGTTTAAGTCTAGGATCACCACCCACCACCAATGGCACCACGTCAGCAGGAGCAGGAGGAGTACCATCTTCAGGAGGCGGTGATTCTACACGTCGTGGAGCATTTCCTTATGCTTTTCTACGATCACGTCTGTCCGTTCTACCCGAGGAGAACAATGGATCAGTTCATCATAAGCCACATCATCATCTGCCACATCAGGTTGTACAACATCAGGAACATCAGGGACCCGGAAATCATTCTTCCCCCTTACTCCAGCGTCGCTCTCCCACGGCAGATGTCTCACGCAATGATAGCATCTCGTCGAAGGACTGGGAACCACTTTACCAAAGATTAAGTAGTTGTCTTAGTTCAAATGAGTCCGGCTATGACAGCGACGGTGGGGCAGGTGGCGCCGTTGCGAGTGCCCGTTTGGGTAATAATCTTAGCATCTCTGGCGGAGATACAGAATCTATTGCCTCGGGCACTCTCAAGCGCAATTCGCTCATCTCGCTTAGTTCATCCGAGGGCGTCGGCATGGGTCTGCCATCCTTGAGGAATAGTAGCATTTGCAGTGCACCCGTCTCATTGGGTGGCTATAATTATGACTATGAGACGGAGACCATACGTCGGAGATTCCGTCAATTGAAATTGGAGCGAAAATGTCAAGAGGACTACATTGGCATTGTGCTATCACCCAAAATGGTGATGACCAATAGCAATGAGCAGCAATATCGCTATTTGATAGTGGAACTGGAACCCTATGGCATGGCCCAAAAGTAAGTACATGATCTAAGCCTGAGTCCCAGCGTATTTTACTGATCTTCCCCCTTCTTTCCTGTAGGGATGGGCGTCTTCGTTTGGGTGATGAGATTGTCAATGTGAATGGCAAACATTTGCGGGGCATTCAATCGTTCGCCGAGGTCCAGAGACTCTTGAGTAGTTTTGTGGACAATGCCATTGATTTGGTCATAGCCCATGATGAGATAGCCACCATTACGGATTTCTATACGAAAATCCGCATCGATGGCATGAGTACACAACGCCAGCGATTGAGTTATATTCAGCGTACCCAAAGCACAGATAGCTTGACCAGTTTACAGAGCATTCAGCTCCATCAGCAACGTGAGGAGGAGGCCGCAGAGCGTCAACGAGCAGCTGGCGATGAAGATGATCCTGTTGACGATGGTGAGGATCAGTGTGATGCCCGTTCGTTGGCTAGTGTTAGTACATTGCCCACTCCCATGCCGTTGATGCAATTGCATGCCATGCAAATGCAACATCGTCGCAGCTCAACGCCGCGCAGTAACCCGGATCACGAGCTGCTGTTGCGTCGTCGTTCGCGAAGCTCTTCAGGTCAGCGCAGCAGTTTGACCCTAACACCGACACCGCTCTTTAACCAAAGTAACAATAGTTGCTCCTCCTCGCCTAACCACCACAATTACTATCACCATCAGGGGGAAACCGATTCCTATACCCCTGTCTATGCGAATCGAGCGGCTAGTGTTTGTGTCACGTCGGTGGCGTCTCTAGCGGATGATGAGAAATGGCAAATATTGGCACGCAAACGTTGCTCCGAGGGCGCGGCGTTACCAACTCCTGGTGGCGGTGCTCCACAGCAATTTGGCCAACGTACGCATTATGCCCGTAACTCCATCAATTTGGCCAATTCGCATTATCGTTCGCTGAGATTTGCCCATTCCCGATTAAGTTCTTCACGCTTGAGTTTATTTATGCAAACGCCATCGAGTCCGCCGCCGCCTCCACCGCAGACGCCTAACAATCTAACAGAGGGAGAAGCGATTAATAATATATCCCAAACAACAACAACAATTGATCTCACTAACACTCAAGAGCCACAGCAGCAGCTGGAACACCAACAACAACAATCACAACAGACACCATCACAACAACAACAACAACAGCCACATCAATCATTATATATCAAGCATACTTCAAAGAACGTTTCACTATATTCACCTAATCCCTATGTTAATTCGTCATCCTCCTCCACATCAGCAGCCTCAGCATTGGCATCGGCATCCTCCAAAGATGTTGAAATAACCACTAGGTGCTCCACTAATAGCTCACTAGCCCCACCTGCCGCCTCTTTAATGCATCATCGTCCATCGCTGCCAGTGGCCAAGCTAACCATACGTGATGAAGAAATGGCCGAGGTTATTAGAGCCTCAATGAGCGAGGGTAACACATAATTAAAATCTTCCATGGATCCGCTTGATTATACGATTCCTAATTCCCATTTTCCACTCTCACTTACAGGCAGTGGTCGTTGCACTCCCAAGACCATAACATTTTACAAAGGTCCTGGTATGAAATCTTTGGGCTTCAGCATTGTAGGTGGTCGCGATTCACCCAAGGGCAATATGGGTATCTTTGTTAAGACCGTGTTTCCCTCGGGACAGGCTGCCGATTTGGGCACACTTCAAGCGGGTAAGCATTTAGAATTCCAAGCAGAACTTCAGACCGAAACTAATGATACTCTTTTCCAGGCGATGAGATTACAGAGATTAATGCCAACTCAGTGCAGGGCATGAGCCATGCCGAAACAATTGGTCTCTTCAAGAATGTACGCGAGGGAACCATAATATTAAAAATCTTAAGGAGAAAGTAAGCACGATATACAGAAATAAATCGCAGATTGATAATGCTTAACCAATTCATTGCAGATTACAAAAGGCCAAGTCTATGGGAACATAGGCACCTAAGACTACTTACGATTAAAGTTACATACATTGCTTATGTACATAAATATTTATAGAGACTAGACTATTGGCATCATTTTTCATGTGGAATCAATATCCTATGGACATACCTGAAAACAATATGTTAAATGCAAATTTCTGGAGAAAGATCCTCGTAATGAAGCCAGATGGAGTTCAAATTTTAAATTATTTAATTACTTAAAGTAAAACTAAGTTAAGCATTAAAAACCTGAAAATAAAAATCTTCTTTGATCGATCTTAAAGTAAACTATACGAAAAAAAAAAAACTTTTATTAATATTATGTTTCCTGCACAATTAGTCTTTGTTTTTTTACAAAATGTTCTATGCGGTTTTCTAGACTCTCTGTAAAAAATAGATCATATTATTAAATTGTTGCCCTGTGGGGTCAAATTGTTAAACTTACCGCAACGCGTACGTTCCAGTAATGGTTGATATTGACGAGGTTTAACCGAATCCTGAAGAAGATACACCTGTGATTGTACAGGGTTAGCCGTTTGATATGTTCGACTCAAAAGTTCCTCCAATTGTTGGAGGACATTTTTTATCATTGTACATTTTACACTAAACTGCGTCCATTCACCTTGAATATTTTCAATAAGTTTGGTTAGATTCTCTTCATTGTAAATCCAATCAGTTAAATGAGTTTCCGCTGGAGAAACTTCTGTGAAGTTATCGTCGATTAGAACCTCATTGCCTTCATCATCGGCCGTTCGTCTTGTTGTATGTTCTCGAAATTCACAATGGAACAGATTCAGTGGCAAACCTATGGCAGGTGTATACTGCGGCTTACAGGGATTGACATTCACATCCAGCAAATCGCTAATAATACTTGGCTTCTCCTTCCTTTGGCCCACAAGCAACAAGATGGCCATAATGCAACGTATCTGATGCCACAGAAAGGCATTTGCCTTTATCTCCAGATAAAACATGGCATAGCCCGACTCTTTTTCATTTCGAGTCTCTTCACACGGTTGCACACGTGCAGTCTGTAAATTTCTCATAAAACTTGTCACTCCGTTATGGACATCCATTTTACAGAAATTCCGAAAATCAGCATGCTTCACCAGCAATTGACAAGCTTCTTGCATGGCCTCAATATCCAAATCTCCCTTTGGAAAATAATAGCGATAGCTTCTCGCTATGCAATCGAAACGAGCACTATAGACGGGACTACGTAATGGCATCCAGGCAACGCACTGTATATTCTTGGGTAGCACTCGATTCAGCAGGCCACAGTAATCGATTTCAGTGGCCAATGGTGTTGGATCCAATTGACTCTCGGCTGGATATTTGCTGCGCAGATCAATGGAGATTACTTGACAGAATGCACTAACCTCCTTGTCAGTCCGACCACAACGATGATAGTTCGAGGTGGCCCTCGATTCAATGAGACAAGTGCGTGTCAATGCACGAAACAAATTAGACTCTGTAAGGGTTTAAGATATATGAAACTGCCTTGGACTGTAGGGTCTCCAAAGCTCACCTATAGTATCATTGGAGTCCTCTTGACAAGCAAAGCCTTGATAATCCCATCCAAAGTAGGTAACCTTCAATAGCACATGCCTTTTATGGGCTCTGCAAGAGGTTTTCTATAAATTCATTCTAAATTCATTCACTCCGTTTTACACTTACGAAGCCCAATCGAAACACCTCTGCCTCTTCTTTGACTTTGATCCTGAGGGCAAATTATTAATAGATGACGTATCCTTAGCTGTCGACGCCTCTATGCTGGCAATATCCTGCTCCCACATTTTTCGAGAACCTGGATCCGTAGTCTTCTCATTCAATTTTTTTTGCAGGAGGCTTTTTAGTTGAAAATTGTAGGCCTCCAGACGAACTATTTGATCAATGAGCTCCGGTTTGGTCAATTTCTCCAGCTCCTCACGGGGCAGTCCCTTCAGCCGTTTATTTATCACAACTTTCTTACCATCTCCCATGGCTTATACCTGATGTAAACAAAATTCCGCAATAAGCAACAAAAAGTAAACACTACAAAAAAATCCCATGTGCAGGTGGCGGCTAATCGATATCGATAGACGATAGATTTGATAGAAGGTCGATAAGGCCTCAGCCAGTGAGACCAGGCGTGGAGCACATTTTTATAATTTCTTTCTGCAACTGGCCACATTGTTTACTTTTTACTTTATTAAGAGATTGAGAAAAGAAAACAAAGGAAAGGCAGCGGAGTTAAAGGACCTGGACCGCGATATGGCCTGCAATGTGAACTACTACAATGTGGCCTCTGGCTCCTCCTCCTCAACATCGTTACCGTCTTCGTCGACAAGCGAATCAAATGTGAACCTAAACTTCTTGCCCGATGAAATTTTAGAGTTCATATTTACCTATTTGCCACCTTACGGAGATTTGGAGCACTGCAGCTTGGTGTGCAAACGATGGCAGGCTATAGTCAAGAGTAAGTACGGAACTTGAAGAGACCTTCATTCTATCTATATGATGTGTAAAACCCTCTCTAGATCTCGTGCGTCGGGCGAAGTTAAACCTGGAGAAGGGTCTGTCTGACTTTAGTCTGCGTTGGGAGATCTTAAACCAACAACCGTCGTCGTCTGGCTCGGCAACAGGAGGATCCATTATAGCAGGCAGATTTGCCCATTCGGCAGTGCGTCAGGGCAACTCAATGTATGTCTTTGGAGGCGGCTCATCATCGGACACTACCTTCAATGATCTGTGGCGTTTCGATTTGACGCATATGCGCTGGGCGAGACCAGTGGCCACCGGGACCTACCCATCGCCCAAGGGCAGCGCCTCAATGGTTGCATGGCGGGATCAGTTGGTTTTGTTTGGCGGCTGGCGTTATCCCTCGCTGCATCCACCCTATCAACCATGGTGTCTGTTCGATGAGTTGCACTTTTACGATTTGGGCAAGAATCGTTGGCTTCTACGAAGCTCTTTGTCGTGCCCACCACCCATGGCTGGTCATTCGGCCACCGTCCACGGAGATCGTATGGTTGTATTTGGTGGCTATCAGATTAAGGACGATGTGAATGTCAATTCCAATGACACATGGGTTTTGGATCTCAACGAGCAGAGATGGTATCAACCGCTTTTTGTTGGCAATACCCGTCCAAGTCCCAGATATGGCCAAATCCAGATTGAGCTTGACAAGAATCATCTGATAGTGGTTGGCGGCTGCGGAGGAGCCAATCGGGTGTACACTGATGCTTGGCTACTCGACATGAGCCGAGATGTATGGTCATGGAAAGCTCTGGCTGTGCGGAACAAGAAATTTGGTGCCGTCCACATGTGGTGTAATCCTGGTTGCAAGGTCAAGAACTTTCTAGTAGTAGTGGGACCATCACCCACAATGCCTCAGGACTTTCAAATGATGAAGCATCATCGTGTGCCCATGGCTGGTGGTCGTGGACCGCCACCAAATCAAAATCATCCTCTGCAAAATCAACTGCGAATTCCAGACAGGAGAGCAGCTGATGGCCCAATTGGTGGCTTGGCTCCTCTACGTTTAGGCGGAGCAGCAGCAGCACCTGGAGGTGCCCGTGCTGGTGGCTTAGCTCCCGGGGAACAGTATTTGGCCAACAGACGAGTCATTCTAAATCAGAATATGCAACAGGCCCAACAATTTATGCATAATAACAATGTGAATAATAATAATAATAACAATAATATTAATTATCAGCCACGTTCTGGGCGCCTAATTGACTTACATGCCCCCACACTCCCGCGGCCACTAAATCCACCTCCACCAGCGGCAATACCTCCCGGGCCCGTTCCAGCTGATGGCGATGTAGATGCGGCACAACGTCTGCAACGTAATCTAGCTCTCCGCTGTCGTGACAATGAACCAAGATTACCCAAACGCTTTGATGAACTCTATGAGGTGAGAAATATTGAACACCTTTAAAAAATTTCCTTATTCTATTGCTTTTCTTTTTTAGGATCCCTTCCGCATGGCTGCCTTCAATGTGCACACAAGATCTCGCAGTGCCTCACGCGATCACAGTGAACGCATTCGTCGCATGGAGGAGAAAATGAATGCCATACGCAACTCGAGACGAAGTGCTCCTGCCATTGCTGCTGCCGCTGCGGCAGCACCTGCCGCCGAACCTCAAGCGGCTGCTGCTTTACGTGCTCCATCGCCAAAACGTTTGCGTTGCAATGTTCAATCTCTGTTCGTTTGTGACATTTCGAAAATTCTACAGAGCAACGACACTGATCCTGGTCTAGATTGGGTGGAATATCGGAATTTTGGTGTTCTCAACGGTGCTCCTGACCGTCTAATACTCTCCAGTCTTATAGCCGGCAATGGAGAGTTGATTCTGTTTGGTGGTGTCCACAAAGAGACCCTAACAGATATAACACACCATGTGTCCAATTCCATACACTTCCTAAGTGTGCCACGTGATATTATCTAAGCTCTATCCTCGTCTCCTCCAGTGTGCTCTAAATGCTAAGTTATCGACCTAATGACAAACCATAGGGCGGCAAAAAGTAAAATTATTTTAATTTATAATTAAAAAACTGTTTAAATTAATTAAAGAATTTCAATTTTATTGTTTATCTCAACAAGTAAATCAATTAAACTGTTGGCATACTTAAAACGAATATCACATTTACCATCCTCACATTCGACGCAATCGTTTAACATTTGCTTTAATCTAAGATTCTTCACATCCGGCAGGAGCTGATCTCTGAGTAGGAGGCACACTTGGTAAATATTTGCATCCAAGTCCAGATTACGGCAAAAGGCATTTACATCGTAAGTGAAGCCTTCGCCAGGAAAGGGTTTATACTTTTTCGAGAGCTGTGATTCGCCTTCTGCTTCATCATTGGATTC
Organism: Drosophila equinoxialis; assembly: GCA_018150345.1. Lineage (NCBI taxonomy): Eukaryota > Metazoa > Arthropoda > Insecta > Diptera > Drosophilidae > Drosophila > Drosophila equinoxialis. The sequence goes on from JAECWI010000001.1 coordinate 15,569,614, forward strand.
CACCAAGACCATCGTATCGACATCTATGAGTAAGAGTCTACCTGTCGCTTCATTGTAAGCAAAATTATCCGCAGTGAAGTCAGTTAGATAGATGTGGAACCCTTTAAATCCCGTACTTAGTTTTGGAGCTAATTGCAAAAGTTGTTTAGCCATCTCCAAGCGTAAATCTATTGGAGCTTTCAAGAAATTACTTAAAGTGGGTCCAGCATATGCCTGAAAAAGAGTCGAACCACAGACAGCAAAGGACCGGGGCACTGGAAAGGACATTTTCCACAGTTCCTGCATCAGTAATGGCGAGATGGAGTGATGAATGTAATACGCAATGGTATCTGGTAAATGTCCACGCTCCTCCAAGTAGGCAAACAAACGTGTAGACTCCCTACACATCTGAAATCCACCAGGATTGAAATCCAAATCTTTGGAAATCTCTCTGGTCATCTTTCTCTTGGCCAAACATTTGACATTTTGATGATTTTCTGTGAATTCTAACCAATAAATCTCCCGACGATCCACTAGCAAAGTGAGATCTTTCCACAGTCTATCCAACTTCGCAGGCTCTTTAATACTCTCATAGAAGTTTTCGCATTGCTCACGCTGTCCAAGAAAACATTGCGGACATTCTAGCAAATCCATTTTGAAACGCTTTCTAAATATATCCTTCTGTGTCCTCACATCAAGTTCTTGCAGCAGAGCCAGTATGAGCACCACTTTAAGTTGTCCATAAAGCAGGTGCATCACTGCAACGAAGAGAGCGGAGAGGTAAAGCTATACGTATTTGTTGTATATAAAGTCAGCCCAGCCTCCAATGGCCAACCTGTTTGCCCATCGACTGCATACCAAAGTCAATGTGAAGGACTGAGCCAAAGCAGCTGCCGAACATAATTAGCAATATTAACTTCTGGAATACTCTCTCGAAATGTTTATATACCTTTTAATAGTGACCAGCGATAACTTTAATTATTTCTCTTCACTTCTTTAAGCCAACAAGAAACAAGTGGCCAAATAACAAATGAACAAAAAGAAATCCAAATTGTTTTTAATAATCAATAAGGTCTCACCTATGTTTAGTGTATGTATATTTTCATTGGACTACAAAAATAACTTTGGCCATACGTTGTATAAATACCAAGTTAAGCTTGAGGCTGAAAGGAAGAGTTGTTGTAAATGGGTTCAAGGTTGGCACTCAACTAGTTACACACATAGTTACACATTTACATCAATATGCTTTTCAATTTCATTTATATATTAAAATTCATAACCGAAAATGTTGATAAAATTGATTGGATGTGGCAGAAGACTTTGGATTTTTGGTGTGAATTCTTCAATGAAGACCCACAATCTGTTCCTCCTCCGCCACAGTCCTTTAAAGATCGTCCAGCCAAATCCGCTTTAAGCAACGGGATTAAAAGAGGACGAGGCCATATCAAGTTTAGTCCCAGCACATTGCAGAGAATTGTTAATCAGAAGTTCGAGAATTTAAGTTCCACCAATGAATTCTTTAACTTTGTGCTGAAAGAACGAAGTAATCGCATGGGTTTGGAGGGGCTTAGCTACTGTGATTTGGTACGAGGCAAACAATTAAACGAGATATGGCTGATATGGGAACGCATGGATGAAGAGAAACGAGCACCGTATTTGGCCTTGGCTGAAAGAGTGCACAGAAGGCAACTTGGTCTCTTTAAGAATCAGCGAAAGATGGATGAAATTGGCTATAAAATGCGAGAAAATCTTTTACCAAATCATGACCATGAGAGAGACCCAAAGAGCGACAGTGAGAACGCGCTGCCAAGTTAGAACCACTTGGAGAATAGGTGGCAGTGGCTCGTTCTCGACTGTCTCCGTTCTGTTGTGTATCTCTCTTGTTCTCAGTTTCAGTTTCAGTTTGTACTCCATGCCAGACACAGGTGCTGGGCGCTGCGGCATACGGCATACGGCTCTCGGCATCGACGCTCGACAGCAACTAAAATCGCGATATCGGTCAAGTTCAAGCCAGAAGCGAATAGAGCAAAAAGAAACTTATAAACTCCACACATGTCGCACCCAAGAAAATGCAATTAAAAAGCATTAAGTAGAACCACATTCAAAGTATATATTATTATATATATTTTTTTGTTCGTTAATTTTCTGTCACGAGATTGTTATAGAAAGAATTTGTCACAGTGCCAAAAGGTGTGTGTTGGAAATATTCACCCAACAACTAAACTCGGTGTTTTAATAGCTATCTATAATCAAAGGTCGCATGAAATCGAAAACAAATCTAAATAGATAAACAACACAATATTTGCACCCTGTGCTGCTCCCTCAGCCCCGTGGATCGATCACCTGTTAACCACAACAATTTGCGCAGCATTTGAAATCAAACGTATTATTTGTACATATATAGCTAAAGAGGTAGGTAAATATTTGCGAAAGCTTAGCTCTGGGATGCCCTCTCGAGCTATTTACTCTCAAGACTTTGACTTTGGCTTTGGGTTTGGGTTTGGAGGATGATTGAACTGTAAGGCTAAACGAGCTACAGTCGTAAATCTTCCATGCCCCGCAGCTATTCTAAACAATTTAAACCGGTTATGTATGGTGTTACCTCTCTCATGCGCAAAATAATAGAAATATATGTATGTATATAAACAAATTCACACACACACACACATAGACAACAAAAAGGTAGCCGGCATAACATAGTATTACGTACTCTTATTGATAAACAAAGCGACGCCTTAAGTGTTTATTACGAGTATATTAAACGTGTCGTCATTTCCAGTTGAAATCACAACAATCTCAAGTTCTCGAGCTGGCTTTTGAGGTGAAAAGAAATGTTCTAGCTATCTATTTTCAAGGGGATTTCATTATCAACTGCCTCTTAGGGCCACACGCCAGATAAAAAAAGGTAACTCTTGAATATTTATTAGGTTGGTGAATGTTTGAAATAAATTTCGCTAATCGAGAAAGAGAAAAAGGCCGAATGCTTGGCGATGACACCAGAGGACAACTGATTACTAACACCCCAATTTGTCTTTCTTAGTTTCAAAACCAGTAAAATCTTTTAACAATTCGTTATTTTTTAGCTTATCCAAAAAGCTACAAACCGATATCCACTACAGCATTACATGTTCCCGATTCTTTCATTGGACAATCAATATAACGTCATCATACAAAAATGCGATGGGCTTATTTGAAAATGTTTGTACTTTACGATTTGCTATACTTTCATTTTATTGAGGGAAAGGGCATGATGAAATAACTTAGTCCAGAGAGGACAGCTAACATCCCTAGACTATCATATGTTTTCTCAAAAGTCTAAGATAGCAAATGCGGCAACTGCCGGTTCAAAAGATTTTAAGAAATGGTCGCATTTTTCTCTTACACCTAGCTAAAGCGGTAGAGCTAATCGATTGGCTAGCAGTGTATACATATATAAGATTTACTGACTAGAAAAAAGTTTCTATTGATTTTCTCCAAATTTCCATTTCGGGTATAAAAATTCGTTATGCAAATGAAGGAATTGCCAAACGACAATAAGATAAACTATGTGTTATTTATAGATTTATTGCTTTTAGTAGCCAGTGACCAGGTCAATTCCCCAGTTTCTAAACAAATGTCTATATTCTCTCTCTCTCTCTCTCTGTGTGTGTTTTAGATGAGCAACTGCTCGGCCGTGCAACTGGCCGTTGCCCATCATCAGGAGCAAGCGAATGTGGGCAATCTTTTGGGCCGTCGGTATGGGAAGTTGCTGCATGCCGAGAAATACACAGATTGTGTGTTCCATGTGACCGATGAGGAAATCAAATGCCATAAACTAATACTCTGCGCCGCCAGCCCCGTTTTCGAGGCCATGTTCTATGGGCCATTGCAAGACCATGGTCAGGATAATCAGATTGAGATTGATGATATAAGTGCAGAGATATTTAAAGTACTCATCGAATACATTTACACGGGCAGTGTGGATTGGAATGGCTTGGAGCTGTTGGCCTGCATTGAGCTGTACTATGCGGCTGAGAAGTATCTAATGGATCAGTTGATAGCCGACTCTTTGGTGGCCATTACAAAGAAATTGCGCTTCTCAAACATCCTGCCAGCCCTTGAACTTAGCGTGTGCATGGGTCTGGATGGCCTGCTGGAGGTCTGCATGACATTTTTTATGCGCTGTTGTGTTAATAATTCTCAGTATATGAGCTATCTAAAAGAACATTATGTCCATGTGGCCAAGGAGTGTGTCAAATCAATAATTGCAGCCTGCAAAGAGCCATACAAACTACTTATTTGGTATGTCTACGAATGGACACAGCGAGAATGCGAACAATTGGGTTTGGCTGCTGCCGACATGGATGATCTGGGTGGGGCTACCAAATGCTGGCCAGCCAATTCTTCAAATCCTACAGTTACAGCAGCAACTCCCTCTCCTATTGTCCTCGTAGAGCGATGCTACTACAAGGCAAGCCGCCCGTTTACAGTGGAAGCTGAGTCGCCTGTGTGGCGTCTCCGCCTTAAATGTTCTCGTTTTATATCTCTCATGGGTCTGGTGCTCAATAGTCGCTTGACACCGAATCCACCAGCCAATTTGAGCCATGTCCAAATTCAGCTACCTCTAGAATATCGAGAAAACCTCCGCCTTGATCTATGCGAACTACCAGCCGAGGGTGAAGAGGGCCCAGTCACCCGCCCCGTGTGGTCCCATACTATTAAGAATCAAATAACGAAATACAATTGTGACTTGAATCTAAATTGGTCCCGCGAGGAGGCTTGCATACTCACCCCCGATCTGCTCTATGAGATTCAATTGCGTTGGGATGGCGCAGCATATGGCGCCGAGTATCCGTGTTCCCTTCAATCTTGCCAATCAAACGATCAAACGATTCGTTTCATTGATGGCTCGGATGGCAGTTTAGTCAAAGGACTGCGCTATGCCAATCTAGTTTAAATTAGCTTAAGTTGAATGAACTGTGTATGCAGCGTCAAAGTTCAATAAACAAAATGAATTAATTATAAACGAATACAAAAACAAAATCATATGAATCCGGTTTTTTGTTTTGGTTTGTTTGTATAAAACATATCGATAAGTTATCACAACATAATCGATAAACATTGTATCTCGGCTTCAACTTGAGCTATCGAACGTTGGCCAACACTGAAAATTTAAGCTCTAGTAGAACATTAAAAAAAATAAATCTTACGCTAATTTTTGCAATTTAAGTTCTCATAATGAACATAAATCTACCGAATTTCAATGTTAAGAATCTGGTCAAGGAGGCGGGCAGCACAATATCGCGCGTTGTCCAGGTAATAAAATAAAATCAATGATGGAATTGAATTTGAATAGAGTTGTTATGGAAGGGGGGCTTCTGTGGGGGTGTATGGGTGTGGGTGGCTATGTGGGCAAAATGCGTTAATTTGGTGGTCGTTTCTTTTCTTTGTAGCTAACAGAAGAGAAACTGGGCACAACTGAACGTACGGAATATGATTTGCATTTTCAAAATTTAGCTGAACGTGCCGATGTAACGAAATCATGGACGGAAAAAATTGTCCGAGACACCGAATCGGTGCTTATACCAAATCCTCAGAATCGTGTGGAGGATTTCATTTTCGAGAAAATCGAGAAAACAAAACCAAAACGTTTAAGCAATTTGGAGCACTTGGCTTTGGATATGATCGAGGCTGGTGGAGATTTCGGACAGGATATGGCCTATGGTCAGGCTCTTATCAAGGTGGGTCAGGCTGAACAAAAGCTGGGCCAGTGTGAGCACGATTTCATTGCCACATCGGGCATATGCTTTACGCAACCTTTGCGCAAATTTCTTGATGGTGAGATGAAAACCATCAGCAAGGAGAGGGGCATATTGGAGACGAAACGTTTGGACTTGGATGCCTGCAAAAATCGTGTGAAAAAGGCACGCAGCATGCTGGGTCAACAGTCGGTAAGTGGCCAATCAATTGTTTTGCCTATTCTATAAGTAGTGACCTCCAAAAATATGGACTTATGTTGTCTCTCTTTTGTGTACTTTTGTGCTGCGGATTAAAAATGTCTACAGAAAGATGGCATCTCGCCAGAAGTTGTCTTCGAACAGGTATCATAATCATCATAATAGAAATATATCTGGCTTGCCAAACAATTGTTGTTTTTAGATTTACTTACACGACTTTCTTTCCTTTACCCCTCCATCCAGGCTGAACGCGATTTGCGTGTAGCTCAAGCAGAATTCGATCGCCAGTCGGAGATTACCAAACTTCTGCTAGATGGGATTAGTACATCGCAAGCATCACATTTGCGTCACCTGCATGCATTTGTCCAGGCACAGGTACGCTACTATAAGCAATGCGGAGATGTTATGGAGCAACTACAACGCGAACTAGCCAAGTAAGTGGAATGTGTTTGTGTTTTGTGTTCTTCACCCTTAGAATCCTCGTGCACCATTGTCCAACCACAACCCCTATGCATCCACTGGTTGTCCATTTTGTGGATGTGTACACATTCGGTTATTGTTTTGTGGTCTTACAGAATGCAACATCCAAAGCCACGCCTGCGCATCAATAGCGAAGATGTGGATGGGCCTCCCAGCTCTGTATCGATGCATTCCTGTGATTCCGATTCCACTACCACTGTAGGACTAGGTTTAGATAGTGATAATGATAATATAGTGCATCTGCTTGAAGATTTTAATATTGAATTCGATACGAGCGCCATATCAACAGTTTAAATTACATAGTTATCAATACACAAAAGAATTTCGCCTTAAAAATCAAATGAAGAAATCAAATTGAATCGAATTAGTATTAAACAGTTAACATTATTATTATATACGTAAGTTAGGGTTGTCTGTTTTACCTAGTCAAGGTTTCATTACATCATCAAACACCATTCCAAACACCGTCCAAAATATCAAAAAGAAAACAAATATCATTAACATCTGCATCTGCGTCTTCCATATCAGTTTGGGAGGCCCGACCCCATATATACCGCTCGATGTGAATGAAGCTGGTGGAGCCGGCAACAAGTCCAATACATCTGGCGGATCATCTGCCCGTGGCAGTAATAATAATAGCAACAATCAGGCCGCGGCTGGTCAGCCCATCAATGTCAATACGGATCAAATGCAGCGAGCTCGTGTCTTGTGCTCTTATGATGCCAAAGATCACACCGAACTAAATCTCAGTGCAAATGAGGTGGGTATACACAATCATCCCTTCCCTTGAGTGAAGAGCAATATTAAAACCCTTTTCGTTCCTTAGGTTATCTTTGTCACAGAATGCTCGCCTGTCAATGAGGATTACATGTATGGCAAACAGGGCCTAATGAAGGGTCTTGTGCCACGAGCTTTCGTCGAAATGCTAGATGAGCAGGACATTGCCTTCTAAAGCAGCAAAAAAGGGGATACTCCAAAACACAATACTCAAATATACATTCACACACTATATATACACAGATATATGTTATATAGGCAAAGGCAATTGGACAATTATATAATGTGGTCGGGTCAGCAATAACTAACTGATCCTGGCAAGAGAGAGTACAATAATTTATCACATATACATATTAAATATACATTTAGACATATTAGAGAGCCTTCTCCTAGTTTAGATCACGTTTCATTTGCTTTATTCCTTCAACTGCTTTCAAAAGTCAGCTTAAAACTACAAAAACCATTATAAAAACTTAACATTTTTAGCTCGTTACGTGAATCTCTTATAAATAACTAACAAAAAAAAAATGATCTTATTCGAAATCAAACTCAATTACCTATTTAAAAGTTTATTGGGATATTCTCGAAAAATGTATTATTGTTAACTATAACTATATATATGTATCTACTATGAAAGATTATTACTCAAAGTATTATATTTTGTGTTATATTGTTTAATGTTAGTTTAAAAAATACGAAACTATCAAGAAAATGCGCTTTTAAATATATATATTATATCATATTTCTTCAATGGAAAAACGTTATGCTAATAATTAGTAACTCGAATTCAAATTTGAAATGAACTATATATATGTATCTTCCTGCTATGATTACAATTTTATTTAAATTATTTTTGCGGTGCAATTTGCAAGTCAATTAGATGTTGCTTAAACGAACAAAAAACTAAATAAAAACATGTAACACCAAGCCACGCAATTCAATTAAAAACAACAAATTAATCAAATTTAATCGTACAATGCAACAACGATATTTAGGTTTTCAAAAAAACGTGTACACCAAGCCCAAAAAACTAATCGGATAATAAAAGAAATTTTCAAAAAGATTCCAACAATCGTTCATTAATTGATCGTAGCACTCGATCGGCTTTTATTTATACACAGAAAAGTTACATGAAAAAAGAGACATATGTATATGTATGCATAACAGCAAAAAAAAAAAACATATTGAATACAAAAACAAAAAAAATTTCATTCATTTGGCTATTTGATGTAAATAGTTAATACTTTGGGCTCTGCCACACTTCATCTTTAAGTAAAAGGAAAAAGAAACAATTAGGTTGAGTCATGAGCTAAGATCGTATTCCCACTTACCTCAATCTGAATCAAATATACCAAAACCCATAAAATCGCCATTCGCATCATAAGGATAAGAAGGATGGACATAGGGATAAAGAAAACTTAAATCATCGGAATCTGGTTCACTATCTTCCAGATCATCTTCACTCAAAAAGCCCATGTCGAACAAGTAATTATCATCAAAGATATCCATCTCATCATCCGTATCCTGCCCCAATTCATTCGGATCAAAGTTATAGTCATCGAGCAATAGGTTTGAAAGCGACAAATGAAGCATATATGGTCCATCTCGTGATGTAAAATGAAGTCGAATTATATTCTTGGCACCAGTCACGATAGGATCCTAAAACCAAAAGCAGGAGATTTAAAAGTCAGCAACAATTTATAGACACGTTTCTTACCGTCCCGAGAGACTTCTCGATTTTAGTGCCTAGCACATAAAGATGGATGGGCAACTGATGCGTATTCTCCCTGAAGAGAATTTGATGTTGCACCTTCTTAATGACAGTGTGTACCAGCTTATCGGATATCTCATAGCAATCCTCCAGATTCAGTTCCTGCAATTTGGGGCAAGCAAGTATCAGACGCATTACTCCAGTATCGCTGACATTGTGGCACAAACGTAGAGAAATTCGCTCCAGATTAGTTAGCTTGGTGAACTCCTCCAACACATCATCATTAAGCAAATCCACACGGACGAGTGTAAGTTCTTTAAGGCTACTCAGTTTACCAATTTGAAACAGGAGTGGTGGAGATATATTTTTGGCACCATATAACTCAAAATGTTCCAATTGTTGAGATTTCAATGCAACGAGCTGATCAAAGAATCTGCCACGTATATTTATTCTTGGCAAGGTGGCAATTTGAACGTTCTTGAGTTTGGGTAACTTAGCTATCTCCTCATAGTTGGTTTCATTATCAATGCTTAGACGCAGCGTTTCCAGGGAGGGGCAACAATTCTTTTTAACTAAAGTCTCATAGAAATTCGAATAAGCAGACATTACCCCAATGACATTTAGATCCTTGAGATTAACCAAAACCTTGCACATTTGAATCAAACGGTTGGCCAGTATACCAGTACAGCCTGCAAGGACTATTGTCTCTAGTGAGACGGGCAGTTTGTCCAGCTCAGTGCCATTCAGTTTTGTATTGTAGCTAAGAGTTAGACTCTTAAGATTATTCAATTTTCGCAGAGACATTAAACTGCCGTCAGTTAAACCGCAGCTGCTTAACACCAAATGTTCAATTTTCTCGGTATTGAAAAACAATTTGTTCATATTTCTTGTACTTAGCTTACTCTCCGTAATCTCCAAGGACTTGACATTCACACAATTCATTCCAAAAAAGTCACACAAACGTTCACAATGCGCTTCCGGTAGGACACCTTTAAACTCTTTAACGTATCGCCCAGATAGAGTGAAAAAGTCCCGCATATCCCAAACGGTTAGTCCATCAAATTCAGAAAAATCCATGGATCTGTGGATGGTGCGAGTACCTAGGAGATAGGCCCCTCGTAAACGTGTGCTAGATCGAGAAAGATGCAACTGATCGACCAAGGAAAGTTTGTCAAAAATTAACGTGAGACAGTGATCTGTCATTTTGAAAATGTGAGCCTCTCCAAATGGGTCTTTGTCATCCGAGCCATAGGCCCCTGGTTGATGCCAACTATCACTGGCCTTCACATAGAATCGACGCCCATTGACATGATGTACCCGGATATGCAGAGCTTTGGCTGCATCACAAGGATTATCAAAGAAAACATATCCTGTTTTCGTTTGCCAGTTGCCACGTTGTGGTTCGTGCTGCTGGTGAGTTTGGCCTCTCGGTCCCCGCTGGGGCATTCGACGATATCTGCCATTGCCAAAGATCTTCATCCGAACTACTTTTCCATAATTATTGAAATGCGGCAGCAAATCATCCTCCCTTAGCTATAAAACAAAGGAAATACCAATGCATATGCAAAGAAAAGAATACATGAAAAAAGAGCGCCAATATATGGCGTTCCCTTGTCCCCCTTGGACTTACCTCCGCTGGTATGCCGTGCAGATATAACTTCTGGACAGGAATATGATCTTCCGTGTAGCACAAATTGTTCTTGAAATAATAATTTTGTTGCGCTGCAAAGAAAAGCAACAGGATATCAAAGCGCCCGCATTTCTTTTTCCCATCTAAGGCTTTGCAAATTTAATCACTTACTAGGGTTGCTGACAAAATATGCCATTTTGTCCGTTTTTGTTTCTCTGGAAGCTGGCAATTTAAGTTTACATGAATTCGCAATTCGCAATAGAATTTAAATTTTTTTCTCTTCATTAGCGACGAAACGATAATTTTGCCCCTATTTACAATGTTTATCGATTGGCCTGTATGACACTACATTGACCTATGCCCACCGCACATTACAATTTGTAGTTGAATAACATTAAAGTTGAAAGTCACGAGAAGCATATTATTTGAACATTAAAAGCATATCAAGTTTAATTTCGAAATGTATATTAAACAAATTATTTTCGCCGAACAGTTTTAAAACTCAAAGAAATTTATTAAGAGTCAGACCAAAATCGGTGGCCTGGTTTTCTAAAATCGGGAACAGTGAATAGTAGAAACAAGCTGCTAAATTTGTTGGGACTCGAAGTTGAGGCCCAGATTCCTGGATTTCTCCTTAATTATGTTTTACATACTGCAACAATATTGGTCTCCTATTTGGTCGGCTTCATCTGGCCATATTGTTTAACTTTCATTTCCCAAAACCAAAATATTAATTTTTCCGCAAAAACACACCCAACACCAGGATGTTTCTATACCATACAACCATATGGCGAAATGGTATATTAAAGTCGCCAAAGTGTATGTAACCGGCAGAAGGAAGATTTTCCGACCCCATAAAGTATATATATTCTTGATCAGCATCAACAGCCGAGTCGATTTAGCCGTCTGTCCGTTCATCCGTCCATCCGTATGAACAAGTAGATCTCGGAGACTATAAGAGTTAGAGCCACCAAAATGTGGTATGTAGGTTCGTGTAGTATGTAAAGTGATCAAGTTTATTTCAAATTTTTGCCACGCCCCTTTCCGCCAACGCAATTCAAAAAATACGTTTATCTCCCGTAATTTTCTACCTTGTCGAAAATCTGACTAAAAATAGCCAAAAATGGCCGTTGGCTGCTGGGGGCGCTAGGGTGCTCGTATGCTTGAGTGAGCGAGGTTTACCTAAGTCGGCGAGACGACTTACTTCATTTCAGTTTCTTCCAGTTCATAATTCATATATATATTTAAATGATATTTTCTATTTATATGTTTTCCCCTTTTTTCCCATATAACACATTTTTCTCTAAATGACCAATTTACTTTATGAAAAGAATTGACTTCCACTTGGATTTACTATGAAAATGTTTACTTTATTCTTGTTGTTTTTTTTTAATCTTTTTTTGTTTTGTTTGTTTTTTGCCCTTTATGTGCTATACATGTTTGTGATTTTTTGCCTTGTTTATATGCGTTTATATAAATTTTCAATATATACCAATTTGATTTATGTTTTCTTTTTTTTTTTTTTTTTTTCGTTTTTTTTTTTTGTTTGCTCATTACTAATGATGATATGCGCACTCAAATCAAAAGTATAACTCAGGCGCAGTGGATAGTTGATGTGTATATAACGAACAGACACAAAACGATTTCACTAAATTTTGTTGTATTTTGTTTTGTTTTTAAAGTAAATCATAATGAAAGGCAATTCAAGTTGGTATACATAATTCATATATATATTTAAATGATTTACTTCTCTCCTTTGCTCTGGTTTAGTTTAACGCTAAGAATTATATTTTATATAATGCATCTCTTCTTTTAGTTTATATGGAATAACACTTAATCATACAATCATTCAAATATAGTTTGATTTGGATTATAACAAACGAAAATTATGTACGAGAAAACTTAGAGGGAAACAAATTAAAATGGTTCAATGCAGTTTCGCTTACTTCTTCTATTTTTTTTCAATATTTATCTTTTCCTTTTTTGTATTCTGTTTTTACTAATTAGTTGTAGTTGCCGTTTTTTGTTTTGTTAGTATCAAACCACTAAATGCCTTGCCATATAAATGTTTTTCATTTGATTTGTTTAAATATTTATATATATATTTTGTATATATTTTTCTGTATATATTAGACTAAGTATTAACTATGCATTAATGCATTTTGCGCTTAGATATTTTTCTTGTTTTTGTTTCTTATGATTTCGGTTTGTTTGTTTGTGTTAATATTCATAGGGAAAAGTACAAAAGTATACATTTGTCAAAAGCTTTTCAGTTATAGTTTAATTACACATCAAATCGATGTGTATTACACGTGGAAAAAAGTTATAAAAAAAAGTAAAGTTTACAATGTTTTTTTCTTTTGGAATTACTGATAGTTGACGAAAAACAAATCGAAAGAACTTTCGTTTCAATTCTAGATAATTATAATTCTGTTTTCATATATCTCAAACTGTTGTACAAGAAGTATTCAATCTTGGGTTAATTACTTAAATTTTCTGCTTAATGAATTCTTAGATTTGAAAAGATTTGTTCAATAAAATTTCATAGCCAATTACGAGACATGCAATATTAATCATTTTTGATCAAACAATTCAAAAAAGTTTTTCATACAAAGAAATAAACTAAATATTTAAGAAATTAGAATAAGCCACATTATAATAATTGAAATCGGAAATTATTTATAAAAAATTGTACAGAACTTAACCAAATAATTTCTTTACAAAATATTTAGTTCAGAAGTATTTTGAAAAACTCATTGAAGTTAGTTTGAAATTATTTTAATAAACCTTGGAGAATATTTAACGTACAACAATTAAAGAAAATGATACAACATTTTTCACTTTGTTCTTCATTAAGTGTTAGTAATTCTAAAATACATAAATATTTATGTATCCGTTGTATACAAATAGTTATAAAAAAAAACGTTAAAAAAATCAAAAATACATTTGTAGCTATGATAAAAACAAAATTGAACTTTAAACTCAGAAAAAATCAAGTGGAGACACTTTGCAGCTTAACAACTTAGATACTACAATGAAAAAATTTCAGCTACACTACATTTTGTTGTTGTTGTTGTTGTTGCGGTTGGTTAGTTTTGTTTTTGTTTTTCTCATTTTTGATTGGAGTTGTTTGTTTGTTGCATAAGGAAACTTTTCATTCATTTTGCTTGGGCGGCCTCGTCCGCCTATTCACTGTCGATGTTGAGGCCAACACGTTTCTCCTCCTCAAGCATGGCATCCAGTTCATCGGTTAGATTGGCCAACATATTGCCAATGTCGTTAAGCACATTCGCCGATACTTTTGGTGGAATGGTGTTGGATGTTAATGGCGGTGCTGCTGGTGGTGCTTGCACCGATCCAGCTGCAGCAGCAGCATCGCCCTCAAGTGGCGATGTTGGCTCTGCGGCTCCAACGGCAGCAGCACCAACTGAGTCCAGAGTTGGTGAACGTAAATGCAGGGCGCCACTCACTGAACTGCCCATGCTCTCACTACGAGCCAATGCGGCGGCGTCATGCAGCGAACTGGACGATTTCAGCGAGTGAAAGGAATGCGCTATATTGGCTATAGTATTGGTGGAGGATGAACTGGAACTGGAGCTAGAGGAATGCAAGTGGGCAGGAAGCGATGTATTGTTCGGCGTATTGTGCAGACGCTGTTTAATGGTGCCGGTATTCTCATTGGCAAACGGTATAGTATCAATCGAATCGATGCTGGAGTTTGATTTATTGTCATGATATTTCTCGCAATGGATCTCGGCTGTGGTCTGCTGTATGGTGGCATAGTTGGCATAGATTGGTTGCTGGCAGTTGCCTGCCTGTTGCTGTTGAAGTTGTTGCTGCTGTTGCCAGTAGAACATATGCTGCGACTGTTGTTGCTGTTGCTGCTGCTGTTGCTGGGTGGCATTGGGATCCTTTGCCTGATTGGCAGCTACAATTCCTCCCTCTCCGCTTAGCGTGCGAGAGTTACGTATGCTGCAATGGCGTCTAGGTGGCTCTGGGGCTATCTTCTTGCCAGTTAATGGACTGCCGCTTAGGTAGGTCTATACAGGATGATAGATATAGATAGATTAGAAAAGGTTTTCAAGTGACATCAAGACAAGTGTACTCACCGTTCCTCCGTCGCCTACGGTGGCTGCTCCGTACTCGGCAGCTGCCGCCGCATTCATATAATGATGGTGCTCCAACGGTGGCATGGTATTGAGCACAGCTCTCTGCAAGATGCCACGTTGTTGACGTGGCAAAGTGCCGCCTCCCTCCTCGTAGAGTAGCTCTCGTGTGGCATCATTGGTGGGTGTTATGTCGCCATCATCATAGGAACGCCGCCAGCCAATGCCTGGTGCATTGTTGCCCAGAAGACGAGCAGCAGCAGCCGCCTGCTGTTGTTGTTGTTGTTGTTGCTGCTGATGTAGGAGGTGCTGATGATGCTGTTGCTGTAGTAAGGCCGCTGCTGCCGTTGTTGTTGGTTGTCCAAAGTGACCATAATCTGTGGTCGTATAATGGCTAAAGGTCAAATGGCTGCGCGTGCTGTTGTCATGTATATCCTCCAGCGATTCCAGACTCTTACCACGCGGTTGACGCACCTGAGAACACGATAGAGAAACAAGATGCCCAAGGTTAGTTTAAGAACCTCTACTTAAGTTCAAGGTAAGTTGCTACCCCCCTCCCTCGCATCACTATTTAATGACCCCCACCTTAATGAGCACCACATCGTCGCCCGTGCCTGTGCAACACTCATTGTCGCCAGCACGGTAATAGCACCGCCATCCTTGACCAGATGAAGAACTGTTGGCATTGCCCCCCTCATTCGCATAGACTTTCGCATCATCCCAGGAGACACGTGTGGTTGGCACATAAGATGGCGTACTCGGAATGGGCACATTTAATTGCCACGGTTTTCTTGGGTATTCCTTGGGTATTTTTCGAATCGAACACAAAAGTGGTTTGGAAATGAAAAGAAATGGTAAATAAAAAGTCAATTAAATTCAAAATATCAAAGAAGCTAACTTCGGCTATGACGAAGTTTATATACCCTTGCAGTCCTTGGCAATAATTTTTTTACATTTTGAAATTTCTTTCCTTGCAACTCAATTCATCAACACACAAACAAAACATTCAAATTATTTCTCTCTTTACTACAAATTTTTAAGCAAAGCACAACACGCATACACATACATACATACGTGTAGCGCTACGTCTGTGTGTGCGTATGCATGTGCTCTGTTTGATTTGCTGATGACGTAGAACCGATTTGAATTGACTGTAACTTGTGTTCTATTTATCCGATCAAACTCCAATTTTGGGATCTGAGATTTTATATCAAATTCTATTATATTGGTAAATTTCATGGGGATATTCCAATTTTTGCAAAAATTTTTGTTCTAGAGCTATATGATATAGTAGTCCGATCCTGACAATTTTCATACTCTATTATCTCCCGGCTAAAAGTAGCTCAAATATGAAATTTCATTCCGATAGCTCTTAAGATGCCAGCGTGAAGTTGATTTGCACAGACGGACGGACGGACGGACGGACGGACGGACGGACGGACGGACGGACGGACGGACGGACGGACGGACGGACGGACAGACGGACATGGCTATATCGACTCAGCTTCTCATGCTGATCAAGAATATATATACTTTATGTGGTCGGAAACGTCTCCTTCTGTGCGTTACAAACATCTGACCAATTTTATAATACCCTCTGCAAGGGTATAAAAATAAACCAAATAATTAAAAAAATCATAAATTAATATAACTTCAAACTAAATATCGTATAATATAGTGAAAAGGCTTGATCCAAATTCAAAAAGGTCGAAAAACTATATACATATTTCCCGATATACCCAAGGCTATTGTACAGAGATTCCTTTTAGAGTTCCGGTGGCCATTTCTTACCTGTTGTTGATAGGCATTAGCACCACCAGGATTCCATTTGCCGCTAATGATATCCTTGACACGCTTAATGGCCAGTAGAATTTTCTTCTGATGCCCCAATTTGACAATGCCGATATCTTCGAGATCCTCCCAAGTGACTTGGGTGACATCACGCACTGTTTTGTAATTCTGTTCCAGCAGCGGTTGTATATACTCCTCCAGACGTAACAGCTGCAACCACTCCTCAATGGAGCCCTGTAGAAAAAACGAAAAACAGACAAAAAGGGAAAATTTATAGAGAAAATCGTATATGGAGCGAGGCACAAGAGAGTTTGGTGGGGAGGAACATACTTTATGGATTGTCGATCATTACATTTTGTTTCTTTTTTGTTGTTGTTGTTGCTCGCACCAACAGAAAGCTAATCACATTTGATTAATGCCAACCCCATCAAAGGGGGCAGCCAAGCTACAAATTGTCCATGAACTAGTTCTGATATGAAGTGGAATCGAAATGGAATGGATGGGCCTCCATTCCCATTCCCATCCCCACTCCCCCTTCTCCTCTGATGATGCCTGCTGGTGAGGAGGAGCAGCCTGATGTGCCGCCGGGACAGCTTGGAGCTCTAATCAGTTGTAATTGATAAGATATGACATAAATCGCGTCAAAGCAGCACAAACATCAACATCAAGTAAAAAAAAAAACCAAGAGCAAAACTCGTCGTAGTTAAAGTCTCTGTCTGTTTCTTCTGCTCCATCTTTCAAAACGGTAGCCACAACCAAAGTCTCCACACACACACACACACACACACATGGACTCAAATATCATCAACATCATTTTCGTTGTCTCTACGACGTGTTAATAATTTTTCTTTGGTTTTTGCCTAAATTGCTGTTGATTTCTATTTAATTAAATGTCTTCTCTCATAAGACGACAGTGAGACGAATAAGACAGCAAGAGAGATGGCATGTTTATAGAGTGAAAGAGAAGGGAGTATTCAATAAACGGAAGTTTCCATTAACTGCTTAGATAATCACTATGTTTTAAGTCTTGGATCATAATTTTATACAACTAGTTCACTAATTGGAATCTACAAGATTAATATTAATAGTTGTGAAAAGGGTCTCCGACCAATAGAAAGACCTCCATCTAAACCAAGCCAAGTAACTAGCCAATTTTAAGAAGCTGTTGGACAGAATAAGTTGCATTTTGTTCTCAAGAACAACTTCTTTAGAATGTCTTTAAAAACTATAATTAAAAGCTGTAATAATCACGACTTTATGGTTTAAAAAGTCATTTCAAATCTCAGAAGGGGCGGGAGGAGGTGAGAGCGCAGAAAACTGATCCGAGGCATCACATTAAATCTTAAAAAAAGAATTGTTATTAGTACGTTCAAGCAGATTATAGATTTTTTTATGTTGCTAGCAAAAAAGTTTTCTTTTTTATTTCAGGATTAAAATTAAAAACCAAATTCAGCTTTTAACATGTCCTTGGAAGCAAAAGCTCCACAGGAAAGACAAAATACAATATGAAGATCCAAAATAATGATTAGTTAATGATGCAGTTCAGCCAACTTCCTCCATATACATATGTAGTGAATAATATATTGGAAGGACGTTTAATTGAACTATTAAAATACTAACAAGATCAATTAGTGAAAGATTACATTTATATTCTCTAGCATGAACTGGAGACTTCCTTTGGGAAACAAAGTACTCTTTTATTTACTCAACAAACACTGACAGGGAATGTGTTAAGAAGGGGCTAGGCCCTTCCTAGCGGTTTCTAGTGTCATCTATATTCAATATGTTAATCAGCAATTCAATTGGCTCTGGCTATCGATCACGGCTTTGCAGTGGGAATTTTTTTTCTTTTTTCATAAAATATTTAAGCAAATATTTGCCTAACCATAGCAGAAGATATATCTATACTATGTATATGTATTTTGTTATTTTGGGACAGTTTTTGGTTTGGCTTCTTCGAAATCCATTAGCAGGTAGCATATGGTATGACGCCGCTGCCGCTGCCTCTGCCTCTGCTACCGCCGTCATTAGCGCAAGCGAAACTGGTTTCAAGAGAGCGTTCCAAAACCAAAAACTGTACGCACCAACCGCCAGAACCAAAAACAACAACGACAAAAAAAGTTAATGCGAGTACGTCGTCAGGCCAAAAACACAGAGAAAACACTAAATACCATTTGGACTGTCTAACAGCAAAACAAAAATACTAACAACAACAACAACAACAGAGCCTTATGACCCTCAAGGTCGTTCGTTGATTGCGGTTTCTGTTCATATTTTTTTTGATTTTATGAAATGAACGTATAATAACCTCTCTACCACTCTCTATCTCTCTCTCTCCCTCTCTCTGTCTATCTGTCTCATTTAGTCAGGTATTTTGTTTCATTTCCTTTTTCGCATAAGATAAAATAAGAAAAAACGCGCAAATAAACAAATAAAAAAGAAAGCAAAATGCGAGAAAACAGGGAGAGAATGTTGGCCTGGCTAATGAGGTTTATGCCAAAGAGGAACAACTTTCATTACGACGTAAACGCTAATAATGACTATAACGATAATGATAATCATGATAGTAATGATGATGCAAGTATTACGATCCTATAACCACACCTAGATCAACACACACACACGCACACATGTATATATGGGTCTTTTGTTTATACAAGAAATATCAATATTACCCGATGGGGGGAGAATTTAAACGATAAGTTGGCACATTACGAGCAGTTGAAAACAGTTAAAAGAAAAAAACTCACAACTTGGCAAAAACAGTCACGCCGCATTATATAAACAAAATAAATGCAAAAAAAAAAAAAAAAAAAGTAATAATTCTATTGTTGAGGCCATTTTTCAAGTGAAACACTAAACCACCGCCAAAAACACACACACACAAAAAAAAGCTGAGGTCATTTTTCCACATCTTGTGCAAATTGGCAACAGAAATTTCCAAAAAGATTATTCCATTGAACAAGTGTCGACGATTTAGCAACCAAAGTGTCTAGCCACTCCTCAAGGTGTTTTTCGTCACCAAATGACGACATTTCGTATCATTCCGTTCAGTTATATTATCTTAGATTAGTTTTATAAGCGCCATTAAGCCCACTAAAATATGATTTTCTATTCAACTTTTGCAGTTAAATGATAAAGTAATGCAATTTTTAGATATAACGGGGCCCCACAAATAGTTAGGTAACTTTGAAGAGCATTTCAATATTTTTTACAATAGTTTTTGAAGATCTCTGGGAAACACTGTACAAAGAACCAAGCGGATTTCGTTAATAGTCTTGACGGAATCCCTGGGGGAATTGGGAGCATTCAAATGTCTCACCTCAAATTTCGACATTGTATTAATTGCTTATGATAATATTAGCTCAATCTACGAACTACAACGCATATTTTAAAAACTGGCACGAACTAGACTTCCGCTTGAAAAATATATCGAGCATAGTTGTTTCTTTTTTATGGATCTTATCGACATATGTTTCATTCCATTTTTCAATACGTGACATAATGAAATGCAAGCTTTAACTGTTGGCTTTTCCGTCTGTCTGACAGACTGTCTTTCTCTTTCACTCGATCTCTTATCGATATGCATTTCACGTAGAAAAAAAAACAACTTGAAAAGGAAACAAACAATTGTCGTCAATGCAACTTCGAGATAGAGAGAGAGAGAGAGAGAGAGATAAGTAATGAAAAACTTCTTGAACTTTGAAAGAAAATGTGCGCTTTACCTTCCACTTAGCCTTCAGAAATCTGAGTTCCACATTTACACATCCATCCAACTTCGGGCTGGTTGCATACCAACCACGATTAACACCCTCGAAGTTAAGCATAATTTTTTCCATCAACAAAACACATGCACTTCCAACCAACTTGACTCAAACCTTGCCACAGATGTCTCTATTTCTCGCTCTCTCTCTCTTGTCTCTGATTCATACTTGGACTCATACATAGGAGATTTCATCAGTTTTTTTCTTGTTGTTGTTTTGTTTTGTTGTTGGTGCTGCTCTCCCACCTGCATTTTGGAGTTTCGAGTTCAGTTGGAAAAACTTGAACCACATTCCAATGACTTGGACTTAATTGCTTGTGGTTGTGTTTTTTTATTTTGATCACAGATCTAACCGTTTTTACAAATTATGTAAAGTGTATTATTAATTTCGAGTCTGAATCATAGCTCGAAACGCTTTGTTTTCTTATCTCTAACCAATTAATAAATATTTATTATTATTTGTAATACAATTTTTGTTTGTGCAATGGAGCATTAAGTTAGTAGACCTTGACCATTTTAAGTATGGATTGTCACTCATTTGGTATAAAGTAGGGATTCGGAATCCCTCCTTTTGCATCATTGGCACTCATTTAATTCCATTATATTCAAATACTTTCATTTAAATCTCAAAAGTATTAGGCTTAGAAACCTTGGAAACTATCAACGCACCATAAAGAAAGTGCGAAAACTAGCATTTACTAGTAGTGGTAGATTATTATTATAATATAATTTTGAAGTTTGTAAAAGTTTTGATTACTTTTAATCGATTCCTCTTAATTTCAATGGAAACTTTGCGTCTTGTCTAAGTTAATCCCACCCATTATTGCTACGGTCATTAACCTAAACGCTTGTTGAATCTACATACATACTCGAATTACCATTTCAATTCAATTGTGAACTTTGTCTATTGAATTCAAATGATCTCACCTTGATCTGTCGAACGGATCAATGGCTAATGATCAGTTTTCAAGCACCATCAAGCAATTATCTAGAAGCTAGAATCACTGAGTCCGAGTCCGAGATCTCTCGGAGATTCAAGATCATAACGTAATGTCACCTAACCGACCTAACGAGGCGCCAGATTTCACAGGGGCCTAGAGAGAGAACGGCACGATTCTCTATCTGTATACATATATCTTTTTAATTTTAATGAATTGCTGATGGAAATTAATGTGCGCATATTAATTTAAATTCTTTCATTAACAATAAAACAAAAATAAAGAAACCAAAACAACATAAAAGAACCGCTGACATTGCTTTTTAACGTGGCTTTCTGTGTTTATGAGTGTGTTTGTGTATGTGTGTGTTTGTGTGAATGTATGGACCGCATATGTGGGAACAAGTTTATTTTTTTCGCAAATGCCTTTTTAATGAAATAAGAAATGAAAAAAGGAGGGGAAAAAGATAAGCTTGGTAGCTAAAACAAGCAAACAAAGAAAAAGGAGACGAGATTAACAGCAAAAACATCAGAAAAACCAGTAAAGGGGAAACGAATTGGTGGAAGAAAGGGCTAAGAGCTAGCTGACTGGGCCACAATTAATGTCAATATGGCAAATTGCCTCGGTGTGTTTATTAATGTATGCAAATTACTCAATGCTGAATACTTAAAGTGGATACAACTTGATTTTTCATCGACTATTCTCTCATAACAAAAAGCGGCGATAGGAATGAAATATAATCCGTAGAATTGCATCATTTCGATAGGAATTTGTCTCACGGAAAACACATTTTTTATAGAGTATCAGATTATTGCAGTTTCGAATCCACGGGAGAAGGCAATGAGGGAAATTTTTGATTTGTCCCTCTAAAATAGTTAATAGTTCATCTACTACATTAGATAATCAATTTAAACAAAAATATTGGCATATTGAAGTAGCGTCATGAGATTTTGATTAGATTTGGCAAATTCTTGCTAATTTGATAAAGAGAAAGAGAGGGAACCAAAGAACTAAAGTCACGTTATGCAAGTGTTAATAATAAAGAAACTAGTGGATAGAACTGAATTCCGAACCATCAAACTTGGCAAACAAATAAAATTTAGAACTCAACTTACCGGCACAAAGTGTGGCAAATTATCTAGAACCTGCAACTTATCAATACGCTGCTTGATTCGCTCTCGATGATGCGGATTCTTAATGCCAATCGCGGTGAGATCCTCTGGGGTCATACGAGCTATGGTTGGCAGATCATAGCCCGCCGCTATGAAGAGTTGGGCATATTCCTCGTGCTTCATTTCGAGCAGCCAATCGATGATTAGTTCATCATTACGTTGCCTATCCACGCTGCCAATGGAACAAGAGCTAACGGAACTGCAACGGGGCGAGGAAAGGGGAGCGGCTCCATTGCCACCGCCACCACGTATAGAGGCTCCGGATGAGGAGACTCCAGTTAGATATGAAGAGGCACGACCAGAATCTAAGCTGGCTGTGCTATGGCGTGAGCCGGAACCAGCCGATCCTGATGACGAACCTGGTGAATCGCGTCCTGGCGATTGTGTTAGGTCAATGCCTTGATCCTCTTGCAGGGCTAGCTGCTGATGATAGTACACAGCCGCCTTATGGGTCAATGGCTCGCGTAGAGTGGCACAAAAAACAGGCGGTGGGCATGGCACAATGCTCGATAATGGAGCCGAGGATTTACCCGTTGATGGGGGAGCTACTGGGACTCCTGCTCCAACTCCTACTCCAGCTACAGTTGCCTCATCTTTCATGCGCAAGGCCACGCTAGTCTCGCGGGGCAAATTAAAGCCGCCCTCTTCCAGAGAGGGCGATGAGACAATGCCGTTTCCACTCATATTCATGCCACCAATGCCATCATCCACTTGCTGCTGCTGTATTTGTTGTAGTTGTTGTTGCTGCTGCTGTTGCTGATGATGACGCAATGGCCCACTTAGCCTATAGAGTGGTATCAAAGCTTGCTGCTGCTGCTGATGTTGATGATGTGATGATGTCTGCTGGTCGCCTGGTATTGTCGGTGGTTGCACCTTCTTAGCTTGTGCCGTCGATGTGTGCGGTTTGAGTGAACGATGCATGGCTATGGCAATTAGCTTCTTCTAGGCCTCGTCCGGGCCAAATCTCTAGCAACAATGTTGAAGATGAAGACAACAACAACAACGACGACGACAACGTCGACGATGGCGGCAATGGCGACTCCTGCAATAACCAAAAGAAGAAGTTGTGCATTAGAAAAATGAAGAAAAATCTGTCCACCAGATGTGCACCAGAACGCCAGAAATCTGCATAATTGGGCACGACTAAAAATAGGGTCACACTATGAGTATGTGTGTGTGTGTGTGATATTTATGACATGATGCGGCAAGTCAATAAACCCGGGCACAACCCCACCCGTAACCTCTTCTGCCATCTCTCCCCCGCCCTTCCCCAATCTCATTCCCCTCTAACCAAACAAACTGAAAGAGGAGGCAGCAGCATCTCGTATTACAAATTTCATTCACAAAAACGCAAGTAGCTTAAATCATTAAAAGCTATTCTCGACTTTCAATGTACTCTATCAAGAACGTCGTGGCAAGACTTAATTGAATTGATAACTTGAGACTCACAAATGGGAAAAACTTCTTCATATATTTTAAAGATTTAGACAATACATAATTGATTTAGGAACTATAATTCGATTCCTATCAATAAAGCACTTACAAAAAACTAGTTAACTAGACTAATTCTAGGATTCTAAGGAGTTGAGAGTTACTTTCTACATCTGGGTTTTGCCTGGAAACATGTGGAGCTTTTATTACCCACATGAAACAAATTTAAGGGCTTTAAAAATGTGTACCACAAAGGGTTAAGGGCCTAAATATATTATGCGATTATATGGATCGTGTCAAATCTGAATTAGAGAATGTGTTCTTATTTATCTTACTTTAAAAAACGACCAATATTATTGACATTCTGCCCAATTCCAGCATACCCCATGAGGTATCTCCCACTAAGCAGTGACCAGAATGGAACGAAAGAGATAGAAAGATAGAGATAAGGAGTGCAATAGAAAGAGAATGTGGTAGAAAGAGAAGGAGACGGTGGTTTGTTGGGGAGGGAGGGGGTCAGAAGGTAGCCGCTGCCGTTGCGTCTGTGCCAAAGTTCGTTGACTGACAACGAGCATTCAACATACATAGTTTGCTGAGTGGGTTGGGGCGGTGGCAGTTGGCGGCGGCGGCGGCGACGGCAGCTGCTTGCCTGTCGTCTAGCCGCAACGTCATAATACTCTTGAAAAATGCATAAGCACAGCGCGGAGGGGTAAAATCTGGCCAAAAGTCACGAACAATCGACTTAAGTCAAGTCATTAACACAGAATGCATAAACACACACACAGACACACATGAGAACAAGAATTCAAGGAAAGAATTCAATGGAATAACAATTTCAAACTTGCAGAGAAAACAAACGGTACAGGGGGCTATCGATAACAAAATGACAGCCACCTGTTCGATTACAATTGCTCGATATAGTCCCAGCTATGTAGGTGTGTGTGTGGGTGTGCGAGAGAGGGGGTGTAGGTTGATTGGTTGACTGACTGTTCAGGCAGTAAATGGCAGGTAAAAAACATTTGCCAAAAACAAAAACTGCGGTAGTAAATTTTATTTACAAACTTGCAATGTCGCCGCCTAGTTTTTTTTAATGAATTTTTATGTGTATGCAAGTGCAGCAAAAGCCGTAAAAAAGAGAGAAAACGGACAAGAGAGAGAGAGAGAAAGAGAGAGCGTTTGGGAGCTGAGAGGAAAGAAAGCGAAATGAGAGCGCGCAATTGCAGAGAAGTTTTCGGCAGTTCTTGTTGTTGTTGTTGCAGTAGTAGTAGGGTAGTAGTATATCAACTGCAATACACAAATGTGGGTTGCCTGCGGTTTGTGTGTGTGTTTGCACCCCCTCCGCCCCCTTCCACACCCCATTAGTGTGTAGTTTTGCTTCCTTTTGCAAGCGCAGATGTTGTTGAACCGTTACCGGCTTGCAAAAATTTGTTTTTTTTTCGCCTTGCTCTCTTTTCCCCTCGCTGCTTTTCCCAATCGTCCTTTTTGTATATCTTTTTGTTAAGCATTTTTATATGCTGCTTTTGTGCAAAACATTTAATTGCAAACATGAACACAAACCCAAAGGCACGATCCAAAGAGCGAAGGGGTGGGTGTTTGGTGGGAGGCAAAAGATAAAACCCAAAAACTATTGTTGTTGTGGGCGGGTGAGTAATCATAATGAGGCATAACCCTATAGCTTACAGCTGTACAGTAAATATTCGCCACTCTGCACATTTTATTTTTTTTTTTTTTACAATGAAATGCTTCACTGCTTAATGCTCACGGACAGAGTGATTAACGGTCGAAAGTGTCGATAAATTTTCGAATATGCATTCCCATTATATTAATGATCATCAAAATTAACAGTTATGCACGATAAATGCATATGTTTTTCTATGGTAAAGGGTATTTTCGTAGTCGTTAGTTGAAACCAAAATATATTTCCATGTTGTAAGCATAAAAACTGATTGGAAATGCAATTGGAGGCTTGGGACCCTTTTCTTTTCATTTTCCGTTTTTTTTTTTTTTTTTTTTTTTGGAGTGTTAGAAAATACATAATACCAAAAGGGCAGAGAGAGGGCAGCCAAAGTGAACTTATGGGATGGGGATGGTTGAAAGATTTATTGATTGTCGTTGTCGTCATACACACACACAGGCACAGACACACACACACACGGGACTCATTGATGGATGTACATACAATGAAGCGGAGTTGCGGTTTTTGAAGTTGCCAACAAAAACGCTGAGCAACTAAAAATAATTATGGTTACACACACACACACAATCAGAGCTTATAGGCTTTTGGACGGGGGGTGGGTTATTGTGCCACATGGAAATAGCGGGGAAAGTTGAGAGAATCTTTAAACTAA
The DNA here is from genome assembly GCA_018150345.1 of Drosophila equinoxialis. Lineage (NCBI taxonomy): Eukaryota > Metazoa > Arthropoda > Insecta > Diptera > Drosophilidae > Drosophila > Drosophila equinoxialis. Next base: position 15,595,676 of record JAECWI010000001.1, read on the forward strand.
AGTAAGGGCATATTCGGTATATGACAAGTTATAAGATACTTATTCGAAGAACAAATCTGTCAAAGGGAAGAGATAAAACCTATACTAGATATTTTTGGAAGATCCTGAGATATCCTCTAGAGCTGTACTTTGAAATAGTTATGGACTACCGGTTACCTATTATAAACTATAACTCCAAGATTGCCATGGCATTTAAGGGTCAGATTCAAAGGCCAAAGTTAGAAACTTCTTTTGCTCTCTTGGTTGCCTTTGCATTAAATCGTGTAATATTATATTAGTTCTGCTCACAAACCAGGTTAAAAGATATTTCCATGCTTCTTTTTGCTTCATTTTGCCATTATGCATTTGCTTTTACTTTATTTCACGTGTTATTAGACTTTATGGCAGACTTAGGAGAGAAAAAAGTGTATTAAATAGTCGTTAATTTGTTAAACCGTTTGCTAGTTGCCTTTTCATATCGTTAAAGTTTACTGGCATGAGTAATCAGCCAAATGGAGCGCAATAAAATGGCAAATGGCAACACAACACGGCCAATCTATCAGCAACAACACCAGCTTCCCGCACCCGGCGCCCCGAAAGCGGCCACAACCCCCGCGCTCACTAGCACATGTTGCCCACCTCCATCTCACATCCCCCACATCCCTCCATCTAACCCCGATCAGGGCTGACTGAGGCTGAAATCAAATGAAGCGCATCTCAATCTCATGTTTATTAACGGTGCTCAACTGTCACACTCTTCCATCTCTTCTGCTCCTTTCCCCACCCTCTCATTTCATTCTCTATATATGTGTGGCTTGTGTGTGTGTGAGTTGGGTGTTTTATGGGTGTGTGGGTGTCATTAAGCCCGTTAGATAAAGTAAGGTTCTCCTTCTCGCCTCTTTCACCCTTATGGGGGCGGCTTATTGACTCTTTTTTTCTCCTTCTTCTTCTTCTACTTAATTTTTTTTTTTGCTCTTCCATTCTGCGGGTTCTTTGCATATGACCTGCTCGAGTTATAGTTTCCTTATTGCCGGACAAAGTTTTTTGTGTGTTTTTTTTCCAGTACTAGCTCATTTTCAGCTCTTGCCACGCCTTTTTTGTTCTTTTGGTTGTTTTTGCCTTTTGTCTCTCTGGCGAAGGCATTGTACTTAGTACCCATATATATAATATATGCTATATATTGTTTTTTTTTTATGTCTTTCTTGTCTTTCTTTTCTTATTTCCCTCCTTCGTTTTTGTCAAACACACACCGAAAGATGGTGTCTGGTGATGCTGAGCTTCGACTTGGTCGACTGCCTGTTGCCCGTTGCCCGCCTGTCGATAGCTCGAGATGATGTTGATCTTGCCAAGCGCAAAAGACAGAGACACACAACGTTCCATAGCATACATACATACATACATAATATGGCCACGGGCAGGCAGGCAGCCCAAACTTGTTTTGCCTGTAAAAGGGAGTTGATGTTGAAGTTGCAGTTGGAGTTTGAGTTGTTCAAGTTGTTGTTGTTGCTTTGTTTCAGGTTTCAGGCGCAAGAGCGCCAAGAACGGGCAAAAACAACAATCATGAATAGAAGGAGCCCTCCCTGCCCCACTCCCTCTCTTCGACTTCAAGCTTCCCTGACAAAATGCATGTAAAATGCTTACATATGTCTGTATGATAGGGCGTTTTCATACAGTTTAAGAGTAAACATTTTTATTACCCTGCAAGAGAAATTTTTGTTGGGCCATAAAGCATTACTCGTTGAAATTTTAAACCGAATAAAGAAACATTCAATCAAAGGAACAAATCTGAAACTTTAGTTTTTGTAAATCCTGATAATGATTCGATTTTCATATTCGAATGCAGAAAAATACTCAGTTAATTTAATAATTGACCGAATCATTTTAAAGCTAAGCAATTTTCAAAGTTTTTTGAGTATTCATAAGTGTCCAAATGTATTTCATACATAAAAACATCGGTAAATTAAAACGATGGATTAAATTTTATAATTTAAGACACATTCGTTAATTTACTGTGATTTACAGTACCCAAGTCCTAGTCGCTATACCTATTTAAATATATATTTCACCAACCACACTAGAAGTAAACTAATGTCTTAGTTTTGATTCGTATTTATCTTCCCTCGTGTTACTCGTCCCAACCGTTACTACAAAGGGATTACTCGTCGTTTTTATCTAATGTTTTTATATACACTCACATTATATCTTGTGATAACTGATAAAATGTAAACTCCTATGTGTTAACCCCATTATTCTACTTATCTAGAGTTTGTTTTAATACCAAGTGATTCAGAGTCATTTGTCATTAATTCAGTTGTACTACATTATTTATGCGCTTCTTTAAAGAACTGCAGATACTGGGGGGATCTTGGAGTCCATTTTGATGGGGAAAATTGGCCTTCTTACAGGCTAATGGTTCTCGGATATCGAAGTTTTACCTGATTAAGAGATCCTCATTAATTTTTAGGACGGGAAGTACCATTCACTACGACAGTTTGAGTATCTCCCAATTACAGAGGTCGGAGTTTTTGAAGAGAAACTTTGAGTGTGAGATAGGATTGAATTACCATGTTGGGGGGTTTGGTCGAGCTTTAACCCGGACCTTATCCATTTATAGTAAATTTCCACAGGGGAACCTTTTGGGAAAGTTAAACCTTGAAGCAGAGATTAACAACATTCTTTAGGGGGCTTCATAAGCCGTGAATTTCCGGATTAATAAATTGAAGGTACATTGTAGGTACATATGAAATGCATTCCATTCCTGTACATGGATTCGATTTGGTCTTGTTAAGCTTGTTTTTTGTTTTTTGGGTGGGGGATATGGGAAATAATTCGTAGGAGGTATTTGTATTCGTAAATGCAACTCTCTGAAGATGTGTCAAAAGTGTGGGCGGACTAGACGGGACGAAACGAGACGAGTTTGGTGCGGCGACTGCATTAACGGTTAATGCAAACGAAGACAACAGCAATAACAATAACAACTGCGAATGCGTTGCGCATATGGCACTGCAAGAAGGTAAAGGTAGGAGGTGGAGGGAACAGCAGGGTGGAGGGGGAGTAAAAAAGAAGAAGACAATTCCAGGCAAGACAGACTACGACGACCCGTCTAAATAAGGCGACTGACGTGCACGTACGTGAACAGAGACCTGAGACAGAGAGACCAAAAATGGCCATCAATTTTTCTTCTTCTTCTTTTTCTGCTTTTCTTTTTTTGGACACTGAAAACGCGAACAAGTTGTAAAGCGAGCAATGAGTGCAGACAAAAGAAGTTACAATATCACCGAGAGGGGAAGGGGGAGGGAGGGAGAGAGAGTGGGGTGGGCGAGCATTTACAGCTACATTGAACTTTCCGTTGAAGCACGCCCACCGCCCACTTTGCCAAAATGTAAAATCTGCGTATGCAGCTACTACTACGCACACCAATACACCCAAATAGTCACACACACACACAGATGCGTAGGTTCGGTTTTTTTCTCTTTCATCTTAATTTGCAACTGTGTGAATAATCATTTATTTACCATTTTAAAAAGTTGTCAACGTTTTTGAATTTTATTGATTTACATTAAACACATGGGAAATATATAGAAATCATGAAATTTGTATAAATTACAATTGATTTTTCATATGAAAATTCTGTGCAAAAAAAAAATTTCTTTTTACACCAACACACACACACACACACTCGTACACACACACGCGCGCGATGGCCGCGCGGAGCTTTAGAAAAAAGGTTCGAGTTTGGCTTCTGGAGCCCGCTTCTCGACTCGACAACGACCGCAAGTCAAAGCGTATTGAAATGCAGAGAGACGGAGGCTCCATCATCCAGCTCCAGTCATGGAGCCAGGTCCTCGAGAGATAGAGAGAGAGCGCGAGAGAATTGAACCTGAGAGCCAGAGAAGGTAGTGCGCAATTCTCTCTCTCTCTCTCAATCTCATCTCTAGGTTTCCTTTTCGATTCTTCCAAGTTGAAGGCAATTTGTTGCAATTGAAACAATAACAATTCCATCAAAGCAAAAAGCAATTTGTTGTTGCTTGGCAAATTAGTTAATGAATGGACCAAAAAGGGGGGACGAACAGAAAAGAGATTGCAAAATTGAAGGGTAATGTGGAAGGGGAATGACGTAAATCCATTCAGATCAGTTAGGGGACTTAGTAATGAGAACTGATAATAATGGTTTACGTACAATTTTTTATATAATTTTTTCCATTTTCTCTCTGTGATCTTTTCATTTGGTCCCACTGTACTGCGTATGCCACAAACCAAACCAAAACGTAACCAATACACGCAAACATGTATATGCAGGCAAACACACACACAGACAGTTGGCAGTCAACCACTTTTCAAGCCGCATAGGCCAATACGAGAGAGAGAGAGAGAGAGAGAGAGAGGGGGAGTAGAGATAGAGAGCCGCATACAAGCTCCAAACTTCAACTAGCGGCAACTTTAATTCAAATTCAAAGCGAGTGCGCATCTCTCTCTCTGTCCGACTCTCTCGATTGCTCTTTTGTCCCCCCGCGTATTGATGATTCTAACACTTCATTGGAGCTGTGGCGACAAGTCATTTGATTCCCACACAAATCTCTGCATGTTTCTCTCCAACTCCCCGACTCTGTCTCTCTTTGACTCTCACTCTATCTCTCTCACTCACTCACACAATTGTGAGTTATGTGCGCTTTCTATTGATTTATGGCGCAATCTGAGCTTTAGTTGCAGCAACAAAAGGCACATTTCAATTGAAAATTAAATGCAGTTTGTTAACAAGTTTACATAAATCAATCCAGAAACCAGAAAAAAGCACACATACACACAAAGAAACAAACAAAAGACTTGGCAAATATGTAAATTAAATTGTTTTAGTTATTTAAAAACTCCCCCGCCTTTAGGCCAGAGTTGTCACGCGCCAAGCGGCTGGCGACTGGCGGCAGCACCGCTCGAGCATGACAAATACAAAGCGATAAAACAAGACACAAGAAGAGATGAAACAAAAGGCAGCAAACACGTGTTGGTTTTACGTTAATTATATAAGGTTGAGTTGCACAGCAGCATCTGCAGGAAATTGAATGGAAAACTGCAGCTGCTGCAGCCAACCGCCAACCAAAAAGGAAATTCAAATCGCCAAGCGACAAACTGAGAACAGCTGGCAACCCTTGGAGACCCGGACAGATGGTTGGTAGCAGTGCGACAGAGATAGCAATAGCGAAAGGACCAAAAAAGCGGCATCAAAACAAAAACAAAGAAACTGGGGACACGGTGTGGGGGGGCAGAGCAAGATGGAAAACTAGTCAGAAATCTAACTTACCTTTTTTTTCTTTCTTCTGTTTGCCCTCCGGAGCAGCAATGTAAACATTAATTTGTTGTTATGACTCCACTTTTTTTTTTAGTTTTATGGCATTTTCTACAAACATTAACAAAACTCCACACATACACGCACACATACACCAAATATTGTGTCCACACACATAAAAAACCAGATTAACGTTTTTCTTTTTTGTTAAGCACTGCTTACGTAGTTGTTGTTGGGACTGGTTTTTATTGTTTGTTGAGCTGCCGCCATTTTCTTATGCTTTAAAAAACACAACACTTTTCCACTATTTTCATTTGATGGATCACTGCATTTTGATACTACTTTTCATGTTTTGCACAATTCACAATTTTTAAAAATTCTTTTTCAATTTCAAACCTCGAAATATTCAAATTCGCAGCGTCGCACAGCCACTGACCGCACAGCGTCCCAATTTTCGATTTAAAAAATTGTATCCTATTCGATGGTTAACAAAAGGTTATTTAACTTTTTTGCATCCGAACTCTATCAGAATTATTTCGAAAATTCATTTTTCAGTTTTTTCGAGTTTCCGACATTAAAACACCCACGTCCGCTCAGTTTGAAATAAACAACAACAAAAAAACAACAACAAAAAAACAACAACAACGCGAGTTCGCTACGAACCACCGAACTCCTTCCAACGACGTCGAACTCGAGCGCATTTGAGGTCGAACATGCAACAAAAGAGCAAAAGCATGCAACGTCGAACAAATGAGGCGAACTGCAACAATTGATCCCAACCGATGAGGCGAACTGCAACCGATGAGGCGAACTGCAACATGTTCGCACGTTTTGCTGTCTTAAGAGAGAATATTCGCCGTGAAGAGAACAATATTCGCCGTAAATTCGTGCCCTCTCGCCGTAAAAACAACGCGAGTTTGCTACGAACCGATGAGGCGAACCGATGAGGCCCTGCATCGAACTCCTTGCAACCACATCGAGCAATTGCTGCCAACTCATACCAAACCAATAAATGAAAAATAGCACTGCCAAGTATTTAGTATTTTTATACCACACGAACCCGCCATTTTTTGAAATTTTAAAAATAAATTAAAATTATTTTATGAAATATTATCTTTTTGATTTAGGCGTTACATTGCAACAGATAGACACAGAAATTAATAAAAATTTAATTGTGAACTTTGTGCACAAAATATTGCTGACTCCACAATTACTGTGTTAATGCTTATTTATTCTCCTACCCTGTTTCGTATTACTAAAATATAGATTTTTTCCTAATTTATTTGTCTAATTTTATTTCGTTGACCAACTTATTTGTGGCACTGTCAAAATAGTGGCAACAATACCGGCTTAGATCGATCGATGGGGCATTGTTATCGAATTGGGGGGCTAGAGTAAAAGAGATAGAAGGAATATAGTGGGGAGTTTGTAATTGTGGCGAGTTTTCGATTTTACGTTGCTCAGTTTTGTTTTGTTTTTGTTTTTGTACAGACGCGATATTAAGTATACGTATGCAGGTACAATCGGGACCTCCTGCCTAAAAAAACCCTGAAAGCCTCGCTCCACCACCAACCCCCGCAAAAAGATAACGAGTGATCCAACGGTAAACGGTGTTTCGATCAATACGAAGAAAACAGAAAACAGACCCCGCAACTGCAATTAGATAAAAAGTCAATACTTTTGCGAGAGATTGAGTAAACTTAATTAACTGCAGCAGCTGCGTTAACAATTTGTTCATTTCCTGAAAATTGCAAATAATAAACACAACAAAAGCCAGAAGCCCCAGGTGCACAGTGGGGAAAAAACCCAACAGTGGAAAATAATAATTCAAACGGCGCAAAGAAAAGCTAAAATAAACCAGACCAGTTGAATTCGGTTCGGGCCAGGCTAATAACAATTTATATATTCATACTCGCGTGTGTGCATGTGTGTGCGGGTGTGTGTGAGTGTGTTTAAAAATATTTAAACAACACAAAAATCTGTAGTAGAGAGAGAACTCTGAAGGCAGACAAGCAGACAGATAAACAACATTAACAAATTCGTCGTCGTCGTCGCAGTCAACGCCGTCGTCGTCGTCGTCGTCTGGTGACGCGTCGCGAGGTGCTCGAGGTCACTCAAAATCAAAATCAGTTTTTTTCGCGCACCTCCGCCCCATCAACAGGCAGGTCCAGCCACCCGCGACAAAACAACAAAAACAACTACAACAACAACAAATACAGAAAGAAAAAAATTAATAAAACAAAAGCAAACTCACGCGCTGCTTATTGTTTAACTGATAAAAAAACGACGTACATAATTTCACACAAACACACACACACACACATAGAAATAATAAATATATTTATATGTATATGTGTGTGAGTGTGTTCGAGCTGATAAAACGCACTCAATTATTCCAATAAAATAAAAATATATTTATTTATATATATAAACTAAACAACAATATCAAGTGCTTTGAATGCTCCCCCAATATATATGCCCGGAGCAACATCACTTGCAACATTCCATCACCAGCACCACCGACACCGCCGACACCACCACCCACAGCCCACCCCAACTCCGGCAACACCCACCCACACATTCGCATAATTACTCCACGGTTGACGTCAGTGGCAGTGACTTGAATTGGCATCGACCACCAGCCCCACATCACCGTTATCATCGTCCACCAGCGAAAATGGTCGCCACCATGGATCATCAATCTCCCCAAATCGGCGGAGGGATCGGGGGCATGGGCTTCAATCAGACCCCATTATCGGAGCTAAGCACAGAGACGCGCAATCAACTGGCCGGCATGCTGAATCGAAAGAAGTTTCTACACTCCGAGGAGGGTTACGCCAGGGATTGGCGTGGCATTGCCGCTCTGGCCAAGCAATTGGGCTTCGTCTCGGAGAACTCGGATCATCCAATGGATGCGGTACTCAATAGTTGGATTGAACGTAATGCCACCACGGCTGATATCGGCCATCTGGAACAGTTTCTGGGCATCATTGATCGTTGGGATGTTTGCGATGACATCCAAGAGAACTTATGTAGGTTAACATCCAAGACGGAGCAATGGGAGAGATGGGTAAAGGCAACAGTTAGCTAAAAACTAAAACAGCCATTAAAACTTCTTACAAAATTCTAAAATTCAGACGTAGATCTTCAACTTAAACATTGAGTTATCCAAGATCCTTTTGTCTATATTCTAAGCCAAACTTATTATACCCTTGCAAAAAGGGTATATTCATTTTGGTCAGAAGTGTGCAACGCATAGAAGGAAGCATCTCCGACCATAAAAAGTGTTTATATTCTTGATCAGCACGACGAGACGAGTTCGTCCGTCCGTCCCCTTAGACTTTCTAGGAAAACGTTAGAACGTTAATCCTTATTCAAGACTGTAGGTAAGAAAAGAGTGACAAAAAATTTGCAAGGGTATCCAAACTTTGACGCTTCCTTTTGTTGAGAATTGTATCGAGTTATTTCATTTTATACAAAATTCTTTACTGTCTGAAATATCTTCACACATTTCCCCCTCAACTTCCCTTTTCGCCCCGCGGTGCTCAACGAATTGGAATGGTGTTTTGTTAATTCATTCATTTGTATGTTAAATGTATGCATGAATGGGCAATTAATATAAAATTTTTAAAGCTCAAAGTCCAATAAATAAAAGCCACTGAATTGTGACGAACAACGCTTAAACTACGTACTACGTAGAGCAACTAGCAACTAGCCAAATGAATCTGCATTATCTCTGTCAATTTGTGAACCCCAAACATTTGGAATAACTTCCTCTAAGTGAGTGACTATATCAGGGACTTATACCGATAATAGGCTAGAGCAATATTTTTTCACTAAATTGTGCAAAATGCTTTAAAAACAACGAACTATTATTTCAAATTGCTTCACCTACCGAAATGATTTTAAAACATGCATTTAGATTTCTTTATACACTTGAGCACAAAAGAATCACTGTATATTATATAGTTTGATCTATTTGTGCTAAGATAAGATATTTGCCTAGATGGGATAGGGAGGGAGAGAGAAGGAAAGCGTTTCAAGTGGAAAAAGGCAAAATGGGGGGGATTTATCATTGTTTGTTGGCCATTAACTGGATGGTTTTTATTAGCTTCACGTTCTATCATTATCATTATCAACAATCGGAAATGGGTTAACAACTTGACGCATTCACATACGACTTATATACATATGCATGCCTTTTTAATACACTTTCCAAATAGGGTTGCCTTGACTGTTAAAGCCTAAGGAGACTATAATAAACCACCTAACAGACATTTCAGATAAAAAATATTGAATCAGACTATAACCAATCGTCAGTCTGAATGATTTATATGCTTTTTTTAACGATCGCTTAAAATTACAAATGTGTACTTTTTTCAAAATCTTTCCATTTACTGCGTCTTGAATTGTTTTTTTACAATTGTTATAGGTAATCGATATAAAGGGAATAATAAAAAGTGGAATTTATAGCAATTAATTAAAAAAATGTCTTCATTAAGTTTGCTTTTCCGTTTAATCAGCTGTATTAGTATAATTTAGCTTCGTCTTTATATCAAATTGAAGCTGATTGATCTAGCAATCGTTTTCATCAAACCTTTAGTTGTCCAAATTGATAAAATTGGAGGAATTTAAAGCACTCTATTCTTAGTATTTTTTATTTACCGCATTTGATATGTTAATTAAAATCTTCTTAGAAAGTGGGCGACTTATTTCTATATAGAAGTTCCTATTCTATATCTGAAATTGAAAGCTTTTTAATCCACCAAATAGTTAAGGAATTCTATTAAGTCCTACTTGAATCCTTTTCTTAAGGCTTTTCTAGTATCAGGATCTACATAAAATAGTCAAAAGAGATTTAAGGAACTCTACTAAACTCACGTAGATTTAGTCAACGATTAGCAGAATAAGATAAAAATGTAAAATGTTGCCCAACTGCCCGTCTCCCCTTGAACAATTCTAATTTCCTTCAAGTGATTTTAAATGTTTTCTATAAAATCTCTTAAATACAGTAAAGGACACTCAACGCTATCTGACAAAACAGGAGCAACAACAGGCGGTGATTAAATTGGTTAATCAAAGTCCCGATCCGCCTAGTAAAATAATTGAACCTAACAATAATATACACAACAACAACCACAACAACAGCAGCAAAGTGCCCACATCAATGGGCCAGAATGTGATGATACTTAGCGAAGACGATCAGAAATGTGTGGAAATGGGTTTACCTTTGCCCCGATATAATGCTTGCGTTTTGTATGCCGAAGCAGATATCGAACATGCCACCGAAATAATGCAAAATTTAGAGTCAGGTCGTTATAATCTCAAGGTAAATCCCCCTTTCCTTTCCTTTCATTTCTTACGAGCAAAAACAGAAACGAAAATAAATCAGCAAACACAGCTATAAATAAGTCAACCGAAATTAACAATAACAAACAGAGGAGAATACAATAAAAATCATTTTTAAACAGGAAATAATCGTCATTAACTTTTTTTGTACTTTTTTTTTGTTTTGTAGCTTCGTTTCTGTTTTTGGTTGCTACTTTTTGTTGTGTTGATGATCGTGCTTTTGTTTAAACTATGATTTTTATAGCTTTTCCTGCGACACCGTGATATGCTAATGGGTGTGCCCTTTGAGCATGTTCAACTATCACATTTTATGGCCACACGATGTAATCATTTGATTGTGGTTCTAACTGAGGAATTTCTGAGAAGTCCAGAGAACACTTATCTAGTGAATTTTACACAAAAGATACAAATCGGTGAGTCCGAGAGGAAATGGCTGGGGAAATTTGCTCCCAAACGTATGCAATGAACAGTCCAATCACTTGGAGTAATACCGAATTAAAATGGTGAAACTTCTCCTACATGAGAAAAAAGACACTTTTCCAGCCTATTGCATACTTTAAAGGGCAAAGTTTCACCCCAGAGTGTGGGTGGACACGTTTCTAAATGAATAATCCTTATCTTTTTCAGAGAATCACACAAGGAAAATAATACCCATATTGTATAAATCAGATTTGCATGTGCCACAAACTTTGGGAATTTATACGCACATTAAATACAGTGGAGATTCAACATTATTCAATTTCTGGGATAAATTGGCTAGATCTTTGCACGATCTAGACAGCAGCGCCATCTATGGAACACAGTTGCCAATGTGAGTAGCAACTAGAAAGGATTCTTCTAACCTCGAGTTGAAACCTTACTCTTTGTTTCTTCCTTTCAGGACTTCATCAAAGGAAGTTGCAGGATCGCCGCAGCCACAACAACCGAGGGTTACCACACCCACCATACGCATACAGCTCAATGACTGTGACATTAGCTCAACCGACTTAACCAATTATAAACAATCAGCTGCTTCGAAGAGCAACTCGACACTCGACGATGATTCACATTTAACGCTAATGTCTGGTGATACAAGTGCTCCGTTGCCCGAACGCAAGATGAAGAAGAAGGATAAGTTTTTACAAAAATTAACCATAAGCTTTTCAACCACCCCTCGTAATGGGACTACAGTGAAACCTTTGCGTCATGCGCAGTCCGTGAGTGCCATTAATATGGAACGTGATCGTACTTTAAGTGCCAGCAGTTCAAACATTTCAACGACATCGGAGAGCAAGAAGAGCTCGAATAAATGGCGACCAAAAATATTGAAAAAAGTCCTATTTTCACGTAGTAGCTCAAAGTTACCAACAGCCACGCTCAGTTGATAGGTGGGCAGCAAGACCTCCCCCGATCGCACCGCCTCCCTGCACCTCCTCAACCCAGTCACCCAGTGTCAAAACAAACAGCACAGTGCAACGTTTCCGTCGTCGTCAACCCCTCCATAATTAGTGATGTTACCATACGAGAATATATATGTATATCTAACTGTATACTAGCTTAAAATTAAACTTAAAATTCTAAACAGAAAACAAGAGAAAGAAAATAACAAAAAGCACAAAAAAAAAACACCTAAATACACACAAAACTTAAAGCCAACTAACTTAAATCAAATGTTATATATTATATATTTTAGACGCACTTGTTAAATTATATAAGACAACAACGAATAAAGACAATAACTAATCACGATCGAACTATTTATTTATAAGCAAAACACTTTAATTGTAAACTCTACCCTCAAAAGTATGCAATTGTAATTGAGGATAACTGCAAAAGTTGCTCAAAAGTCTTACGTTTCTTCACAAAATATATTTTAGATAGAAAACCAATTTAGATTTAAAAATGTTAATCATTTATTTGCACTCTATCTCGCTCTATCCCCTTCGATCACCTTACAAAAATAAATTTCTATATTTATCAGTTACCCACATATTTTGTGTGATTCGAGATTAGATCAACCCAAAATCGAATGATTAGAAACAACGAGAGGGGAAATCGTAGAGAAAACCATTTTCAATTTTGTTTGCTTTCGCTGATGTGTCGTAAAATGGTGCTACAATTGCTGCTAGTAAAGGTTAAGTGTATGCAACACGTTGTGTTAATCGATGGCCGCCGCACAATTAGTTGTTAGTCACGCGTCTGATAAGTGACTTACTTAATTCAATTAACTTTTGCCAGCGTCTCCGCCTACAGGGAGAAGGTACGTAGAGCAAAGTCGTCGGCACTCATCGTAAAACGCTTGTGAGCAGAAGCTTGTGACTGAGCAAACAAAACGAAATAAAAATTTAAGCAATTCATGGAAAAATAAAAGACATGGGTGTAGTTGAAAAGGGCTTAGAAGTTTCAATTAGCACTCCAATCGAAGTTAACAAATTCTTGATGTCTCAAATAACATTAGCCAAGTGAAACGTTTTTACTTCTAATCAGGCACGTTTAGCAATGAATAGAACCTGCCTTGAATGTGTTTAATAAAATTGTTATATATATAGCATTATATATATCAACAATCGGAACGATTCCCGTAAATGCCTTGTTCATGGCTACGCCCCTGAGACTTCGTTTCAGGCAGACAAACAATCACCAAGATGATGATTAATATAATTCTATACATTATAATTGTTATTAACTGTTCCAAAAACTTGTTTGCTCTTCTGATATATTTTCAAAATGGGGTATAGTCAACTTTCGAAAGTGATGTGATCTTATCTTCTATTTATCCTAATATCCGAAATCACCTGGCATTCCTTTTTAAAGTCAGAGTTAGATCATTTTGTAGGTAAACGATGAAACGGAATATACAAAGAGAACATTTCCTTCATTGAGGAGGAAATTCAAAATTTCTCCCATAAGAACCACATTTTGTTTATAAAACTACTGAAATTTCAATATCTAAGACCCTTTTTCCCTTTAAATTGATCGATGTCTCCTCCTAAATCTACTACTAAACCCGCCACATGCAACTATAACAACTATGTAAATAATTCCTCAACATATTACAAAAAACATTTGAATATTAACTCGATCTACCTTAGGTAAAATGAAGTTAACATTCGAATTTGTTGAAAATATTTCAAGCCATATCTTTATATAGGCATATTTAGTTGTCAGACCCGACTAGATCTGAGATCTGACTATAATACATATGTATGTATATTATAATGTAGATGCTGACTATAATGCTCAATATTTCAAGGATGTCAGCAAGAGTAGAAACAACTTTCTTAACCCTCCAAATACTTTTAACGATGGAAAGTGTGTACCAACTTTGTCATAGCTAAAAAGTAAGTCTGACTAAATTAATATCATTTTTTTTATTGTTAATTTTGAGATCGTCGCGCAGCTTCTGAATGGGCGGGCATCTATGTAGGTATGTATCTAGATGAGCGACATACATACATATATATATAGGTATATTTATATAGTAATTTAATTTGTGTACTTAATAAATCTATCAGTTTCTCAATGGCAACCTCCGTCTCTGTTTTTGCCTCTGCTTCCGACGACCTTTAGAACAAATATTGTCGAGGTTCATGGATTGTTTACCAGGCCATAAAAAGTCTCTAGAAGGGATAGAATGCGAATCAACAAAGGAAATAAAAGTAGTACAACTTTTGTATTTATGTAATGTTTATGCTTTAATAATAGCTTCTCTTTTGTTGCTTTTCTCTTTTTTGTTCTTACTCGTTCTTCACATTCTCTTCTCTCTACATCGTTCTCAATCGTTCATTTCCATCATTATCATATTCATCATCATCGTTATAATCGTTTTGTCATTTTGTTTATTTTGTTCATTTGTTTTGTTGTTGGTTTTTTAATGTCATCTTCATGTCTTTCCCCGGTTTGTTCTTGTTTTTCTGGTTTTTGTTTACGCTTTTTTTTTTCGTTTTTCTTGTTGTCGTTTAAACATTTTAATTGAATTCTTTTTTATTTTTTGGTTTTGTTGTTATTTGTTTGCTGTCTCTTTAACAAAATTAATAAAAACAATTTTTCTGTTTTGCAGTTTTCATCATTATTATTATTATTATTATTCATCATTATTCTTTATATAATTAATTGATCAATTTATTTATGTACAGTGAAAGCTCCCATGGGCGGACAGCCACGGATCCAGGGGGATCTAGGGGGGAGATGTTCGCCTGCGGGAGCTGTCCGCGGGTGGAGCATTCGCTGCAATTTGTTTTTGTGTGTGTGTGTGTGTGTGTGTTGTTTTTGTTGTTAATATTAAAACAATGTAACATATTTCTGTGTCCATGCTTTCTGCTTCATTTTCGTAATTTTTCAAATATTTCCCATTTTGTATAATATTTGAATCTCTTATTTGTTTTGTATTTTTTGTTGTTTTTTGTTTATTTTTTGCAAAATCGTTTATAGCTTAATGCAAACTGATTTGTTGTTGTGTGTGTTTTTGTTGTAATATTTTCCATTTTCTTATAAATCTAACTGATTGCATTTACACAGAGTTTTTCCTTCTGTTCTTTTTATATTATTTTATGACGTTTTTGGGGGAAAATTATTTGTTATAACATTGCCCCATTTATTTTTCTTATGGAATGGGCGAGGTGAGGGAAATTTTTCAACTTAGTTTTTGTCATATTTTGTTTTTAAACATTTTTTTGTTTGTGTTTTTTTTTTTTTTTTGTCTTTAAAGCGTAATTCTCTATAGTTAAATGTTAACAATGATTATGATTATGGAAGTCAGTTGAAGAAGTGTGTGTGTGTGTGTGTGTGTGTGTGTGGGTGTTTCTGGTTGTGTGTATATTTTCAATTTATATGGAAGAGGCTGCTTTTTCTTTCACTTTCAGCTTCAATTCATCGTTTTTGAGTTTTGTTTTCATTTATTTTTTTAGATTTATGTTTTTTTCTTCCTTTTATTGGGTATGTATAGGTATTTTATTATTATTTTTATATATATATACGATATTAGCTTTCCATCATGTTTTTTAGCTTAGACCCTGGCAAAATCTTAGACAAATTTATATAAATTAACAAGAATTCAAACCAAAACTAGATTAGATTCCCAAAAATAAAAACGCAGAAAGAAGATATAGATCGAATGATTTCAACGGGAACGTTCACTAATAATTACCCTGCTTAGAGGGGAGGGGGAGGGCCTAAGATGATCGTTTGTAAGGATGTAATCTATACTAAGTATGAAATGACATTTGTCTGGAAGTTATCATCTGTTCAGCCGATCTTATGGCTGATCCTCTCTTCTATCGACAATTCGCTTTGTTAACATAAATCTAATGTACAAATTTAATGAGAATTTCAACTATCGACATTTTGCTTTGTAATGATATTGTATCTAAAATTATACTTAATGAAAAACGTTGCTTAAATCAAAATCAAGACAGTTCAAAATTTATTTGATCTGTTTGAGGTCCTAAGAGTCCTGTTGCTGATCCTGAAAGGTCTAACTATAGTTTGATATAAACAAATTGAAATTGGCTTAAAGCATTTTGTTTTAATAATGAACCAAAGAACCTTTAGAGTTAAAAATTAATGCACGTTCCTTGGCTTAAAATATTTGAAATATTGAAAGTTTTTCAAAAATTCTTCTCTATATTCTTGCTTCAGATTGGTTTCTCGATACTTTTAAAGTATTTTTTGGGAACAATCTAGTCAAGTGGCCTATTGGATAGATTTTGCCAAGGGTGTAACAACTCCGACTTGGCCTGAAGTTAGAATTAAGTGTGTTAGATTGGGTTTTGGTTGCTATCTTCGTTTCCTTTGTTTGAGCTTACACTTATGAATAAATTAAAACAACGCTAATGAATTTGTTTTTGCTTTTGTTACTTCCCTCAGTTTCTTGTCTGTTTTGTTTGCTAATTGTGAGTTCTTTTGAGTTTTTCTCCGCCCTTTTTAACGCCTTTTTTAATCTTACTTTGTTGTTTTTGTTTTATATAACTTTCATTTAATTATTGTTTATCAATATGTTTGTTTTTTAAATTTTTACATGCTAAGTTTTTCTTTTCGTTTTCCAGAAGACAGTGAGAATGTGGTTGTTAAATTTGTTTTCGTTATTTGTCTGTTATGTTTATGTTTTGGCTTTCTTTAGTTGAAGCAATTTATGCTTTAGGTCAGAGATTTTCAAGGACTTGAGAGAGGGATGGAGGGCTTCAAACATTGCCTATCGGATAACCGAAAATATCTAGTTTGTATATAGAGGTCAGATATTACAGATAATTGTAGGAATGGAATGGAATGTAGGCCAGCTACTTGCTAATGGGAAATCTTTGATTTTCATTCACATTTTGAGCGGACCTAAAGCATAAAATGTAACAGTTCGACTCAAAACCGAACTAAATTTGTACAATTGTTGTTGTTGTTGTCGCTTTGCTTTTTACAATTAACAATTTGTTTTTGTTTAGCATCGTTTTTGCTCATTAATTTCATTACACACAGTTTGTATTAGGTTTGCTTAGTGTTTATTTTGTTAATTTTAATGCTAAAGAACCTTCAGTTGCTGCGCTTGACTCTGGGTTATCTCAAAAAAAGGGTTAAGGGGTTAGATAAAAGCAAAAGTGAAACTAGTTTTTGAAAGATTTTGAGGGGGGTAAAATGAATTTTTCTACACATGTGTAAGTATGCATGAATGTCTGGTTGTTTTTTTGGCAGTGTTTTTCCATTTTTATCATTTTGTTTACATTTGTTTTTGTTTCTTCTTTCGTTTTTTGTTAATTTCTAATTACAATTTGATATATTTTTTGTTTTGTGGAACACAAAATCGATGGATCAAGGTTTTCTTTTATGTAAATATGTATAACTACAGTTAAGTTAAGAGTTTTAATGTTTTCTTTGTTTCTTCTTCCGGCCAATAATTGGCTGTTTTGTGCGCAATGTTTTTAACGTTTTACAACACTTTTACAATTAACGGCAGTTATAAATGGCTGAACTATAATGGCAACTATTTGGCAGATGGAGAGGACTAGACTTGAAGATCCATAGGCGGATCTAGGGCATGAAATAGGGGCTCCCTAAAGTATGCAACAGACTGGAAACGTATTGATTGTTTTCAATAACAAATGCATAACTTTTCGCATGCCTTTTCTTTAAACAATGCTTCAAAATGTCTTCATATTGCATAGTTGAGGGGGCAATGGACTGGGATCAACTAACTAAAAGGTACACACACAGATTGTATTTGAACAATTCAAGAGGAACCAATATTTAATGTTAAGAATTATCTCTTAGTTTAAACAAAAACGTAATTAATAGGAATAGATTGTTGTGAGTTACACTTAATAGTAGTAATAATAATAATACTCTATATATATGGGATGCTATATTTACAGAAATTCTCTTTCAACTTTATAAGTGGGCAGTGCAAAAAAAAGATGGCGGAAACTTGATGGAAGATCAGAAACTAATAAGCAACCCAAAATAGAAGCCGATAAGGTTAGAGCGTTATGAAGAAACTTATGCTAAGGCATAACTATTCTACCTTAATCACACTCTTATTTGTTTGTTGTTTCGGGTAATTCTTCAGGGAACTAATGAAAGTTTTGCACTACAAACATAAATAGACCAATTGCAACCCATATACATATTTATATGTATTCACTAAGAGTAGTCCGACAGATGTTGGCAGGGACAAAGATTTCTGATAATCCTTGGCATGTCTGAGCTACTCTTTTGGTTTAAGGAACTGAAAGTGTTATTGAGTTTTACAGTTAACATGTTGTTCTTATTTTTTGGCGGAGGTTACAACTAAATAAGGCAATCTCTTTTTGTTTTCTTTGTTTGTTTGGCACACACACGCACAACATAAATAACATTTCAACAATGGTTTTTGGGTTGGTTGGTTTTGGCAAGTGATTTCAATGTTTGTTTTTCTTTTTAAATGGTTGTTTCTGTTGTTGCTGCTGCTGTTTGGGGGGTTGTGGTTCATCACGCTTCAACATTGGTTCCCTAAATGCTACAAAACTTGTGTAATTTGTTTGTTTTTTAATTTTATGTTGTTGCTGTTGTTTTTCTTTTCTTTTTTCTTTTTTGTTGGGCTTACTTAACTATTGTACAATGTGCTTCTTGCATGTTATTCGTTAAATTTGTTTGTAACCTTCATTTAATTTTTTGTGTTTTTTTTTTTTTTGTTTTTTGTTGCATGATGCATTTTTTGCATTCATTCATTATTATATCTGGGGTAAAATGCTTTTCTCTAGTGTTTTTTTTGGGTTTCTTTTTTTGTTATTGATTTAAATTCTATCTTCCTCATCCTCCTCCTCTTCCTCTTCGACCTCTTCGCCATTCTCCTCGAGCTCTTCCTTGTAGCCAGGATGCTCGGAAATGGCATAGTAGTTGCCATTATAGATGACGCCCAGTTCGCGTAGCGCATCGCCGCGTATTGTCGCCTTTATCGTCCAATTGTAACAATCATCCGATTCCGATTCCCGATCCAAACGCTCCACATCCAATATTTTCGAATTGAGACGCTCCAAAATGATGCCGATATCCTTGATGCTAAGATGACGCTTTTGATCCACCGACAGCTGATCGATAAGGAGCAGAAACTTTTCCGTTGTTGTCTTATCGTCTTCCATCACTGTATTCTCCGTCTCACTCTCGGAACTATCGCGCTCCGGTGCTATATCCAAGAAACGCACATGACCCTTGGCCCCCGAAGAGCGGCGCTGCATGCTGCCCATGCTGCTAGGATCCATAACCGATGATGATACTGATGCTGAGGCCGCCGTTGCCGCCACTGGCTGGGGACTACTGCAGCCGCCATCCTGTATGGGGGAGGTGGCCACACTGTGCTTATGCACGGCTATTTTGCGTCCCTCCTCGTGCAGGGCGCAGCAATGGAAATCGCATTCCGTGGTGCTCGGACTGCCCGCCCGGCTGGGTGTGTGAGCATGATGGGCACATTCGGGCGTATGCACATGGACAGCATCAAATGAGCCACCGCCACCGCCCTGCTTGGAGAGGCGACGACTGCCGCCAGGTATCACAACGCCAGGTGGCAATACAACGCCACCTGGATGGTATATACTAGCCGGTCCATCGTCACTGATTACCGTTATTTGTGGGCTGGCATATCGTGGCTGAGTGGAGGATTGTGATGACACAGATTTGTTGTCCAATGAACTTTGTGCCGATAGCCCCTTCTTTGAGGGCGAATACTTGTCCGAGGTGAGGAGACCACCGCCGCCGCCACCTCCACTACTGCCTCCGCCTCCTTGTCGCTGATCCCAATGCAAAACCACTGTGACACGCCCTTTGTTATCCATAATCTTCCACGATGGTGTCTCATCATGCAGTTCCAAAGCATGAATCGTCTCACAGACGATTTTTGGTATAGCTGAGATGGCTTTGAAATTCAAAATCAAGATTAGATTTAACTCAAAGGGTAGAGGGCGGGGACTTACCAGCTTTTATGACATCCACACCGGTGGGATACCAACGTTCGCCCTGCCTCAACAGCAACAAGACCGTATTGTTGGCCAGGGTTCGAAAATATTCCCCATCCTCAATTTGGGTTCCATCACACTCCAGAACAACGCGCACTGGCTCTGAAGACGGAACCCCCAATTTATCCTTGCCGCGTACCAAGAGCTCTTCAAATGTTCCAACTACAACACCCTTACGCACATTTCGCCAACTATCCCAAATTTTCAGTGGTCTCTTGCCGCGAGACTCCTGCAAGGAAAACAAGAAGCAATAAAGAAACATTTAGAAACAAGAACCAAATTGGAAAGGAAACTTTTGGATTAGGTGTGGACACCTGTGCCCACCATCACCTAAAAATTGTATAACCAAATGTCAAGGTTACTCTACTTTTTCCTCTCACCCTCCCGCAGTAGCGGATCTGGGCGGGGAGCAGCAGCAGCAATTAATAACTGTTGGGTTAAGCAAAATTGAAGACCAACTTTAGCCCCATTTTGGATCCGCTACTGCTCACCTTCTCTCTCTCACTCTCTCCCACAATCTATTTGTAGTCGTAGGTGATCAAAAGAAAGGCGTATTAGCAGTGAAAGCAACAGCAAAAATAAAAACAACAACCATGCATGCAAGGACATAAGTGTAGTGTTTGTATGTATGTGTGTGTGTTTGTGTGTGGCGCTCCAGTGACCCAGTAACGAGTGCACAACGAAGAGAGCTCAAAAAAAGGAACAAAAAAAAAATAGATAATGAGCAAAATGAAGCCAGCGAAATTGAAAAAGGAAGAAAAAAAAACTGGTAAAAACGAATTGTAAAATCTAATATGCCTACCCCCGTTATTCCATTGCCTGTAGGTCCTGTCGTAATGGCCGATCCACTGCCCAACCCGCCCACATTGGGACCACCTCCGCCAGGACCCTGTGACTGCTGCTGCTGGGTTACCTGTGCCGCAGCTGCTGCTGCAGCGGCCACTTGTCTTATGCTAAGGCAGTTGCACAAAGGTTTTGTTACTCCCAGAGTACACAAGGTGTTTGACCACATGCTGTCACACGGAGTCGTCGTCTGTCGTCTTGCCACAGTCGTTTCTTCGCACCTTTTACAAGCACACACAGATTATTTTTGGGTTTTCTTTTCTTTTTGCCACGTTATATAAACTTATCAAAAAAACAAAAAGTCCTTTTTTGTTGTTGTTGTTGGTTGTTAAAAAACTTTTTCTAAAAAAAATGTGTCTAAATGCCTTTTGTTTTTATTTATTTAGAAATTCGTTTTAGTTTTGTTTCAAATGTTGTAATTATTATCAATTTTTCCTTCACTTTTGTTAAGGGATTTCCTTCCTTTTGTCTCTCGTTTTCCGTTTTCGTTTTGACTTCTTTTTTTTTAAATATTTTTTGGGGCGCGTCGTTTTTCAGTTTCTTGTTTAGGGCAGGTCAGGTTAGGCAGCCAGCGCCAGCGCCAGCTCTTCAGTTGACCTTCGCACTTTCACTTTACTACGCGCCTTGCCTTTGCCTCGCCTCGTCTCCTCGCCACTCCTCTCGACTCACTCTCTCTTTCTCTCTCTCTTCTCTTCGCTCCTTTACCTTCAGTCCCTTTTTGCCGTGATTTTATGGTCGTGAAACCTACGATTTTCTTTTTGTAGTGTTAATCAAATGACTTGGCCTTAAACATTAGTAGGTAGGTTAGCTTAAGAGTAAATTTTGTTTGCTGTTGATATTTTTATTGAAATCGTTTCGGTTATTATTATTATTATTATTATGGTTGTTGGAAAGGTATTGTCACACCCAGTTAAAAATTTAATATTTCACTATTTAAAAAACGATGCCAGCGAGAGATTCACACAAATCGTATAAAGAAGCCCGTAAAAATGAAAATGTGCATCCTACTTGGCTACTGCTGGCTGGCTAACTGGTTGACTGAAAGGACGAAACTCCTGCTGCTGCTGCTTTTTGGGCTAGGCAGCAGCAGTAGCAGCAGCATCGGCAGCGTGTTGCGAGAGAAAGTTGCAGAGAAAGTGCTCTCTCTCTCTCTCTCTCTCTCTCTGTCTCTTTGTTTTTGCTGCACGTTGCAATTTTTTGTTTAGCCAACAAAAAAGCTTTGCCAACACGTTTCTTTTTCACTCGTTTTCCTTTCAAAGTGTTTCTCTAATTTTATTTAATTTTCCAAATTGAAATTGCACATTTTTAATTAATCGTTTAGTTTTCAAAAGTCCTTCCTCAAAAGTTGTTGCACTTTTCTTCTTCTCATTAAAACACTCTCACTCTCTGCTGCTGCTGCTTTGGCAGTTAACATTTTTGTGCTTTGGCCTACATTTGCATTGATGTTGATGTGATATAATCAGGACGAAGACGACGACTACGACAACGTATCCTCGTATCCTACGAGGACAAATACACGCTCCAAAGCTAACAAAACGCGCGCGCAGCACTAAATCGAATCGCTTCATCACTTCATGATACGGTATAAACTGTAAACTGTAAAGGACTCAAACGCTCCACAAGTCCTAGGTGCATCTGGGATCCATAATCAGCTTTCGTTTTCATTTCATTTGTTTAAACGCTGTCAACATTTGCCTCAATTCAGTGCACACGCAATTCAACTCAAACAAATATTTGTTCAAATCAACTATCGGCAAATTTTAACTAATTGCAAGGAGTCTCTCGCCTAAATTTTTGTGCAGGAGTGAGGAATCACAGTTGAGGCTAATCGTTAACTATCAATATGGGATTAGCCCCGGCTCCGAGGGCCATATTTTTAAAGATGTCTGATCGTTGTGTAGATCTTGGTCTACTGAATTATGAATTACGCCAATTTGCCAATTCGCAAATTTTCCATTTTTCAAGAAAATCGGAAAAGTAAGCCGGTTGAACACTTTTTTTAGCTACTGTATGACACTAACCCTTTTCAAATGCTCATAGACGCTTATTTTCGTACCACTGGTCTTTGATGTATTCGATTATCCTCTAATCATTTCCCAAATATGGAATGATCGGGCAAACTTTTTGTTTTTTGTTTTTAGCAAAACTTTTTTTCTCTGTGTAGAAATTCGTGATGTGAAAGGTCCGTTAAATTTGAACTCATAGAAACGCGAGTATCTAGCAGACACATGTAGCCTCCACCCCAAACCCCGCACACTTTATGTCAAATGTTCTTGACTTTTTGTTAACGAGATTTTCTTTTTTTGTTTTAGTAGAGAATGGAAAACAAATCGGATTTTTGTTTATTTTATAATTATTTACATATTCAAAGACCACCTATGTAGGTACCAAAAACCATCCACATTCACCCTCTCCCCTCATACACCTAAAAATATTTGGGATTTTTGTTTGGTTGAAACAACAGACAACAATCAAATGGCAACAAGCAACAACAGTTACAACGACAACAACATTCACACATACATAAATATGAGTGGGTGTGGAGGATGCGAATCTGTGTGTGTGTGTTCGCTAAAAGAAGCGGCATGGTGGGTTTGGCTTTTTTTTTTTTGTGGCGGGAGGGACGTATTTGTATTACTATTACCCCCCGTTATTTGGGTCAAAGCTATTCACTCACCCGCAAAGCAAAGGAAAAGCAAAAGCAAAAGCAAAAGCAAAATGGGAAAAGAAACGAAACGAAATGAAATGAAGAAAAACTGCATCAAGAAAAAAGCAAAAGTGCACAAAAAAGTATGCTACACTTTTGTTTACATTCTAGATTTTCTCCTTCAAAAATTCAAAAACAAATTAGAAAAATATTTCCACCCACATTACGCAGAGAAAGAGGAACGTGGGAACCGAGTATCTAGTAGTGAATCGAAATTAACATTGATTTGGAAATATTTCAATATTTTTTAGTGCCGGCTCTGGCTGGGCTCTCACTTACCTCTCTGGCCATTACGACATGTCTCTCTCTCTCTCTCAAAAGCGCCCGCTTAAAGGGACTGCCATTTGCTCCTCAGCTTAGCAGATTTGCTCCACGTCCTTTCTTCCTGGGCGGCGCAGCAGCAGCAGCAACAACAAAGCTTACACTTTTCGCGCATATAAATACGAATATGTGAATGTGTGTGTATGTGTGTGCTTCGCTGTGTTTGTGTGAGTGTAGGCGGCGTATGCGATAGACAGAGAGCAATAGAGAGAGTGAGAGAATAGGAGTGTAGGAGTGTGTGTCTGTGTGAGTGCGTGCGCGTGTGTGTGTTGGTGTGTGTGTGTGCTTCAAAAATTCTCTACTACACGTTTATTTTCAATCTTCTCCTCCCGCACATTCTCTCTCGGCTGCTGCCGCTGCTTCTCTGCTTCGTTGTTCCTTTTTTTCCTTCTCTGTTTTGCGTGAGTGTCTATGTGTGTATGTGTAAGTGTGTAACGGTGAGGGAGTGTATGTGTGGGTGTGTATGGTTATTTATTTTTTCCTTTTCACTGCCTGTTTCCTATATATTCTCCATTATCTATGAATTTCTTTTATTTTTCGATTTTATTTCCAAAATTTTCCGATTTCGTACGCCCACTTTTGTAGGTGCGGCAGCGTTTTTTGCCTGCGATTTCTTTTCTTATTGCCAGTGCGTGCTGCGTATGTGTGTGAGCATGTGCGTGTATGACCGTGTGTGTGTGTGTGGGGCCAGGGAGCACCTTAAAGTACCGTTATATACAATTTTTATTAACACCGTGTTTATTAATTTTCCTTCACTTTTTCAATTTATGTTTCTTTGCGAATTCTTTTTACCACACACACGTGCTTTTTGCCGCTTTGTCTGGGGCTAGAAATAAACGGAATTTATTTTGCTAGCCAAATTTAACGGAACTTTTTTTGCATCGCTCTCTCCATTAATCTCTCTCTGTGTGGGAGCCGATAAAATAGTGGTTAAAAATAAAGGGATCCAACAAAAATAGAGCCCGATTAATAGAGGCATAAAAATAGTGGGATTTGCATAACCTCCAAAAAGGCGCACTTTTTGAATGAGCACCAGCTTGAAATGAATAATCTCGTGTGAACGACGGTTTAAACTTACATTCGCGGCACAAAAAGAGACAAATTATATTAAAAATATAATATGTGTATGGCAAGACCTTTTGAATTTTAATAAGGCTCTGTGCAAGCGTCACTCGGTAAAAGAGATAGATAATTTATCGTTATCTCAATCTAAGTTATTGATCATTTAAACGACATCAGATATAATATTTGCGCTCAACTTTTTAAACTACGATATCGATAAGATTTGGGATATCGATAAGTTTCTCTTGTCCGCTTTAGGCTGAATTCGTATTCCTCTTTGTGATTGAAATTCTTGTTTTCTTTCTGCAGTGCTGGGAAGTGTTAAGAGATTAATGTTGGAAAATGTGGCGGATAGTGGCGGTAATTTTAAAAAATCTTACTTATTCAATCCTTAGCAACGTTAAATAAATTAAAGGTAAATTATATGAAATACAAAGGTGGCGATTGAACTATTTAAAACAAAACAGTAGGATGGGGAAGATGAAAAAAAAATTAATGAAATGATATTTCCCCTCAGCACCTCCTGCTGATCCTTGAAATCACCTCAATTGAATAGTGTTCAAAGAAAATTTTTAAAGAAATGATTCCAAAAAAACAAAATCTGTCAACAAAAAAAATAATAAAAATATTCTTCAATATTTTAAAAACTTAACGGACCCTTTACATTTTTTTTTTCAAATCCTAACATCGTCTGTTAAGCATTAACATTTACGATATTGGGTTAACAGCGGCATTTTCTCTCACTCACACTCTTGAGTGATCGTTCAATTGAGCACAAGTCTTACGAATATTGGTTAAAATATTTTAAATTTGTTTAAAAAAAAAAACAACAAATAGAAGCGCATAAAGAACAAATAAATTTTTTCGAGAAACAAACGCAAATACAACAAATGGCAAACCGCAAACGCCAGTAGTGTTCGAGGTGTAGTGATCGTGTATGTGCTTTTTTATTTGTGTTTTTTGTCTTTTTATTTATAATTTTTTTTGGTTTTACTGATTAAAAACGTAGAAGTCTAACAACATCAACTCGACAATTTTTTTCAAAAAAAAAAAAAAAACCTACGTACATATGTATATGTATGTATGTAGTGTGTATGATCATTTCTAGTGGTGTGTGTTAGTGTGAGTGAGAGTGTATGCGCGTGTGTGTGTGTGTATGAGTGGTGGCTTTTTTTTTGCCCCATACAAATAAAAAACACATTTTTTTAATATTTAACTAATAATATATTATGATTCCTTTGCACTTGTCGGTCGGGGGCCAACAAACATTTGTGAAAATGATCGTAAGGCCACATGGAGAAAATAACAGCATAGAAAAGTGATGAAAATGAATGATTGGAAAGGGGCAGGGGAAAAGTGCCGAAGGGGAAGGAATTGGTAGTTATCGTATACATAAGAGCGAGTTTGATCCTTGGTAACAAGGAAAAGAAACGGGAGAGCGGGGGGTAAAGTATGATCGTGTATGATTTTGATTTTGAGCCGTTGAGACAGTGTGAAATATGCATTTTGTTTTTGCTTTTTTCGGGGGTCTTTTGTGACTTTTTTTGCTTGTCGTTTCTCTCATTTCGTTTTGTTGTTATTATTGTTGCTATTTATATTGTTGTTCTTGTTTTCTGTGTGTGTGTGCGATTAGAATTAATTGACAAATGGCAAAAAAAAAAAAAATGTTGGTTTTGTTTTTGTTGTTGTTTCTTTTGTGCTTTTTATTCTCTCTCTCTCGCTGTCCACGTTATTTGCTTTTTGGTTGAAATAGTAACAGTATAAATAACTATCAGGATGCAAGAAGAAGCAGCAGCCAAAAAGAAAGCAATCAAAAATAGAGAGAACTACTCCCCCACTCACAAACTGAAAGAGAGCGGCTCTCTCTCTCTCTCTCTATCTCCCTCTCTGGAAAGACTGACGGCAATCGTTAGACCAAAACTAAACATTTCAAAAAACCAAAAAGAACTACATACAATTATTAACCAACGTCAACACAGTGAGTTTTAGAGCGCAAAATGTTTTCAAAAAATTTCAAGTTCATTGACCGCGCTTAACATATGTCGCTAGTCTGTGTGAGTGTGTTTGTGTGTGTGTGACAGAGAGAGAGCGATTTTTAGTATAGGCCTATTATTATTACTTGTTACACGCGGTCGAAAGTGCCATCGGATGTGAGAGAAAGTGAAACGGAATGACAATTACAGTGATGTTCCTTTATTTTTATAAGACCAAAGTGAGAAATAACAAAAAATTTGACCATGACCTTGCCCATTGCAGATCCCCCACCACCGCCCCCGCCCTGTAACAACCTAGCCATACACTTTGTTTGTTAAATGTATCCAAGAAAAACACGTGCTTAATCTGTGAAACGGGACATAGGCTGCTGGCGATACGTTTATACTTATGTCACAATCACCTCAATTAAAGAGACAGAAAATGTCATCGCATTCCAAAAATTTCGGCGATGGCGATCCACACAACTATCAGGAACTCAACATTATAGGCACAGGTACGTCTAACATAACCACAAAAAATCATTCAACCACTCAAATTGGTGTAGGTCAAGAACCCGCGAACAATGAGGATCATTTGTTTTTGGTTTAGTTTAAACAATTTCTTGCCTACCTTAAGGCTCAAATACTTGGCCACGTGGTCTTCCTAGCCTCTTCATACCCCCGTCCATTGAAAATGTGCAAAAATTCAATAAGCAGCTTAACGATCAACACTCATTTGTTAAAAGTTACTAACATTTTCATACACTCTTAACTTTTAATTACGTCACCTTGAGTTAACATTGTTTATTTATAATTGAGTCAAGGGCAAAGTCTTTCAGGGGGTTAAAAACTTGTAAGTATATTTTTCTGTTATACACTTGTTATATACTATATAGATCTTCGATTCTCTTTTTTGTTCTTTTTGCTGTCTTCATTCTCAATTATTGCCTGTTGCTTTGTGTTTGATTTTCGGCAGCGGCCTTTCAAATTTGTTTTTTTTTTTTTTGATTATATCTTTGGTTTAATTT
The DNA here is from genome assembly GCA_018150345.1 of Drosophila equinoxialis. NCBI lineage: Eukaryota > Metazoa > Arthropoda > Insecta > Diptera > Drosophilidae > Drosophila > Drosophila equinoxialis. The sequence goes on from JAECWI010000001.1 coordinate 15,623,668, forward strand.
TTTATTTTTTTGTTGTATTTTTTGTTGGTGTTTTTTTGACGAGTTGAAATAGACTGCGAAAATTTCGGCGGTGTATCATTTTTTCTTTCTTGTTTTTGCTGGGGCTTGGCCTTGTACTTGGACTGAGTTGACGAAGCGTCGGTGACGACTTCACCTTATGGCGTCGGTCGGCAAAAGCAGGTGTTTCACTTCTAACATCTGCCTCCCCCGTCGCACTAGAGGTGTGCAGATGTCTGGCTGGTCCGATCTCTGATCAATTTCATCAGAATAATGTGTTAGCTACTGTCGCAGCCCACGCATATTTGTGCTTGTCTGGGAGTGATAAATTTCCGTTGACAATTTTGAATTTCGATTTTTGTTGCTTTCTTTCGTTTTGTTTTACCTTTGCAGTCGTCCTCTGTGTTGTTGTTGTTCTTAGATATAGCAATAATAACAAAAACAAAACCAAAACCAAAAAAAAAGAGAATCAGCCGGTTTTTGCTTATCAAATCTCCGGACCAGCTGACTTTAGAATTCGCGAATCTCACTTGTTCTGCTCTCTTCAACACTCTGCTCTTTTGCTTATCTCTTTCTGCTCGCTCACCGTTAGATAGATAGAGAGAGGAGATCGCGTACGTTAAAGAGGGGCGAAGGGAGAGGATTTATATATTTGATTAGCATTTTGTTGTTTCTTTTTTGTCATTTCTTTTCTTTGCTGTTATTTGATTTTGCAATTTACTTAAATTTTTGTTGTGCTTTTTTTTTTTCTGCAGGGGCCTATGGGACCGTCTACAGAGCCCGCGACATGATCACTGGGAACATTGTGGCCCTAAAGAAGGTGCGGATCGCTCTAAATGACAACGGAGTGCCCATGTCCACGTTGCGAGAAATTGCGCTGCTAAAACAATTGAATGCCAGCGATCATGCCAACATTGTGAAGTAAGTGCGAGGGCGCCAAGGCGCCTCTGCTTTACACAATTATTATTTTTTATTATTTGCCAACTAATTTGAAAAATGATTACAGTAGTGTTTGGTGGGAGATTGCGGGGAAGGTGATAAGGGGGAAGGGGCAATAGTATTATGTTTGTTGTTGGGTCATTTATTTTTTCCCCCATTGCCATTTCATTCCGGTTTATCTTCTGCCTAAAAAGAGAGGTAGACACACACACACAGGCACGCATACAGAGAGATAGACAAAGAGACAACAACACCAAAAATAGAGAGCTAGATTAAGTAGCAACCAACAATGTTGCAGTTAATTACCTCCCCACCCCCTACCTCCTTAAACGCCCCCACTCGAAATGATACACACATACATACATACATACATATGTGAGCATGTCCAATATTTGACATATGTCAACGTCAAAGCCTGGCGGCGCCATCGTCTGAAGGCTGCTGATAACTGACTAGCTGAGTGCATATTGATTCATTCTATATTTCACATATTGTGCAAAAATTATTTTTGCACCGACTTCAGATTTTCCGTTGGTGGGCGTCGTATACGTTTTCAAAAATATCGATAGCATTGAAAGCCACTCAGTATACTACCACCTCTATGAGAGAGTGGATCCCTATAGCTGACTCTTTCTCACGCTGTACCACTCAACTGCACTATCTCGCTCTGTCACTCATTCTCTCACTTACGATCTCGGCATATCGTAGTGTCGAATTACGATCTTGGCTTATCGTAGTGTTAACATTTGAATCGAAAATGTAAACGAATAATTTTTGACGATTTTAAAGCGCTTAAATTAGATTTCCATCGATTTGCGGCATTCAACTGGGTTCAGTTTAGCTTTGCAATTATTTTTATTTAAATTTAAAATTTTTGAAATTTTTTATATTTTTCCTTGCATTTGATTGTTTTCTTGAATGTCGTAAGACTGTGCATGTATGCGTTGAGTGATCTTGTACAAGTTGCCAATATTTACCGCATTATGGCTACACGGCGCCTCTGATGACTTATACCACGCGGTCGCCCGATACTCTTATACTGCATGGATTATCGATAAAAGTTGGGCGCAAAGTTGTCAAAATTTAAATCTAAAAAGTATTTTTAAATGTATTTACAGACTCTATGAGGTCTGTCAGTTCTTGGAACGCGACGATCAATTGATGATAGTATTGGTGTTTGAGCATCTGGAGCAAGATTTGTCCGATTTGATTGAACGCTTGCCCAAATCTGGAATGTCACCTAGTACAGTACAGGTAATAACAGAATATAAACCGATTCAATTGTAGAGAAAATTGCTAATTTAACTTCTCTGCAGAGCCTTTCCCGTGAACTTTTAACCGGCCTCGATTTTCTGCACTCACATCGCATTATCCATCGCGACCTGAAGCCTCAGAATTTGTTGGTCTCGTCGCAGGGACATTTGAAGATCGCTGATTTTGGTTTAGCCAAAACTTACGATTCGGAAATGAAACTGACCTCAGTTGTTGTAACGCTTTGGTATAGAGCACCGGAAGTCCTGTTGGCCCAACCGTATAATAGCTCGGTGGATGTTTGGAGTGCAGCATGCATAATATTTGAAATGTATAATCGCAAGGCTTTGTTTCCCGGCACTTCAGAAAAGAATCAATTGGATAGGATATTCGAGTGAGTTGGAGAAATCCACAATTGCAAAATTCCTATTCCTATTGATGAATTTCCTTTCACAGGCTCACAGGACGACCCTCAGCCCAACAGTGGCCCAAAAGCATTTCCGTAACCAGAGAACATTTCCCCCAACGTCATCCCAAACGTCCGCGTGACTTTTGTCCCAATCTATGTGAATGCTCTGATGATTTATTAAAAGTAAGATATTCAAAACTATCTCTTTAGACTTGTTAACTAAAATATTTTGTTTCGTTTTTGTAGCAAATGCTGGACTATGATATACGACTGCGGCCATCGGCCTTGGCTTGCTTAGATCATGAATATTTTCAACAGGAGCCTCTATAACATTAATCGGACCCAATGGTATACCGACTACATCATCGGGAAGAAGGTGCTACTCATTGGGTCGCTGTCATCAATAAATGTTCCTTTAAAAATTTATCAAAAATCCTTACGTATAATGTATACCTCAATATATACCTTTTTTTTTGTCATAGCCTTAAGTCTTTATTTGTTATACAGACTGCCTTTCCCCCACACACACACACACACACACACACACAATATATACGATATGTAAGCCGATTTCTATGGATATCTGTAATAGTATAACCATTTTGATATGTGATAAACGGAAACACTTAAGTGTAAACTGAATAATTTTTCCAAAATTAAGCTTAGCGAAAAGCAGTTTTTTGTTCTTTTTTTGTGCAGATTTATATAAACTTAAATATTGTATTTACATATAATTAAAAGCAAGCCCCGTCTGGTTTGATTCAAAGCAAAACTATTTTTCAATGAAAATCAATTGTTTCAATTTCCTATATTCTTCAGAATCAGAATTAAATTTGAAAAGTAGATAACAAATGAGAAGCTATCCACTACTAAGTCGGTGTCTTTATTTATACAAAAGAATCGAAAAAGCTATGCATAGCATCGAAAAAGTCTTGTAAATTCAAACTTGTTAACATTCTTAGGACTTGGCTAAATGGAAATGCTTGGCCACCCACCTAAGGTAAGATATTCTTGGATCCTCTCATCATTTAAGGATGTTCCCGTACAGGAATTCCATTAAGATTCCGTACTATTCCTAAACAAACTTGACGCTTCGTATATAGCTATAGGATTCAATTCTCTCTAACAACAACAAATCATGATTCAAGTGTTGGTCAACTAAAAATAGATTATTCTACAATATTTTACTAATGACTAAAAGTAGAGTTGTTTTAACCATAATTAATAAACGATTAAATGGACTGCACATCAATCAGATTTGGTTTATATTTGATTTAATGGCTATGGTGTTATTATTGTCCTTATATTGACCAAATTTTAATTTCTCCAGCATTTGCTACAACTAAAAACCAGTTTTGATTTGGTTTTTACTTGTACAGACAGGGGGGTACATGAGACGATATGACTGACTATTGAATAGATTGTGGAAATATATTTCAGGGATAGGATCTGGGTTCGAATCCCAGGCTAGTGGGTTGCCAGTGCTTCTATAATATAGTTTTATTGATAGTTTACAACTATATTCCATACTTTAATAATAATAACATTTCAGGATACAAGCGTCGTAATTTTGATGAAATGAAAATAAGAGATATGTCAAGAGATATCTTTACTTTTTAAATGACTTTCCCCTATAAACTAAATTGCATCGCTTTTTGCATGTATGATAAACTACTCTAAAACACAAAACAACCATGAAGAATTGAAGAACAAATAAGGCTCGAAGTTTTAAAATTTCACCACATATCCCAAAAAGTCTGTTTGTCCTTTATTTAAACGGTTGTCCTTGATAAAATGTGTTAACTGACAGCATGTCCGCATTGATCATTGGTTTACCTAGAATTATTTGCCTAAAGATCACCTAAATTATGAATAGATCGTCGATTAAGTATAAGAACAAAAAAGCATTCTAAGACGATTTTTAAATACTTCCTTAAAAATAAATCAGCAATATGCTGATAGTCCACAAAATATAACACGGAAACGCTAATTAATGGTTATTTTTCAATCAGAATTTGTGTGTTTGATTTCGCAAATATGTGAAAGTGATCAAATTGAAATCCAGTTTTAGCTTATTCATTATCCATGTTTATCGTATTTAGATACTAGCCCGATGTAAATGACTTTGGAAGATAAATCACACACACATGATGCGAAAGGTGAATTTCACTGTTTAGAGGCCAAAAATAACAAAAACAATTCGGGATCTTTTCCACGTTTGTACAAAATCATTTCGGCCAAACTAAAAGGTGTTTTATTTAATAGTTTTCCGGTTGATAAACAAATTACTATATCAATTAATAGAAAGCACGACTTCCTAATGACCCGCGGTGGCAGCCTTGGCAGCGATCTCATCCTCCTTGGCGTGCTGAGCGATCAGCTCCTGTTTCTTGGTGGCAATACGCTCCTCACGGCGTTTGCGTGCCTCGCGCACCTTTTGCCGCCTGGCCTCAGCCTGGTCAGCGAGCATCTTGCTGCGCTGCTTCTCGGCCTTCTTCTTGTGGATGTATTCCATCAGAACACGCTTGTTCTTGAACACATTACCCTTGCACTTCATGTACAGATCGTGGTAGAGATGACGATCAATCTTCTTGCTGTCGCGGTACTTCTTGAGCAGGCGACGCAGGACACGCTGACGTTGCATCCACAGCAGTTTGGTGGGCATACGGGCATTTGCTGTACCCTTACGCTTACCGAAACCGCAGTGACGACCCTTGCGGCGGGCTTCGGTGTTTTTGCGCACACGATAACGGGAGTGGACCACCACAGGCTTCTTAATGATCAGACCATCCTTGATCAGTTTGCGTATGTTTTGACCTGCAGTGGGCGAGGTTATATGCGTAAGTTTCAAAATTGTTTAACCTGTTTAACTCTGCCAATATACTTACGCGAGTTTGTGTTGGCAATTTCGTTGATTTCATTGGGATCCAACCAAACCTTCTTCTTGCCGCAACGCAATACGGAGGCTGCCAACCTCTTTTGGAGCTTTAAAGAACTGCAACAAAGTATAAGAGAGGTGGGAAATATGTTAAGACAGCGTGCTTATTGCTTATGTATTCAAGTATGTGTGTGTGTGTGAATGTGTAGGTGTAAGCCGATTTTATTTCACCATAAAATGGCTTAAAATGAATCGCACTCATCACATTTCTCTTCACATAGTATTAGATTTCTTCTGGCAACAGTTTCCACTTATTTTTGACGTATAAATGCAATCAAAACATCGAAATTAACACAATTGAAATGTACCTCATGCTGTCGACCCTTGCTCGTCGTGGCTGGGAAAGAAAGAAAAATTTGACAACCGGAAGTGCCAGCCATTTTTTGCGGTTATCGATGTTAGTGTTGGATAACTATCGATTACGGAACACATTGAGAGCTCAAAATGAGTGGGTATCGATACATTGCCACTTCTTGCGCTATCGAAAATTCAGATGTTATCGGTTCTCAAGAAACAACAACAAATAAAATAAAATTAAATAAAAGTAAATTCAAAAATTATTAGCAATGCAACAAACATTGAGGCGTTGCGTATCGCCTCTCCTTCGCCTTAGTCCCAGTTACTATGCCTGCCCACCCACAGTCGCCAAAAGATGTCTGTCAGCCTTGCCACAGGAAGAGAACAAAAACAAAAACGTAACAAATTAAACATTGCATATCCAAACATTTGATCCATTTTGATTACGTTCTAGCAAACAGCTCTACCGCGACTAATGAGCTTTCCCGAAGTAATATGGCCATCCGCTCTACACACTATTAAAAACTGGATTACCATACAGTTTATTATACGGCCGTATTTTGATAGTGAATTCCAACTGAAGGACTTTATATATGGGGCAAAGGAGGCTTTGCAGGTGAGCACAGGTGATCCACAAACGAATCTCTATGAATCTTTATCTTATATATGTATGCAGGTGGTCTCTTCTCGCCTAATGGGTGGCGAACTGGATTCTTTGCAAAATTTGGTTTCCCCCGAAGCCATCAATGAACTCAAGCCGGTCATTCAGAAGCTGTCGATGACCCAACGCCGGCAATTGGAAATTAAACTAAGTGATATCTACCTCAGTTTCCCTTATCAAGTCGGCATCATTTTCGATGAGGCCAATGATAAGTTGCAGAAACGTTTTGTCGAAATTACAATGGTATTTCATGTTATGCGCGGCCTGTCCGAGATGCGTGAACGAGGCGAGGAGATTCCATGGAACATGGGGTAAGTGTGGGCTAATCTAAAACGGACATTAGATGTCAAAGAGGACACTTTGATAACGTTGTCCAATTTGCTCCTTTTTCAATCTGTGTTCTCCTTTTGCAATCTGTCCTTACCCGGAATACAAATTTGATTTGAGGTCTAGAAGCCCGAAAACTCCAAAATGAAACCTCAAAATGGTGCCGTTGGCATCACGGAAAAGATTTTAAGAAGGAAATAAACGTACTTTTCATGGACCGATACCGAACCTTTTAAAAATCCCTTTAAGGGGGCGGTCAATAACAATTTGCATTGTTAGAAAGTTTAATCAGAGTCTTAGCCAATCTTGTCCTCATTGGCTTAGTCGGTGTGTATATGAGAGATTAAGCCACAAAATTGGGCTAATGCCCGTTTCACAAACAAAATGAATCTTTCTAATTTGACCGAGTTGTAAACCTACATGGTTTATCTGTAGTTCATCTAAATTTATTAATAGTTCCCTTACTTGTTGGTCAACTTTGCCTCTCTAAATAACTCTGGGGGACGGGCATCTATTAGCTAAGCAGATTTGTACGCATGTCTGATCTTTTCAGATGCCCAAGATGAATATACATAAGATTTTCTTTGACCCCTCCCCACATCGAAAACCAGATAGAATTAGATAAAATTAGTCATGAACATTCAAGAAATCCTTTTTTATAAACACTAAACTTGAATAATAATTCGCAACTTGAATCGAACTTTGTATTTCTTCTCTCTCTACATTGCAGAACTATGCCGGAATATCAGGATAAGGTTTTTATATGTAATTATCGCTTTATCAAGGAATTCACAACGGGCCAGCAATCCGATTGGACCATTAACATGGCCAACCATTTCCGTGCCATTGATCTAATCAATGAATCTAAATAACATTTAGTGTTAATTTCTGAATTTTCCCATGAGAAGAAGAGAAATAAGAAATAATTTTCGTTATGGTTTTTTAGTTTATATATATGAAAATTTATATAGTATATAAAAACAATGTTCAATTTATTTTTGTGTTTGTTGGTTTTTGTGCTGATGTTGTTGTTGTTTAAGTTAAGTGAAATGTGAGAAGAATGACAATTATTTGATTTTTGTTATTAACTTAATGGCCCTTCTTGGCGTGCGACTCGTACTTGGACCTGTAAATGCCCTTGGAGTCATATTTATCCAGAAGCAACTTCCAATCGCCGGGCTTATTGGTGCGCAGGAAATTGATGACCTTATTGGAGTTACGACGCTGAACTTCAGTGCACTTGGAGCACTCCGATTCCAAGGCATCGGGCAAGAGGCGCTTCAACTCACGACCCTCTGATGTGCATGGTCCCTTCTCCATCAGGCACTTGAGATAGTTATTCAGAATGCGACTATTGCCCAGGACATCATCCACATTGACAGTATCAAATTTGTTGGTGTATTGCTTCTCGGGAGCAGCAAGCGCCAGGCCGGCAAATGCCAAGACAACCAGAATGGCCACTGAAGTTTTCATTGCAACGAACTAAAAAGTAAATGATGAAAAAGAGGAATAAATAAATGTGTCAATAATAAATGGCACAAGCTCAGACTAAACCCACATTTCCCCACCTCTCTCAATGTTTCTGTAAAACTCATGCATTATTTATGATTAATGAAACTCTCCATATCACACATGCATACTAATTGATGTTTATATTAATTTGTCTCAATATTTTTTTTTTTTTTTTTTGTAAGCCAAAAGAAGATTTCACAATTTGATATATGTATACCCTGACTAAGAAAGGGCGATACGATTTTGCATAGAAGCTTGCAGACTATTTTTATATATGTATGTTATTGATCTACATATTTCAACACTATGTAGATCACGATAATGCATTAGCATAAAAATATCTTTGTCTTAAGATGAGTGCCAAGTCAATTGTGACGTCTTTTTTACTAAGTGGTAGTTATCTGTTTTATGTTCATATAAATTATATGCATGTTTAAACCTTTTCGAAATGGGTTTACTATTAAGAGGGCTTTAACCTTTAGAGCATGAGTCCAAAGAGTCCCTCGGGATTGTCTTTGTTTCCGAATCGTTTTAAATCTCAAATCGGTTCAGTCATTTTGGAATTGAAAAGGTTATTGAAAGGTTTCAAAAGATTTGATACAAATTTCCTTGCAAACGGATAAAAAATCAGACTTTAGTTCCAATCTCCTTGGAGGAAGAACATGTGACTTAAAAAAGGTCCTTTAAATTGTAAATACTTTGAGAAGATGTTTGGAATATCTAGATATAATAGTTGATATCTTCTATATCTAGGTACTATATATGGCGTAAAGTTCATTCCTCGAGGGTATACACAATTCTATCCTAGGTCTTGTTGCTGCTTTGTTTAAACACTTCGCCTCGTATGAGCTGCTTTTTTTTCGTATTCAAATCAAAGCCATGTCACCAATAATATTTCTCGATTTCGGGTTGCTTGATATTGCAGTTGTTGTTGTTGCTTCCGCTTTACCGTTAGCAACAACAAGAAACAATCTTTCGGATACATTTTATTTGCTGCTCAACATGTTGACAAAATCTTTACGCAATCCACTTTTATTGACCAGGCCTATGAGTTGGCTTAAAGCCAAAAGCTGAGCTAGTTTCCCTCCCATTTCCCGGCGCCGATGTCGATGTCGATGCCGCCGCCTCCTCGCCGCACACTTAACACTTGCACTTTTTGTCTTTTGGTCGGTTACTCACATTTCTTTAGATAAATTTGTGTACTTTTTTCGGTTGTTTCAGCTTGGACAGCCCAGTTTTGATTGCGAGCTATTAGCCTGTTTCCCCGGCTTTTATACTAAGGAGCTTTATGAGACTTTGCATTGCTCTGGGCTCTCGGGGCTCTGAGGCGGCTTATAAGCCAAGTTGAAGCTTTTGGCAAAGCTGAACCGGATTTTAAGACGAGACGAGACAACGAACGGTGTTTATTTTGTTTTTGTTTTCTGTCTCTGTTATGTTTAATTTTCAAGTGAATTTGGCTAGTCAGGGACGGATTGGGTAAGAGGTCTGTGACATTCGACAGATTTTCTAGAATTATTTAAATTTTTAATTAGTAGTTCAAATCATTGGGAAATCCCGTTGAAAATGGTGGATCAGAGTGACAAACAATAACAATAAGACCCTTTAAAAGTATTTAACTGAATACAAACTATTTTTAGATATTTTTATTATCATCAATCGTTATTGAAGAAAATTATAATCAGGAGTCTCTACATTGTATTATAAATTTCCTGGATACTTCTAGAAGTTTCTTAAACATTTGATTGCTTGAAAAATGATAAAGTTATTCATCGAACCATTATGACTTCATATACCACACACTATTTATATATGATCCTTCCAATTTAGAATATAGAGGCACTTTGATGCCCTCTCATCGAAGTAGTTTTCCCCATTGACATTCTCATTTCGTTTTACCCATTATTACTTATACCAAAGAGTCAACATTTTGTTATTTAACAGTGAATCTAATCGGAAGTGACATGTGATAAATTAGAACTTTAATTAGTATATTAATTATTACGACTTTTAAACAAAAACTCATACGATTGGCTATCTATTCTATAATATATATATATATCGTTTTTTTCTTTCATTCAGAATAAAGCCAACAAAGAAAGGTAACCTACATCTATTCGAAGAGTTTTTTGATTTAGACATATTTTGCCATGTCTAATTGTAAGATAAATAATGCAAAGACTCATGTTTACTAAGCCCAACTTTATCTTAACTATTAATTATTTAAATTTGTCATTTGCATATTTGTCACAAATAGGTAGAAGTAATTATTTGGATTAAGATTAACTGCCCCTAACAGTTGACAAACCGTGCCTGGCTTCAATTCAATTTCCATCTTAGTCATTTGATCATTGGTTTTAGAGTCGGCTTTATCATTAGTTTTATCTGTAGTTGCTCTAAGCTGACTTTTGCCCAATGCTTTGTTTATTTTTCTGAGGAAAAACGCGTCAAAACATTTGACGTACATAGACACATACATAACTCCTAGTCTCTGGATATATTTTAGTATGTTGATTTTGCCATCTCATAGCTGCTAGAGAGAGACAGAGCGATCAAGATGGAGAGATATACTAAGAGTAGTCACAAATTGCTGTAACGAACAAAATGGCATTTTGTAATCACTTTTTATGCATTTCCATTTCCCTTTTTAATTGTCTTTTACCGACCAAGTTGATCGCATGTGTTGAAATCCAGATGGAGGAAGGTCTAAATACACCTTTTACTTGGGGATTTACCCAACTCAACAAGAAGTTTATACTAAAATGTTAAATGTATGTGGTTTTTGGCACCTAAACGATGACTGGACATTTGGCATCCATATCAAAGGTTGCTTGTACTTGAACTAAAAATAAATATTTGCATAGCCATTTCTCTGATAATGTTTGCTTAGAAGGGGGCACTAGAAAATAAAGCAACATTTTAATTGACCATAAAAAATGTAGAATAATAATATATAATTTTTAGTGACAATGACGCAGGTTATGAGCAGATGATGCTCCCTAATAGACAAGCCAAAAAAAAAAAAAGGTTGAACCCTCTCCAGTCCCTGGTCCCTGCGGGTGAATGTGTGATATAACCTTTTTTCATGTTTGCGTGTGTTTTGTGTGTTGTTCAAGATAATTATGCAAATTTTAGTATTATAAATCAGCTTGCAAAACAATTTTAAAATTTAAAATTGGGGCATCCTTTGCCCCAAAGGCGTTTTTTGAACTTAATCACAGCAGTCCGCAAATCGATGTGACAACAGCAAAAAACGTGACGTCTCCGTTTCAATCAATCGGTGAGACAAAGGGTTGCTGTGGCTTACCTTGAAATGTATGTGCGATATAAGTAAAAAAAAAAACGGGCAAAAGTTCAGGTTCAGGAAAAAAAAATAAACAGAAAACCAGAAAATATAAATCAAGACACTAATATCGAGAAAACGAGAGGGCGAGATCAAGATGATGCTGATGTTTTAACAAGCTACGTGCTTAAAAAAGGTTTTTCATTGTCAAGAAATAAATACATATAAAAATAATAACAGAAAATAAAGCCTATCGACGACAACGACAAAAATCCAAATCAAACAAACATGCCGCGACCTCAAATCAAGGTAGAGGGATTGGAGGAGGTTTCGGTAGTTGGGGAAACTAGACTAGACGGACTGAGAGATGTTTGAGATGTCTGCCCTAAACTTGACAGATAAGGTGAAATGATTTCAATTCAATTTTTCAACTTAATTACGTATGTGTGTGTGTGTATTATATAATAATAACAACAACAATAATAATAAAAAACAACTGATAAGCTTAAACTTAAAGGAAACACAAAGAAAAAACTACCTTAAATGTCTATTTAACATTCACACTTTGGCATTGCGTAAGTCCATCTTGAGGAAAAGTCGTGGCCAGCAATACATTGTTACGTCCGCCAGCCTGATCACAGCAGATACGATGATATAGCTGTCTATAGCTTATATTACCATAAAGTAAACGCACAACTTTCAAGCCACTCCAAAGGGCCAAAAGCAAGGCAATCGTCATCACAGACCACTGCAAATGTGGCACAATATTGATATTTATCCACATTATTCTGGTTACCAATTCGGGCAATTCACCCATTTCCTGTAATAATCAAGCGAAAAACCAATTAACTTTAAGTAAAAGACACTATCAATGTAAAATTTACTTACAAACTCATACCAAAAAGCTGGTATAATCATATTACTAAACATTCTCAATCTTTGGCTATAGAATCTCAAGTCGGGCAGGGGAATATTCGATTGGAAACGATATTTCTCGGTTATAGGTATTCCTGTGACTGGCTCCAACAACACAAAGCCCTCATGTTCTTCCTTATTTGGATTGAGACCCTCAAAGTGACGCTCCCAATTGTAGTCACTGCCATAGAAATGCGGCTGAGAGAAGCACGAAGGGGCATCATCTAGTAAGATAAAAGAAAAAATGTAGATCAGTGATATGAATCAGGCTTATCAGCCCTTTTACCTAATACAACAGATGGTCAGATCAAAAGTTCACATTTAAAAAACACTTGCCAAGATATGATTTAAATAATTGATTTCGTGTTTAGAAGTGATAGCGATATGACTATGACGTCACGAAATTTTAATACTTAGTAGTCTCAAATATATACCTAAGTCTAGAATTCATTACACTTGTTCACAAATTTGTGGAATCTACAATTATTCTATTTCGAAGAGTTTTTTTGCTTTTTTAAGATATGGAGATCTAATTTCGTATCGATGAGTTCTAATATAACATCTGTACGTAATGTTTGCCAAACTATGATTATCTTACGACTTACTTATCACACATTTGGAGGCATCAAACATGGCTCTTGGTAATTTAACTCCGTACGTGTTTTGTAGACATTTAGGTGCCTCTTCGTAGGGTCTTATCAGCGTATAACGATATGTATCTATACCCTGATAGATTTCCTGTCCCTGATAGTTCAAGGGCAGAGTGCGGCATGATTCAATGGCGACAAGTGTGAGAGGTGTATCCTTTTGAACAAATGGGGGGAACAGAGAATTATCCAAAGCTCCCTTTACATAGGCCGGACAACTTGCCCCATCCGGACCTCGAGTTCGTTGACGTTGCTCTTTCAGTACTACATCGTTATTTAACGATTTAATGCGAAAGAAATTCTCAATGCCACTTTCAGGACCTATATTCACTGTATAGACCTCTTCCTTTTCCTTGAGGGCCTAAAAGGATAAAATTAGAAATCGATTTAGAAGATATTTGACAGTTTTGTGGCACAATTGAGTACTAACATTGTGCAACAGGCCGCAATTGGACGTAAGTGTTAGGAACTTGGACATCATTTCCAGCCCGGGACGTGTAAATTCCCATAGGAAATAATAGACACTTCCAGTGACAAATACATCTTCTCCCAAGGTGACAGCATCGAAACCAAAGGCCGAATATGGTGCCTCGTGACTGAATTTGGCAGCCGAACCAAGTAGTATACTATTTGGCAGGATAATGGTTTGATTTAATATATCAGGCGATACACTCTCCTCTGGCAGGAACTCGACCCGACGATACCGATGCTTGCGATATGTCACATTATGTTCGGTTCGTTCCAATATGTCATTATAGCCAACAATATTGTACACAATGGGACCAATTTGATCCAGTTTCAGTTTGGAATCGGTGCCATTGAGAAATGCCTCCGAATTGGTTACATTGAAGAGATAACTCTTCAATTTTCCGAATGGCGAGTTAATCCAACTGTCCATTGTGGGCATCTCCTGGCGGAAACGCACCTGCTCTTTGGCCAATTCTTGGCGATAGTTAATGCAACACGAGAGGATAAATATTGAAGAAGTTAATAGACACAATAAAAGACAAAATGCCAATTGTAAACGTTGCAATGGTTTCAATTTCATAATTATGCTCGACTTTCTTAGGGTACGTCCGTTTCAGTGAAAACACGCGATCTGTTTGACTAAACGTCAGAATTTCAGAAATTCATTTTTACATCTTGCGATTATTCCTTCTCAAATTTATATATACTACATATGTGTATACTATGTGTGTATGTGGCAACAACAAGAACCGAAAGGCTATCAGTTTTGAAAGCTAAGCCCTGAGCTTGAGTGATAAGAGCGAGCGTGGCTTTTTGGTTGACCCTAGCGTAGAATTTACGCAAATCGTAATTAAATTTTATGTCTTTTAGAAGAGATTATGAGTATTTTGTTCTTGTTTGTTATTTTGAGCCTACAAGTCTAGCATTGGTTGGCACCTGTCTGGCTCTGACTTTGGCTCTGGTCATCTTGTCATCATTAATCATCTGGGTAATAACTTTCTTTAAATGCTTTGTGTTTTCGATTTCAGTTTTTCTTTCCATCATGATGATCATGATCAACGTTACCAGGTGACTTGAAGCGGTTTGTCGGCCCCACTGATAGGCGCTAAAAACAATTATGTATGTATATAGCCTATTCTTATCAAGACTAGACAAGCGGCCAGAAAGACCCAGACCGAGATCAAGTCCTTATCATTTGATTTCAGTTTGAGAGTCAGATCGTGGAACGAAACAAATGATTTGCCATTAAAACAGACGCTTTTTGTCTGGGGCACAGTGATCTCTGGGTATAATTAGATTGAAATAATGTCTTTTAAATTCGCAGTTTGCTTTTAATGGTCCTGTGCTCAAAAAGTGAATCCGGTCTGCATTTGAAGTCTATTTTCAAAAACAAATTCTCAAAGTATTTTGCACGTCAACCAGTCTAGTTCAGACAGATAAAGCTAAATTGTAAAAAATATATAATTTAATGGCCAATAAAAAAACATGTAATTGCCTCATAGTTGGCTTACACATTTCCAAAGCAAGTAGGCGAGTAATGCGTAAAGGTCACGGAACTAATTAAGTAAAACTAATTTAATATTCATTCTTGATAGTTGCCAATTGCCCAACTCATAGTTGTCTTTTGTGGGGCATACTTTTAGGGGCTGTTCGTTAAGGCAACAGACTTACAATTGTTTGCATTGAATGCAATAAAAGAATTTGAGAAAGGGTTCTAGAGAGATCAAAGAAGCTCTAAAAATCTTTAATAAGTTTAAAACTTCGTAGTATAAAAAACAAATTATGGTAAACGAAGTTTTGTTTACTATTTTTTCCCACTTGTTTTTCTTTTCGAATATACAAAATATGATTAATGATAGAAGATTAAATCGGCTAAAGATAGCTCCGACAGATAGTTCCAAATGAGTTCCCAGTTTCATTATTTTCACGCATATCTACCAAAATCTTAATATTGATCATGGGGGAAATTCTAAACAATTGGCTCTAATGGAAGCCATTAGCTTACAAACATTTCGTGATGGTTAACAGCTTAAGACTTCAGTCTTAGGTTTGTTCTTTTAATGATGAGTCTGAAGTGTGTTTAGATTCCCAATAGCAATCTTTTAAATTAAAGATATAATAACACATTCATTCGTTAAATATCCAATGATCAGCGCACATAATGCTAAGTAGGTAATAAAAATTCTTGCACCAATTTGCCAATTAAATCTTAACTTTTTATTTAAACCATTAATTGTGTTTCTTTTGTTTTTAAAAACCTCTTCTTCTTTTGGCCTGTACCTTATATAAATACCAGCAAATCGAAAAGCTAAATTATTTCAAGAGAGCTTAAGCATATTAGTTCAAAGAATGATCGATAGATTGACATTAATGCGTTTCGTTTTTTGTTTTTGGCAACTTCTAACCGAAAATAGACTGAGGACCATATAAAGAATCAGATACAGGCTCAGATATACCGATTCCAATTCCTAATTAAAATAATAGCGTAATTTATTGTACACATTAACTTCATATACATTGTACATTATTATTTATATATATATTTATATATTAGGTATATATTTCATTTTTATAGATTTAATAATTGCTTCTGATGTGGAAGTTTGTCCCAGCTGATTTTGATCTAATGAGGCACATTTATATGTGTGCTGGAGGACGGAATCAAGCTATTCGACAAAAAAAACTTATTTTTGTGACTGAAATTCTTTTTTTCTTGTGTGACTTGAAATTTGATGACCATTGATTTTTGATTTCTCTTTTTGTTTTTTGGTTGGTTGGAAGACCTAAGGTGTTACACATCAAATTTGAATGGGATTTTTTGTTTTTTATAACGATATTACTTACTAGAACTAAGTACAACATACATACACAATAATTTCATATACATAAGTAATTAGTATATCAAATACACAAATACAAAATAGTACATACAAGTCTTCCCAGCTCCATTTGTTCTAGACTACTAACACAAAACACATGCGACTCGGCTCGTTTCCTAGCTATAACTTATAAAAACTACTAGCTACTGCATCCTGCATCCTCTTTGAATCCTTTCATCGTTTCATCATCATCTTCCTCTTTCGTTTCGTCTAGTATCTGCCCGTCGGCTGTTGGTTATTTGTGTTATCCTTATTCTGTTTCTTATTCATATCGACCTGGGCAGTTGCCAAATAGTTGGAACCCTCCAAATGCAATGTACTCTGTCTATGTGAGTTTCGTATGAGGCAGAAGGTCGATAACAGCAACAGGGCCACACCCAGAGCACACAAAGCCACAATTAGACCCACGCGTATCTTTGGTGGTACTTGCTCAGCGAAGCGCATCAGATCGGTAACCTCATCGGGCAGCATATCGATGCCCTCTTCGAACCAGAGTATGGGGAATATAATATCTGGGAAATTGGCCACCTGTTTGATGTCAAAGACCTGGCTGACGGCCAAGTTGATTTGTATACGTGCCCGCACGCGTAATGTGGTTCCCATTTTCTGAAAACAAAGAGACAGATTAGCAGAAGGCCTTAATGGGGCAAGGGAGTTGATAAAGTAAGACTTACAGGTTGCACATCGAAGAAGAATTGATGTTTCTCCTTTTGTGGTGGTGAAATGCCCTCTACTTGGGTCCTCAGACTATCATCGGCCAAATAGAAATGCGGGAAACTTAGCATGATGGGGGAATCTGAAAACAAATAGGAAATAAATGTCAATGTAAAAGAATTAAAAACCAATTTGGGAAAATTTATTAAGTCTTTGGCTCAGTGGCAGATCTAGGTATAAACTTTATAGCTAAAGTACTAACAGTACCAAAAGTATTTGGAAATCTAGGATGAATTGTTCTGAATCTGAGTCATTCGAACTTGTAGAAGTTAAAGCATCAGTGGAAGATCTAGGGTTAGGAAACTTCGACACGATGCCCTATAGACCCACGATTCTATATTCTAAAGGGTATAGTCTCAATTTCTTTACACTTTTTAAGTTAAGTTGTCAACAAATATTAGGCAAATGATTCAAAGTACAAAATTAGCAAAACGACAACTTACCATATTGACACAATGACACATTGAACAATCCATTGGGCGAACATGATGGCTGACCAGCCGGACAGAAGCACATATTATCGGGATGACGATCAACATCTTGGAAGACCCATTCTGGTGGAGTGAAACGATATCCGGGCACCTCATTGCTGGTCATAACCTCCTGTTCGAAGACCAAAGGCAGAAGGCGACACAAATCCTTGTCGTAGACATACAAAACACGATCATGATCGATGTGAGGTGGGAAAATGGAGCCATCTGTGCCATTCAAGCGATTGCACTCGTCGGTAGTCCAGTGCGGCAAATGGGTACGACCATTGAATTTATCTATGATGCCATATTTATTGATGTCATCAACACCAGTGTGCAATGTAATGCGATCGGATGATGTGCCATTCTTGCCATACATCAAACCGAATTCTTCATAGGGCAATTTCTGTTCCTTGGGCACCACGTCCTTGGCTAGTTTAAGCAAGGGATCCTCGTAACCCCAAAGCAATTGGCCCACTGATACTTGGACAAATGGTTTGATTTTCAATATATCCATAATACTGGCCATGGCCAAGCGTAGAAATCTAGATAGATGGGAAAAATTTATCGTTCGATTGGGGTAAACAACATTTTGGGTGATAAATTGCGCAGTGTTATATTCACCTGGCGGCATGTTTACTCTGTGAAGTGGCACTCAACATGGGAATATTGGGCACTATGACAACATCGTCTTCTGGCCCCACTGACAAATCTTCACGGAATGTGTAGATTTTGCGTAAATTATAGCTCAAAGTTCCATTGTCGTTCTCGACTATGTTTACCTTCTCCCAGGTTTCGCTTCAACGAGAAAACAACAAGACAATAAACAAAATGCTCGATCAAGTTCAAGTTTTGGTTTACTTACGTATAAACATAGGGACCCACTTCATCCACAATGGCCTTGGAGCCATTGCTTAGGAAATCATCGGCATTGGTGACATTATAGACATATAAACTGATTTTTGGTTCAACTGGTGGCTTGGCCCACCAGCCAAAGGTCTTGGCTCCTGGCCGTAATGCAACCATACGATCGACAATTGCATTTATTAAAACAGAAAATTCACATGCCACAACAATGCCGCCAATTATCAATATGGAAGCAAGGGCAATTGTGATCCCTAGAGAAACGGAGAAAAAGAGAGAGAAAATTGTGAATTAATTTCTAAACGATTATTCAACTTGAGCATAAATTATAGTTACATCACAAAGCAATGTGGCTATGAGTCATACCCGAACCCCCAACACCCCTCCTAAAGGTAAGTTTCTATAGTCTAGGCACGATGAAGGTGTCGATTAGGCCACATACAAATATTTGATTTGAACGTTTCAATGGTTTTTCGCTCGTTAATTGAGGAAAAATATACTTTTAGCAGTTGAAGTGAGATCAATATTTATTTATACTAACTTCACATGAATCATTTCAAATATTATTATTTTGGTTTCTAACTTAAGGAGAGAATCTTTTTCAACTTGTTGTTGACCTTTTGGCTCCTGTTTAACAACCATTCCAATAAAAAAAATTATTATAAATTGCCTCAATCGCCATGGCAATTATAGACTTTAGTCGGTTGAATTAAAAACTAGAAAATCTAGTTAGTGGAATGAAAGTTCTATAATTAAATGAACCGCCCCTCGGCGTTTGCCACAATTTTTATTGAGAAATCTTTAGAAATTCCATTTACACATGTCAAAATGTATTTTTAACTGAATCATCACAAAATAAGTAACTCGAATAAATAGCTGACGATTACATATTTCTGTGCAAAGACCTTGAAAATAAAAACCAATGTCAATTGCGCCAACTAAGAACAATTTAGTGAAAATGAAAACTTAAATTTGTGAAGTGTATAAGCTCTTTAAATTTGTTTAACTTTTAAAGCAAAGTGCTTTAGTTTAGTTTAAGAATCGGTCATATAGATAAAACGACTCTATAAAAGAGATATATAAAACTGGATACTGAACCCCATTTCACAGTCCTTTAATATGTTCATTAAAATTTGAGTTTAAATTATAAACTAATATATAATGTATATATAAACGAATATTTTATATACTTTTCTCTAAGAGTTCCCTCTAGTAAGATTCACGAAGAGAATGAATCTTCTTTTATGTTATCTTTTCTTTTCAGTTTATAAATTTGAATCTGGTTTCATATTATAGACTTCCTAACATAATTGTTTGAAGAAGACTCTCTAAAGAGATTTCTATCTATTGGCTTTACTTTCCAATTGAACGTTATGTGTGTATGAGTCAATTGAAACTGGATTATTCCTATTATTGAACATATATATATACTTTCAATAGAATCAATTAGAATTTTAAATTCCAAAATAGATACCAGTCTAACCAGTCATTCATCGCCACCGCCAGACACCAGCCACCCAGCCAATCGGGCTGTTAGGAAATAATATTGAAAACAAGAAATTGACGGCATGTGGAGTTAAATATAACTAAATACTCGGATAGTTAGTATATATACTATACACAGAATCTACAATTCAATATTGTATTGGCTATCCAGCAGTTGAAACTCATGTTCCTGATATGAATAAATTGCTTATGACATTATAACTTATGTAAAATGATTAAATAAATCAATACGGAAATGGTCTGGCTAAATGGAATGTGGTTTAAGTTAAATCCAGTAAAATCATATCATAACGCCTTAGTACATCAAATCAAGGTTTAAATTAAATTCAGAATGAAATTTTAAGGTCTTTTCTACATTTATGACTTTTAGTCTATCTAAGATTAAATCAAACTTGAGTCTTTGCACTTGACCAAGTGCAAGCGAGAAATGATTCCGCATTATACATACATATGTATGTATATATGATTAACCTTTGAATTAAGCACTTAAAAGTCCAAAATTTATAATGACCCCATAACTTTTATTATACAGATCAGTGCTGGTTTTGTATAAAGACTATAAACTTTGCATTAATAATTTTAATCTACTTAGTTCTACTTTAAGTAATCATTTTTCCTTGCTCTAACTAATTAGGAGATCTTTAATCTCATTGAGTTTTACTTACACCATTTCCTTAGATATGTGGAGGATAGTTTTGTGCACAGTTTATGTTTGGGGCCATTCATGATGACTTTGTTGATGATGAGGCGGAGGTTGAGCTAGTTTTTAGTTTTCTGTTTTTGTGTGGCTTAGAGTTAACCACCTTGTGGTTGTTGTTGTTGCTGTTGTTGTTTAGCTATAACAAAAAAATGAAAACAAGATAAATTATGGATATTAAAGCAATAATACCGGTTAAATTATCGTAGATCTAGAGGGAATGAGAGGAAAGTTCTAAACGATATTCAAGACTCTAGGATTAAATTGACTTACTCCACACCCCAAGTTACACAGAGAGAAAAAAGATAGTCGATGGTTATACACTTCCTAACAAGATAAGTATTCAAATGCCAATTTCAAAAGTCATTATCAAAGAGAAAGTATTATATATATTTTGAAAATGTCATTCAAGTCAAGTTTAGTTTGAATTGATAGGGGAAAACAACTATTCTTAGTAATCTCAACTGATGCTCGGGTGGAAACGTGACTTGCTGTTCTTGCAGTGTATATGCGTACCTATATAATATCATATTGTATTGATGTTTATGAACTTGTTAAAAACGATGAACAACCAGATGAAGCCCCTCCCCCCTCCCCTTTCTTAGCCGCAGACGACATTTACTGGGCGTGTTGGCCTTGAGCTGTTTTATGCTCTTCTTGTTTTTGCTTCAGTTGTTGCTCATTTTTTTAACCGATTTTGATCTTGTGTGTTGTCGTTGTCGTTTGTGTCGTTGTCTCCCGCAGAACCTTCAAGTCAGCGGTAATTAGTCAAGTCAGCTTATTCTTGCAACCGGCTAAAAACAGAAAAAAAAAAATAAATATAAAAAGAAAAACCTCAAACTGACAATGAAAGGCACATATAAAGGGCATTTACTTTTGCTCAATGTATGAATTATGGCTGGCATATATAGCCTTGCCTTTTAAATCGCTTGTCAGAGAGAGACTCTGAGGCAATTAAAGCATATTTAATGGCCAGGCTCTTCACACTGGCCAATAGCTATGTAGATAACACGGTTGGGATTGAACAAACCTTGACCGAGGCCAAGGGGTTTTTGGCGTTTTGTCAATTGCAGGCAGATACAGTCAGGTTCCATAATTAATAACAACAATAATAATAATACTAATGCCTATTCAACAAAAATACAAAATTGTTAATGGATTTCATACGCTTCGAGACTTTGGCAATATTATCAGGCTGAGCACGACCAAACAATAGAAATTTCAACAAACTCTGATGTATACATATATTTTGAATGGCCTCGCACAATTGCATATAAATGAGCGATTATTTGCAGTATCTTAGCTCAAGACTGATAAGATCTTGATTATATAGGCACGTCTTCCCAAAAGATATGGCGGAAATATGTATTTTTCAAACAAACCAAAAGACACACACACCAAAAGAAAATTAAGTTTAATGTTTACTCGGTTAATAGACACTCTTGTTCGTTTTGATTTAATTCTAAATATTAAACTTTGTACTTTGTACGCACACGCACACCAACACACACACACACACACAGGGACATGTTGGTATTTTATTTTCAATTTTATTTTATTTTTTATTTGTTTAGAGTTTAGCTCTCTGAAGGTCGTTAACGTTGCCTCGGTTCGTCTGAACTGGCAAAAAAAAAACACAAAAAACACAAAAAACAATATATAAAATGTTGTTGTTGTCTGTATACATACATATATAAACCGACTGTCAGCCCATTGTGATCAGTTTGGATGCCTTTCATGCTTATTGAATACCAATTAACTCTAATAATTATCATTTCGGCTGACATTCTGCGCGCAGAGAGCGAGACCCAAGACCCTAAACTGAAAACCCACAAACCACAATAAATCAGCTAAAACATACATTTTATTTCAAACCGTTCCATGGCCCATTAAGTTATCGAATTTGTTTCTATAGTTGGGCGTAGCATTCTAAACGAAAAGTGCAATGAAAATGCTGGGAGAAGGGGCACACACAAATGCATCTGGCATCAAAGTCTAAAGATTGCAACTCAATTTGTTGCATAAGTAAGTTTGAAGTCAAGTGAAGCTTATCAACAGCAACGGAGAGAGAGAAAAATAACTCTGAATCACTCATTGCAATTACAATAAACAGATTTCCATATCATTAAACAAACTATTCTACATGATTCCAGATAAAACTAATAAATAAAACATAAACTAAACATTGATTGTACTAGACTTTCTGAAAGATTGTGGTTCTGAAATTCTTATCAACAATTTGTAAGTCATTCTGATAAGCATTTTCTTTCGATATATGCGGTTGGGAACTCATATCTTTTAACCACAAGTTTAGTTTGGAGTTTCTACTTCAGTTTTTCCATATTTATTTTGCATTCCCTATTTCAAAGTTAAAAGTTCAGAAATCCCACTTAACCTATTACAGTTGCATATATTAGTCTTATTATTAAAAATAAAAAGTTGTACAATAAAATACTTGTTGCCAGGGCTTTCGACTCAAAATTGCATAAATTTTTAATCAGTTTATATATAGTATTGTATGCCATTTCCTATTTCGTCTCCAAAAACCTCAAAGACGTCATTCCAAAAAATGATAATTGATATTCAGCACATGGCAAATTTCAAATCAATAACAAAATAAGCGTGAGTGATTGCAAAATTAATGTTCTTAAGTGGAATTAATATTAAGTGCCTCATTATAAAAAACAAATATTGACTACTTCATAAAAATAATAAACATTTAATTATATTTGCTATTCATTTATATATAATAATTGAATACAAAATGTGCTTAACTGAACTTGAAACAAATCTTTTCTAAGTTCACCATGAGCAGGCACTTTTTTGAGTTTTGCTCAAAACTTGTTTAACGATTTGTTTAAACAAGATAAACGCATTAGCTCTGATATATAAATAGTATAAACATTTCATTGGAAGTTACAATTAAAATAAAATTACTTCTCTGGGGGGTTTCTTGAGATGTCTTCTAAAGAGGTCAACGAATCATGGCCCAGAAATGGGAAGCTAGTTTTGACGCTTGTCTAAATACAAATCAATCAAATTTTACCAACATGATCATTAATAAAGAACTAATAAATAGGCAGAACCAACTTTTAGATAAAACTGCTAAATAGATCAAAGACTTATCGGGTAAGTTTCACGTTTTTCAATAGGAACAGAATAAGAATTTTAGGATTTTCTTTGTTTTTCAACTATTGTTGATTTAGATGTTTAAGTCACAGATTTGCCATAAAACACTAAACCAACATGTAATATGAAACCCAATCATCAGACAAACTGTTGTTCAGTATAATCAGATAATAAATAAATATAAACTATAACTTGTCTATTTGTGTAATAAAAATTTATATCGTATGGGCCTGAAACAATTTATTCACATGTTAATAAATAATGAATATAACGAGTAATCAGAACCAACTTATGGATAATCGAATTTGATTGGGTTTAAGTTTCTCTTGCAATCAGAGACAGAGTTTGTCATTCCTCTCTGTCTATCTTAATCTCTCTCTCTCTACTAAGTAATTGCAGCCAGTTTATCAATTATTAGATCCTGTTTGCAATACGGAAATTGCAATATGGAACACATGTGTTATGTATAGTTAGCCCACTAACTCAAAAGTTAATACATCTGTCTATAGCTGTCCAAGTTTCCGGCTCGAGTTCAAGTAATTAAACACCTGATTTATCTATATGTATGTATGTGTGTATGTTTGTGTGTATACACATATCTCATCCAAAGTCGAAGACCCTTCACTCAACCTTCACTCAGTTTTCGAAATACGAATCTCACTTTAATGCCCGATGCGCCTTAAGGTATGCCACACGATCCACACGCAAAAAAACATCAGATAAACAAAACCAAATCCCAGTCAAATGAACTGATCAAAACATCAGCAGCAGCAGTTTTGGAATTCCTGAGAAATTCGATACATTACATCAGTAAACATTTGGCTTTTGGCTATATAACCATATACCTATATATCTATATACATATGTAAGTTTTTTTTTTGTTTTTGCGCTGTCTTAGCTCTCGAAATTGTAGTTGGCTGATGTTTGTTGTTATTGCTACCGCGGCTGCTGTTCAATTAACAGTTGTGTGGTTTATTATTATTATTTTTTCTTCTTTTGCTAGTCGTGAAATCGGTTTAGCGCTTTTGCTTAGACAGAATCGCTATTTCAATAGAAATTTACTTTCTAAACACATGTAGTGAACGCATCATCTCCGGCAGCGACTATCCAAGTCAGTTTATATCTTGGTCTTGGTCTTCGTCTTCGACTTGGCTTAACAGTCGTAGCCATACATAATTTCACTGTGTTTAAATGTTGCACAAATAAATATACATAAATACATGCTGGCACTGGCTGCTACTTAGTTTAAACAATTACCCTGACCCAATTTTCGTCAGACGACTGTGACACTGGCCGGGCCAAAATAAAAGTGAACTGAGCCAAAATGTTTCCAGGCTACCTCTGGGTTGCATTTGATAATATACGATACATATATAAAAAAAAGCAACTTGTCAATGGCGTGACACATGCCGCTTGATGTGGTTCATCTTGAGTCTAGAGTAGGTCAGTTTGTTTTATGGTAATTACGAAGAGAGTGAAATGTGTCAACCCAAGGGCCTCTGATGAGCGGTCAAAGACAAAGCCAAGCAATTGTCGCCTCTCGTCGTCATCCCATTCAACCCGTCACCAACTTGGTCTTCGTCTTCGTCATCATCATAAGGCGGTCGGGAGGCTTTGAAACCCTCTTGGGTTTTTTTTTCTCGCTTCTCTTGTAAATTTTTAAAGACTGTGTGTTTATATTATTTATTTATATATATACAACTTTTTTCGTTGGTGGACTTTTATTTTTTATCTTCATTTTTTGTTTTTTTGTTAGCTTTTATTTCGTTTTAAGCCGTTGCTTCGTTGGCACAACTGCACAGCAAATTTCACTTTTTCCACATAAGTAAACTCATAAAAAACTATGCACGTACATGCGCTTTTTGTTACTCATTTTGTGTTTTTTTGGTTTTCGGTTTTTAGCCAAAGAGCCAAACAACCTTTAAGCATAATTCAATGATTTTCCGCTTTTGTAGCGCAGTCTTTCGAGAAAATCGTTTCATTTGACTGCCTAAGCCCAGTCAACATCATTAGCATCAATTTTGAAGGGTTTTGCAATAGGCTTATCAATCTCAACCAACAAAAAAAATAAAACCAAACTTTTACTCAATCGAATGAACAATCAATCGATTTGTTAGATGATTGTATATATGAAGTTTGAAGTTGATTGGTTTCTTATTGGTTTGGAATGCGGCTGAGTCTGCACTTGTTGCTGCTGTTGCCAAGAAAAAAGCAACCACAAATGGTTGGTTGGTTGGTTGGCCAGGCTAAACCGCATTAGGCATTTCAAAATAGTAGTTAAATTAACACAAAGACACTCACTCGAGCAGGCACACACACTCCACACTCCACACACACACACACAACTCTGTAATTCGACTCGAACTCGCGAACTCCCAATTCGAACTCGAACTCCTCCTACTATAGCTATATAGGAGGTATATAGGCTTATGTATGTATATGTATATCTTTAAGATTCTTAAACGTAAGTTTGGCTTTTTCTTTTTTCTCGTACCGTCAACACCGTCTACCGTTACCAACCGACTTAAACGCCAGCAAAGCCGCTGATCAACTGAAAACTCACAAATCGGAAAAAGACGTTGAAAGATGTCTGTCTCTCTGTCTCTGTCTCTGAGACGAGGCGAAAGCTTTGCTTGCTATTACACCTGAAGCTCGGTTTTCAAATTGAACGTTGCGACAACACACAAAAACCTGATAAACAGGTAGAAAAAGCAACAACAACGAAAACAACAGCAACGGCATAAACGGCAGCAAAACGTCGTCACAACACACTACAGAAAAGCGAGAGTAAGCTTCCATACACTAAACGACTCTGTCTCCGACTTCGACTTCGACTTGGACTTCCACTTCGATGGGTCTGGGGGCTGGGGCTCGAACACATTTAGTTGTGGCTCGATTTTTAGGGTGGTGCAGCGGTGGCGATGGCGTTGCCGATCAGCATTAAAAAGCTTTTTTAGTTTATTGCATTGATAAAAAGCTAAAAAAGCTTTGCAGTATTTGTCTGTTTGTGAAACAAGTTTGTTGCCTTGCCTTGTCTTCGCCTTGCATTGAAGTCTTTCGTTTTATGCTGCATCAAAAATGATATGATTACCCTAATGATTAGGGTATATTTGTTTTGGAAACTAATGATAAATATTAGTAAACGTAGTTAACGTGTTGCATAATATGGAATAGATCAGTGACAAAGATTTAAACAATTGAAAATATCGAAGGGAATATGAAAAGTTCAAGTTTATCTAAGGACTATATAACAATCGAACTGTCGAAACGTTGAACCATCTAACTAACCAATTACCCAGTTGTGGATCTTGGTGTAGTTAGAGGTTCAAATCGGTCTTATATCTTAGAAATTTAAGAGCTGAAGTATCATTCTTAAAGAAAGGAATTGACGAGTCTAATAAACTACATATTTCGTGACTCTAAATCTTATAACCCCGAGATCTAAGCGCTTAAACGGACGGACATACATTTTGCAAAACTTTTCTACACCATTTTAACCAATGTGCTGGTCCGGATCGCATCTTCTAGGTCGAGGTTAAGCGCAAAGTTTAGAATAGATTAAGTTTTAAAACAAAACTCTGGATTGACGTAACTAATTCTTGGAAAAATCTCTCTCAGCAGTTTGTCTTAATTTAATAGCGTGCCATGTAGAAGTTGTTTTTGTTCGCCCAGACTCACAAAACATTAAAAATAAACAGAGAAAACTTTATTACTGATTATAAATCTAAAATATAATGAATGAATGAAAATAAATGAATGGAAAAATTATATAACTAATTTTATTTTCAATCGAATTAGCTATGTACATATGTATATGTAAGTTGGTAGATAAGAAATCCCAATTTCAAGTGTATAAATTATGCGGCACGAGCTTCATTCCAGTGAGCCAAGTTTATTTTTTTCGTTTTTTATGCTGGAGTTTCAAATGACTCACTTTTATTATCATTATTATTATGGTTAGCGTTTGTTGTTGTTGTTGAGTTAGTGTTGTTTACTACGTGTATATATTGTGCGATTTGCGAAACTTTTTAAACGACAAGAATTTAGGCAGAAAACTGACAACTCTCAGCAGGCGGAATGAATGCCACTAAATGTTGTATTTGTTGTTAACATTGCGCAAGGTTATAACTGCATTTGCATTTGCATTGGCTTGTGCTTTTGTGCAACTATCGGAAACTATGTATTGAAACTTGGCTGAAAACTTGTTGCATTTGCATTGCAATGTTTAGAAATGTCTGATAGCGTGCCAGCTAATGAAGAGAAGAGTGAGAGAGAGAGACTAAAACAATTTCCCCATTAGATTAACTAGGAAAGTTCATCTTGGCCAGAGTTTGCTCTGATTCATTGTTGAAATTCCTTAAGATCTTTAAATTGCTTAAGAAAGTCAGGTGTTTCCCCCCGCTAAATGATTAGAGTTTACTTTTTCCAAGTTTTCAGAATAGTTGAGGGTATTTTCTGATTAGTTAAGCTTTCATTTAGTTGCAGAGTAAGGGAAACCTAGAGAAAAACACACACTTTAGTTGAGTAAGCGGAAAGAGATTTAGATCATGAATTTATAAAGTAATTACAAACAGCAAAGATGTTGATTAACATTTTTATTGTAAGCATAGATAGTAGGAAAATCTTTTCAAATATTGTCAATATTAGTTGAAAAACGTATCTAGGTGTAAGGATTGCAAATTGTCTATTTAGTATTCTACCTCAAAAACGACGTCAATAGTTAACGTAAGAAGCAAATATACAAAAGTTTTGATAAAAATCAATTTCTGATGAAGGGCAAAATCGTTTACTTCCGAGAATTCCTTATTAAAAGTACCTAACCAAAAACACCTTAAAAATGTTACAAATGGAGTTGGTTATGAATTAGTCCTAATCGATATTTATTCTTCCAAAATCTATCCATCAGAAGAGGAGTTTAAGTTTAAAATACATAATTATTTCTTCTTTTACTTCTTCTAGAAATCAAGTGGAAGTTCTTTACTTTGAATATTAAAAATTTATATCCCTATAAAACGTGACCCCATCAGCTGAAAATCATTTATTCCAAATTTGATTCACTTATAAATCGTTTTGTGAATGAAAAACTGACTAATATTGACACCGGCAAATTTATTAGGCGTTTTTATGTATTTTAGAACATAAATGTCTGCAATTTGTACAGATAACATAAAATAAAACTTCTTCAGTTCAGTTAGTTCGAATTGAAAGGTTTCGGACTTGGTCCAAATTTAGCATCAAGAGGTATTTGTTTTAGTAGTGAAGAATTAAGGGGCATGTAATCAGTCTTAGTATTCTGCTTTGAATATAGCTTATTATCGAAGATCCCCTCAACATAATGCGACAATTAACATGCTTCATTTGGCACTTTAAATATGATGGGTGAAAACGTTGTTATACTTGAAAGTTGTAACATATTTTTGGTGACATTCCCATTGAGTGATTTATTAACCATGATTTGGAAGGTAAACTAAGACATTTCAACGTCTTAATTTGTTTGTCATTCATCACCAAGTCTCTAATTTTAACAACAACCAACTAAAGCAACAAAAAATACAAAAACAACAACAGCAACATTAGTAGCCTTTGCATGCCAATAAGGCTAACCGGGTTGCATGTGATCGACCTTTAATGCCATGTCGGTTTGGTAGAAAATGCCGCATTTAAGTTTAATGATGCAATAAAACTAAAAACAAGTAGATATGTAAATTTATCAAGTGGCGTGCTATCAATTGACCCCCAACCCCCCACTTGTCACCTTAGTTCATAAACCAGTTCAATTACAATTACAACTTACGATACAGAATATTCAAGATTTCCATCATACGATCATCATTCTCAGCGAAACAGTTTTCTATTTTTCAAATTTGTATATAATACATAGAGATTTTGAAATAATTAATTTTTCAAACTTGTCATTTGTGACACTGATAACGTTGATAAGTCTCGAGTGGAATTATTTAAATGGAGAGAGCACTTGTTCTTGGTTAGTTGAGTGATTGTGGGAGAGATAACCCAAGAATGCCAACTATTGACCCATTAGGAATTTAACTCCCCATGACGTAAGTGAGTCGATCGCAGCGACTTTGGTTTACCATGCACCACTGAAATCCAAATCTATTAAACTAAGTCTATCCCGCTTACCCTTTAGCACTTAAGCACCCAAAGACCAAGGTTTTTGTTCTGACACGTTTAACTAGGCTATTTTCAATGCGATTTTTATGAAATTTTGGTAGGCCGATAGTTATCTGTATGTATGTTAAATAAATGGTGCAAATTTCCACATTAATATCCTTTTATTCCTAATCGTACAGGATATGATTAGAAAATTGAATGAACTATTAGCTTAAACACCTGCTAAATTTAATAGTCTCCTAGACTTACCATTTCATCTTATGGTTGCATTGTATATATTATATTTTTAGTGTATTAATTCCAATCACAGTTTTGAATTCAGCAATAGTCAGGGAAGCAGCTTGAACTCAACTAAAAGGCCACTTAAACTGTCTCTCAAATACTTAGCATTTCTATAGATAGATATAGACTGGCAAACATACTTATAGATGTCAATATATCCCTAACACAGTAATTGCCTTTCCATTTTAATATTATTGGAAAACTATTAAGAACACGAAATTATTTATTCATTCAGCATCAAATCGAAGCAACGATTTGCTAAGTTCATGGAGGCTATCGTTATGGGTTTAGAACAACAATGATGCAAATGCCAAGTTATATACTGAGGGGGGGTACATAAGTATATTAATCTCTATAGTATATAGTGATTGAGTGAGTGACAAAATAAATAGCACATGTTCTATATATGTATAATGACTGATTAATCGGCAAACTCTTGATAAACGCTTGAGCATACACACACACACACACGCATAGAATTCAATAAAACTGAGAATCCCGTTGGGTTCAATAACTTGACGTTCATCGCGTATTTTAATCAGCTATTTCACACTCCATTTCCCCCCACCTCTCCCCATATCTGTTTATGTGTACATATAGATTTGCCTGTACAAATCCAGATTGAACATCTCTTGCCTTTTTCCCTCTCCGTTCAAGATAATGCATTTAAAAATACTTATATAAGAATCGCAAACAAAAAAAACACAAAATCAAGAAATTAAAGCATCACACAAACATTTAATTTATCTACTTATTTACACACATACATTCATATTATATACCATACATACGTACTACATTTGTAGGTACTTTGTGTGCTTAGTGCATTTAATGTACACAGAGAGAAATAAATATGTGACTTCAGTTAATTGCTTGAGTCAATCGTTGTGCAAAGTCAATGTCACAAGAAAACAAAAAGTCATTTACTTTAAATGAGGCGTAGTTTCTTTTGTACAATCAATGCTAATTAAATTGTTGTTTTTTCCTCCACCCTTTTGTAAGAATTGTTAAGATTACACTGAAGAACTGAGAAATTACAGTTTATGAAAAGAATCAGGAAGCTTGATAAAGTTAAGAGCAACAGTCAAGAGTTCCTTTTATAAAAGTGAGTAAAACGTAATTGCATTTGAGATTATTTTTTTTATGTGGTGCATTCTATAATGAATATTACTACATACATACATATACATATGTATATAAATATCATTATTGTAGACCGGTTTTGACCTACTTTGTCAATTTATTAGAGATCTTCTGCATTCAAAACTTAAATAAGAAATCATCCGAAGATCCTCAGAACATTTTAGAAGAACCAATCGAAGGATTGTTTAAAAGATATTTTGTTTTTATTAAACAGAACAGAAGATTTTCTATATACATAGTATATTCTACAGATTTGTGCTAAGTGCTCTTCAAAGGGACCCTTTCATTAGCTTCTCCTTAAATCTACTTCTTCCCTTTGGAAACTGATGAGATTGAGCAGATTTAAAATCTTGTCTATATTATGTAATACATAGTATCTATACCTTTAACAGTTTGAATAGTTTCACTAGGAAAACAATTCTATTAATTTTTCGAATGACAACAATTCAAATGTCATTACAACGTAAACGCTGAGTAAAACTGGCAAATTGCCCTAAATGGGGGAAAAAATACATATTTTTCCTAAAATACAAAATATAAGCATCTTAATAATAAAAACATAGTAAAGCAAAAGTCGTGTTTAGAAATTAACTAGATCCTAACTATAACAAAACCTTCATACTTCAGTGAATTTACAGCATTTACATGGATTGGCTATTTTTGTTTGAACTTATTTGTTTTTCTTTCAGTGTATAGATCACTTGGCAACTTTGATTGAGAGAAAATTGTGACGGAGTGAAGCAAGTTTTGTGTTGTTGTTCTTCCATCGCAACAATAATACTAATACGATAATAATGAAACAAACTGCGAGCAGATTGCTTAAACGTCGCCGCCGTCCCAGCAGCAGCAAGAGGAGGAGCAGCAGCAACAACTTTGCTGACGATAGAAATGATTGGGGATGCTACATCGAAAGTATTCCAAAAGAGAGCTCCAACGGGAGAAGGAGAAGAAAGCAAGCTTTGTTCCTTTGTTTTTATATATGGGCCCCCTTCCCCCCGCCATCGCTCGCGATCCTCCGGCCTTCTTCTCGTTTAGTGATTACATTTTTGCACTTTGTGTTGTGCCCACGGCGGACACGGAAAGACAGCTAGGCAAAGGCTATAGAGCTATACATATAGAAATCGTCTTATCAGTAGCTTGCTGTGTGCTGTTGGTTTCTACTTTATTTTTTTTTTTTTTTGGTCTGGTGGCCGTCGATGTTGTGCGCGGCGCAGTAACAACTTGTTTGGTGGCCAGTAAAGTCAATGCGTACGCAACTGGAAGTGGATCAAAAGTGACCAAACAAAAAATATAGAAAACACCGAGTAAAATATTCCAAAAAAAAAAAGAAAATAATAATCGAAATCTAATCATAAACCATATGTGGGTTGGCTCTGCAATTCCGCGTTAATATATATTTATTTATAAAAGAGATAAAGCTTTTGCCGTAATCTACCTTGGCCCGGGCTAATACTAATCACAATCCGCAAATACATAAGAAAACACCACCAAAAAAAAAAAAATAATAAATAACGACAAATACAACTCCTTGTTACTTCAAGCCTAGAACTAAAATAACTTTAAAGCCAAGACGGAATAAAAGTGCATTGTGAGAAAGAGACAGGGCAAAAAGAGTGATTGTGAGACGTGGAAACCGAAAGAGAAGCAGCGAAACCAGCTCCGCAATCAAAACAGAAACAACAACGATCGTTGGGATAGGAGGCAACAAAACAAAGAAGCAAGGCGAACAAAGAACCACAACACGACTGGAACCAAGAACGGGAGCAGCAGAGAGAGATACATTGACTACAAAAATCATCTGTCAGATGCAAGTGTGTCGCAGCATAAAAAAGATACAATAATAATCAACAATAATCAGCAACAAATTACGATCCCTCTCTCTCTCTCAGTCACACTCTCTATACAAAAAGAGCCCCAAATTTTGTTTTCTTAATTAAGACGCCAAATGTTTGGCAGTCATTCAAAGTGCAGCGCGAGAGCGTATCCAACTGTATATCCGAAGTATTCGTGTGTGTTTATGTGTGTGCGTGAGTGCGGGGGTGCTTGAGCGTTTCATTTCCATTTCGGTTCAACAGAGCCACGAGCCCGCTTGCTCTCTCTCTCTGTCTAGCTCTCTCATTCACTTCTAAACAGCTGTGGCTGATAAGATTTTGTTTTTGGGGCTTTTCAAGTGCACTCCCTCTCTGCCGCTCTCACTCACTCACACGTTTGTGTCTGCTGCTCCATTGAGTTATCAGTCAATGGCTTTTCAAAACTCATCAATTGTCTAAAGATACATTTTTCTTTTTAAAATTGATCGTCTGAACTTCAAACCCAGCGAATTCCTTACAAATAGAAAAGGTAAGTGTAATAAATAAATTATAAAATCAACAAACAAAAACACGTTTATTAATTTGTTTGTCATCAAATTTCAAATTTAAGTCGCAATTTTTTGTTTTTCTTTTTTTGTTGGAACTATTAAAACAGATTTCTGCTCCGTCAGCCAAGTTTGCATTTACACATTACAGGGAATAAGAAATGTAGAGAATTTTATTTGTGGGATCTATCCAATGGAAAATGTTTATAGATAAAATCAATTGTTAGATGCGTTTCGCTTGATGGCACAAAAATTGTTTACTTAAACTGTGTAATTGCAATCAATTATAATGAAAGAAACCAAAACTTGATATCCCTTTTTACAAATTTACTTAAACAGGATAGTTTTACTCCTCTCGTTGTAAGTGTCAGTCTATTTTTGCCGTATAATAGTTGATATCTTTATCTTTCTAATACTGCTTTTAAAGGAGTATAGCACTGTAAAATATACAAATTAGGGATTTTTTCCATGCAAAGATAGTTGTATGAAAGTGTTATCCTGCTATGTCCTTTGATTGTGGAAAACAATTGTCATTTAGTAAAGAATATAAAAAGCTTCGGTGTGATTAAAAACAATTTCCAGTGCTATGTAATATGGAAAATGTTTTTCAATGCCTTTGGCTTATCAATGAAGCCGTTGACCCGGTTTCAATCGTTTTGGCAAATCAATATACGTATTTAAATGAACATGGAATAATTCCCCCTTAGCTACAAATCTCAATACTAGATCATACACACATATACATATATGTGTATACATATGTGAGAATGAACTCGAAACTTATTATTTAAAATAAATAAATAAATTGTGGGCTATGTACTCTACATACATAAGTACAAATACATGAAAGAGACATTGTGCTGATAACACCGATAGACAGAATTCTACATCTGTATTTAGACTTTGATTCCAGATCCAGTAAGCATGCTTATAGAAATCTTTCAAAACCCTCGATTAGTTAGTATTAACTTCTGTAAACGTTCGCATGGTTAATGATCAGCTGGATTCAGTGGAAAATTCAGAAAAACTAAATATATATAGATTTTAATATATTCATATACAAAGATGCACAGCAGGTACTAGTGAATAAAAAATTGAAAACTTATTCTATATAGTCACTGAACTTTATATACATAGAGAGCGATAAGCAATAAAGAGAGACAATATTAAACTCAATCCTTTGTGAACACGTGTATCGATTTTGAAAAGTTCATTAAACTGTGTTACATAATTATGAATTGACTTGACTTTTCTTTTTCCAGTGTCATGCCACGTGTTGGCTCCAGTCATGAAATGGCCCCCAATCCAGAGGATCTCACAATAACCAATAATCACAATCAGCTTCACCATGTTGTCCTTCAGAATCATTCGAACAAATCCAAGTCGAATACCTTAAACTCTCAGCGAAATGGCATTGCGAATGGTGGTGAATTGAAATTAACCATATTACAAATGATTTTCGAGGCCTTGGGTTTACGTAATCCAGCCCAGAACCGAGAGCCAACGTCCAAGGATATTGGCACACTGATAAGTAAGTAAGAAAAACACACTGAATAATCTCACTAAGTTTGACCTTTTGATCATTTACACATACATTTTCTTTTCTCCCCCTTTCTTACAGTGCTGGGCTTTATGTTTCTGCTGTTTGTGATAAGTGTTACAGGGTTTTTTGTAATGTGGTTTACGGAATTCTACAACAACACGATGCTAGAGGCAAGTACTAAGATATCAACTTAACTAAATGAACTTTATACTTAAAGAATAGTTATTCCACACACAGAATCTAATTTTGGCTAAAGATTCAGAGACAGTGAAAACCTGGCTTAATCCTCCATCAAAATATGACACTCTATTGAAGGCTCACATCTTTCACTATCCGAATATTGAGGATTATCTAGCTGGTAGAGCTGATAAAATCAAAATCGAAGATCTAGGACCATTGACCTATCAAGAGCACACGGTAAAGGATGAAGTTTCTTTCAATGACAACAATACAGTGACCTTTCGAGTAAGTTTTGAATTTGTTCTCCCAGGACAAGTGATTAACAGGATTTATTTTTTAAAGGATCACAAATCGTATAAGTTTCTACCGGAAAAATCTAGTATAAGCGAAGATCATATGGTCCTAGTGCCGAATATTCCATTATTAACGGCTGCGGTGCATGTAAAGCGTTTTCCCGTTTTTGAACGTTTGTCGGTGTCTTGGATAATCAAGCAATATAAAGAGCCTTTGTTCAAAAACCTAACAGCAGGTGAACTACTATGGGGCTATGAAGATAAGATCATCAAGTTGAAGTCCTTGGGAATGGGCAAAAGACGTTTTGGCTTGCTAATGAGCGTAAGTTTTGTATTCTATTCCATATAAGACATCCTTTTTATTGTATTCTGTTCCTTAGCGTAACGGCACTAGCGTCGATTCGGTGCAATTGAATACTGGAGAGTCGGACATCAATCAATATGGCATTATAACACAATTTAATGGTATGCCGCAATTGGGTTTCTGGGAAGGCGACGAATGTAATCGCGTTGATGGTTCCGAGCCGACAATGTTCTCACCAAATCTTCTGCAGAATCGGAACACAGTGAATGTTTTTTTGCAGGTTCTATGCCGAAAAGTTCCTCTACATTTCGAGAAAGAGGAGATTATCTTTAATGACATTGATGTCCTGCGTTATCGTACGCCCTTGGATGTATTTTCACATCCCAGCGAGAATAAGGCCAATGAATGTTATTGCAAAAATGTTGATTTTTGTTTGCCCAGCGGTGTAATAAATGCCACTCGGTGCTATAATGATGCACCCATATTTCCCTCATTTCCACATTTCTTCTCGGGAGATCCCATATTGTATAAGGACTTCGATGGCATACAGCCAAATGCTGAACTGCATCAGACCTATGCCGATATTCATCCAAGATTTGGTGTACCGATCAGTGGAGCATCACGTGTTCAGATCAACATTATGCTGGATAAGACCCCCCTCCTGGAGAGTGAGTAAAACATCAAATTGACACATAGATCATCATATTAATACAATATTCTTTCAGAAAAAGCAGATCGTCTGAAAAATTCTACCATCTTACCTTTAATGTGGATTGAGATTACATCGGGTGAATATTCCGAGGATGTGCTGCATGACATTTACTTTAGCACTTTTGGCCTTGACGCCATACAATTGGCTCTAAAATATGGAACCCTCTTGATATCGGTTACCTCCTTCAGTCTGATTGTAGCGGGAGTGTATTACTTTAACAACCGTCGAGAAGAGCATCTGCAGCATCATCTGCAGCATAGTAAATCTGCAGCGGAATTGGAGGCCCTTAACGGTGTTCCAGCTGGTGGATTTGGCAATATGATTGTGCAAGTCCAACATATTGATATGCCTGTACCTTTGGCCATTAATCATCAAAGACAAGCCTCCGCATAGCTCCGCCATTTAGCTTAATAGTTAGTCATTTAATTAGGGGCGGGAAACAAACAACAAACAAAAAGAGGGGATCAATATTTAGTACATATATGAGATTTTTCGAATTTTGCCACAATTTATAGCTGTAGTTTAGTCATGTAGTCACGAGTCCGCCAGTTACCTTTAGCTTAAGAATGATTGTATAT
Organism: Drosophila equinoxialis; assembly: GCA_018150345.1. Classification (NCBI taxonomy): domain Eukaryota; kingdom Metazoa; phylum Arthropoda; class Insecta; order Diptera; family Drosophilidae; genus Drosophila; species Drosophila equinoxialis. The sequence goes on from JAECWI010000001.1 coordinate 15,661,091, forward strand.
AAAATGTTAAGTGATGTGCAATAAATAGTTAAGTATGTTAAATAAAAAGAGACATTTTCTATACAAAATAAGATCAAATATAATCAAGAGACTTCGTAACTCAAAGAAAAGGACGTAGTACCTTGGAAAGCTATACAATTTTGGAGTTTCTCTTAAGGTTCTACATTCAATCAATGGAAGCAAGTGTTAAAACACATTCTTAGTCTACTACTTATAGACAGAGAGGACTGTTTTGTCCTTTTTATTATAATAATGATATGAACATTTTCATATGTCTAATTTTACATTTTGAACTTAAACTTAAGTTGAAGGAATGGATGTAATCACAACTAACAATTACACGCACATTTATTGTTTGTATGTTGTTTAGTTTTTGTTTTTTATTTTTTGTGTTTAGGCCAAGCCAACGAGTATGTAAAAGACTAGGGGTAAAACCAAATTGTCCACTTGATCGGTAAATGCCTCAACAAGTGCTGAGTTTAGAGCCGCAAAGATGGTGGCGAACCATTTTGCTTGGGTCATGGCAAGAAGACCCAAGAATTGCATTAGCCAAACGGCCAAGAGAATGGACAAAACAAATGCCACAGAACCCTCAATGGAACGTGTGTTGCCTTTGCCATGCCATTTATTGCGACCCAGTTTGGAGCCAACCAAACTGGCTGCCGTGTCGCCCACACCCACCGACAAAATGCCAGAAAGCAGGACGAGAGTATTATCTCCGCCGCCGGCACAGGGACAGGGTGTTAGCCAAATTGGCAGGGAACAACCAATAAGTAAGCACATGGGAGTCCAGGCCAATTGGCCGCCATCCTTTTCATCTTTAAAAGATTCAAAGGCAGCTGCCAATGGCATGGCAAATGATGGTATGTCCAACAGACGCACCAGTTCAAGGACCACGAATGCCGCCACGGCTATGCCTGTGGCTATGTACAGCAGTGAACACTGGAAGAGAAGGCCTGGCACAAATACCAAGACAATCAGCAAATGAAATATTTTACGTATACGGGTATTGGCATTTTGTTTGCCCAGCTGCCATGACACGGTGAGGCAGGTGAGACCGACTAGTACAAAGTAAAACACAATTACTTGAATTCTCTTTGTATCGGCAAAGATGAAATTGAGCAAACTTAACACGGGTAGCGGACTGGTGACAGGCATACAAGTGACAGCCACCATTAACAGGCCAAAGACCCCATAGAAGAGTCCTGGTCGTCTCAGTGTGGGAACCTTTCGCATCAGCACACAGAATATCAATAGCCAAATCAAGGCATTCAGCATAATCACATTGAGTTCTTCAAATTCCGTGGCCGCCACGAACCAGTTCTGACCAATCATTTGGCCAAAGCGATAGATGCAACTTATGACGAACAGGGCTAAGCCCTGAACTAAGATTGCAGCCTCACCAAAGCTAAATGTATACGGGAATCCACGCAGGATAGAAATGTACGCATGCTGATAGAGCACTGTGATCAGGAAACCAGCCACCACAGCAAAGGTGCGCGACGTCTGCAGGAATAGGGTGTAGAAGATGCTTGTTATTGCTCCTGGCAGCAGACTTATGGCACATTTTGTTAATATGCCAGTGTCAACAAACATGTAGACGAAGAAGCAAACGGTCTCCACACACATTCCAATCGCGGCCACAGTTAGCATTTGGTGCAAATGATCCACATCGGCACAAGTGGACGGGGAGGTGTGGAGATAACGTGATGCCAGGGCGAGGGGCAATAGCACACACAACCAGCCGCCTGTTGAAGCAGAAAGTCTGTCAAAGATAAGACATGAACTTTGTATTCTGATTCATAAGAAACTACAAATCCACTTACCTGGGCATTATTGCCTGTGAGCGCTTGTTGGAGCACCCAAGCCGCCGCGTATGTCGTGTTTCCCGATCACTGCCCTCATCCTCATCAGAGTTGGAGTTGCTGCTGGAGGTAGAGGCCATTTCGTCCTCCGGAGTATTACTCTGCACGGTCACCCTAAAGTCTTGAGCTGAACGATAGCATATCGATTAGGTGTGAACCGTGATTTGGTTATCGATTAGGTTTAAACCGTGATTTGGTTATCGGTTAGTCTTAGAGAGAATTTCCCTAGGAATGCAGCTGTGTTGCCACATAGGCCTTTTTGCTCTAAATCTGACTGACAGCCAGAGGATAAACTGTATTAAAGTCGCAAGTATCTACGTGAGTTTCTTATAAAAAGCAGAAAATAAATCTTATGCCTTTATAGGGCATTTGCTATACATGTTGTTTCAATTTCCCCGCAATCGATCATGATATAGCCAGATTTTGGGCAAAAACGCCAAATTGGTATCACTACTAGACATCGAAGTTTTCTGCAACCCCCCAAGTTTATCGGCTGTCCTCGTGACAAAAGTTTATAAAAGCGAAGCAAAAAAAGTTGGTAAGTTCAGTGCCGTATCACCCACCCGCAAGCGAAGCGTGCTTTAAAGTCGCCACAGCAGCAGCAGCAGCGCCAGTAGAAATACCCGAAAAGAAGGCCAGCCCACAGAGCAAATTGCTTTAAATTAAATTTCTAATCACGTGAGTGCCGAGATACCGAAAATGAAAAATGAAAAACTACAGTCACATGAGTGCGAGGTCTTACAACATTGCTGCTGCGACAAATGCAATACACGAATACACGTAGGCAATTTATTGGCTCCACTGTAAAAAAAAAGAAAGAAAACTGTGGTACCTGGTTTTGGAACTGTGCTACAAAAGGCTAGATCTAGCGAAAAAAAAGCGCAGATGGCAACACTGTTTTTTGCTCTTTTCTCTTCCGCTCATTCTTAATTCGTTCGTCGTCGCAGCAGCATTGTTTTTTTGTGGTTCGCAAGAAAGCAGACTTTTTTACACGCATACATATATATATCTACACACATATACATAATATATATAGTGTATATATATATAATAAAAATACTTTGTTTTAACCTGTACATACATACCACCACATACAAAGCAAGAAGCGAACAAAAAAAGAAACCGTGCTAAAAACGCCGAAATAAGAGAAAACAATCCTCAAAAGTGCAAATCAACGAAACGAATTCAAATTTCGATTTTCATTTGTAGCCCCTCCAAACACAAACAAAACAAAAGCAAAATGTCTTCGGAAGTGAGCAGCGACAACCCAATCTACGGCCCCTTCTTCGGTGTTATGGGAGCAGCGTCCGCTATTATCTTTTCGGGTAAGTTTTTAATTTCCATATGATAAGGCCCCATTCTACTTTATATTGCCTCTGGCAAAAAGATGAAAAAAAGAAAAAATCGAACATTTTGTGTGGCGTAAAAGGTAGAAGAAGAAGCACCAGCCAAAAAAATAAAAAATTCAATACATGCTCAAAGGTCTCTCTCACACGCACACACATATGCGCGTGACAAGCAGAAAAAAAAACCTGTCACTTAACATGTTTTAATGTGAGCCAAGTTAGTAAAAGAATTGAAAATACACAAATATTTTAAAAATTTATATAAAATTGGCATAGTTGAACGATGCTTTATTCGCAGAAAATTTATTATTTTACATGAAAAATTACTCATATACACACACATACACATATACATTCATGTACAAATGAGTAAAATGCTGCGAGAGCGTGACAGAGCAAGAGAGTTGCGCGCTGTGGCATTTGGCATTGGATTTGTATATATGTGTGTGTGTGTGGTTGTGACTGTGTAGGTGAGAAAAAGTTACGGTTTTTTTTTTTTTGGTGGAGTCACAAGACCGACAACTTTGAGGTTGCCATATTGCAGGAAAATTGGGTTTGTTGGTTAGAGTTTTAACAAGTGCCGCCAAGTGCACCATAAATAATTGTTGCTAATAAAAATTGTTGGGGGCGAAAATGTGTACAAGTTGCGGAATTGTAGGGAAATGCAGTTAGCACGTGAATATACCAATTCCGGCATGTGATAATTAAAAAAGTATGTTGTAATATTTGTAATCCATTTTGCTTCAGTCAGCTGATAAATATTTACTTTTTAAAACCATTGTATTTGATTCATAATTCAAAGATTGATTTCCTATCAGAACAGGTAATCACATGCCAGCCGCGATCAATCGACTCCCCCCGCCGAAAATCCGACCCGCATATCACATGCCTTTTGTAAAGGGGCTAGACCATCATGCTGTTTATTTTTTATTTTCTTCAAATCTTATCAGTCTTGATACAATGATAACAAAGTGACTTATTTACCAATTGCTGCTTGACTTGAGTGATAAGATAAGATATATTATGAAAAGAAACTCATATTTAGCACGCGCTTGCATAGGAGGGAGGAAAGAGCAAAGGAAGGTCTTTTCATGCTCGCTCACACAACACACACACACAAACACTAATTGAGCTAACAATTAGTTTTCCCATAATCTTCTAACTGGTCTTGTGATCTCTCTATGTTTGTTTGGCTTATTAACGTCACATTTGAAATGATAGTATGACTTGGCAACCAACTAAGTTTGTCAGCTATGTAGCTGCCTTGCCTTATGTAATGAAAGTCTGTCAATAGCATAAATCAATTTAATATGGAATCTGGCAACGCTTAGCTTGAAGCTCCATACAAGCTTCTCTGTCGCACAGACACACACACAAACGCAAGATCACATGAGTGTGTGAGCGAGAGTTGCAGTTATCGTTAAACTGGGGGCTGAGTCATTATCGTTTTTTTTTTTCCTGGGGCGTTGGTGCTTTTGTCTTTGGGTTTTTATCAGTTGAACATCCTCCTCCTACTCCTCTCCTTATTTCACTCTATTGCATGGAAATCCTTCACACAATGTAACATACTCATAATGACACCCACACAATGACATACGTACGCACATACACACAGATAAATGAATAGAGACTACTTGCTCTCCTCTTCCTTGCGCAAACGCAGTAACTCTCAAAAAAAAAAAAAAATAGTAGTAGATATACAGAGGAATAAGAGTAGTAGGCGAAAAAAAAATTACATAAAAATTGAATATGCTGACGCCATAGATAGGGTCATTTGGTTTTCTCTTTTTTATTACTACTACCATTAAATTGTCTGACACGTGACAAGGTTTTCAGTTACCGCCCCCACCCCTCATAGTTGACCCTGTAAATGCGAAATAGGTTGGTTGTAAGCTCTTAAAGGAAATTGTATAATCTTATCTTATCCGAGTTGAAGATGAGGGGAGAGGACAGCCACCTGCAGTTGTTATTTTTGTACAAGAAAATTATTTGTTCTTTCATGTTGTTGCATGCCTTTCACATCCTCCCACCCCCTTCTACTCTAGTATCCTATACTTTGGCGACTATTTGACTTTTACGTGGCTAACTATCTCGCTCGCTCGCCCGCCGGCCTCTCTCTATCGCTCTTGCTCATTCTCTTCTGCACTCAACTGTGACGCCTTTAATTTGTTGTTTGTGTTGTGTATACACATACAAACATCCATACATACATATATATTTTATATATTTATTATTCATTTTTTTGTCAGTTGATTTTGCTGCTCATTTTGTTTTTTTTTTTTTTTTTTTGCTCTTTCTCATTTTTATAATTATATTTCAAAAATGTGCTTGGCTTTCTTTCTTTTCTTTTGTGTTGGTTCTCTCTTCTGCCTTCTATTATTTATACCGTATTGTTCTGCGGCCCACCCACGCTTATGTCTGGCCAGACGCGCGTCCGTCTGTGGCTTTGTGATAGTTCTAAAAATTCAGTTAAAATAAATAGCGAAAACAAAACGACATCAACAACAAGCCAATGCCATTTAAAGAAAACCTACTTATATATTTGCAAAAAAAAATGTATTATTAGTTAATTTAAATGCAGCTTCTGAAGCGGCAGCTTTGTTGTTGTTGCTGCTCCCCCCTCAATGTCACTTTGAATGAGTGTGAGTGAGTGAGTGAGCGAGTGAGCGTGGCGGGTGAATGAGTGAGTGTGTACACACTTGCACACGCACGACACACAGTCAATGGCTAAAATATTAGGCATGGATTGCAACTCTGTTAATATTTCAGAGTTAAAATGGCATACATAAAGTTAATATTTAATAAAAATGCAATGAAAAGATTAAACCGTTGCCGCCCCTCCTTACAATACAAAGAATTATTTATCAGCATGACGAATTGAATGTCCATTTCTCCATCTAGAATTAAAACTTTGTCCGCTTGGCTTTTGGAGTTGAAATCTTTTCAAAGTAAAAGCTCAAAAGATAAAACTATTTTGTTAAAAGGCTGAAATTTCAAAACAATAGTCATAGGAATAGTTGGAGGTTCCAATTACAGAATTTTTAAAATGTTTAAGGATGGGTTTGTAATTTCAGAGGCACTTCAGTTCATTTATTTGCGCTGACGGAAGAACTTTAGCAGTCACTTGATTCCAATACTAACAACTGTAGAACAACCAAAAACCTGGTTAATTGTCTTGGAAGTTTCGATTCTACATAAAAATGCTTGAGTAGTTATCACTAGCAACTGAAAAATTTCCATCAATTAATAAAATCGAAAATTGTATGGCAATGAGAGTATTATTATTCTCTTATTAATTGCAATTGAATGTAATGCGGGTCATAGGGGGTTCCATTCATCTCCTCCCCTCTCCCTCTCTCCCTGTCGTCGTTGAACTTGTGTTATTTGTTTGTTGTTAGGGGCCGCCGCACACGCATGCTTTTATTTATATATCTTACTATGGTTTTGTGTTGTGTGTGAAGGTCCCCCAAACCCCCGCCCGCCCGCTTTCCACCGTCTATTCAGGGGAGAGACTATGTGATGACCATTTCAATTTTTTGCGTGCGTCGGCAATTGTGTGTGTGTGTGTGTGTATTTTGTATATTGATAGGGCATATATTTCTTCATTTATATACAAAGAGAATCGAGTACATTCCGGTTTTAGTTTTTTTTTTTGACGCTATTTTATTTTGTGACGTACTAGAGATATAAAAATAGGATTGAAACAGATGTTAAAGGTGCTTCAAGGCTCTTCTCATTTGCCATCTTCTGTTCTCCCACCAAAACTCTCAAATTAAAAGTTATGAAATGGAATAATTCCTTTAAAATTAACAATAAATCACATGACCAACCAACTGTACATTTGAGTTAAAGTCCGAGTCTCTACTGTAAACAGAGCTCGGCTTTAGGCGCTCTCATTGAATTCGATTCGAATTTATTAGCAAACACACGCACACACACACACACACACACACACACACACACCATTGACCATCATTTGAAACTAGTTTTTGTTATTTTGTATTTCAATTAATATAAATTTGGCTATATACACACATAGAACTCCCACCCCCTTCCCCCCAGCCAACCAACCACCCGAGTTGCCGCTTAATTTACCTGTTAAATTGACACCAATTCATGCCACGCTCTTGTAAGTGTGTGTGTGTGTGTGTGTGTGTGAGTGAGTGCTTTGCTTTTGGCCTTATCAAAATTGTTAACGTTTTTTTTTTTTCCATTTTTACTTGACATCATCATAATCGACCAGGAGAGCGCACAACAAAAACAACATCTCTCCCCCTCTCTCTCTTTCTTTCTGATGAGAATCGAGTCAAATCGAGTGGAGAGTTGAGTTTTAGCTAAGCGATTTATTATATTCGTTGCGCTTGTTGGAGTGGAAAAAAATATCAGTCAGTTAAAGCGGCGATCATGTGACTGCTAAATGTGACGTTAATTTTTTTCATTCTCTCGTTATAATTTTTTATTCTCTATTTCGAGAATTTGCGATGAACCTTTCTGTTTGTTGCGGTGTTCATTTTCATTGGCAGTAGCTGCTGGGCAATCAGGTTTATAAATATAATGATGGTGGATTAATCATATTATCGGTGGGTAATTCACAAAGTTTATGGAATGTGAAGAGACTAAATGGCTAAAGAGAGAAAATAGGAACAATGAGTAGGAAAAGGTTAATTGCATAACTCAATTTTCCACAAGGGAGAAGAGAGAGTGTTTTTCTCTTTTTTTAATATATGTATAAGACGGTTTCTAATTTAACTTATCGTTTAACGTTTTAACAATCACTCTTAGTAAGCTGTTTACAGATACTTGAAGAGACACTTAACCGAGTTTTTGTGTCTGTAAAGAGAAATGTGAAATCTTTTAAACCCGCCGTGAATTGATGTAAAATAAGTCATAAAATGTTCGATTTTTGTTAAAGATCTTAAGCCCTTCTATAATCACATGATTAATGAGTCAAATTTCTACATCCTTCTATAGCTCTGGGCGCCGCTTATGGCACTGCCAAGTCTGGTACCGGTATTGCTGCCATGTCAGTGATGCGTCCTGAACTGATCATGAAATCCATCATTCCTGTGGTCATGGCGGGTATCATTGCCATTTACGGTCTGGTCGTGGCCGTGCTGATTGCCGGTGCGCTGGAAGAGCCCTCAAAGTACACCCTATACAAGTGAGTACTCGCAACTTGCAAACATCATTTCAGAGGAACTCTAATTGTGACCCATCATCTTCTTTAGGGGTTTCATTCATTTGGGCGCCGGTTTGGCGGTGGGCTTCTCTGGCCTGGCAGCCGGTTTTGCGATCGGCATCGTTGGTGATGCCGGTGTGCGTGGTACAGCACAGCAGCCAAGACTGTTTGTCGGTATGATTCTGATTCTCATTTTCGCCGAAGTGTTGGGTCTCTACGGTTTGATTGTGGCCATTTATCTGTACACGAAATAAATTAATCAACCAACAACCAATCAAGACAAACACACAAAAACAACCAGAAATAGACAAACAACATCAACAACAACATGCCCAGCAATCAAATACAAGCAGCAGCAAGCCAACAACATTAGCAGCAGCAACAGCAACAACAACAATTACAATAAAGCAAACGCGCAAGTAAGAACCACCGCAAGACAAGGAGAAAGTGCGCATGCGCGGTGGCAACTCTGGCAGCAGCGATTGTGTATATAGCAAACATCAGATTTAATAGCAAAAACAACAAATTATTATTATTCTTAAATTGCTGGTGCGCCTCTGGTTAAGTTTAGTTTATCATTAGTTTTCCGTTCAGAAACAAAAAATATCAACAACAGCAAGGAAACACAATAACAACAACAACAAAACAAATCTATCTTAAAAGATTTAAACAATTTTTGCAGTTAAGTTCATAAAGTTGTAATAATACCATTTTTATCAAATCTTTTTCTCTTTTTACTTTTATTATTTTTTGCGCTCCACAATTTTTGTGTGCTCTTTGTTATTTGTTTTTTCCATTATTATTATTAAATAATGTTTAGTGTATATGTAAAATTCGTTAAACAAAACAAAACAAAAAAACCAACAAAAAAAAACAAAACTGTAAAGAAATCAATTGTCGAAAGAAAACTTTGTAAAAAAAAAAACAAACAAATTTAGCGAAAATGGGCCAAAAACAACAACAACTGCGAACAAAATTGTTAAACAATCAAATGAATATCCCCTTAAACCTCTTTTCACAACTCGTTTGGACAACAAAAGTGGCCAAATAACAGCTGTTTGAACGCATGCAGCGCCCTCTGGCGTTGGGTGGAAGTTCACTACAGCAGAGTTTCGGGCCAAACAACGAGAAATGAAAACGGGTTTAGTTGAATTGTTTAACAACGAAAAAGGAAAATTACTTGGCAATACTTCAACCAACAACTGCAACAACAACAACTCCATGCAATCATACAAACACACACCCAAACACACACACAAACACATACAAACAAAATGTAACTAAGTCCTATGTTTATTTTTAATTATTGTTCAATTCTAAGAATAATATATTAAAAATTTAAATAATAATAAATTATATATATATATAATTATGATTTTTTTTGTGATAAGAACATACATAAAAACAGAAAACAATTATGGTATTGATATACATAATATATACAAAACGAGAATCATTAAACAAAATTATACATATTAACATGAAAAAGTTGTTAAAAAATACCCGCTAAAAATACCAATACAAAAAATCACACTCACATCATAAAACACACAATTTTTCCGCTGTTATTGTATAGTAAAATGGTATATAATATTATGTATGAAATATATATTATGTATAAAAAATATTAATTATGAGAAAATGTAGTAGCAAAATTATAATGAAACAACAACACAAAAAGAAAAGTCGTGCAAGAAACTCATACCAACCAAGCAGCAACAACAACAACAACTACTACTACTACCCCATATAAAAAATCGAGAAAAACACAACAAAAAAATTGTAAAATCCCAACAAATTAGAAGTTATATTAAGTGAATAACCTAAAAATCGATTTGTATCCAAATAACAACAACAATTTGTATTAGAATAAGCACAACAACCTAGCGAACAACAATGGCAACAGGATTCGATTCAAACTTCCAACTTGCAGCCTGCCTTCCTAAGCCTCAACCCTTGATGGCCGATGCATTCACGATGCTGAGAATGCGGAGGTCTTCAACCTGTTTATGGCTGACGAAAGCGGCTTGAATCAAACTGATGTACCTTGTCGTTCCAGCTGTGTTGGTTGCGCATTTTTCTCAACAACCAATCAATCAACAAGAAAAACACATGCACAAAAAAGACAAGAGAAACATAACAAAGAACATGTTGTAGAAGGCGCTCATAGACAAACCCACACATTCATTTTATATATACATGTATATAAAGATATGTTTGCCCCTCGATATAGCCTCCCCTCATCGCGTCGTGTGTTGTCGTCGTCATCGTCGTCGGTGTTAATTCATTGCTAAAGTTGCAGCGCCAGAGTTGCGTTCACTTTTTAGCAGTGTAACACCTTCGGAGATAACTCACTACTCGAGGCGTTTGGGAGATAACCATTGTTCTTCACCCGTTATAATTGTTAATTGTATACATTTTAGTGTGAGAAATAATTTGTTTTATTTCAAGTTCTTATTGTTATTTGTGGACTTTGCGTTTCCAACAACATCTAAACACAAAACACCATCCATAATCAATCCATACAATCGAGCAAAAGGTTAGGAAAACGACAAACTGTAACTGTGTATTCGAAACAACATCAAACAACATGCAACAACCGAAATCAACATCAGACATTGTATGAAATAAATTGTAATTTCTAATTTCCAAAAAAAGAAAACGTTTTTATTAAGGGAATATTGGGATTGAAATGTTTTCATATAAGGCGCCAATCTGTGAGACCGTTTCTTAAGCTCTAAAAATTCCAAGTCCTACAGCAGGACATGGTTTGCTATGCAGTCCTGGAAAATCTCTCAGCTCACCTGAGAATGCATAACTTGAAATTTATCCCAAAGGTCGTTTTTCTTAACTATCGAACCAGGACCTGATAATGGTAGTCGATATGGATGACATCTAAACCGTCCTTAAAATTACTTAGTTGTCAGACCTTTTTTGTTTTTGAACAATTTGGGGAAATGATAGAATCCTTAAAAACCTCAGTGTAGACATGTTCGTCGCAGGGTTGTGGCTTCAAGCACAACAACAACAACAAAACTCTCTGGTTTTTAGACTTGTAATTTTTTCCAGGTCCCAAATTAAACAAAAAATGTGGAGAAAACTACAAAATCCTTAATATCTCAGCTTTCCGCAGGACTATCGAAATGTCCTTTGCCCCAACTATACTCCTCATTGATTGGAATGTTTGGGCACCACTTTCGTCCTGATCATTCAAAGGACTCGCGAGATATTTGCCATTTTTCATCAAACAGAAAAGTCCTTTTATCTCAGCTTCCCGAAGGACATTCCAGAATCTAGTAGTGTAAGTCGAAGCGGGTCATCAAGGACTACCATCTGACCAAAAGGCATCCTGATAGTCCTTAAAATGACAGAGTTAAAAGGACGTTTGTAGTTTTCTGCGATTTTTTTGCCATTTTTTTGACTAACCCCCTTACAAAAATTCGAGTAATATTTTTGGCAGCATATTGAATATCCTTGAATGCAGATCGCTAGTCCTGATCCTGGAGGATTCAATAAACGATGTCCTGCCGAAATCGATCAGTGTCCTCCCGAGATATAGCCTCGAGAAAATTATCCTTATTTTCGTTTTTTAGCTCTAAAATCCACAAATCCTGGCGCTAGGCATTAGGACATGGATTCCTAGGATGTCCTTGATGATCTCTACAAATTGGCATCAAAAAAAGATGGAGTCGTCTAAGAATGCAGGTCATGAAATTTTCTGAAAAGGTCCTTTTTTTCAGATATTTCAAGGACATTCCAGGACCTCAGCTGAGTTATGCGATTTTAGGACTTATAATTTCAACTTATTTCAATAGAAAATTTATGTAGCATACTTTTAGTAGGCAACAGTGGCCAAAGTTTTAACGACGAATTTGCTAAGGAGAAAATATGAAATATCAGAATTACTTAATAGGCGGCTGGTTTAAAATTATTTTAAGGTGTGGAACGGACTTTTGGTCATTTGAATTTTTGAATTTAACTGGCATTTTTTCCAAGTGCCACATTAAACCTAGTGGCCAGAAAAGGCACTTTATCTTAGCTTCCCGAAGGACAATCCAGGACATGTTAGCGTCAGTCAAAGTGGGTGAATAAGGACTACCATCTGATCAATGGACATCATATTCGTCCTTTATGTTTCTTTTTCTTTCGACCTCAGTCAATGTGGACGAACGTGGAGTTCCATCTGGCCAAAGGACATCCAGAAACCTGACACCATAAAATCATTATTATTTCAATATTATTTTTCAATGCTTCTTACTGCAAAAATAAAAGACATTGCATGTTTTGTAATATTTTTTCTGTCTATATTTTTTTCGTCTTTTCAGCACGTTTACATTTTGCTTTAATGTATCTGTTCTGTTTCTTTAATGGGTCACTGTTTAAACATTTTGGTACAATCTAAATTGTTGTGTATGCGTGTCTTCATATATAATATAGTTATGATGTATATATGTTTACTTCTTTTATATGTAGAATGTTCTTTTGATTACATTAGTTACAAATAGTAGCAACTGCCAGTTGCTGTAGCCAATATTGGCCCGATTCAAATCCTAAAGATTCTTGGGGCCAAACTGCCTGGCGCGGCTTTCATTTAAAAATAGTTTAGAAATGGTTCATGTATATACTAGTACATTGGCTTGCTAATCATAATGGATTTTCGGTTTATCAGTTATTAAAGCAGTTTTAATTAAATGTTATTATTATTTTGTGTTTTTTGTTTTATTTGTTACTTAATAATTTCATAGAATTAAAGTGCCAAAAGTTCTATCCCATTTCAGTATGAAGGATTTTCTATTTTTATCCAAAAATGGCCAAAAAGTCGCAATAAAACTATAAATGTCCATATAATTCGGCCTTTTCAAGGACGATCAGGATGTCCTTTCGTCAGATTGTATTTCTTGATGACCCTTTTCTGTATGCATTACTTTTATTTAATTGTTTTTCGGTTTGTTTTTGTATACGTTCCGTTCCCTTGTTCAATTTGTTTGTTTTTTTCTTTTTTAAATTTAGAAAACTTGACTCGAGGTAGTTTTATTTTTTATTTGAATTTTGTTTTTCCTTTTTTTTTTTGAATACGTTAAAGGCTTTTGAAATGTTTTAAATCAATAAATAATTTTGTTAACTAAACCTTTGCGATTGTTATAAAGTATTGCTTTAAATTCATATACACATGATATTATGTATATTTTTATATTTACAGTTTTGATTCAATTGTAGAATCAGCTCTAAGCATATAAAAATCGTATAAAGGAAGATGTTTTTCTCTCTTTTATGTACATTTTTGAGTGTATGTATGTATATATTTACGTAATCAGAGCTGTACATTAATTAAAAAACCCCGATCAATAATTTGATATAAATCTCGCAACAGTTTCAAAAAGAACAAAATGAATGAGTGAGAAGTCAGCTTACTATAATAAATAAAAACTAAACACTTTTAAGCGAAAGATTTTACGTGTTTGTTGTCGAAAATGGTTAAACAGTTTATAACTCTTTGATAGATTTATTTTATAGATAAAGATATAAGAATATTGATTTAATTTTATAGAATTGAAATTAAATTTTCGAAAATAGTGAGAATCAATCCAAGTCTGGAACTAAAAAACTTGTTATCAAACGGGCTTTTTCTTTTTCTTTTTATATGTAGCAGCTTAAAACTAATTGAATATTTAGATGCAACCTACTTTTAGACAACACAGAGATATATCTTTAGCTGTATATGTATATGTATATAATATAATTACCATTTTCTGTTCATTTTTAAGGTTTTTAGTAGTATTCTAGCAGTTAATTAATCCTTTTTTACTTATAAATTCTTTAAACAATTTTTACACATTTTGTTTCCGTTTTTTCTTGGCAATGAATTCTTTTTTACGTTTTCCTTTTTGCTTGTTAAACTTATCAGTCGTTTTTAACAACTGTTTTGTGTTGTTTGTAGTTGTTGTTGCATTGTCGATTTGTTATTTGTGTGTCAATTTTCTCGTCTCGTTTTTTGGCAGTGTTGAGTTCTCGAACTTCACTTTCGACTTTGATGTAATTTGTTGTTCCGCTTTTACTTACTTTCTTATTTTGTTTCTTATTTTTTTATGCGTTTATAATTGATTGGCATTTGGACAAAATCATAATATTCAATTTAGTTCAAATCTGGTTAAACTTATCGTTTCAATATCCTCTTGAATGCTGCATTCGACAAGTTCTCGCTTTCTCGATATGTACACAAAATGGTGGAACTTTGTATGCAATAAAGGCAAATAAATGTGTTGAACATTTTAACAAAACTGTTTGTATAAAAAGCAAATTATATTTTTGTTTCTTTGTGAATTGTTGTTGGTTTTTTATTTCTTGGGTTTTTGTTTTTTGCTAATTTCTAAATTAATTATTTATATGTTAAATTTAAAGAGCAAAACTAATCTTTCTTAGAATTTTAGTTTTTTTATGTACAGTTTTCGTTTCGATTTGTTGGGTTTTTGTTTTGTTCTAGATACATTTGACGAATTTAAGATAATTTTTACTAAATTAATTAATTTTGGATTGGAACTTAAAACTGTTCTTCATTTTGCATTGCTGTTCAGATTTGAGTACAAAGTGTTGTTGCTGTTAGCTTTCATTTGTTTAAACTATTTATTTATAGCTGTAAATGCTTCAAGTCTTGTATTCTTTCTTCTTTCAATAAACTTTTAAGATTTTGTTTTAGTCATTTTTAGTTGATGTGTGCGCTGCATTTTTTCATCTTTAATGGAAGTTTTAGTGAACTTGTAAACGTAAAGAAAATGATAATTAGGCAAAAATTAAGAGTCAACAAAACAGAAAAAACAACTAACGCACACACATAAACATCGAAAAAGATAATGAACAAAATATATATGTACATAGAAAAGGAAAAGTCTTGGTCACAATTTCATCTATCATTCGTTCCTTCTTGGTTTTTTGTTTTGTCTTCTGGGGCGGTTCAATTTTCGAAAATTGTACAACTTAAAGATTAACTTAAATTTATAATTACAAACTACAATTAGCCAAAAATATTAATGTCAATTTGTTCATTATAGTTTTGCTTGAACATAAGTAGCGGGTGGTGGGTCACTCTGCCAAATTGAATTGGTTTTTTGTTTTGTATTTTGTTGCACTTTGGATTCGTATATAGACAACAACGATAGATGATTGGGAGTATAATGAATAATGTCTCGTTGGTGTTTTGGGGACGGGGTATATGGGTGGGGGGGGAGAGAGAGGCAAAATTGAATGATTCATTCATGGATAAATTTACTAAACAAAAGTTCTTTTGGATCAATTTCGAAAAGAAAAACACATAACTAAAGGAAATCTACACCTACTACACGAAAATGATAAGCGTGGCGTTCGGGCAGCCCCCCACACAAAGGGAGGCGCTTGTCTACTAATCTATATGGTTTATATATTACACAAGATGGATTATAATAGAGTGTTTATATATGTTATAGAGCTATATATGTGATAACTTAGGGCTTATAGAAAAACTAAAACTACTTGTCACTGTTTACTCGTTTGTCGCTTGGTTTTTTGTTTATAATTACTTAAGAGAATACTTTTTTGTTTGTTTGTTGGATTTGTTGTTTAGATGGGCACCAAGGCATCTGTGGGCACCAAATGTGATTGTTGGTGAGGATTGTTAGGTGGCCTAATCTTGGGCGGTTTACGCGGATGCTTACGCCTCTGCTGCATTTGCAATTTGGCTATGGTCAGCACCTGTTGGTAGCTAGAAACGGTTTCATTGCTGGCACTGCGTGAACTAATGCTGGCCGAAATGCCATCATCCTCCTCCTCTTCATCATCATCGTCATAGTCGTCATTCTCCCCTTCATCGTCATCCTCCTCATCGTCTTCATCTTCGTCGTCGTCCTCATTGCAGTCCTCCGAGTCGTAGTCACTGTTTTGCTCCTGCTGCTCATTGACATTATAATCATCGGCAAAGAGTTGTGCATCGTAGCGCAACTTAAATGCCGTACTCAATAGACTTTCCACCCGTGTCTTTTCCGCTGGTCGCATATGCTTTATGTGCAACACTTTGGTATGCTGACGCGTGCGGTTCGGACATTCTGGGAGCCATTCATCGGAGATGCTATAAACAAAACACAAATTGAACTTAGTTTACTTCGCTTGAATGATATATATATCGAATCTCTTACATTTCGCGTGGAGACCAGCGCACAAAACACTCATAGCAGCCTTGGCTATTGCGTCGTCGCATCAGACATTGTCCCTGGAAGGTTATGGCTTGGGCACCATTGGTTAATGTGCTAATCTGTCGCAGGCGATGCTGAAGTCCCTCCATTATGCCAGTGTCAAAGAAGTCAAACATGCGAGCTAGAAATATTCGTAAAAAAAAGGGTTAGGAATGTGCCCCAATTTGGACTTAAGTTAGTTTGAACTCACCTGAAAAAGGTTGGCGACGATAGCGTAGTTTCTTGCCATTCTTGCGTAGCTGCTTGGGCACTGGAGGATCTGAGGTGCGCTTGCTGGTGCTCTCCTTGATATTGTCCGTGGCATTGAAATGATTGTTGACATGCTTTTGAAGAGCCAGCTAAAAAGGTGTTGATAATCGAATTAGAATTAAACTTCTCATGGAAAATCGATGGGTATTGATGCTTACCTGTGACCCAAAACGCAGGCCGCACCCCTCGACAATGCATTTGAATTGCTTGGAACCACCGTGTGAGAGGACATGACGTTCTAGCCAACGGCGGGAACAGGATTCCTTATTGTAGACCTTGCAGCCAACCCAGAGGCAGGCAAATGGACCCGTTTGCGTGTTGACATGATGCGTCTGCATGTGATCCAATAGCTTGGAGTTGCTTTCGTGCTTCTTGTTGCACTTGTCCCAATAACAGACGCCGTCGTGTCGCTTGGCTCCGGCCTTACCGCCGCTTCCTCCTGCTCCAGCGGGAAAGCGAATGGTCTTGGGCTGCGAAAGTATGGGAGAGATGGCACTTTTGGGCAAAGCTTTGCTGACGGATTCGGCCAAGGCCACATCCACCATGGTTGCAGCAGTCGAAGAACTGTCGTCTGGTGAGGCGGGCGGCAACGATGAGTTGCTATCGGAATGAGCGGATGTGGGCGGACAAGCCGAAATGGATTTCAAACTGGAGCTGCAGGAGAAGAGCATAAGAATATGATTATGTGAACTCTTTGGATCGTTGGATGGAACTTACCTGGCATCTATAATGGAATTGCTGCTCTCGCTGTTACTTAAACTGCCGCCAATGCCAGATTCTGGAGTGGGCAAATCTCTCAGCCGTTTGTGCGTCTCGGAGGATCCAACCGATTCGGACTTATCATCTTCTTCATCATAGTTGCTGCTTCCACTTGACGTACTGGAGGCAGGTGGCGGAGGAGGCACGGCCGCTGCGGCAACAACCACACTCAGAGGTGGACTCATGCCCGTTGTGGATTGCGTGGTTTGAGAGCAATCCTCACCACCGCTGGAGATGCACGAGGAGGTAACCATTTCGCTAAGCATATCTGTTTGGCTGGCCGCTCGGCGGCCACTACCACTGCCACTTCCACTGCTACTTCCCGAGGGAGAAGGAGCAGGCGACGGTGAAGCCGGTGTTGAAGCTTCCAATGAGAGATCCGCCGCAGAGCTCACTGAATTCGAATAACTGCTGCAGGAATTCGAATTGGAATTGCTGTTACTGCAATCCTGCATCAATTCGGGAAGTGGTTCATGTTCCACCACTGGCGGCGTCCTCGTCTTTGGCAATTGACCAGCAAAGGATTGCGGGGCCACAGCCTTGGACATCTTGGTCGTCGTCTCTGTGGCTTCGATCTTGCTAATCTTGCTAAAGGCGGATAAGGTGCAGGAATTGGAGCTCGATAGAGCTGGCGAGGAACGACTACTTGGTGAACTGAAGGGCAATGGCGATGTCATCGTTATAGTCATAGTGGGTTTGGGCACTATACTAATCGCCCCATTGGAATTCTTAACCAAATCGAAGAGATCAGGCGGAGACGGTGAGATCTGTGTCTGCATTTGGATCGGTATCTGCTGAGTCGGCGGCGGCTTGGCCAGGCTAAGAGTCGGAGTCAATTTGGAGGGGGCAATGCTAACCAACGGTGGAGTGGGTACACTCACATTGTTAACGTTGGTGGTCTTCCTTAAAGCGGGCACCATCTCTTTGTTACTCGAGGTGGGGACTAGGGGCGGTGGAGTGGTGGGCGTCGCTATGAATTTGGTTTTCTGAGACTGAGGCGGTTGCGTTTGAATCCTCTTCTGATAGGGCTTCACGCCAGCTGAAGAGGTATTTGGCCTTTTTCCTGTCGATGTGGAGGACGATGAGATGGTGACCAATGGCGGCGGTTGACTCGAGCTATGCATTATGGTTGGCGGCGCCTTAGCCATCACTCTCTGTGGCGGTGGTCCCTGCTGATTTGTGGCAGTGTTATTCGAGTTGGTTCCATTGGCTAGTGGAGGAGGAGCAGGAGCTGGAGGATTACTGGCAGTGATCATGGATTGTTGTTGTTGCTGCTGCTCTGGAGTTGGCTCAAAGATTGAGCTTAAAGCTGGCAACGGTTGCAGACTCATGGCAGCTGCTGCTGCCGCCGCTTGGACCTGTTGCTGATGATGCTGATGCTGCTGGTGATGCTGCTGCAGAGCGAGGGTGGCGGCTGCTGCCATCTTTTGTTGCTGCTGCTGATTGGCCGCTGATATGGCCGCCGCTGCTTGAGCTAACATGGCCGGGAGGGTGGCCGCATTTAGTAGCAGTCCCGCGGGAGTGGCCATGAACACGGGCTGTGGCTGAGCGGTGGCTGCACCTCCGGCGGTTCCATGTGGTCCACCACCGGGTCCTGTTCCCTGTTGTTGTTGCTGCTGCTGCACCAATCTTGCCACTTGTTGTTGCTGTTGCAGAGCAGCCGCTGCTGCAATCTGTTGCTGGAAAAGCTCTTGCAAATTAGCGGGATTCGCTGGAGATGAGCATTGGGCGGCAGTTGGTGGTGCGGGTGCTGGCAGAGATGGCAATGTGGGTGGTTTGGCTTGTAGTTGTTGGAATTGCTGCTGTTTGATGAACAATTCCTGCAGCTCATTGGTACTCAGCAAGCCAAAGGGATTGACACCTCCGCCCGCTTGTGCCGCCGCTGCTGTAGCCGTCGTGGCCGTCGTTGTGGTGGCCGTGGTCACCTGTTGCAGCTTAAACACCGTTCCATTGAGAAAGAACTGCGCAGCTGCAGCTTGTGCCGCCTGTGCCGCTTGAGCGGCTGCATTATTGTTAGCCGCCGCTGCCACCGCCGCCTTGGCCACATTATTCAGTTGCATGATATTGGCGGCAGCTGCCAATTGTGGTGGCAGCTGGACTAGATTGGGCAGTTGGACAGCGGGCAGCTGATACAGTGTCGGATTGGCAGTTGGCTGAGGTGGAGGAGGAGGATTCACAGCGGTTGGTGGCGGAGGTGGTGGTGGTGCTGGAGCAGCTGCCAACTTTTGGCATGGCGTCCGATAGACCATGGCAGAGGATTTATTCTGCTGCATCAGCTGCTTCATCTCCGGCGTGCGTGGAGCTATGGCCACATGTTTCTTGGCTGGCGATTTGCCTGTCGTCACCGAGGAGGTTGAGGATGAGGAACTATTGGAGCCATTGGAGGAGGAGCTACTACTACTGCTGCTGGGTGTTTTCCTCAAATTCGGTGCCACTTGAGCTATTTTGGCTGGTTGCTTGGTGCTCCTCTCGATCTTCTTGAGCGCAGGCACAGGCAAACTAGTGGAAGCAGTTGCTCCCGTTGTGGCTACAATAATGGGAGGTGGCGCTGGCGTCGTCATAGTTACTGTTGGCGGAGGCGTTGCTAGCTTCTGGGTGGCAGATGCCGTTGATGTTGACGCTGTAGCAGCCGCCGACGCCGCCGCCGCAGCTGCTGCCGCCGCTGCTTGTTGCTGCTTCTGCTCCTTCAACTGCGATAGAATATTGAAATATTTATTCAATGATGCAGTCGTTGCCGGTGTGCTCATGGTCAGTTGGCTGGGTGTAGAAGCGGAAACGGAGGCGGTGCTTGTCGTTGTGGTGGTTGCTGGCGGTGGCGGCGATAGCTTTCCACCCGGACTGGCCTTCATTTGGGATTTAAAGAAACCCGTAATTTTGGTCTGTGACTCTTCCAGGGCAATGATTTTCAGTCTTTTGCTTGCCTCCAACGGATCTCCCCTTGACTTTTTGGCCCCAACGGCAGTCGTATGCTCATTTGTTCCCAATCCCCCCGTTGTTCCTCCTGTTGTCATGACTCCGCCCGCAGAGCGCTTCTTATTGGCCACTGAAGCGGGAACAGCTGTTGAGGTGCTGCCCAAATTGGTGTTCCATGGCCATTGCAGGGTAGGCAGCATATTTGGATTTCTTTGTGGCGTCGTCATCGTCGTGGTTGGCGTTGTCGTCGTCACTTTGGCAGTGTTGATTCCCTGGCTAGGATTAAATGTAGCTGGAGCCGGCGTGGAGACAGTGGCTGTAGCTGTGGTCGCTACGGAGGCGGGGGCAGAGGAGGATGCAGAAGAGCTGTTACTTGTGCTGCTGGTGCTGAGTATTTGTGGCGGCATCTTGTGGTGGTGGTGCAGGTGGTGATCGTCGCTCACGGGAGAGCCTGGCTCGGATGCATCTTCACTGGAGCCAGTGCTGGAGTCGGCGCAGCTCAGGGATGTGGCCACGCCGCTGCAAACCAAACGAAAGAAAGAACACAAGAATAGCGGGAGATTTAGATTAGGATTAACACACATATAACATTTAATTGAGGCTCGCCCCACACGCTGGCCACACCTACACATGAATCTGGCGAGGAATCAACGCTTAGTTCACAGCTGGAGCAACTCTCCTGCTGCAGTGCACAAATAATTCTGCTCGATCACAAATTAAACACTCTCTCATATGCATTTTTTAAGCATTTTTCAAACATTGTCAAAACATGGCAAAGAAGTGCAGCAAAACAAATGTAAAAACCACTATTCAAAACCCGCTATTTATTTCACAGTGTTGGACAACACTGCCGACAGAGGTGAGTTTCTCTAAGAGAGGGGAAATCTTTATAGTTGAGTAGGCGCCAAAGAATATTTGAAAAACCACTATTTTTACCAGTATTCCTAACTAACATAAAAAAAAACAATGTCTTATGCTGTTTACTCTCTCTCCCTTTCTGGAGAACGCTGCAAGAGAGGAAGAGAGAACATACACACACCACACACAAAGAGAACGGGTCGATAAACGAAAGCATAAAGTAAACAAAAAAAAAAGATGCACGCCAAGAAAATAAAAGCATACTCCCAACTGCTCCCTCCCCCCACTTCACCCACTCCTCATGTCCAGCAACAATGTTATTCTCTCTCTCACCCATCTTCTCGCTCTAACTCTATCTCACTTGCACACACTGCATTATGCCGCGTTGTCTGTCGACGTGCAATATAACCAACAACAACAAAAACAACAAAAAGAGATTCTCTAATGCGGGAAAATTTCAGTTTCAGGTAGCTGCACGCGACCCTTCCACCCCTCTGCAGCTCTCTATCTCTCATCCACACCCCTTTTCGACCAACGAACCCATTTGACGTTTGTTGTTTGTTTCAAATTCTCGTTCCTTGTCATGTATTTTGTAATCTCTACTCTATATAACAAAATATGTTTCACTTGCTGCAAACTTATTGCATCGAAAGATTCCCAAAATTCATGTTGGAGATCTCCGCTTTAAAAAAACAATTTGTTTAATAAATTAAACTTAACATGTTCTTACATTTCTTACTTAAATACAATTTGATAACACAAATAATTGGCTAGGACAGGGATTAGATTCTTAGATTGTTTTTTTAAAACAATTTATCCATGGATAAACAAAATACCCGAATGTCAAGTATTAAACCTTTAATAAATAAACTATTTATCTTTACATTCATATGTAACAGGTGAAGAAAACGTTTGGAGTAACATTAATGTGTAAATAAGGCAAAAGTGTTGGAAATGTTTGCTGTTAGAATGGGACGTTGGTCTCGTTTCACCTTTACGACCCTGTACTATAACATTTTTCTGACCTCTCTGAATCGAAGATTCTATCGGTCACCATAAAAGTGACTATAATAACTATCGTAAAAATGTAAATTTCATGTGAAAGGGTTTGCCCATGGGAAGAAACGTAACACACAAATGAAAGTTCTGTGGCTCCATTTAATCCAATCTAAAGTATTTCCGTGAAATTTATTCTTCGGCACTTTTCTCTATTAACGGCTTAGTCACTGACAAATATGTATGTACATGTAAATATGCAGGGTATCAACAAGTCAATGTTTTCCATAGCGATTTCCTGACACACAAACATATAAGTATCTATTCATGCATATTTACTCTAAAACTTTAATAGAATTAACAAAAAGCGTTTGCCGAGCTTGTTCTTTTTCACACACACCGAGAGGAGGCACACACACACACACATACATGAGAAATGGGGGAGGGCGGGTGGCACACATTTATGCACTTGTGCTTTTCCGTTTTCCTTTCACGTTTTTCTCTATTTTCATTTTCAGTTTTTTTTTTTTATTATTGCTTTAATTTTCGTTTTGTATGCAGTTTACATTTTTCTCCTTCTTTCTCTTCTCTTTATGTTTATGTTTCTTGTGTCATCGTTGATTGCACTTGATTTTGAATGTTGCATGTTGTAACATTTATTTCTCTTATTATCTTCATCCGTAGGGAAATGTTTCATTAAAAGAAAGAGACACACTGAGAGAGAGAGAGAGCGAGAGAGGAAGAAAGAGTATCATGGGCGTGAGGCATACCACCTGCTTTGATGCTGCCTCGTTCAACATTCTTGTCGAACGCATCGTTAAATGGGAAAAGATTAATGTTGAGTCGTTCGTGGGTTTTTGGGGTTTGGGGTCGGTCGACCGCCGTTCCCCCCATTTTTCTTTTTTGGGTTTCTCTTATGGTTATTGTCGCTTTATCAGATATTTAGTATGAGATACGTAGAATAACTCTCGACTTGACGAAAGGTTATTTACCTTTTTTTTATCGACTCCAAAAAGATTTTGTACAATCGGAGAACATTAACTTTCTTGTAATATAATCATTGATAAATTTTGCAGCAGTAATTGATAATATTGATAATATTTTTAACAGGTAAAATAGGAATTCAATTAATTGTCTCTTGTGATTCTCATATGAATGATCTTGGGTTTTGTTACCTTTCTGCATTGATTTCATTTGATAGATTTGATTAACTTTAGGAGTTTTCTCGTTTTAGTGGAAGCTTTGGGCAGAGTAATCCAACCACATATGTAAATACATACATACATACATACATATTTAAAATTAAGATCATCTACGAAATTTGATCATAGATAATGTTAGCCCAATAGATTTTGGAAAGAAGTTGAAATTTGAGAATTTAAACGGACTGTAAGACAAATAAAAATGAAAACGTTTCCCAAACAGTTGAAACATACATATAAACATTTTATTTGCGGTTCTAAATGTCATCACAATTGATGCTTAAATTGATTAACTTACTGCTTTCTTAAGTTAGTTAATAGATCAAAGTTGCTCAAAATGATTTAAGTTCTTTCAAATGGTTTCAACAGGTAACACACTAGGCTAATCGCACAAAAGTTCATCTGAAGGAATGGCGATTGAAAGATCACAAAATTATTACCAAGAAAAGTGCAAAGGCGCAAACGTTTCAATATTTACTTTGGATTAACGAAACATGTTTCCAGGTAATCCTGTGAAAAAGGGTAGAGTCAACACCTTTAAAATGTTCGTGGTATCCCAAAAGACACACAGGTATCTACTATTCCTTCTTATCAGTGCAGTTGACTTGGATAAGAACGAGTTTGAGTGATTGATACCGTTAGAAAGGTAAGCCGGTTGTCGGCAGGGTCAGAAACGACTTCAGCCATATCACATTAATTTGTTGTTGGAAATTCTAGAGTATTTTTAATAAAAACAAACATAACTATTGGTATGTATTTTAACTTGGATCGTAGTTTTTGTAATTCAATAGAATTGCTAAAACTGCAATTGCAACAATTTCTTTGTTTGCCGCCGGCATTTATTTATGTTTTATGTTCTTTCTCACTCGCTTAAGAAATAGTTTTAAAATTCAATTAAGGACTAATTTGTTGCGGCAAATGATTCCCGATCAAGATTTGCATGATTATTTTACGTGAATTGTTAAGTTATTCATTTTCACTTTTGCGTTGAATTATGCACTATTACTCACACACACTCTCACAGGCACACACACACATATAAATGTATCTTAAATTCATAGAATGCGCTAACAATTTAAATTTTATTAGAAAATCCCATTAGATACACACACAAAGACACACGTGCTTGTACACACACACACACACACACACACGCACAACACGAAGGCAACTTCCACTTCCGCCATAAGTTGCCTTTGTAGTCACCCACCCACCACCATTCCTTAGCCCACCCCCACTCCACTCCACTCCACCCCCCACACGTGAAAAGAACTCGCACAATTGAGCACGCTTCATTTGCAAGGCATGAATGAAATAACGGATGAGGGGTAACTGGGGGAGGCCGAGATAGTGTGGGAGCGAGAGTGAGAGCCGCGAACAACAAAAAATCATTGCATATTTGCTTGGGCAAACACAAACAAATGCAAAATGTGACATAGACACACACACACACACACACACACTCGTAAAGAGAGAGAGACACAGTTAAGTATCTATGTATGTATGTACATACATACATATGTATGTTATTATGTGATGTAAAATGTTAACTATGCTGTAATAGTTTTCCCAAACGAAACAAAGGCAAACGAAAGAAAAAAAAACACACACACACAAAACAAAAAGAAAAACCATAAAAGAAACAGAAAATTGAATAGAAAAATGCAGGCGCACACACATATGCAGAGAGAAGAAATCAACGAAAAGGGGGTGGAGGAGAAAAACATGCGCAAACGTGTGAGGGAGTCGGAAGAAGAGCCAGAAGAAGAGGGAGCAATGCACGCTACTTGCTATGTAAACGTAATCGCCGCTTTAACTTTAATTTTGCCTTTTTCAGTTATTTTTACTTAGTATTAACTTTAGCTGTCGCTGGTGTATATACTAACATTTAAAGTTAGTCCGTGATGTTCTTGTTGTCGTTGTCGTTGCTGCTGAGGTATCCAAAATCCTTTGGGAGATTTTAATATTTGTTTTTCACACACACACACACACACACAGTTGAAATTTTTTATAGATAATTTTTTGTAGCCCTTTTTAAAGCATTTTCTTTATCATCATCTATTTTGTTGTTGTTTTAATTATCCACTCATACACTCGGACACACACGCACACCCACACACACTGGCGGAGACGCAGGGAGACACGCGAAACATAAATTATCCGACCAAAAAAGAAGCAACAAAATTCCCAACGCAACGCGCTTCTATGCGTTTTGCGTTCCTTCCGCTACTTGCAGGCTCGACGTCCGTCGCGTTTAAGAGAAAATGGCTGACTGAAATTTTCGACCGACAAGTCCAAACAAGTCTCGCTCTTTGCGGTACAAAAAAAATCCCACAATATTTCAAAACACCCACCATGTAATACTCTCTCTCTCTCTCTCACAAGGATGGACTATTCGAACCACAAACAACCGCCTGTGAACACATGTGATGCCAACTCCAAGTGAGAGAATTTCCTCAGTTAGTGAGAGAGATGCAGAGAGCGAGAGAGAGTGGTAAACAAGAAATTCCCTGTTTTTGGATCTCAGTTCTAAGAGGCATCTCTCGTGTGTTCGTGTTGCACGCGTTGCACCCACGAATGGCTCTCTCTCTCTTGCTGGCTTGTGGCTTATTCCCTACATTTTCTGCCCATTATTATTATTATTTTTATTTTTGTTGTTGGCACGTTAAATATTTCCTGTTTGTCGCCACCGCCGTCGCTGCCCGTCCTTGCAGTCATCATTTTGAGAACCCGCAAAATGTGTGAAGGAGCGGCAGGATGAGGGGCAAACAGGCAGGCGGGTGGCATGCAGACACTGAACAGGGGGGGCCATTGTGCCACAAGGCAGAGACGGTAACAGGCAGTTCATGTTATGGTCACGTAGTCTGCCTTCTCTCCCTTTTACCCCTTGCCCTTTCTCTCCTTCTCTCCATCATCTCTTCTGCCCGTTATGCGTCTGCTGATGCTCCTTCTGCTACTACCACTTCTCTCTCTTCCTCTTTGCCTTTTTCTCGCTGGCTCGCTTTTATTTTACTTTTCATCTCGTTTTGTTGCCTTGGCTTAAATGTTTATCTAATTATTTAGACGTTTTTCCGGGCGTCAAAAAACAAAACCAAAAGAAAAGCAAGAAGAAACAAAACGTATTTAATTTGCTGCATAAATCTTTGCTATAAATTTGTCAACGACTTGGTCTCAAATTCTTATGGGGACACTGTGGTTAAGGGGGAAGGACCACAACATTTGACACCGAAGGGGGGAATGGGTCAAACGGCTTCTCTCTCATTTGAATGTGGCAATCTGCTAATGCCAACTTTAATTAGAGAAAGTGAAATTATTGTTTCTAGGGGAAGAATATTTTGATATTAGGCTCTTAATAAACCTCTTTTTTCAGATGTACAGTTCAATTTATTCACTGTTAATGTTTAATGAAAGCATCTAACATAAACGAAATGATCATGATTGGTAATCACTATCTGTTATTTATTACTCTTTCCAACACCAATTTAATGTTAAACAATTGCGGGAGTTTAAATTTCACAACATCAGAGAAAACTTTTGAGGCTACCGCTTGGTCCTTACCAAGGGATCTTTCCCAGTGGATTTACTTTCTTACAAACTGTTAAGATTCATTTGGAATTATATTTTATTTCATTGTTTCTAATTAAAACCACAAAAGGCATAGTTATTATTATATATCATTGAAAATGTTAATAGTTAGTAATTCGAATAATAAATAGTTTGAAATCTGGTTTAAGAAACGTTGAAAATTTTATAAATGTTGCAAAATAGATTTGCAATTTATGACATTTCAACGGAAGTCAAGCGTGACGAAGGACAATTGAAAATGTTTTTGGGGAAAATTGCCTTCGCTTCCTTTGGCCCTACCATAAATTATAAACCCCAATTTCTTCCATTCTGGGGCTTTGCCAGAAACAATAGCACACATATGCACACACACACACACAAACACACACACACACACATGAAGTTCAAATAGAAATCCCCTTCTAACAATCATCAATTCCACTTTGATCGGGCTAGAGGCAGCAGCTCTGACTCCGGCTTACAATTTACGCAATTTTTTGCATAATTTTGGCATATTTTTATTAAATGTGCGTGTGGGTGTGTGTGTGGGGGAGGAGGGGGAACACACACTCCTCGAAATTTGTTTATGCGTCAATTTTGATTTATGTGTGGCATAATTCTAGGCGTTATAAACTGTTTTTGACAACTGAAAGAGGTTGCCTGGCCCCACCACCCCACACACTCGGCTTGTCTACGCCCCCCTCATATGAATTATGTGTGCGACGTCCGTTTGTGTTTTTTGATTAGGGTTTTTATCGTCTGATTTACTTATGCTAATTTCAACATGACACAAACTACATACACACTTTTACTATGCCAACATTGAGAACATAAAACGTTTTGTTTAATGCATTCAATTAAATTTGTTAAATTAAATAAAATTAAATTTTTATTAACACCCAAACACAGTTGGGCTAGGAAGTCCTCAGCATGTGGCATGGGGTATCTTATGTGGTTCGCTGCCATTATCCTGTCAACATTCATGTGTGTGTGTGTGTGTGTTAGTGTGAGTGGAAATAAATAGTGGCAATGTATTTACAAAATATATTGGAAACCCTTATCAATCGCACAAAACTGCCTTGTTGACATTAAACAAAATGAATGAGATGATTTAAAACCTACCTAATACACCGAAAAAATAGCTTTAGTATTTAGTTATAATGACTTAAAGTAATAAATTTGGGGTTTACCTAGACTTTCTTGTCTAATTAACTGAATAAAAAAGATTTATTATTCATTGGAAACGATCGAAACAAAACGAATTCATCGCTTCTCGAATTGAATAACATATACATATATAATGGGAACAAACTTGCAACTGATTAGAAAATCATTTTAAAAGATATTTTTGTAATAACTAGTTAAAGGAACAATCAGTAGAGAACATCTGCGACACCATAAATTATATATATCCCCATACACATTCATTTCGTTTTGAGTCGATTATCAGCGACAAGTTGTAGCCAGTTTCACTTGCATCGATGTAATTCCCAACTGGTTTTAGCGTCCCAAATCCCAGGGGACGAAGATTTCATTTACTTCATTCGCTTCTTTTACTCAATCTTTTACTTTTTAAAGCACTTTCCTTGTGTTCGTGTTGACAAAAAGTGTCGCCGCATGAATTCCTTTTATGCTTGTATTGTGTGTGTTTCTATGTGTATATATATGTGTGTGTGTGTGTGCATGTTTGTGTTTTTTTTTTTTAGACACTTTTCCAAACTAATTTCAAACTTTACACTTCGAGGCGACGAGGCCCGACAGAAAAAAAGCGCAGCGAATGCAACAGCAAACAACAAACAACCTGAAAGAAGCAGAGGAAAGGAAAAAAAATTGATTGCCGGACAGATGGACGGACAGACTTAGAGATGGCTACGAAGAACTCCGGGAACAATGTCAAAACAAATGCTAAAGCGGTGCAGAGTGAGACGGCGGGCGGCAGGCTGCAGGCGGCGGCGGTGCGTTTTTATGTTGCACGAGAAAAATAATGGAAAAAAGAAACAAAAAGAAAAATCTCGACTAGTTTATAGTCTGTATAGATGTTCACTCAGTTTAAGAGGCATTTTGCCGTTGAACAGTTTGGTATTCCCTTCGAGGAGAGGGTATCAAATAATGCCAACGGGCAGCCCACACAGTGAAGCAGCTGTGATTCTATTCCTGTTGTTGTTTTTGTTGTAGTTTTCAGTGTGTGTATATTTGTTCCCAGCAAACACAATGCATCTCACTCTTCCCCACTCAAGCGGTGCGGCACATGTTGCCCTACTGTGGTTGCCCAGGCAGCAGCCGGCAGCACCAGGAGCACCATCACATGAGGATTAGGAATCGGTTAATGGAATATATAGTGAATATCGCCATAAGCTTTTATAATAAAAAAAAGGAACGAAATAAAAAGAATGGCCAACAGTTGAAGTTACTTAGGCTCTAATTAGGAAAGTCTCCAGGAACTATTCATCTCCAATAGATATGATATATAAGACTTACATATGGGCAAATCGCTATCCATATATGAAATGCTTAGCAATTACAAAGAAATTTGTCCTTTGAAGTCGAAGGGACGATATCCTTTTGTTTAAAGGGTATTATATATTCGAGGGTTCTCTACATATGCTAGATGTATGTATGTCTATCCCTTCCTTCTAGTAGTTGCCCATGGCTGTTGCTACTGCTGCTCCTGCTGCTGGTAATAATCCCAAGGCCCAGTACTGGCAACAGGCAAATGGATAAAGGCAAATTGCGTGTGCAAACAGTGAAGAACTGCAGCTTCATTAGCGAGGGTTGCTTCAACAAAGACATAGATATACATACATACACACACACACACAAACCAGACATGTGTGTGTCCTGAAGTTTTATTATTATTTTCTTTATTGTTTAGCGTGTTATAATTGGGGTGCCAGAGAGAGAAGGAGAAAAAAAGATAGAAAGGAGAAGGGATGCCAAGTCCAACAATGCATCCATTCGCCTGGAAGACCTACATTCTGTTTACACTCCGTAAAGGTACACACAAATACATGCATTCGTGTGTATACAAGCTACACCCACTGCAAGTGGAGTCCAAACTGAGTCACTGTCTATGGTTGTGTGTGTAGGATCAGAAGGGCTTAGCTCGGCTATTACACGGAGAGGGCGACAAGTACATTCAAGAGGGGGCGAGGGGAGTTAACACTTTGCTATAAATATTAATTGGGAACTGTTGGTAATAGAAAAGAAAAGAACTGAAATCAATCTACCCCTCAATCAAACTGCTTGATCTACTCACTTTGAGGGAACTCATCGTTTTGTCTCTCTTGAAATGCAGGTGCAGACTCTAGAACACTGAAAATCTGTCTGTAGAGTCTGTACCATGGTTTCCATAGTACCGTTTCTATAGAAAGAATTCTTTGTAGTTGGCTAAATAAAAAATATGATCAAATCTATACAGTTCCAGAAAAAAAATGTCATTTGCGAAAATTAAAAACATAAACAAACCATTTCCTCAACCGAATTGAAGACTTAGCTGGGAATTTCTTGAGAAAACTGAAAAAAAAAAAAACCAAACCTTAAACCAAATTCTATGGCAAGGGTAAGCGTTTTTTTTTTTTAAATTGTACTGCATTTCCATATTCACTAGCATTTCGACACACACTAAGCAATGTAGACGCCAAAGCCATAAACATTCGAGGGCGTGACAAAAGGAAAGGAGCAAGTCGTTGTCGAATCCAATTCAATTTATGAATTGATCCGCCCTCGAAATTCGTAGATATGCAAATGTATTAGGCACATAACAGTAAAAGTTAAAAGAAAATATCAATATAAATATAAAGATATTACCATAAGAACTTTAAGAAATAGCATTAAAATCACATATATTGAACTTTAACAAAAAGAGAAACACCACAAGAAGAAAATATAAATAGGCAAGGACATACATATATATTCAATTGCAAAAAGACTGGGATATCCTAGATAAGGTAACTAAGTAACTTTAAGTTTTGAATTTACTATTTATAGAGTAAATAGCTATTTCTACAGGGTATCGAAAAGATATTGCCATATGGCAAGTATTGTTCATTTTCCTCCTTCGAAATTGAAGTTGAAGTTGTTTTTTTTTTTTTTTTGGCTGCCTTACCAACGGTTTCTACCTTTAATTGTCCGTTTCTTTAGTACTTATGTATATGTAGATGTGAATATGTATGTATATTTGACTATTTTACTTTTTCCTCTTGGTCCTTTTGTTGGAAAGTATTTAGTGTGTGTTTTTTAACCTTATTTTTTGGTAGGCAAGTACGCCTTGGGGCGCAATAAAATGTTTAATAAATTGCAAAAGTGTGCCAGGAAAACTCCATGGCAAGAAGACCGAAGAGCCTGGAGAAGAAGAAAGAAACCAAGTCAACGACACATTGTGCACAATATTCTAATGATGTTCCAGTGAAAAGTATTGTCATAGTCATAGACATCCTGAATGGGCGTGGCAAATGTATAGTTTTTGGCATTCCACACACGTAAAATGTATTGAATAATTACATTGAAATGCCGAACGGCATACAAAATGAGAGAGAGAAAAAGAGAGCGAGAAAAAGAAGTTTTCTCGAAGAAGCAGGAGTAACACCACCGGACATTGGCCACGCCCAGTGGCAGTTAGTTATAAATATATTTAATCGTTTCATAGATATCACACAATCAACTGAATGCATCTCACTTGCAACTTGGTTAGTGCTGCATGGCCTAATGACTGGCCAGTCTCGAAAAGATTGATGCATTTTGGTTATAAAATTGAATTTCGCTGGAATATCATTCCGAGGAAAGGAAAGGAAATTCAATCGCAGGCCATTGGCCTTTAAGTAGTGCTAAAGTATCAATCAAAATGCGTGCGGTCATAATCATAAAATTACATTGAAATTTACGAATTTGTGCGCCCAAGGTGAGTTGCCTCCAACAACAACAACAACAACAACAAGGGGGCAACTGGCAGCTGGCGGCGGCAGCAACAAAAAAAAGAAACAAAATAAAAGAAATGATGAGAGAAACGCTTACCGAAAAAAAAAACTGGGAATAAAAGAAAAAGAAAACTGAATTACAAAAGATGATTTATCATTGCAAAAGGTTGGATGAGCTATATGTCCATAGGCTCACGGGAGGATGTAGATGATGTTTTGGATGGATGGGGATGGGGGGCAGAGATGACTGCAACTTGATTTACAAATTGGTTTGCCTGAAGGCTCTCTTGAAAAGTGAGCTATGAGTAACACTTGGTTATGGCAAGACAACAAAACAAAAGCCAAAAAAAGAGGGGGGCAGAAGCATAAAAATAAACTTTTCTTTTTAGCCACGAGAAATATATTTGAAAGCTACTACGAGAAATTATTAATCGATGCTGAGATCCTAGGAAAGGCTAAAAAGAGTTTAAGAGATTCTAAAATTAACAGAAAATGGATTGAGGTTGAAATAGAGACAAAGATATAAAAATAATTATACCATACACCCATAGGGTGAAATGGTATATTAAAGTCGCCAAAATGTATGTAACAGGCAGAAGGAAGCTTCTCCGACCCCATAAAGTATATATATTCTTGATCAGTATCAACAGCCGAGTCGATCTAGCCATGTCCGTCTGTCCGTCCGTCTGTCCGTCCGTCCGTCTGTCCGTCTGTCCGTCTGTCCGTATGAACACCTAGATCTCGGAGACTATAAAAGCTAGAGCCACCAAATTTGGAATGTAGGCTCGTGTAGTATGTAGAGTGATCAAGTTTGTTTCAAATTTTTGCCACGCCCCTTTCCGCCCACGCAATTCAAAAAAAACGTTTATCTCAAAAACTATTGCAGCTAGAGACACCAAATTTGGTATGTATATTTGCATAGTAAATGCGCACATTTTGTATGTATAAAGTTTTTGCCACGCCCCTTTCCGCCCCCCGAAATTTGAAAAACTCGATTATCTCCCGTAATTTTTTACCTTGTGCAATCAAATTTGGCACACTTAAATTTGATACTAATACCCAGCAAAATACCAAATTTGATCAAAATCGGACAAAAAATAGCTGAGTTATGCATATAAACGTTTTTGCATAAGGCCGGATATGGCCGTTGGCGGGTGGGGGCGCTAGGGTGCTATGCATAAGTGCGCGAGATATTAGGATATGCTTGTAAAAAGCATGTGAACAAAATTTTTTAAAATAGGCAAATGCATTAGTTATTACAAATTTGAAATATTTGTTTTACTGGTGTATGGTATACCTAAGTCGGCGAGACGACTTACTTACTTCATTCTTATAATTTTCGAATTTTTTGATACTTTTTAAAAATTAAGGATTTATAGCTAATTTTTGAAATTTTCCTTCTTGCAGATAATGAATAAAGAATCAATTCATTAAATTTAATGAGATTTTATTTTATTTAGAGATGAAATTGCAATGCTTTGTTTTAACGAATTTAACCGATTTGGAATAATTTTTCTTTCCCATTAAATAGTCATTTATTATAAGTTAAGTCATGTTCATGGTACATTTCGAGTTTAACTTTTAAGGATTTCCTTTTGTTAAAAAATAAATAATATGTGTTTTGTTATGGTTTGAAATTTGTCGTATTTGTCGATTTACAGCAATCTATCCACACATTTATACATATTTCTGCTCCTTTCATTTAATCCATCCGGCATATCAAGTTTTTATCTGTTTTTTTTTTTTATTCTATTTATGTAAAAATGTATTTGTCTGTCTTTGACAAAAATGTTGGGGCAAATAAATATTTGAGAAATAATGTTAAATAAAATATTTCGCACCTGATATACATTTGCAAACACTTGAGAGACTTGGAGAGACATGTCGAGAGATGCCGAGAGATTGATAGAAAGATATGGGGGAGCATTGTCAATATTTAACTTTTAATTTATTTAAAATCAATTTACGCAAAATCTTTGGTAAAATCTTTTGGACAAAGATCCACACACACATACACACACACACACCGACACAGAGTGAAGTCGAGTAAAGTGCATTGGAAAAATCCTGCATAATTTAATTGTCTTGTCGGTGTTAGTTAGTACATACAAACTACGTAGTAGTCCGACTACTACTACTGTGTGTTTCTGCATCCTGTCCTCATGTCCTTACTGGTGTCCCGTAGTCCTGGTGTCTATGTCTGGTTTGCTGTCTTGTCTCTCACTCTCTCGATACGCCCCACGGCAATGTGCAGCCAAGTTGTCTTTAATCCACACATACGAATCTTCCACATCCAGCGGTTAGGCAAAGGCCAACACATGGGGGCACGTGAGACAGGTGGCCACAATGGCAATGCCAGTGGATGTTTCTCTGGTTAAAGCATGATAGCTGGAGCTGGTCTCAATGTATGTGTGTGTGTGTGGAAGCAGTTCTGGTTTTTGGGGTATTTGGGGCTTTTGCGGTCCATCGTTTTGCCAAACCACAATTACAGTGTTTGCTGCAAGTTTTATGCCAATGCGGGAGCTCACTTACTGACAGAGTTTATTAAATTTCTCCTTCTACCCGAAAAATGTTCAATCTTTAATATTTCAATTGAGGCAAATCAGAGAGAAACTGAGAGAGGGGAGTGAATTGTTCAATAAGACATATAGAGTTACTTGGCACCTTTCACCCTAAATGCAATACAAATTAGCCTTTCGCCATGATTTTCATTGAGGCACTTGATGCGTTGTCTGGGTACCCGACACTCGGCTACATTGACTTCCTCGTACTCCTCCTCCAGCATCTATTCCTTCTTGGTTGCATCTCTCTCCCTGGTTGGCTGGTGTCGACAACAGGCACCGACATTGGCGGCTCGCATTGTTATTCAAATGCTGCCATTAATACTTCACTAGCAATTGCAAATACTCGACAATGTGGAAGCAACCAGCGCACGAGGCACTGAGACTAGACTCTAGATTTGGAGGCGTGAGTTAGGTGGAGGCGGAGAAGGACACACATGCAGACCATGGATTCCGGCTTCAACATCTCCACTACGTTGCCTTTCATTCGATTTAAACGAAAGTCGGAAAGGAGTCGCAGGGAGACAGGCAGGAAAGGCGGGATAGGCGGCATTCATATGTAAATTTTCTGTGACTTTGCAGTAGTCGGTGCTACGTTTTGGGTGCAGTTTTTATTCTAGCTTCTTCTCCTTCTTGTCTCGATTCGTCTCTTCTTGTGAAATTTAATATTGGCAAATGAAAAATTTCAAGTGCTTTGAATTTTCTATTAACCAGTTGAAATCTTTTTCTCTTCAATTCTTTGTCAGTATGGAACATTTTCATAGTTATTCTCGTGAGACTAGCGATAAAAAGATCCCAGTTGAAACATCGAGAGAAATCAATATTCCTTCTTCAATTCCCCAACTAAGATTGCAACCTAAAACTTATTAGATTAGTTTGCATTTGCCTATAATAACTAATTAAGTTGATTATTAGTTACAACATGTGTGACGTACTCGTAGTATCAGCTTTTGTAACCTTTATATCTCTTAATTTTGGCGCGATTTTCTTGGAAGCTGTGAACAAAGTTTCTATTGAAATTGTTGAGTTTAGCTACCAATTTAAAGTTTCATGACTTTCAAAATCTCTTCTTTTTCACTTTAAAACAAGAATCCAAAAACAGACACTAATCTTTATAAAAGCTACATTTTGATATTTCAACGAAAGATGAAAAAGGTTTTTGTATTTCACAAAAGGTTCATAGGCAAATCACCTTACAGAGAATGTTAATCTGTTATTGGTAATAAACCAAACCGAAATGGCTTAGGATTCGATTCGAACAAGTTAAAATGCAGAAATTTAACACATTCTCCGTGAAATGAAAGAATTCACAGGAAAAAAAAAAAACCATCTCGGTTACTTACAGGTATCGAAAGTGATTCAACTGTGCCACAACGAATCATTTTGTGGCAGGCAGTTGAAGAATGTTAATCTTGTGCAAAGGAAGGAGGCAAATTGGCCTCTGGTGACCACTAAAAGGGTAAAACTTCGGTGTTTTTTCTCTACCAGCAATAAATGTTAATGCAACCCAATTTTAATGGATATGGTTGATTGAAGTAGTGCCAAAGTTACTCAACTTTAAGTGGCCCACAGTAAAGTGAAGGAGAAGAGTATAAATAAGTTCACTACACCCGCCCTTATATAGGGTATTTAGGTATATTGAAATGAAATCAAAATCAAAATCATTTGTATGTCTGCGATAAGTTTTTTCTTCTTGTACATTGAGAGGAAACCCCGCATGACAACTACAACAACAATGACACTAGGCAACATCAATAACCCGGTCCAAGTATGCACACACACACACAGTCATACACACCCGGTATCAGAGACATCATCCCCCAAAAAGGTATTGAATTTCAGTTGTCCCTGGTCCCTTTGCCCATTGCCCCTGGTCCCCCTGTAGTTTCGTCTTCGTTTCGTTGGTTTCGTTGAAGCATTTAATGAATTTATCAGCTGTGGCCCATCGCCTGACCCAAGCAGCAAGCAGTTCGATGACGTTGACGATGGCTACAACAACAACAACAACAACTTCAACTTCTACTACTTACTACTCATGTGTCGGGTTGTTGGGTTCCATTTATTCTTAAGATATTCGTAGAACTCCCACCACTCCACACCATACACCGACACACACAACATTTTCTGTTATTCATTGTAAATTCGAAAATGTATTTTTTCTTTTTCTTTTGCTTCATCTTTTCTTTAATTTTGTTTTTTGGTTTTATTACCATTTAATGGTTTCTAGTATGAAAAGTTTTCTATATTGTATAGCCAGACAGTTGGATCTAACAATCCCATCTCTCTATAGACATTTGTAGGATTTCTATTCCATTTTATACAATAGCTGATAGGTCTTCTTTTCCTTGTTAACTTTGTTTGCCCCCATTGAATTGGGTTGGCCATTATATTATTTAATTGAGGTTAATTCTATCGATTTTTCATTTTTAGTATATAACTTTGAAGATCAAAGCTTCAACAAAGTTAGTTCGAAGGAATGATTAGAAGTAAATTGAGTCTCAACTCTAGTGCACACGATAAAATCCTTTTTCATAGTTGAAGTTTAAGAAAATTCCATTCAATAATCAGAAATCTACAAAAAATTTGTCTTTCGAATGGTCTAAATTGTTTTTGAATTCATTACTTTTCCTATGATTATTGCAAATCTTTATAAGGAAACTTCAGAGACAAATATAGGACGACATACACTGACATACATATGTATAAGTGAATATACTTATGTATTTATTCATGTATATATGCATTCATATGTTGCATATATGTAAGAATGTATGTAGGTATACCTGGTCTTAAAGGTCGCTGGTCAATCGATTTCCTGGAACATTCAGCCCACGATGCATAATGAGCACACAAATTCAAGGGAATTTCGCCAGCCGACGAAGAATTCATTAAAAGTCGAAACCATCGACGTAGCCCATCGTCTGAATTATGCAAACGTCATTCGGATGCCGTTAATTATGGTTCGCGATCCTCTGTCACTCCATTCACTGCATTCACCTGGACTGGACTCGACTGGACTGGACTGGACTGGGTGAGTAGGTGTGCCTTGTGCCAAATCATTTTACAAATATTTCGCTTTGACTTATGGAAATATCAAGATGATATTCATAATTGAATTGCATTTTCAATCAAGGGAAACTTGGCAAGCTTTGAATTGTCATAAATATTGACAGTATTAGTATTAAGATATAAAGTACAAATATTTTCTTACATTTGTCTACATTAGTTTCAAAATTTCTGATCGACACGATGATAACTTCATTATGGATTATGCTGATTTTTACCACATTTACGAGTAGTAAGTGAAAGTAAGTTGATCAACAGGGTTTTAGATTCACACTTGCTTTCAGGTGTTAAAGGACAATGCGTCGATTGCAATAAGTACTGGCAAGTGTTCTGCCAAACCAATTACACGGGATACTTTTGCGAGAAGGGTGCCAAGGTCACTGAAAAATATCTAACAACAGATGAATACAAGACTAGTACGATCGGCACAGCGATATTTGATCAATGTACGCCATATCCATACATTTTGGGTACGTGTTAAAATAAAGACAACTCTCTATCATTATTCTCGCTCATTCTATTACATTTCGGTCTAGATTATGCCAAAACTTTTTGTTGTTTCTATTCACCATCAGTTGGTTGCCAGGTTGCCGTAAATCCAAACTTATATCGATATGAAGCGTATCCAAATAAATTCTGCAGCCAATGCGAAAAGTATTGCCGCTGCGATGAACCCAATAAAGGACATTCTGTAAAGCCCTGGACTAGACGCATGCTCCTAGACTCACTAACAAAACTGATCTTAACTTTGACAATACACTTCATTGTGCAATAAAATTAATCAACAAAACCAAAAATTGGCTTAAAAGAAACGTTAAACGTTCTTATAACGGAAAGATAGGCAGGTAGAGAAAATAAAAGTTGTGGATTCTTAACAATATAGAATACATTCTTCAATTATTAAGATACCTTAAGCTTAAATACTTTGGTTTTGCTAACGTTTCTTGTTTCATGTAAATAGTTTTCATTTCGAAGATATAACAAATGAAATCCCTTAAAGATATTTGAACTGTAAACCGTTTTGGTATTGTCATGGCCAAAGTTTGTTTCATTTTTCATTTTCTTTCATTTTCAGGTTTCACATGTCATCCTAGATCTCCTTCTGCCTCCTGCTCTTGCCAAGACACGACACTAAATGGCACTACCGCATAGAGACTCGCCCCCACCATTCAAGTGATGTCTGCTTTTGAACTATGTACACTATATACGTTTGCCAAGGACATCTAATGAAATTAAATGTATCAAAGTAGAAGAACTGCGAACTGGGTAAACACACAGAGGAGTCGAGTAGAGTGTTTGGGGTGTGGGCAGGAAGGTAGTGGGTACATATTGAGTGATTGAACAGTTGACTGTCAGAGTCAGCACAGTGAGTTTTGGGACAAGCAATGTACCTACCAACCACTTTGTCTAGGACTAGGTCTACAACTACATAGGTTTCATATACAGCCTCCACTTGCCTTTTGTAAGTGAGAAAATGTCCCAAGTCAACGGGAGTGAGTGGGGAAAGGAGGGTGGTAGGTAAGGAGAAGTTGATACGTGACTAGGAACATTATTGTTTGCTTATCTACACTTAATTGCTTCTGGCTACACTTAATAATATGGTCTTCCCAACAAACACACACACACACTCACTCTTCCATTCCACTTCACTCCATCGCCACTCGCATTCCCTGGATAGAGGACAGGAGGGGGGTTTCGGTCTTGGTTTTGGTTAGGTTTGGTTTTAGTATTGGGTCTTCGCGTTGTTTGTTCGGTTTCCCACTTTGCGTTGGTCGTCATCGTCATCGTCTCCATCTCCATCTCCATTTCCAACTCCATCTCCATTCCATCTCCGTCATCGTCGTAGTCGTCATCGTCATTCTTTTGCAGCATTTTCATTCAGCTTGAGATTTGTTGCACCATAAAAAGGGCTTCTCGAGATTCTCTCTCAGTGCTGGCTCTCCACCCCTCTACTGTTTGCTTTTTTTTTTTGTTTTTGTTGCTGTTGTGCTCCATCAGAGCCAGAACCAAAGCCATTGCCATAGCCATAGCCAGAAAGCAATGCCCAGAGAGACGGGGCTATTTGTTTGCTTGGCCCGTTGTCTTGTTTTTCAATTTTGTAGCATGAAAAATTTCATTGGAATTGGTTTTTATTGTGGGGGACCCGGTTGTGATGGATTTTTCGGTAGGTACAAATTGTATGACGCTAATGGAGTATGAGGCACTTTTTTTGTTGTTTATTATACGTGTGTTTGTGTGTGTGAGTGTGTGATTGTGTGTAGCTTTATGGCCTGAGAATAGTGCAAGTTGCTGGAGTGGGGAGAGTGTGAGGGAGGTACTTTGATTCAGACAAGGCTCATTAGTTCAAGGGCTGTAAATGTTCAAGTATGTAGTTTACCATCGGATACTATCAAATAAATGTCGAATTAAAGGATGAAGCAATTTAATATCAGAGGAGTAAAAGAATTTGTTATACGACCAATCTGTGAGATAAAAGTCGTAATTTTAAGTGATCCTAATGCCGCAAAGGCGCCAGTTCTGCACAGGAGATGTCTTTTAAAGTGATCAATATCAAATTAGCTTTTGTTTTGTTTTTGATTTTGGTAAATTGAAACTTTTAATTACTTAAATGTGAAGAGGAGTTTTGCAGTTTTTATACGTTTATTGAATGGTTATCTGATGAGTTGGGAAAATCTGAATATAAATTCACATTTAAGTATTCAGTATGTCACCATATCCTTAGGGAGAAGGATCAAATGTTATCATTGAAAAAAATTACTTCTCAATTATTTATCAAATCTGTTTTTACTTTTAATTTTTTGTTTTAAAATGTTTTCCTTCTCAAAGTCAATTAAAAACTGTGAAAATAGGCCATACTGACTTTAAAGTCGATGTTTTTTAAAAATGTCGAAAAATATTTAATTATTTTAATAAAAATTTAATTTAATTTTTTAGATTTTCTCTTTTTGAAGCGTTGAATTACATTGTCTGATGCTCTTTAAGGTTAACGGTTGCTACAAAATACCACGAGAACATTTTCAGAAGTTTTTTGGTACGTTGTAATATATCTTGGAATTCTAGAACTAGCCACGCCTTCTTTTCACCATTTTTATGTGAGAATATACTACTTCATTTGGTTAACTATTGAAGCACATTGCATGTAATTGTCGTTGGTCCCCTGTGCCATTTGATATTGGTTTATTGCGCCATCAATCTTGAGTGCTAATTGCTACGAATTTTCAACTCTCCCTTGGTCCTCCTCTTTAACCATTCCTCACTCTGCTTAACCACAGTTCAGTCCATTCATTCTATTCTATTGTTGTTGTTCTTGTCAGCTGTTTTTCGGGAAAGAAAAGAGAACAAAAATGAGAAATGGAAAACTGAAAAGAAAATACTTCTTCATGCTGGCAATGCAATGTCAATGCAATGAACAACGACAATTGCTAATTTACCATTGGATATTTCGTTTCCCCTCTCGACCCTCTCCCCTCTCTAGCAGGGTGACTGCAATTAGTGGGCGTGTCTCAGGCCCAGGAAGTGCGTGACTTGCAGACACTCTACATGTGTGTTTGTGAGTAGTGGTGTGTGTGTGTTTGTGTGGTGGCGACCTATGGGAAAATCAATGGCAAA
This sequence comes from Drosophila equinoxialis, assembly GCA_018150345.1. NCBI lineage: Eukaryota > Metazoa > Arthropoda > Insecta > Diptera > Drosophilidae > Drosophila > Drosophila equinoxialis. The sequence goes on from JAECWI010000001.1 coordinate 15,702,390, forward strand.
ACTAGACAAAAGGCATTACCAAAGAGAGAAGAGGGTAGCAGGCATAGGAAAAGGGCGGCGAAGAGGGACACAGTGAGATGGAGGGGGTGTTGTCGACTGGTACATGACCAATAATCAGGCTAATAAACATTTCATTCACAGGCCTCATTGAGCGCGAGCCAATCATAACAACATCAACAACAACATTGGCGTCTGCATTATGCCAAATGTTCACAATAGAAGTCAAGAAAACAAAAGCCTATTTTGCCTCCAACTGCCCTCGCCGCTCCCAGTCTTCATTCTCGTCCCCCCATAGCCAATCCCTCTATATCCCTGCAAACATATGGCAGAGCTGTGGGGCAAAAGACGTCTTCGCCTTCGAGTTCTTTTCGTTTCGCTTTCATTTTCATTGCTTTTGATGGCTGTCATAAGGAGGAAGGCCCCCGAAATAAACCGGAAATTATTGTTTTCGCTTTCTTCTTCCACTATATACAAATAGAAGGAAAAAAACCACACACACATAAAAACTAAACAGTCTAAGATGAAATGGCAGAGAGAGTTATCCCCGCAATCAATTTTACCTTCAATATCTGTTAAATTTAGCCATCGATTTGTGTGGAGTTTAACAGCTATAAACGTATTTGGTTTACATACCTGAAATGAAACAAAAATTGAAAGTAAATATTTTAGTTAGCCATGTGTAAGTAATAATATGAAATCCTACAAAAATAAATGACTATTAAACATTTGGAAAATTTATATTGAATCTGTCAAACATTTTGTTAAATAATTGGCTATTACACATTTACATATATTAAAAGAACATGCCATTATTGTTGGAAATATGACTACACAATTCAATCTGTCAGTTTATGAATGGAAATATAATCACAAATTTCAAATTTCCATTCAAATCCCAATGTGGTGTTGAATTATTCCACTTTTTCAATCACTTGCTATTGTGTATAAATAAAAAATAAATTGATGGAAATATTGATTAAAGCATTCGGTTCATTTCCATGCAATATTACAACTCTTTCCACCTGAATGGCCTGAATGGCTGAGTTAATGAATCTGTCACTGATAATCAAATACCGTTTACTTTGCATTAGTTAAGACAAATAAGCTCACTATAAAGCATATATATTTAACCCCTCACCTCAGCCCTTCTCAACTTACCATACCTTAACTGTCTCTTATCACAGTTGAAAAGGTAACCAAAGCTAGACATCTGAATGTTGCAATCAGAACAAAAAGCAAGTAAACAATACAATGCGATACAATACAATTTCCATGCGTTTCCCTCCATCCCCCTCACAGACCGGCAACTGTATGAGTGTATATTTACTTTTTATACCATGCACCCATAGGGTGAAATGGTATATTAAAGTCGCCAAAATGTATGTAACAGGCAGAAGGAAGCTTTTCCGACCCCATAAAGTATATATATTCTTGATCAGCATCAACAGCCGAGTCGATCTAGCCATGTCCGTCTGTCCGTCCGTCTGTCCGTCTGTCCGTCCGTCCGTCCGTATGAACGCGTAGATCTCGAAGACTATAAGAGATAGAGCCACCAAATTTGGTATGTAGGCTCATGTAGTATGTAGAGTGATCAAGTTTGTTTCAAATTTTTGCCACGCCCCTTTCCGCCCCCGCAATTCAAAAAAAACGTTTATCTCAAAAACTATTGCAGCTAGAGACACCATATTTGGTATGTATATTTGCTTAGTAAATGCGCTCTTTTTGTATGTAAAAAGATTTTGCCACGCCCCTTTCCGCCCCCGCAATTGAAAAAAAACGTTTATCTTATAAACTATTCTAGCTAGAGACATCAAATTTGGTATGTATATTTGCTAAGTAAATGCGGAGATTTGGTATGTCTAAAAATTTTGCCACGCCCCCCTACCGCCCCCGCAATTTAAACAAAACCGTTTTTCCTAAAGACTATAATAGCTAGAGGCATGAAATTTGGTATGAATAATCCTTTAGTAAGCGCGCAGACCTTAATTGTTTCAAAATTATGCCACGCCCCCTCCGCCCCTGTAATTTGAACAAAACCGTTTTTCTTAAAGACTATAATAGCTAGACACATCAAATTTGGTATGAATAATCCTGTAATAAGTGCGCAGACATTAATTTAGTAAAAAATTTTGCCACGCCCCCCATCGCTGCAATTTAAGCGATCTCGATGTTCTATAAAACTATTATTTGCTATACAGTTCGCCGCTTAAATTTGCTACCGACACGATAAATAAGTCAGCACCCAGGAAACGCCACGTGGAGGCTTTAAGTCGTAATAAAAAATATTTTTAAAAAAGTTTTGAAAAAAACTATTTTTTTGGTATAAGAAGAGAAAGTAATATATGTAAAAAATGACTTACAATTTCCCAAATAAATACGTGACAGTAAAAACAACCCGTGTTTTTTGCACAAAATCTCACTAGCACTCAAAACACACTATATCCTTTTTCGCAGTTTCACAAAACACACTACATTTAGTACTTTTCGCAGTTTCACAAAACACACTACATATAGTACTTTTTCGCAGTTTCACAAAACACAATTCACCGTACACCACTATTATTTTCGGAAAATTAAAAATCACTTCAAATTTTTATTCGCAACTTAAACACTTGCACAAAACGATGTTCACACTTCAAAGACAAATTTTGAATGAATCGGGAGAAAACAGCGAGTCAGTAAGAAATTTCACTATATGCAACTATTTCCTAACGCCCATTAACCGAAACTTGAAACACATGTATGTACCTACTTATGGCGCCAGGTACTTCCTTTTTGCTCTAAGCCTGCAAATATTAAAATCGCGCAATGTATTTTTTAATACCTATTGACAAAAAAACTCAACCGCAGGTACTTCCGCTGGGGAAAGATAAGGTAAGGATTTCCCTAACAACCTATCCCAGCAGGTACAACCCGGTTTTTTGTTGACCTGATTATTTGGATATTTCCATAACCCCATTTGTTATTGTCAATCATGAATATGGATATACCTTATTTATAAACTTGGAAACTACCCTTTGGTACATATGTTGCCTCACTTGGTGCATGGTATACCGAAGTCGGCGCGACGACTTACTTTCTTCATTTTGGTTGTTAATCCCACGCAATAACCCCAGCGATTAACCAAACCGAAATCAACCGTGCCGCACTGTAAAATTGCACACGGAAAAAGAAACTCCAACTCCCCAGCAGCAGATCACAATTGCAGATATTCAAACCGAAAATACAAATGGTAACAAAAGGCCATGACGACGACGACGACTACGAAATGTGGGTAAAAACAATTCCAATTAAAGCAATAGCAACAACAAAAACCCATGGAGACAAAGCACAAGGGGGAGAGTGCGAGTGGAAGTGGCAGGACAAAAAGGTATGAAATAAAGGCAAGCCAAAAAGTCAGTTACACTGCAGCCCTGAGGGCTTCGGCCGTCGTACAAACAGACAAGTAAGTACAAAACTGAATAAGTTTATAGATGAGATTAAAGGCAAGTCAAAAGAAAAAGAAGCAAAAAAAAAGAAATGAAGAACTGGTAGAAAGGAAAAAGACGACCTCCAACTTGCATAACGGAAGTGGCAAATGCAATAAAAGAGGGCAGAAACCCAACACAACAACTGTCAAAACTCCCACAAAATGGTCTGCGGCGTTCGCAAAAAAAATAATAATAAAAACCTTGTTATACACTGCAAGAAAAATGTTCAAAATAAAAGCCACCCTAACGAACAGTATCCTAAGGGTAGCAAAACTCAATGATGCTTAGGTTGAGGCTGATGCTAGGTCGGTCTTCTTGGCCCTAAACCAATTGAACCCATTGAATGTTCGCGCTGCGGCGTCACTTCGTTTCGTTTCGCTTCGATGTGGCCCGGTCAATCAGTTTACAACAATAACAAATTTTGAAGGGTTAACACGTGGTTCGACGTGGTCCATCCACTCACATCAACTCTAACATCGACATCGACATTCATTCACGTCCATTTACGTATCGTACACATATGCGGGCTAGGCATTTGTATATTCAATTAGCCAACGTCGTCGTCGACATTGTCGCTGCTGTTTCCATGTCGAACATTTCCGTTAGTTAAAGCGCGTCTCGGTCTGTAAAAGGGGGTTAAAGGGTGAAAATTAGGAGTACGGGGGTCATACTCGAGCTCGGAGTTGACGTTGGCGATGAAACTGGAGCTGGAGCTGGAGCTACCCACTTGTTTGCATTTCTAATGCAATTTGCGGCTTGCAATGCTTTTGTTACTACTGCTCCGTGTTTGTGAACTCTGAAATTGTGTGGCGTGTCGTGTCCATTAACACCTTGATGGTCATAATACATATTCATTAATTCGCAATACTGAGGGCGATTTGTCCAGCTCACACCCATGTAAATACTATGTAGATTGGATTGGATTGGCTTAGATGGGTGAAAGATGGGTGAGAGAGAGCAGGGCATTCCATGGCTTAGGTCGGTCGAAATGCGTTGTGGATTGGTGAGAGGTTTAATTAACCTCTTACGGAAAATGTTACAGAGGTACTAAAAAAAATTGATGGAGTTAAGGGTCCAATCAACCTAAATACATCCATATAGAGAGCTCTATTAAAGAAACAGAACAAGAGTAAGAGAAAGATATGTCATTTTCATGTGAAAGGATTTATTTAACTTGAAGCAGAACTGGTTGCGAATTGTTATATTTTACACAAACGAACTTTTAATTAAAAGGTTTTCTTAGGTTTCCTTTTTAGAGCAACCTACTTAACGTGAATTGTAGGTAACTCAGAGTAGGGAAAAGACATTGTTCAAAATGAACGATTTTCTGTAACAAAATATTTGTAATTCTGTAGGGACGTGTGGTTTAATATATTTTTGAGAATGCTGCAGTTAAGAACTAAGGAAAATTTAATAATTTTACATATACTTAAAAAAAGAACTGCGTTTCTTACTAAGGAATCCTTAGTATTTCAAGGAATATAAGAACATTTCAAATCAATAAAGATACAAAATGTAAGCACGTTTTAATTCAGTAGATGCAATAATCAAGAATTTAGTGTATTTAATTGGCCCTCCAATAATCTTGAAAATATACATATCCTTTTATCGCTGCATTCCACAAATACCGCAAAATAAACTCAAATATCAATTAAAATACAAGTTTGTGAGAAGATAGCACCTTGAAGGGCGGCAAAAGAAGACCCCCCAAAACTGATTGACTCATGTTGTAATGTCAACCACAATCCCAAGCCATTTATACTATATATATATAGATGTTGCTTGGTATCCTTCGATCAAGCGTAAAACACCTTTTTGTGTCTCTCACACATTAGTTAAAGCTTGCGGCAACAAGAAGACACAAAACAACATACAACAACACAACAAAACACTTAAGCGCAACACTTTTAATTTAACACTGTGTGCTTAGAGACTGGAGGGGAGCCGGAACCAAAACCCTTTCGTTTCATTGGGGTTTGCTGGTGGAGAAAGGGATCGGGAGGGTGCGACAAAAAACTTGAAACTGATGCCCGGCACGTGGACATGACGGACTATATACGTATAGACAGATAGGCAGACAACAGACAGACATTGGGCGACTTTGCTTGCCAAAACAAAGGCGAAAATTGGAAATTTTCTGGCTGGTTGTAGTTGGGGGAAGAAAACATATTCCGGGCACACACACATACACAGAGAGAAAGGAGAGAGAGAGAGAGACACGCACACACAGACAACGCACACTATTTAAATGCCATTTGAGTTGAGGGCAACAGTAAAGGGGAAACTTTTTTGGGCGAGTGGCAGAAGCGCACCCTGAAGCTGCTTCTCTGGTCTTGGTTCCTGTTGCTCTGGCTCCGGCTCCAGCTGACGGATGCTGTGTGTGTGTGTGTGAATGTGTGTGTGGACATGGCGTCGTCGGCACGCGCACAAATTAGTGAGCAGCCAAGCCAGATACAATATGAAAAGCCGAGAGCTCGTGCCAGTGAGTTACAGCAACAGCAATAACAACAACAACAATGGGATTGCGTATAATCAAAATTAACATAACAATGCAACGGCAACGACAACAACAACAACAACTAAAAAACAGCACCAACAACAACTACGCAAAGTGTTTCTGAGTAAAGGAGGAAGAAAAAAAATAAAAAAAGCATGTATAAAAAGCGGGAGAATTTAAGCCGCACCGAAATGAATTTGTATGGCAAGCAAGCCAAGAGGAGAACTTAAAAAGTTGTTGCCGAAACCATGAGAGTTTAACAATAGAGCCCAAGAAAAACGAACCAAGAAGAGCCCAAGCCGAAGCCAAGGCGCGTCTGTTGCCATAATGAAAGGGTAAGCTGAAATCCGGGTGAGTTGGGTGAGATGAGCCCTCAGCAGGGGATGGGGACTGCAGGGCGGGGAAAGGGCGTCAAACAGTGCCCAAGCCATTAAACCGAGCTGAGCCAAAGAACATTGCTTATACGCACACACACATTGAGACTGATGGACAAACATAGATACACACATACACACACACATGCAAACAGAGAAAGAGAGGCACTTCGATAAAGAAAATTCCCAGAGGGCACTTAATTTACTGCCTGGCGTTCATTTCATGTTCATTTCCCATGCGTTGCCCCACGCAATATTGCACTCATGCACTGTTGCCGAACTTCATGTTTCATTAGGAAAATTAACATTGAGTATGCGGAGGGATTGTCGGGGAGCGAGGGGGTTTCAAAGATCAATTCGAAGATGATGCCCAAAAAATATGTCCATTTGAGCGAAAACTACAGAATAATTTACACAAGTAGACTCTATTAACGTTCGACTCGTTAGCTGTTTAAACTAACTTGGAATTATTTCTTCAACAAATTGATTTCTTCGTTTTGTAAATAATATATTAATGAACTATGATATTATTTATACCTATCAAATTCTATCTGATCATAATTATTGAACCAGGTTAATAAAAAACCTATTCTATTTGCAATAAACTCCAAAATTTAATCATAGTTCAAGTTAAACATTTTGATTAGATTAGGTACTTGGAAACTCTATCCGTTTACGTGCATCTGAAAGCGGGTTCAGAATGCAGATTGATACCATTTTGATAAAAATTGCACGGCACCCTTATCCTTATCGGTTTGGTTGTTTTCAATATCTGGTCCATGTGTGAGCTGCAGTTGTGAGTGTTTCGTGCCACGCGTGCCACAAGGCCACCGTTATAATCTATATAATGAGAGTTGAGCATTATGATAATAATAGTGTGCCAAATGTTTGTGTCGTGTCATTTGGTTGGCAATATATAATATTTTCAAGGGGTTGATCACTGACATAAAAAAAGAGAGAGAGAGAGACACATAAGAGGGTTCTATTGAAACTCAGCTTCAGTTTCAGTTGTTTAATTTGGAAAAATATTTGAATTATTTGAAGAATGCATTCCGTTTTGTTCAATTTTAATCTTTTTTCTCTACACTCGAGTGCTAGAGTGTTTCAATGGAAGCTTAGAGTACTTGAGTGAAAAAATTGAATAAAAGAAGGAGGGAAACGAGGGCGCTTCCCTGACATGAAATGCCAAAAAGTTCTGTGTGAGAGTGTGTGAGGAATTTTGAGTGGCTCAGCGAAAATAGCAAAAAAAGGGATGAGAATTGTGCGGATGAGTATAAAGCACTTCGAGTGGCAGTTGATATGAAATATCACAGATAAAAACGTTGAAAGTAAAGTCATATGTTCTGAAATTAGAATAGGCTGAAAAACTGCAAAGGGTTTTAGGTTCGGGTCGGGTGAGTGGAAATATAACTCCAAAGCTGAACCTAATCTTGCGCACTCTCTCTCTCTCTTTCCCTTTGAACTTTTTCCACCTCAATGCCAGCCAGTGCAATGCAGAAGTAGACAAGAATCCGCTCCAGGGCCTATTCTCCATTGAAGAGCAAAATCAGAATTCAACTAATTTGCATTTTCGATTTGCATATTTACACACAAAATCCAACCAGTCAGGCCTATCAACCTACCAAGCGACCTTCCTAGCGACCCACCCGATGCAAATGTTCTGTCATTGAAATTAAATTGATTGCAAATACTGAAGATTGACTTGAAGTGCGCGAAGTGCGGGAGGGTTCAACAGAAGAATGGACGCCATTCGGTGTTTGGCTCTTTGTTGATTTTTGATAACTTCAAGCCTGCCTGCTGCCTGCTGACTGGCTGCCTGCCTACCAAAGGGAAAGTCAAACTCATGGCACATAATTGCAGTTTTGGAAGCGTCAAGGGGTTGCTTAAAAAGTTCAACCTGACACCATGAGTGAGAGAGGAGAGGACGAACTGCAATTGTGTGTTTCCAAAATGCCATTAATGAAAATCACAAATACAGCAGCAGCAACTCGCCTCAACCCTCCTCTGGACTTGAACCCTTTGCACTGTGTGGCACATGGCACATGGAAGTGTACTACCCTAATTTGAAATTAAGCAGCAGCAACGATAAAGAAGGAAGGAGAAGAGCCCAGGGTGGTGGGGGAATTAATTGAAGGCACCTACACCCACACCGTAACCAACTTCTAGGCTGGGGCCTAAGGTTGAAAGCAAAAGTTATAACTATTTAATAAACTTTTTTATCCGACTGGCCACTCAAAGTTTTTCCTTCTACCTTTTTTCACTGTTGTTGGCCAAATCAGTTGCGAAACAAGTTTATTGAACAATTTATCAGACGAATGGTTGGATGGTGGGTTGGGATAGATCGATGGCCGAGGTAGGCGTGTGGGTGGGAGTGGTAGGCCATGTCAGGAGACGATGCCAGGAAAAAATTGGCAGCACGCGTCTTGAACTGATGTTGATGATGATGATGAGAATGCCCTGAAGACTTCCCCCCTCTAGATCTTGGCCTTCATATATGACACGTGGAGGGGGTGGAGGGTGAGGGTGGATTTGGGTGGACAAGATTTTTCTCTTACTCAACATGCAAAGCTTACAAGGGTGTGGTTTACCCTGTGAAAAGGGGATCCATTGGGTTAAAAATATGGTAAAAACCAGGGTACACCCTTGGATGGCTCAACCCCTCACTTTATGTATTTACTTTGCAGGGATTTACTTTTCTTCCACTCTCCCTTACAGCTTCACCAAGATTAAATTCAACTAAACAAATTGGAAAATTTTATAAAAATTGGTTTATGATGCCGACATTTGTATGGCAACGAGCAGGAAATACGAGGGGCAACAAAAACATATATACTTATGTACATACATATATATAAATAGTAGAAGGAAAAGTGCAACGAAGCGTTGAAGTCGACGCCGCCAAGACAGAATCAGGCGGGTAAGGCGGGTGGTGTGAGATGGGGGAATGTCGAAGCCGCAAGGTGTTAAGGGGTTTTTCATCTTGTTTTTCCTTTTTTTTGCTTCTCTTGCTTTCGTTTGTTTCGTTTTGGATCCGAGATCCCGATAAGTTGTTCGGATGGTTTGGCATTGACTTGACATTTCAACGACGGGGTGGAGAGGCTCGCCCAACAGGTGACAAAATCGGCAAGAGGATTTGCCTGGATGATGATGGTGTATTTGTATTTCTGTTGAGTCTTGAAAGTGCCATCAATAACAAGTTGACAGCAAAAATGGCAAAGTGGATGATGCGAGACAAATCAATAAGATGGTGAAATGTGTCAAAAGGATTGCAAACCAAAATTTCTTGATACACTGCGAGATAGATAGAAACACACTGAAATGGCAAGTAATTTAGGCAATAAAATAAAATTAATATGCCCTTTTTTAAAGTTGGTTTAATTTGGCCCAGACTCCTCAAACCATTCATCTGGGCATCCGCACATAAATCCAATTTGAAATCTTTAATTTACAACTGGCAAGCAGCAAGAGGCTGCTCAAGTATAAAGTCATTAAATTGATAAATAACCAAAAAACTTTACTCATAATCGCCTTGAAACGGCGTCTTACAGTCAAAGACCGAGTAGCAGTTGTTGGTTGGTTGGTTTGGTTGCTTGGCCTAAGATGTCTTCAAGGAAATTGCCATAAACACAAGCACACACACACAGACCCACTTTGAGTGAGAGTGGGCCTAGACCGAGTAAAGCCAAACATTTATCAAAGGCAAACCTAGAGAGAGAGAGACAGAATGTGTGTCCAATCCTCTCAATGTCTCACACTCTGTTTGTCCGTCACAATGTTTGCTTAAACAATTTGTGGGTGTCCAGGACCTCCTAGGCCGGATGGTGATCCATTTAAATTCCGCACATAAATTACCATAGTCACCCGCTGCCGCACTTTATCCCCCTCCCGAAGAACAGCCTCTCACACATCTGAGTGAACCATATGTTGGTTGGACTTGGGGCCACCTTTTTTTGTGTCGCATCATTGAGTCAAGCTTTGAACTGACTGACTGAAACTGAATTGGACGACATATTGATGTATTGGCTGTGTGCATTGAATGATTGTCAATAGCCAGCTAGCAGGGCAAATCATGTCAACGCGCAAAAATGTTACTAATATCAACCACCACACCCGCCACCTCCCCGCCAGCATTTACCCAGAGACAACCTGAATCCCCCCTCCCCACACCCCATTTCAGATTTGGTTTCATTACTTTAAATGCTTTACACGTACACCATTTAGGCAAGCCATCGAAACAGAGTGACATGAAGCGACACTTTGTCTAGGGTGTTTGGCTCTCTGTTTTTTTTGTTTTTGTTCCTGCATTTATATTTTTTCGTCCACGAGATGAGATTTCGAGGGCTGGAACATTTTATTGACGACGACGATGCGAACGCTGAGGATGCCGCACGGTAAACGCATTTTGCACGCAATTCAATCTATTTTTGCTTTTCATTTACAATCTTTTTGTTAAGGACTTCCCCTCGAATTCGAAATGGATGTTGTTGGTCTCTTACTTGATTTTGGATAGAGAATTGCATTGGCCACATATTGCTTTTATGTATTGCACAGATGGGAGCAATCAGCATAAAAAAAGAAGTCTAAAGGTCATTCCTACAAAAAACAAGAGCAAAAGCAGTTCTTCTTTTAAAGAAGTTTATTTCTTATGGTCATGAAATTGACTCGAAGCAGTTGGGAATCATACACACTGAAATTGTAGTGAAAAGTCAACAAAATCCAAATGCAATTCGCAAGTGATTGATGTGCCCATACCCTCACCGTTCCATTGGTAGAAAAAGAGATCTTCTTTCCCTTTCTGCATCCTTTTCTTTCTCATTCACTTTGTCACGGAAGCATATAAAAAATTGCTGTTAATTGAAAATTATTTAATTTAAGCCTAAAAATGTATACAAGAAAATAACCCCTGTGCTTTTATGTTGCATGTGGTTACGTGACGCCGTTTCCGCTACTCAATCCATTTTATTGCCATGCAGAGCTAACAAAAATATATTAAGAAGTTTGCAAACGACCATACAAAAACCATATACATACATATACATTCGCGATCAGCATGACGTCGTAAGTTGATATAGCCCTCTGTGCTTGTTTTTCTCTTCTTCTTGTAATGAACTCTGTGTGTAAGAGAAAACGATTCAAGGAATTTTCGACGACACTGAACACATGATCGGTACATAACCAAGACTTTTTGCAGTAATATTATATTTCTAAAAACGATTAAAAATAATATATTTGAGAACATGTAAATTATAAATATTCTTGATGAACACTCTGAGGCATGATTATCGCATAACAACTATTTAAAGTGTATTAGAACTACGACTTGCCACAGAAACTGTGGGGGAGCTTCTAGTAGAAACAAAACATAATTGTGTATTTGTGTACCTGCATGTTAAGTTTTATATGGCCTGCCACTAAAGAGAGGCAATTTTTAGCAAAATACTTTCTCCTAATGACCTCAAACATCTTAAATGGGACTGCCTCAAGCATGCCACATGCCACTTGAAGGCCAAAACCAAGACTTTTCGGGTAACTACAAATACACGGAACAAGAAAACAGAAGAGAAAAAAACAAGAAAACTATAAAAAAAAGTGTTACATGGACAATTAAGTTTTTATGTAGCATTTGGCTCTAGGTGGCGCTAGTGTGCAAAACAAGTAAACAACACAAAACACGAGCACAAATGAACGGGAAATCAGGAGTCAGCAAGGGGCAGAAAGAGTCAGAGTCGGAGTCAGTTATGTGGCGCCAGACGCAAAAAGCAGACACACACACGCACACACTTACACAGAGTGGGTGAGGTGGGTGATGTGGTATAATGGGTTTGTTGTGGGGTTGGGTTGGCTATGGTTTTGCGAAGGCAAAAGCTGGAACACATTGCCAGCCAAGCGCATACAAATTCATGTGTGCAACGCGTTTGTGTGTGTGTTGGTGTGGGAGTGAGTGTATTCGTGTCTGCAAATGTATTTAAATACATTTTAATTAGTATTTATTGTATTTTTTTCCAAGTTCAACTCCCACTCCTCCACCCCAGCACCTCTTGCACCCCTCTAATGCTACGTTTAGCACTTAACACTTGCCAAATTAGACATGCAACAATTACACAAGCAACAGCACGACGGTTTCCAGTCAAAGGGGTTAGGTTAATCAAAAACTGTTGCCACTGCTCCCACCTATGGGGCACACACACAGATAGAGGGAGAAGCCATAAGCCGTCACTATTTCACCCCCACGCCTCCTTCCACCAACTAACTGCTCTCGCGCAAGCCGGCAATCTCAATCACTGTCTTTCTTTTGCCTATTTCGGCAAAGCAATTAACTACGCTTTGATTAACACTCCACGTCCACGACGACGATACCGACAACAGCGGCTGTTGACAATGACGACGACAGCTGCCGCCCACCAACAACAACAACAAGAGCACCTCCCCGGGGCTACCACCTTGCATCAACGTTTCAACGTTGTCCCAATGTTGTCGCAACGGACGCCACACGCTACTCATTGCTTAGGCAGTGTCTGTTAGCTAACAGCTGTCAATTACAGCCGCCAGCTTAGCCGTGCGCCACTGCTGTTAAGGTAATGAACGTACAAACGCATTGCATCCTGCAGGATCTACACTGAGAGAAAATTATAGATCAAATGCTGTGGGTAAGTAGTAATTATGAGTCTATGAGACTAGCATGAACCCTATAGTATGTATAGTGAGTAGGCGATAAGATCTGTAATAATTTTCTCAGTTTTAGGCAATATAAATATACAGGACTTACATAAACCTGGAGAAAATTGTTTCCAAAGTGTCAGTTCTTTCCAAGTTTTCTCAATTTCTTTAAATTTACGAATCAAATACGTTTGTTTCAGTATACTGGGCAGTTCTCAACTGACCACTGGTCTGTAATTAAAGTGCAGTTCAAGCTTTTGGGCTTATTGCTAGTTCGTGCTACGTACTTGGGGGGGCTACAACTTTATTAAGCCCTCAGCTTCTTCATGTATATGTTTTGTGTGTTTACTGGTGGTTGCTTGCCATCTTTCTCACACTTGCACTGTGTCACTGTATTTACGGGTTTCAGTTTTTCTCATTCTAACGGATATGTCACGTTAGTCTGTACGCTGTAATAAGTTATGACACTTTTAGCGCCCACTGTGCGTGGGTTGAATCTATGTAGTTCGCTTTGTATATTGTGTATTGGGTTAGAATGTTCGTGTTAACAACCACCCCTTTCATTCTTCTTCTTTTCCTTTTTCGTTTTTGGCTTTTTCTGGCCACAAGAAGTTCATTGAAGCGCATAATCGCATGTTAAATGTGTTGTAATTAAAATATTAATTTCTTCTTCGTTTGAGTCTTTGGCTTGTAAGTACGGTTTGTTGTTACTTGGTAGTTAGTCTTCCCATCATTAACATCGTCATTATCATTATCACCATATGCATCATCATCATCATCATCATCATGGAAGTCCTCGTCGTCATCGTCTGCTGCTTTGCGGTTTTTGGCTGATGTGTAATTATAGTTTTTGGTTGGTTTCGGTTTTTTTGTTCTTTTTTTTGGAAGGGAATTTTGTGCATATATGATGAGAAAGGAGCAAAAATAACTTTTATTACGGGTTGCAACTAAAAGTCGGAGTAATAGGTAAAAAGGAACAAACCGTATGGGTTTCATAAATACTACATACAACTTATAAATAGTTAAACAAGTGTACAGTTATGTGGGAAATGGAAAAACCTTATGGAGACGGAGATTTCAATTACACACAAAGATTTTACAAATGAAGTTATTTTCCTTCTGCGAATAAATACTAAATATAAAGCAGAAAAAACTCAATATATATCGACTATTTACCGAAACCTAAACCCTGATATGAACCCAATATTAAAAGAGATCTGAAGATTCGGGTTTAAAAAACTAATTGGTTAGGACCGAAAATTTCACAGGTTTTAACAAAAACAAATTATTAACAGAATTAGTTGGTCTTCTTCATCACGTACTGCTCTAGTCCCTTCTAAAACACCGTATTGCAATTGTATCAAATTTATTCTGTTTCTAATTTATTTTTCTTTAACTTTCTCGTCCTTTGATTCGTTTACGTTACGGTAATTTCACATTTTTCATTAAAATTATACACATCGTAATTCAATTTAAGTGAATGAAATTAAAAACTCACTTATTACAAGGCCCAAAAACAAAAAAAAAATTAAATGAAATAAAAAACCTTCTCAGTTTTGTAAATAGCCAACCACCCAGAAATATCAAAACATGAAATATATAGAAAATTGTGGTGTTGTAATCGGATATAAGACTTGCTCTCTAGAGATCGCAATACCCCTCCCACACCTTCGCCCATGGGAAAAAGTGATTCAAAAAAACTGTTAAAAAATAAAAGGGGCGTGCTAAAGACAAAGCTAAAAGGCAAAAACCTTTGAAACGACCCCAAAGCTTGGACCACACATAGACCCCTTGGTAACTTGGTAACTAAGCCATCATGCATAGAATTTCACATTTGATTTATAAAACAAAAAACACAACAAAAAATGAAATAAAAAGTAAGACAAAAATTTTTTGGTCTGTGTTCGAACCCCAAACAGGTCCCCAAGTGACATTTGCAGCGTTATAAACAAAAAATTAAGCGCATACGTGAGTTGCATGCCGAAGACTAGAAGGAGACCGACCGACCAGCAGGTCCGCATCCCAGGTCTCCTGGCTTCCTATGTGCTCCTCATGCGTGCGGTTCTGTTGTCAGACTGTCTGCTTGGGTCTTTGCTCTATACGTTCCACGTTCCTTCGTTGTTGTTTTTTGCTCATTATGTGCATAGCAGTTTTATTATAAGTGTACATACATACATACATAGACTTTCATATAGATGGATAAAAAAATGCCTTGCCATGGCATAAAAACTACCCTCATAGTATTGTATGTTATTTGTTATTAAACGGGTCCCAGGCCTGGATTGGCGAGCGGGACCTTCAGTCCACCGTCTGGGATGGCAAAGCGTCTCGCCGACCAGTCAGTCGTGCGTTTCTGGCACGGGGCAGGCATTTTGTAATCGAGACTGACCACAATTATATTTATACATACATTCCACATACATATATATAAATATACGAACATATATACCCGAGAATTTTTCACCTGTTACGAATGGGCGACGAAGAACCACAGACACAATGCTCATTAGCGGCATGGATGTTGCAGAAGCACCCCTGAGGGGGACGTGAGAAGGGAGAGAGGGTCACCCAAGTCCTTAGCCAAGTCAAAGTGTCAAACGGGTAGGAAGTGACACTTCAACACCTGCAGAAATTCTTTATAAATTCTCGCAGTGTTCCCATTTTTTGCATCCGCACTATTTTCCCCCACCGCCACAGTATTACTTCATTTCTCTCTCTAATTGTCCAACCAAAATTGTATTTGAATTCAATTTCTGATTCTTATCGGGCCGCAGGACTAAAGGATCTCAGTTGGTTGGTTACCCGGCCAACCCTCCTTGATGACGGAAGAGAAAAAGAAAAGGAAAAAATCTATTTTCATTACATTTTCTAGTTGATTCCCTTCCCCCCGCTGGCAAATGGTTTTCGTTTCACTCGTCGACTTGCGGCTGATAAGCCGCCGCCACCCAAAACCCAAAACCCAAGACATAGATCAAATAGAAATAACCATACAAGTAAACCAACTAAACGGAATCCGCCAACAAAGACCTAGGCCAGCAGCCGCCTTATGGACTCGTTTCGATTTCGCAAGCACGTGACCAAATTATTTCTCCCCCCTTCCTTCTTTGACGAACCCCCTATTCAATCTAATGTCCTACATGTGCGAGTGTGCCGCACTTTGATAGAGAAATAGATAGAAACATTGACGTCGGTAGACGGATGGATAGATGGATGAATTTATGTATGTGGATAGTTGATATTTTTATGGTTTGTGTTGATGTCGTGGTCCATTGGTGGGACTTAAGGGCAATTAGCATTTACGGGGTTCATCTTCCGAATCTATCGAACAAATCCTTGAGGTTGACGCTGAGAGTTATGTAAATGTGTGTGTCTGTTGTCGGTCTATGAATTATGTTAATAGGAAATTTGTCGCTATTGTCTTTTGACAGGGGGAATCTGTTTACCTGACAAGTTTTTCTAGTCTAATGAATATAAATGCCTTTATGGCAGCAAATATGATTTAATGAATCCCAATAGCGAGAGAATGAGAGGGGTTGATAATAAAAAGGGTTTAATGGAAACAAGTTTTGTCATGGTTTAAATTTTAAAACTAACGAAATTTTCTTATTAATCTCTTTGGGTCGATCTGGGTCAGGACGTGTCTGAGACTGGAAGGATTTAAATTTTTATGCATTGCTGTAATATTATGATTTGGTTTATTCTGATCAAATGTGGTAATAATCTGAACTTTAATGAAATTATTTTTTCCTAACTTTAAGAACAGTTTAAAAGTTTAATTTCAATTGAATAATATTCCTTGAATTAAATGTTAAGGTACTTTCTACCCAATTGCAGCAGAAGTTTAATTTTAATATAACATACAGTTAAACCTAGGCATTATTTAAAATATTCTTAAATACAAAAGAGTTTCTTATAGAGACTCTGAACAAGTGTTGGTTCTGTTGCGAATATCATTAATAAAACTTAAAGTTTTAAGCTATAAATGCTTTGTAAACCTAAAGCGTTTATATTGCAAAAGTATCTGGAAAATCATTGATAAGTCCAAGAATAACGAACTACTGTGCTTACCTTCATGTAATTTAAGACTTTAAAGGAAAACAAAACCAAATACAAAGAAAGACCCTCAAACTTGGCAGTACGATTGATAGCAGAAACATTTCATCTAAGGTTAAATAAAATAGCGTACAAGGAACATTATTGTAACATTCTTCCAGGTTATTTTTACCATACTTCACAGGAAAATTTGAGGAGAAGGATAAACAAAGGATTTAAATGCTGATCTACAAATAACTGACAGTTGGCCAGATCATCTATTTAAGACCCAGACAAGTAATTGGAAACGTCTGTAATGACCCGCAGTGCGTAATTTCCTTCAGATTTCTGATGCCAGGCAAACAACTAATCCTTTCATAAATACATTTCAAAAATGTACCACATGCTGTGAACGAAATGCAACATTTGTCTTCAAGGACACCCCCAAAAATGAAAACAAATAGGACAAATGCACAAAGGAACAGTTGCGTTACCACTACTACTACAATCATTTCCGAATGGTGGTGACTGATGCATTAGAAACAGAGAAGGAGACAACATGAGACAGTAGACGAAGATGGAGGGTGTTTCCAGTGTCCAAACAATAATTCAAAATAATTTGAGCAAACAATTCAAGTGTCTTTGCGTTTTCCCGACACGTGTACCCAGCTCTCTGAAAGGGGATGAGAGATGAACCGGTCGCCTTACCTGAAATGAAATTAAGCAGAAGAGAAGAAAGATTTTAATATTAAATTTTCCAAAATGGGAAAAAATGAAGATTTAATGGGTTGCCCATATGCTGGCGGTGAACCTGGGCCAATTAGAAATCATAAATCTCAAACATAAAAATATTTTTACAGCCACAAATTGCAGGAAGCATAGGTAAAAATATCGCCGGGTATATTGTATACACAGATTACTAACATAAAAACGAATGTTTATTTTTTTTCGGTTTTGCTCTTTGGGGTCCCGACTTGAATTGTGCGACAATTAAAAAAGGGAGCAATCAAATTGTGTCCATTCCATTTTTGGTGGTTTTTTTTTTTTGGCTTTTGTTTTGGGTTTCGCCTGTTGTTACGTTTGCCAAGCTCTTAATCAACGGATCGCTTCTCATCCCGTGAAATTGAACGAATTTGGTAGCAAAACAAGCGAAAAACGGCGCACAAATAAAAATGTAAATATTAATAAGCGTCAATATGCGTTCAAGCGAATCGAAATGGAGTTGGAGTCGCTCGGTGTCGGGTCTAGAGTCTGAGATGTAGACGTAGACAGAGAGCTAGGCAAGCAAACAAACACAGACCCCCACACAAAAACAAAGAGAGAGTGAGATAGGGAGCGAAAAAACACCAAGGACACAATCAGGCGGCAGTCAGGACGCCCAGGACGCCCACTACTCAAACCCAGAAAAATGAAAATAGGAAAAAAAAAAAAACTCCTAAAGCAGACGCCGCCCTGGGCGCTGCAGGCTCAAACCAAACGCAAACCAAAACCCAAACGCAAACCGTAAACCCAAACCCGAAAACCGAAACCCAACAACCGAGCGCCGTCATCGATGTCGTCGTCGTCCCGGTTCTCCCACTCGTCCCACTCGTTGTTGTCGTCGTTTACCACTCGGCGGCGGACGCACTGCGGCGAGCAGCGAATCGCTAATGTGAGACTAAACACGAGCCCAGAGACCGAAACCGATTTCCGTCAAAAGGGGCCAATGGGTTTTTGTAAATGCTTACAGTGGCTTCGGCTAAGTGAAGCAATGAAATACTCTTTTCAAATATTAAAATTTTAGGGCAAAGCATATACTTTATATTTATCATTTGTTTAAATAAACTAAACAACTGATGAATATTGAAAAAATAAGCAAACCAAGACTTGGAATATCATAATATAGAAATATTTAAAGAAAATACGTTGTTCCACTGTGGCTGACATCCCCGAATTTTTTTTTTTTTTGGGAAAGTAACAAAGGCTTCCTCTCGAGCCTTTGCCTGGTGCGCCCTTCACACGTATACATATGTATACTGCAGTAGCAGCAGTAGCACCATCGCCACCACCACCATCACCATCACTACCATTACCACCACTGCCCTGTCCTTCGCACCCCACCAAACGTTCCTCCTATCATCGTCATCATATCAACATCAAGTCATGGACTTTTGTGAAATGGAACTTTCAACACCGGAAGCAGCGTGTTGCATGTATTTATGTAGATATTAGAGCAGCGGCTAGCCCACTAACCCCCCGTCACTTTATTCCATAGCCCGTAATCCCCTCTCTTTCTTCCGAACCCCTCGCCATTTATTCCTCTTATCCGTTCCCTGTCTACACAGTGTCCCTGTCTCAGTCTCTCTGTGTATACCGAGACGAACCGAGCCTTATGGCACACACCACACACAGAAAACGTGGGGGAAATTCAATGTTGTTGTTGGTGTTGTTTTTCTTTTTTTTTTTTTATAAGCGCGACTATAAACCAGATTTGGCAGGGCTCTTTACCCCTAACCTACATGGCAATATCGACACTGGTCGGGAGTTGGACGGGAAAAAGGACGAGAGAGCCAGTCAAATTATGGTCCGTGTTTGTGTGTGCCCCACGGTGAAATATGCACAGCAAAAAAGAAGAAGAAGGAAGAAGCAATTTTTTGAATGAAATTATGCATTCATAACCATTCGACGAGAGCCACAAAAGGACGATGCTTAAAGTCCTTCTGCCAAGAAGATGGAAGAATAAGGAAAAGTCGACAAGCTGAAACAGGTGACGTGAGCTAGGTTCTTTCGGTTTTCGCATATGTATATAGGGTTTTCGTGTGTGATGGATTGACAAAGTACAAGATGTTACATATGTTTGCATTAGATGGCAGCAGCTCTCTGCCCCCTAGTCCGTATCCCGAAAGATGGCCAAACAACTGTTCTTCTGCTTATTTTGAAAACTAGTAAGCTAAACAAATATAAACAGATGGAAAAAAGGGAAAGGCTTGATTAAAGAGATTGAACTGTAGTGACTTTCTGGGCGAGCATACATACGTAGATCCTCCGAAGTCCTTTGGACAAACATAGTTTAGAGGTACTTTCCGCTCCGCTCTCCCTCCATCGTGTTGGTCAGCAAAAGAAGAAATACGGATTTCCTCAGTGAATGGTTAGCAACCCTCTTATAAATATACAGTTAGCTCGTGCCACCCTTAAGCCTTAAGCCAAAATCAAATGCAATGCATGCAACCCTATCAAAGGATTATGTGTAGTAAAAACCCAGGCTCGTTTGGTAGGAAGGTCGTAACAAGTTGTTATTGTTTGTTGTTGGATGTTGTTTAAATTAAAAAAATGTCACGCGGACTTACCGTGCGCCTTTAAAAATCCCCTACCCCCTATCCCCCACCCCCTTGCCATGACCCTGTGCCTCTGCAGACGGCAGTCGGTTGCGGCACATGCATCAGCAACATCAATGAAATATGTAAGCCTTTTGACTCGACGGCTACTGTCCATCGAGCAGGGCCGTACCTTGACCACTCGCCACATGCAGCAAACCTGTTTGATCGAAACTTGTTCTCAAGGGTTTTCTCTGACCAGAGTTGACCATCGTTGACCATGTGCCGAAACAACAAAGGAAAAACGGAATGTTGAGATAGGGGCAAAAATCTCAATGTGTATATATGAACCGCTCGCTCGTTTGGTCGCTGTGTCGCGTGTTCCCCCTTTTTGTATTTTTTGTCAGACTTTTTTTAGGGGTGTGGAGACTGACGAACGGTAAACGGTTTTAACGATAACATCTGCGGCGGTACAGAGTTGCGATTTTCTCATTCTCGTCCCGTCCTCTTTCTCACTGATGAAGCATTGTGAGGGGTTGTTGCTCATTGCATAATTATGCCATTGTCCAATGAAGTTCGTAATGCTGCCGATATAATCTAATTTGTGTTGACTACCAAGAAGTGGGGTACAAATTGGGGTAGTTTTATTTTTTTTTTTTGAGAAGTCTATAGTGGGAATGAGGGGTTTACCTCTACCATTTGACCTATTGACCCAGAATTTTGGAGCCAAATAGAAAACAACATTTTTGGCAGCATAAAATACATCATCACACAAACACACACACTTAGTTGCTTATCAGGCTAAAGGATTACCATAAAGGCATCTTCCTGCCAACTGGCATGCTAATGCTCTGCGGTATCTTCCACTAGCTTCAGGTGTTCAAGATGGTGACGCTGGAGATGGGTAATAAAACATCGCAAAAGGTAGCAAATACCATAAAATCCTTGGCATAAAGCGCACTTCATAACTCATTTGTTGCAGGCAGGAAAATCACCACCCCACACACACGCACACCAATAGCTATCCACCCAAAAACTGACGACACTTGCGACACTCCAATCTCAGCTCCGCCCCTGGATACACCCCACGACATTTCAAAAGAGATATTACCCAATCCAAAGAGGCAACGTTGTCTGTTTGTCGTCATGTGTAATGACAACGATTTTCACTCTTTTGTATTTGATTTTCGAAATTGTAATGCAGCACAGTTTCAGCTTTATCTTCAGTTTCGGTTTTAGTATGGGTATCAGTATTTTTTGGGAGGTGTGACGAATGCGATACATTTGTCAAATTAGCTAGGGCAGATAAGAAAGAAAAAATCATTGAGCACGGGTGAAAGAGGGGAGCCGCACTAGAGTAATCCACTTCACTGCCAATTACAAATATTTATAGCTTTTTTTGCACTACGTGAGAAGATTAGACCCCAAACGTGTTGTGATAACAGAAATGTATTGATCAATGGGATCAAGTTAAGTGACAAGTGCAGGTCTACTGCGTTAGCAAATATGTAAAGGGCATTGAATAGTCGGCTTTGAATCGATTTGTTGTGTTCTCTCTTCGTGTGTGCGTGCAATGTTATTGAACTGAACTTGACATTTTGCACTCGCCAAACGACGGAACAGAACAGAAGCCTGTTTTTGAAGGCATTCAAAGCTAGGCACTCGGGGTCGAGCAAACGAGCGAACATGCACGTAATAAAAAGGATAATACTTACACATACACACAGAGATACACACGGTGACCCGACCCCAATTTAATCGGCGCGGGGCCAAGAAGAGGCAGCTGCTGCTGCTGCTACTGGCTCGGTTGGGTAGTCGGTATTCGGTGGTCGGTGTCGGGCCTCTCGGCTGTTCTCATCCTCGTCAAAACTCGAACCCGACGACGACACGAATAATAAAAGTAAATTTGATGTGGGGTGGCAGGCAGGCAGTAGGCTCAGCAATGGAAGGAAGAAAGGCAGGCAGGCAGCAGGCTGTCATCCAGCCAGGATAAAAAGGACACGGCACAGCGTTTATAAAATTATTTCTGTTTTATTTTTTTTCACTTCTCCCTTTAAGAAGAAAATATTGAATATGCTTTCAAAAGGCATGCCATTAAGGCAAATGGCAAAAACGAGACATTGCATATCTGGCTGCTGCTTTTGCTGCTCTTGATAGTCAAGAAGGTTGCTTTCAGGTTTCAGTTTAAAGCTTATTTGGCTTTGGCTTATTGAATTTCAAATCTTTGTGGAAATTCGATTTGATGAGGGGAAAAATCATAAATTACGTCTGTTCCTCAATCTTATTAACACATTTTTATGTAGAAAAAGTTATCATCTGTATGCAGAGTTGGAGCCAAAGGTCAAGAGAATGTGCGGGAGGCAAAGGGAAACTAACCTCTGCTTTGAGTATGAGGTCAGCTGACAAAGTTGACATTCAAATTGCCAATGGACTTCGGTTTGGTGTTGCTGTTGGTGTTGGGGATATTCCTAGTGCCCCGGGGGCGAATGGACTTAAAGCTAAATTACATTTTAGGCACACTGTGTTGAGATTTTAATTAGATGTAATGTCAGCATAATGAGTTTCATGTCATATAGCCTTAGGAGGGCTGGCGAGAACGATGATGATGACGATCAACTAAAATTGGGAGGGTGACGATTCTGATGGCTGAGATTAAGCCTGAGATTAGAGGTGAGGATTTGCAATTTATTATTTAGGCGAAGACCTTAACAATTTTAGGTATACATTAATTGCTTGACGTGGCATTTTTAAAGTGAAAGAAAGTGTAAAGACTGTCCTCTAATTGAAATTCACGCCAGAGTCACCAATAAGAGGTCTTAGATTTATATGTAGATTAATGAATCAAAAATGGACAGTTTTTAAGAATAGCATTTCTTACTGAATATGTGAAGTCTTCTGTCATTCACACTTCCTACTATGAAATAACTGAAATAAAAAATATCAAACGTATTTACTAACAATGATGTTCACGTCGGAGCCATCAAAATGAAAGAGATTATTTAATCAATATTTTAAGTCTTTTAATTCTTCTGGTTTATATAGGATTATAACCCAGACCATAAATACAGCAATTTCTTTTCATAATTTATGTTTCTTTATGCGATACTTAACATAAAGTCGTCAGCTTTAGGAAAGGTTTCTTCCTTTAATTTTTTTGTTAGCATCTTCCCGCATTTCGTTTGGCAATCTTGTAGTCGTTAACTTTGGGCTGCTCATTAGCAGCCTAGTCGCTTGCCTCGTCGGGCACACAAGGATCAGCCGAAGACTTTGTGCCAGATCCTAGGGGTCCTACCCACTGCTTGCTACCTCATACAATTAAATGACACAAAAACGGATTAGGGCTTAGCCAACAATGCGTAAGTGATGAGGGCGGCGGCCGCATGGCCACTTTATGGCATTTATGGCAGAGGCATTAAAATAATTTTTATGAAAATTAACTCAACTAAAAATAAGGCAAAAGGATAAACATGCTGTAGGGGCTTTGCTTCCTCTACTCGTTGTGTGTGTGTGTGATAATTGTCGCCTGCCAAGGAGGGAGTAAGCATCCTGGATTGTCCTCCAGGCTTGCTGGCTTGAACTTGGAAACTTGATTTTGCGGAAGAAGACAGGCAACACCAACAACGTGCAACATCTGGCGCTAAGTACAAACTGTGATACACACAGACATCTAGTCGGACACCATGGATAGACAGACAGACAAACATACAAACAGAAGACAGACAGACAGACCGAGAAGCAGATAGACCGACCAAAGGACGGGACATGTACATATATATGTATTTGTATATATATGTATCCTGACCTGACATGGAACCGCGTGGCTCCTCTTTAAGTTTCTGCTCGATGCGCGCGCAGTAGTGCTGCAAACGGCGTCGTATGCTATCCTGTGAGAAGAAGTCTGAGAAAAAGGAAGTTAGGCAAGAAATTAAGAAAGAAGCAAAGGAAGAACACACACACACACATAAAAAATAAGAAATAACTACATGCGAAAAATTGAAAGCGCCGTTTTACGATGGCCCGAAAAAAACTTTAAGAAGTCGTTGCGGTAAGGGGCAAGGAGCCTGGGGTAAGGAGTGGGTAGAAGGAGAAGGAAGCGAAGTGGCGGTGGCTATGGAGGATGTGTGTGTGTGTGTGTGTGTGTGGCAGTGGCAGGGCAGCGTGAGAACATTTTCAATGCAGGATATTTTAGCGGCTGCTCATCAAGAGTTGAACACACCCTGGTGGGAAGTTTGCTACCCTATCAGACCCGCACACAAACACACACACACACACAATTATACAAACACACACATACAGAGTTGTTGTAGCCGATGACTACTTATGAAATTTCCCCATATTCTTAAAACTTCCGTGTTGCTCGGCTGTTCTCTGTTCTCCCTTTCTCTTTCTCTGATTCTCTTTCTCTGAATGCACATGCGCTGCGAGAGAGAGAAAAATACTGGTCTATATTTGCCGTTGCCTTTGGTGTTGTTGTTGCTGTTGGTGCTTGAAGTGCACTTCACTGGCTGGGTAAATATGTATAGCTCTTTTTCTCTTCTCTTACTCTTTTTCCTCTCTGTGTACTTTTTTTTTTTGGTTGGGTTGAGCTCCTTTTATGCCACACTGGTCTCCGTCGGCACGGTCGTGTGGTTGGAGCTGGGGTTGGGGTAGGGGTTGGGGGTGTTATGTATTTTTTACAAGTGTTTAGTCAAATTCGTATGGCATTTTTTTTCTTCTCGTTATTCGTTCTTATTCGGTGCTCCCTTAGCTTTGTGTATATGTATGTACATATGTAGATGCTCTGTTCGTGTGTGTGTGTTTGTGTGCCTGTTGGTAGGGGGTTTGAAGGATGGGGGCCCTAAAGAATGAGTAAAAGTAGTCACAGGGGGCCAGGGCGAGGCGTTTTGTTTACAAACGTGAGGTAAAAAAGTTTAACTGAGAAAGACGGAGAGAAACATTTTAGATGGGAATTGATTTTCAGTGTGACGAAATGCGGCGGCGGTGTAGATAAAAGGCCTTTCCTCCCCCCACACCTCATTCCAACTGGAAGAATGGCGCCCAACCAAGTTACACGACAAAACGAGATGAATGAGCCTACAATAAAATGAAAGTTTAGTTCATATGGCTAAAAGGTTATTTGGTAATTGTAAACGATAGTTAGCATTGTGTAAAGATCTTTTCGTGTTTGGAGTTAATGTCTGATCAAATATTGTCGGCTTTTTTTGGAGTTTTTCAAGTGTCTTTCAGCACTCTAATACCCAGTGATTCAATGAGAAGAAGGCTATTTTAAATTGGTCAACTTTCCGATGATAGAGCACAAATCGCCTAGTAGAGTTTAGTGTCATTTCATTGTTTTGAGAGTAAGGAACTTGATAAAATTTCGCTGCTAATCTCAAGTACAAGGTATCCCAAGGTCGTTGTAATATACAAATTTACACAATTGTCTATACTTAATATTTAACCCCCTTTTTTGAAACAGCAGGATCTTTTGCTTGAATGGTATTTTAAGTGCATGGTTAAGTGCATTTTCTAGTTAATTTTTTTTTTTTGTACCAGCTGATTGCCCTAATATCACACTCTCCAATTAGGTATTCCACTTCACCATAAAAAAGTTTTTCCAGGTCTCACACTCTTCTTGAGGTTTTTTCGTCTGTAGAGATCTTTCTCCCTCTCTCTCTCTCTCTCCCTACCCATCAACCACATCCTTGGCATCTTTGAAAACGATCTTAATAGCATTGGCAGACATCAGGCAACAGATGATTGACAATAAGGTCGCCGCACACAAACCGCAAGACAAATTTAAATAACTGTGTTCCTCGGCGAGACAAAAAACCAAGAAAGAAGAAAGGTTGCAAAGGTTCGTCTCAGGCCATCAAAAAGAGTTGTTATCCTTAAGCAAGAGAAGCAAAACGAAAAAAACAGATGATTGTCAAAACCAAAACAAAAGCAAAAAACCAGAGAAAACAGCTGTCGAGAGCTGCAAGGTGCAAAAAAACAACCAAAAAAGCAGTAAACCAACGAAGCCATGGACTAGTGCCAAGACAACGGAGGAGAAGGATGATGGCTCAACATTAAACAGAAGCAGGAGCAATAATAAGCTGAGTTGTCTGTGTGTTTCCTTGAGTCTGAGTGTATGTATGTGTGTGTGTTTGTGTCCCACCCGATGATTAGTATTGTTGAGGAGGACCGGGCCAAAGATCGTGGTCGTCAGGTAGCCAGCAACCTGCATGAGTTCTTCTTCACCATTCTTCGATTTCCCCCTCATTTGTTTCTCTGAATGCTTGCCGCCAGCCTGTTGAGCAGCTGTCGTTAATGAGCCCTCACATGGAACCTACTACAACTCGTAGGGTTGCTCAGCTCAGCTCTTACTTTTCTTTCTTTATTTTTCTGGTTGTATTGTGTTTTCTGTTTAGCAAGTAAATGCAATCTCCGCTTACAGCATATCTAATCTTTATTGACGGTTTCCATTCTTCGTTTTGGGTTTTTTCTCTCTCTCTATCTCTATTTCTATTTGTCAAATAAACAATTTCCAGTTTTCTACATTTTTCCACAAAAGCTGATAAATAAATGGTTTAGCTGGTTTTGGTTATGGATGTTGAGTGAAATAGCACACCGCAGGTCGTCCTGCAGGTACTTCTCCGACTCTGATCCTCCTTAACGACAGCTGAAAATGCAGGTTTTCCATTTTTCACTTGAACTGTGTCGTAGGTTCGATCGACCTGAATAATGACGAATGATGTGCGTTTCAGTGATAAAAAAGATTCTCTGTTTCCATTTACTTATACAAAGAACTAATATTAGTTTTGATGTAGAATTTCTGAAAAACTTAAGCCTCTAATCACATTTCCAACCATTTCATGGGAAATTTAACTATATTAGGGGGGAAACTGAGTTTTTGCGTTAATTTCCTTGTTGATTAGCACCCCAAAAAACACCACCAAAAACTCCCAATCTCTTATGCCAAAAAACAACTGTTGATCTCACCCCACTTTTACCCAAAAATTATCTCGCTTGGGCATAAAATGTGATTTTAATCACTTTCCGTTGTATTCGCAGTTGATCCGCCAGGCCTATCCTCCAACCCAAAAGCGCAGATAACTTCATGTCTTCGAGAAGTTCGCAGTTTTTTGTTAGGGTTTTTTTCTTTTTTTTTGATTTTATTATATTTGTGTGCGAAAATAATTTCATTTAAATATGCTCACACACAAACACAGCGCACACATAAACTTTGCCTGTGTGTCCTGATGCCTCTGCATGTTAATGTAATTTTTATGCTGATTGCAAATTTTCACATTTCCGGGCACACACACAACGATGACGACGGTTGTTCACTTCTTTGTCAAGGCATTAAAGACCCTCCATGATTATGATGTTTACTCGGTTCAGTTCAGTTGACGATGTCGCTAGGCTCGCTCGGGTCCTGGATTATGGGTGTCCAACTGGTTTTTTGGTCGGCTTTTGTTTTATATTTTAACCGCCGGCTTTTGTTTACGTCGTCACGTTACGTTTTAATCAGCGGCATTAATTTAATTTAATTTGATTTAATAATACATACTCAGCCCCTGGCATGTGTATGTTTTATGCCGCACTCCTCCTTGATGCTGCCGCACTAAGTACGTCTAAGTGGTTAGTCCGAAACCCCTGTGATCTATTGTTTTCTTTCGGCCTTCACTAGGGGGAAAATGAGTGCTAGGCTTTTGTCTACTTTTATTACGGCGCTTGCTCATTAAAAAAAACAGTACAAACGCAATCTTTTGGGCCTGGTTAATAGGACGTTCTCGTCCATTAAGAATACCAGCAACTCAAGTGGCCAAGTGAGAGCCTACCATGATAATAAGTAATGGGTTAGAGGCATTGCCAGGCTATTTTCCATTCAAACTGAATAAAATCTTTTGATTTTTAAAACGAAAGCGACAGGTGAGACGAAATTGACGATTTGCAGCAAATTTTTATTGAATTTAACTAGATTTACCAAGTTATTAAGGTATAATTTGGACACAAAAATCTCATTAGTAAAACTTACCTACTCTCGAGTAGACATTTTCTTGAAAAAAAAAAAATGTAACCATGGGAGCGGAAAAATTGGGCACTGAATGGTGGGTGATTTTTCAATTGCAAATTTCCGATGGCTATTTTTATACCCTTGCAGAGGGTATTATAAAATTGGTCAGATGTTTGTAACGCACAGAAGGAGACGTTTCCGACCACATAAAGTATATATATTCTTGATCAGCATGAGAAGCTGAGTCGATATAGCCATGTCCGTCTGTCCGTCCGTCCGTCCGTCCGTCCGTCCGTCCGTCCGTCCGTCCGTCCGTCCGTCCGTCCGTCCGTCCGTCCGTCTGTGCAAATCAACTTCACGCTGGCATCTTAAGAGCTATCGGAATGAAATTTCATATTTGAGCTACTTTTAGCCGGGAGATAATAGAGTATGAAAATTGTCAGGATCGGACTACTATATCATATAGCTCTAGAACAAAATTTTTTGCAAAAATTGGAGTATCGCCATGAAATTTACCAATATAATAGAATTTGATATAAAATCTCAGATCCCAAAATTTGAGTTTGATCGGATAAATAGAACACAAGTTACAGTGAATTCAAATCGGTTCTACGTCATCAGCAAATCAAACAGAGCACATGCATACGCACACACAGACGTAGCGCTACACGTATGTATGTGTATGCGTGTCGTGCCTTGCTTAAAAAAATTTGTAGTAAAAAGAGAAATAATTTGAATGTTTTGTTTGTGTGTTGATGAATTGAGTTGCAAGGAAAGAAATTTCAAAATGTAAAAAAATTATTGCCAAGGACTGCAAGGGTATATAAACTTCGGCATTGCCGAAGTTAGCTTCTTTGATATTCATCAATCAACTTGTTTTTGAGAATGCAAAAACAGTCCTAACAAAAAAAGGCTTTACGCATATCAGTAAAAAATTAGAACAAAGAATCAAAAAATGAATGATTATATCTTTACTTAAAGGTTACAACATTTAGACTCTACTTTCTGAACCACATTTGAAGAGTTTTCATGCGTTTCACTTTCTTTTGCAGCTGCAAAATGCCATACATAAGAGCCTCTGCGGTGGGAGGACACCCTGGCACATAGATGTCAACCGGAATAATGCGATCACAACCACGAACAACAGAATACGAGTAATGATAGTATCCTCCACCATTGGCACAACTTCCCATGGATATGACCCAACGAGGCTCGGGCATTTGATCATAGATTTTGCGTAATGCTGGAGCCATTTTGTTGGTCAATGTCCCTGCTACAATGATCACATCCGTTTGACGTGGCGAGGCACGAAAGACGACACCAAAGCGATCCATATCATAGCGGGGAGCTGCAATATGCATCATTTCTACTGCACAACAAGCCAGACCAAAGGTCATGGGCCACAGCGAGCCCTTGCGCCCCCAGTTGATAAGGTCGTCCAATCTGGCCACTGTCCATTCCCCCCCATGTTCGCTGGTCCCGTCCAAAGGGACTATAGCCTTGCTTGGGCGGATCCTTACACAAACCATCATAGACTGGCATCGTCTTTTGCTCTCGTTTGGGTATAAAATTGGTTAAAATACCTGGACCATTGTTGGGCAGTAATAGCTTTAGCTTAGTTGCAACCGAAGAACGCAGCATTTGTTACTCTTTCTCTGTGATGGGAATAGTTTAGTAGGTTTTGAAAGTCTTACTTTTTCTATTGACAAGTTATAAATGATTTTAATGACAAGCACCGAATAACTATCGATTTGATGGAAAGAAATAAGGTAATTTGATTGGACTACGGAATTATCTGGTGGTAAATGCCAAAACTAACAACTTTGAGAGAAAGAATTTGAATATATTTATTTCTTTTTTATAGCGTCTTCTGTTTCTTTTACTCAAATAAAAAGAAAGTAAATGGTTAACTATTATAGCTGTCCGCTTAAAAACAGCTGAATTTAATGATATTTTCTATGTATCTTGATTCTTGATTTTATTCACAAATTATTGCCAAAGTGCTCAAGTTACGTCTTAATTATACATATCTGTTGGATCAGTTGAGCATATATTTTATGGAGCAAAGAGATTTGTTATGCACCAGTCTATAAAACTGAAGCACAAGTGAATAAACACTACATAACGTAAGTTCTAATGTTAGTCGAGTTTAGCTGGGACTAATTTTAACGAGCAACAGCGACAAAATATTTAAAAGTACTAAACACACACACATGAGAATGTAACGGGTAGCCAGTAGTTAAAGTCACGAGCCAGACATTGGGAATGACTGCGACAAAAACGTAGACGGCGACATTTACAGGTGGTCGGACTTGCATAGTCGTCTAATGAATTTTATAGCCAGGAAATTATTATGGCATCGATGGGCCAGACCAGAACAGAAGAGAGCAGAGTAGACCGAAAGCCGACCAAGGCCAGGCCAAAGCACTCTACGTCGCTCCTGCAAATAGTAGTAATTTTGGGGGAAGACCAGTGCTGGGACCGTGACAACATGGAAGAGGGGAAGGAAAGGGAATCGGACCTCGTCGTCGTTGGTGTGTATAGTCGCTGTGAAAAGTTTTGCCCCTGGTGGAAGGAGTTGAAATTGGCAATTAACAAACCATTGAATCCAATAAACAGGATTTTAACATTTTGAACAAACACAGTAAGCTAGAAAGAGACAAAGTGACAGAGATGGAGAGAGATAGATACACACATGAATGTGTATATAGAAAGAGGCAGTCAAAAGGTAGCAAAATGCGGCACGTAATGGCGCCAGGGTAAAGTAGGTAGGCGGAGGAGAGGAGAACGCAGGATAGGACATAGGATTGCCGATTGCCGACTGTCGACTGTCGACATCGTCATCCTCGTGTTTGTTTATATGCCATTTTTGATTATTTCGATGTCCTTGTATGTGTGACATGTGTGTGTGTGTGTGTGTGTGTTTGTATGGATAAGTGTATTGGTTTCCGAGGCTCGTCAATGTTGTTGTAATTGAAACCTTTGAAGTGTGTTGCCAAAGTGCTGCTCTGCTGCTGCTTTGCAGTTTCGAAATTTAAATCAAAATGGAAAATTCATTTAAATTATTTTCAAAGAGCTAAATTTCTAATTTCTAACAGAGTGAGATGCTATCCAAATGAACTTTTGCGTTGTAATTTTAATTGGAAAACACATTTAAGTTTTATTCAGATACCGAGAGAAAGAGAGAGAAATGTGTGATAAGTTGTTACAAATTTGTAAGGGAAAAAGAAAAAAAACTAAGCATTATCAAAAGGACTTTAAGATTATGTTTAAGTCTCTTTAACATAAAAGAGAGTGAGAGAGTGACAGGGTCCCAAAATACATTACATTAAATTCCTTTTTCAAGCAATATTTATATAATCCGATTCTTCTTCTTGTATATATTTTCCTTTTCTACCTTGGCTTGTTGTCATCTGTTTGTCTTGTAACAGTCAGCGGCACTCAGCAGACAAAACGCTGACAAGATTTCAAGTGATTTTTGGTAAAAGCCAATGGCAATGGCATAGAGAGACAACATTGTCGCTCAAAAGAACACCTCAGAAAGAAAGACTGAGCTCAGGTGGCAATATGTGTGAGGCATGTTGTCGCCTTCTTTCTTGCCTCCTGGTGTCACATTTAATTCAATTGCTGCTGCTGCAGCAAGGAAAAGACGAAAAGTATGAAGAAAAGAGAAAAGATGGTAACAATTGCAAAAAATCGAGACGAGGAAAATGTTCGAGTGTTGAGAGGCAAACAAAAGCGCAAGTGATAGCAGTAAGAGCATCTGCTATGGCATGGCATACGTAGGCGTGGCCATAAGGGATATGTCATACAAGGCACACAGGATATCAAAGCGTGACAGAAACAGCCATCAAAAAGGGAGTGAAAGAGAGAGATAAAGGGAGATAGAGTTGATGAAGCAGATGAAATTCACGCACTTTACAAAGTTTTCATCTAACCAACAATAGCGATGGCAATTTCTATTTCTAGTATTTGATTTCGTGTCACGCCAACATCTCTGGATTTTTCACGTATTTGAGCAAATTTAAATTGACAACGCATTTCCGCATCGCTGATGAGAAAGAAGATGCCGCCTCTGCCGCCGCCTTAGCATATCCTCAATTCCATTTGAATTTTTCTTCTTCCCTTTATATGTATGTATGTGTGTATGTACATATGCTGCGGAAATGTCAGGGAAATGCATGGAAAATACTTTTATAGACGAATACTTCTTAAAGTGACAGCTGGCAGAAGGAGCACAGAGGTGGGGCGGATAGGATGATGAGCATGACAAGAAGAAGGATAAAAGCGAGTAAGAGAGATAAAGTAGAGATTTCTACAAATTTTTTTTTTGGCCACAACAACTAATAGAGAGAGCTGCCAGCTGCTTGCTATCTCTTTCTTGTCTGTCTGCCATCAATTGCCATAAAATATTTAAAATGCTTTGAATCTGCCCAACACGCCTCGCTCTCCACTTCCCACACCCTTCACACCATGCCACTCCTGCATGGTCGTTTTCACATGCGACATAACATGTTGAATATTTAATGTGAATTTTTGCCAAACATTTTCAATTTTCCTTGTTTTTTTTCCCTCTTCGAGCTAGCAAATATATATTTTAAAGCATACTTTTCAGCGTTCAGAGGTGAACATTTAAAATGGCAGCACATCTACAGATTCAATGAGTGCAAAACGAATGAGCGAAATGAATGATGTGGGCGAGTAGTGAGAGAACAAGAGAGATATCCATGAATGCCAGACGGTGCCAGGCAGCTGACTTTTGGCCTCCACTGTAGACACAGTCATGTGTGAAAGACAACGAAAGGCATGTGCCTCGTTTATTCTCCGACTCCTATTGCTCTCTACCTACCGTTCGCACCTTACGTCCTCTGCCAATCTCTTCCTGCTACACACACACACACACACACACACACACACACACACACACACACACACACACACACACACACACACACACACACACACACACACACACACACACACACACACACACACACACACACACACACACACACACACACACACACACACACACACACACACACACACACACACACACACACAAACACACACACACCCACCAAATTTCTTTTTTCTTTCCATTTTTATCCCTGGATGTCTTCCCATCCTTGTTGTCTGCTCGTTTTAATTTCTTTTCCATTTTTGCCAGCTACATATTTTCACACTTTATCGTTCAGCCTACTTCCCTGCTCTATCGCCTGCTCCTTGTTCTCCTCCTTCATCATCACTTCAGTTTGTTTCGTTTGGTTTGTTTGTTTGCTCGTGTTTGTGTGTGTGTGTGCTGGTTTGTTTGTTTGCTTCAACTCTGTCTGTCAAATGAATTATTTGCATAGTTTTGGGCGCATCAGCTTTTGGGGAAAATTGCATCGTGTCCATCATAGTATGATGTGCAGACTAAGCACGGATTTCCATCATCATTCGTCCCAGCATGTAAATATTTATTTGATGCCCGAATAAGTTTTAAATACCTCTCCAACGTCCGACTAATCTCTATGCAACATGGCTAATCGGTATGGCCAATGCGTTTTAGAAGTGATCTAAGTGGGTTGAAAGCTGTTAGAATTGGGGGATTTTAAAAAAGAGTATTGAAAAAATATTCATTGTCGGGGGTGACTCCCATACAAATTGCAACAGATGTTGCATCCACCAAAAAGAGACAAAGAGTGATGTATATTTTTGCCATTACAACATGTTAATTTCAATTAGGCGACTTTAATGAAATATATTTTTAAATATTTCATGTGTCTGCTGAAATACAGCAAGTGCGTGACCGAAATCGTTAATTGTCACTTCGAATGAAGCCATTTCGTTATTACTATCATTACGGTAAACCGATTAAAGATACGTTGACTTTGCCCATTAACTATTTGATAATATAATGTGATGAAATGGAATATATATGAATAAACGTAATCGTATTTTAGTTAATGTCTATCAGCAAATGTAGAAACTTTATACATATTTGGGAAATATCAAGTTTTAGAGTTATCGATTAAAAACTTAAAAACTTACTTAGGTTCTGTCTCAAAAGAAGGTGTATATGCAAATTCGATGCTATGGTATGCAATGAGTTATGGACTTTTCAAATTCTTTTTTTACTGAATCTACTGCTGAAAGCCCCTTAAAACCAAAAGGTTATTTAAGTCTCTCCTTACATTTATTCGTATTTAATGTAGATTTCAATGGCATGAAAATCCAATCTCGATTGCGTTCTGCCTTTCATTTATTCTTCAATTGAAGTTGAAGTTTGAATTCTTTTATGCACATGATGCCATTCAGTGGGGCGAAAATAAAATAAAAAACGCTAATCAAAGCCGACTCCTACATGCAGCACCACTTGAAACTTGGTCATCGAGAAAATAATCGTAAAGCTTTAGAATAAAGCCGACCAAACTGGACTAGCGATTGAGGGTGAGACCGAGACCGAGACCTTGCCCTTAGACGCCACTTGACGCGAGTGTCCAGTGCCAACTATTTTTGCGCCAACTTGATTAAAAACATTGCTTTCTGGCAATGAACCGGACACCAGCCGAGCAACGGACAACCAAGTCTAAAGTGAAGGACCAAAATGGAAAACTAAATGACTTTCATTTAGCGACGATGATGTTTTGGGTAGAAGAACCATTCCACGGAAACGACAAACTATACCCGATTTGAACGAGCAGCCAGAAAACTTTTCAGATAGACATTTTCGAAACGGCAAACTTTTCATCATTCTAGTTTTTTTAGTTCTCCCAGTTAGTTCTTTACGTGCTTGCTTTTGTTTTTGCTTTTGATTTTTGTTTTCTATTTGTGCTTTTCATTTTTATCAGCAGTTTCAGAGTAAAAACAGTCGGCCGGAAGTTTAGGCTGCTCCCTGGCTTCAGGGTTTTGGTTTGGTTATTTCATACTGTGGTTAGGCCGTTTAGAATGGGCCAGGGAAGTCACAGCGAGTAGGAGTTCTGTGTTGGAAATGGAAGTGAAGTTGCACAATTTATGATGTATGCCGCAAAAACAATAAGCGAGGGAGAGGGTAAACAGGGTGGCTAAAGGGGGCTGGAGGGGAGGTCGTTCGGTATTCGCGGTTTGAGAAGGTCGACGAGGTCCAAAAACCCAACTGGGTTGGCATTGCGGCACCCGCATTTATGTGCGACTATTTGGTTTATTTCAAATGGAATCACATCCACTGCATAACCACTTCAATGGGGCGCAACTGAAGGGGGTTACTTTCAAAAAGTAACTCCCTCTTGGATCCTGCGCCTCTGGCACACACATTTAGACACTTAGTGGTCTTTATTGGTTTGGCTGTTGTTGTTAGTGTACTAGTTGACCAGCAGCAACAGCAGTTGTTGTTTTTCATTTCGTCGTTGGCTCCCATGCGGTTGTTTGGTCATCTCGTTTCCCAACTGTTTTTTTTCTCCTTTTGTTGATGTTCACTTTATCCAAACCTTTTTCCTGCATTTCATTCAATTTGGATTGTTGGCTATACACACACACACACTGCGTACTCACGCTCATACACACACACATGCGTGATTATAGTTTATGTAGTTTGCGGTCACATTTGGCCACGACAATATGGGTTTGGGTCAGATGTAGGCTGAACATCCTTTTTGTACTCACCTCACCCGCCCTCATCGTTTCCAAGCTCTTTAAGTTTCCTCCCTTTAGGAAAAAACTTCCAAATCGAGTGCTAATTTTAAATGTATATGGATATTTTATTGCTGCCATTAGAGTTATTAGATGAAGCACTTTGTTGGTCTTGTTGCTTCTGCTGCTGCTGGACAAGTGTCTGGTTTTTAGATAAGAGTAAATGTTGTTGAGTGCTCAAGGGGTTTGCCATTTAGTGAGTAATAAGGAGGTTGAGCATTGAATTTATGTGGAACCCTTTTGAGTTCGAGCTTCGCTTATTTGCAGCAATTATCGGTAAGCAATAAAACCACATTTTGTAAATAACAGAACTTTTTCAAAAAGACAGTTATATTAACGAGCTGGTGAGGAATTTTAAAGTTATTTGGGGAAATAGAGAAAGTTGTCCTTTGAATAATCGATCTTTGGTAGAGAAATATATGTATATACATAAAGGAAGGTTTTTTGTAAAAGAACCAACGATAGTTATTGTTGTTTTTGGGACATATCGAAATATGTGGATTTCGTATCGCATACAAGGACTCCATAAATCATAAAAATGTTAGCGCAAAATTCCATAAACAATACCAAAATCAATAAATTCGGCCTAATTCGCTGATATCCTTTTCATTTGGTTTATGGAAAGGCTCTTTAGCACTTATCCTTGGAAGTCTGTTATCCAACACCTTTTTATTCACATAAATGCACACACATATATCCACATATACACGAACACAGACGCATTCATACACACACACACAGTCGCATGTTAAGCAATTTGTTTTTAGGGCTTTGAGTGCTTTTTTGGGGTTCGCTTCGCAACTAGAAAATTCTTTGTTCTGTGCTGGTATTTATGGCCATTTTGTTGGGCATAGGCACCCGGGTATCCAGCACGCATTGAGACCAACCCGTACCTCTAAATCGCAAACAAAAAAAAAAAACCCATCCTTAAGGGGGGCGTGGAAATATAACAACACTTCTCGCAACAATTTCGCATAAATCAAAATAACTGTCAACGGAAGCGGCGTCCATAGTTTTTCGGGCAGGAAGAAAAAATCCGAAACCTAGTCACCGTGGCCAGTAACAGGAAGACCCCCTGGCCATATACGTTGGATTCGATGGGTCAGAAGGGTGAAGAAGGGTCTGTGCTTTGAATCCGGAATGTAATGCACATGAGCAGAGTTGCCATTAGCAATTGCAGACACATATAGACACAAAGTCACCGCCAGCGAAAAATTGTATGGGCAATTTTTTTGCCATTTGTTAACGACAGCATCGTCCCATAATTAATTGTTCAACTTTGCTGCGGTTAAAAGGATATATGTGTACATAACTGGAGAGAAAAGAGAATCCGTATAGAGTCTCTTTCCATATATTTTCACGAGTATACGTAGAATGGCTCTTGGGTAACTAAACAGACATATATTCGTCTCTCTCAACTCAATTGTTCTGGTTAATGAACCTCGCCTTAAGAGTCGCGAGTTCAGAGTCAGAGAATGTATTCAGTTCGTTGGACATTATCATCATTAAGTGGCCAGTCATTTGATGAAGTTTTAATATAACAGAAACAACAAACATTTGCGCTGGTGTCCCGAAACATCTTTTTGGCTCGGCTCTTTGCCTTTGCCTTTTCGTGGCCCAATCAAAAATTAATGAGTGCCAGGCGCTTAGAAGTGATAAATCACCTTGACAAAGGCACCTCTGACCAGACCAGACCAGACCAGGCCAAGCCATGCCAGTCTCAGCCAAGCCAAGCCAGACCAGAACAGGACCAGGGCAGTTCAAGAGTGAGGGGAGCGAGGGAAGGTGAAATCGGAATGGATGAACTGGAACACGTAGACACCCTGGCAACGATATACAAATGAAAATTGCCTTCCATAGTAGGTATAATAATAATAATAAATGTCGACTTTTGTAATTTACTTTAATTGCCAGCAAATGTGCCGTAGAAAGCCAGCAAATGAGCAAAGCGTAGGCAGAGAATGGCAATCGGCGATGGGAGGTTTCTAGCTAACCTGTGAGTCTGTCTGTCTGTCCGTCTGTCTCTAAATCATGGTCTACAAGAAACTTCTGCTACATTTCGGTATGAATATTTATACAATATTTCTTCTTCTTGGCGAAAAAGGGGTTGCAAATGAGATCTAAAGGATATTAATTGTTAAAGAAGAACAAATTTTGCTCTGCGCCCGCCTGTAACTGGCATATTTTTCATTGCAAATTTAGAGTATACATTCTTCGGAGTGTGGTGACGGGGGGTGGAAGTGTTTGGCTTCTTTTTTTTTTTTTTTTAAATTCTTCGTCTTTCTTTTCCCGTTTATTTGCTCATGAAGCAAGGAGGGTGACTGAGGGTAAATAATGGTCATGCCCATCTCCATCTCTCATTTTCATGTTCATGTCCTTTACCGTTACACGCAGCGTGACGTGGTATTTATTAATTTCTTTGACAAATCTGTTGCATACTTTCAGGCGCGCTGAGTGGCATTCTCTGGCTCCTTGGGCTCTACGTTACTCCCGCCGCCTGTTTTGAAGCACTTTGTCAAACTTTTGCAACAACTTTGTGGCACATCAGCAGGCGGGCCAAACAGGAGAGTGAAGAGAATGGAGTGTAGAGAAGAGGACTCCAACTTGCTAAATGCCCTGCCATTACACAAACCCACACACACACTCCTTTACACAGACTCACATACACTCAGGGCCGGCGTACGAAACACTTGAAAAACGCAAAAGTAATAAACTTAATTGGTTTGTTCGCAGTTACTTTGCTCGCTTGCTCACTCGACTCTGTGGCATTATCAACCTCCGGCGTCTACCACCGCCCTTTGGGCTGCCATCCAAAAAGAATGCCACGCCTCTTCTAACACCAGTGGAGCATTGCGTGGTATTTTGCGCTTTTAAGTAGCAAAGTTTCTTCTTCTATTTTATTTTTTCTCACTTTTTTCTAGCTTTTTTCTTCTCTCATCTCTCGATGTACATATTCATACATACACATATATACAACTCTCGTCTGTTTTTATATATATTCGCTTTTCAAGCAAAGTGTTGAAGTTTGCTCTTCGAGTGGTAAAAATAGAGAAACTTTTCGCCTGCATTCGTAGCAAAAAGCCAGAACAAAAAATATCGCTCATACGCCACGTTAGGTTTTCACTACCATCGTCTTGAACCCCCCAGCCAAGCCTAGACAAATGCTTATTATTTTATCTAATGAATCTGTTTTTGGTTTACCTCGTCTGTGACTTGCCCCAGAGTCTGTCTGTGGGCCATGTTTCATTCTTACTTATATATGAATATGGCCGAAACTTTCTCAAGTGTTTTCCCCCAACCCTTTCCTTCCAAGGGATGCACATTTGCATTTTCCTATGCCTTTCTATCTAAAGTTTTCTGATTGTTGTTGTTGCTGCTGCTTTGTTTTTTGGTAAGTGCTTATATTTGCTAGGAAGGTTTTTATTGCTTCAACTATGTAGTGTAGCCTGAGTAATGGATATTTTATAATGAATTTTTGAGTACAGTACAGGCTTTTCCTTTCCTGGTTCTTTAACCATTCACATACTGTGTAGAGTTATCTTATATTACTTTCATATGAACAATTTATGTTGGTCTCATGCCCATTGTTCGAAAATATATTCAGTTTAAGGTCACAAATTTAAGTGTTTTCGTCTTTTTATGATAAACTTTAAAGTCTTGTACTTGAAGTGTACATTCACTTGTATAAGTTTCTTAATAATTGCGAGAATATTTTATGTATGGTCATAATTAAATAACTATCGGCAATCGTTTTTACTGTTGAAAAGTATCTTTGATATTTGCGCAGTGATAAAAAGATTTTTACACATAAAATTAAGCATAGCTTAAGAGCCAAATAAAGGTAAAATCGTTTAATTTACAATTTATTTTCACCAAACTAATTCCTAAAGATATCCGCGATGCCAATTATGCTTTCCAATTTGGCGGACTCTTTAAGTAAACTTAGTTAAAACTTGTACATAACTTGATGAGTCTATGCAGCCTACATTATATATAAAAACTTTCTTGTTTATATCTTGCTTTTATACAAAATGAATCGTTCCCAATTGAGCATAATTAACCTATCTTTAACATAAGAAATGGGAAGAAATTTCAATCTTTGAATGAAAATTAAATATTTTACACTTACTTAAGCCACTGCGCTCCCTTTCCCTCTCTTTTTCTCAGACACAGACTCCCAAAATATAAGCAAATAAGCCACAAGCCACTCAGGCCTCAGTGTCAACTTAGCACATAATTATTGCCTGCTTTTGGGCGCAACAACAGGAGAATATGATGATGATAAAGATGAAGAGCAAAGGAGAGCAAGAAGGATGTGTACACACAGCTTGAAAAACAATTTTGGGCGCCAGAGACGCGAAGTTTATCACGTTGAACGTGTGTGTCCTCTCTTCCTTTTACATGTGGAAGTTGGCAAACTGCGAAAGGATAACCCAAGTTGGCGCCTCCATCTCTCTGCGTGTGAGACTGGTTGACTGGCTGTCTGGTTGTCTGGCTGGCACTCAGGACTAATTGAAGCTAAGACCTGCTAGCATCTACCCGGCTGCATGAGAAACTTACCTGCAAAGAAGTAAAAAAAGTTGTGTGTGAGAGAGGATAAAGTTAGTCAAATCGTGTAAATTATGTTTAATAGATAAAAGTGGAGAAACCGAGCAGAGATAGTGCCAGAGTGAAAGACGTGTCTAGACAGACAGTCTTTACTCAGAATTTTTCCATTTGTTGTCGTCTTTGGACGTTATTTGTTGGAGTTGGACTTCATTGTGGTCTTGTCATATTATGTCACCGAGAAGACTTCTTTCAAGCTTTACCAGAAGATAAACAAGAGATTCTGCGCTTGGTTGGCCCTTGGGCTGACTTCAAAAAGGAATAGAAAAGTAATCAACTACAACTACCCGCACAATGACCAGCAGCAACCATATGGACCTGGAGTTTAAGATGAAGTTGGAAGTTTAAATAACTGAGTAAGAGAAAGAGAGAGAGAGAGAGAGAAAACTCCTTTTGGTTGCATTGTCTGTTTACCTGGCAGAAAAAGGCTATAAAAACAAAGACAAATAAAAGTGAGACAGAGCGAATGTGGAAATTCAGGTTAAACAGGGTCTCTTCTACACACTGTCTATGTGCGTTTTTTGTTCTCCTTATCATACTTTCTGCTTTGCTCTCCTTCTCTGTTTAGTAAGTGGAAGAAGAAACCGACCAAAAAGGATGCAAAGTCATAACTCAAAAGTCTAATAGCACCAGGAGAACCAAGAAGAACGTGTGGATGAAGTGGAAGTAAGGAAGGAAGGTAGCCGCAGACGCCAACATGTGACTTAATAGTTTGACTGCGACTGACTGGAGGCTGCTTGGAGATTGTGAAGTCTTGTGGCCGGCATTCAACTGGAACAAAAAAAAAACTAAAACCTAAGAGAGAAGAAGGCACGAAGGAACGAGCGTATGAATGATGAAAAGAAAGGAAGCAAGCAAGAAAAGAGAAGAGAAGGCAAAAGGTATCAGACGTTCTTAACATGAAATCACAAGCAAATATACACAAATACTCACAGAGAGTGACTTTGACTACAGACTAAGGCAAACATATGTTCCCTCTCTTGTTGTTTTTGTTGTTGCTGCCGCCGTCGTCGTCGTCGGTAGTGGCTTCATCTCAGCAGGTTGTCCTACTCCCCTCTCTCCCTGCCCTCCGCCAACCCCTTGGTAGTTTTTCCCGTCACCAGCAGTCGCGTTTAAGTCAAATGCTAAATGGCATTTGGGGACATGAAAGAGACCAAAACAGCTGAGCCCCTTGCCTGATCTGGGTACGACGATGCTGAATTTCATTTTCCCTTTTGTACCTCACTGTTCTCCTATCCCCCCTCCACCAACCTATAACTACCTTGCAACAGACGCTCCTGCCTCTTTGGTGTCTGCGGTTTTTTGTATACATTTTGGCCTGAGACTTTGTGTGTTTTTCTTTTGGGCTAATACCCTTTTTAGTGTTTGGGTGTCTCACTAAAATGTCCATAAACCAAATTCACATGATCTGCATTCAGATTTCAATTGTGTTACTTCTTAACCTATACAAACTTGCTATGAAAATTGCTGACCCAGACCTTAATATGGGCATTTGAAGGAAAAGTGCAAATTGCGTTTTGGTTTCTTGACCTTCTTTTGATGCTCTAGATTAACAAGCTTATGGTTTGAACTAGTCGCCATTGCAGAGTATCACAAATTCGATTTCGCAGCTGAACTTTGACAAAAGACTGTTTTTTCTTGTTCGCCAAGCTAAGAAGAAAAAAGTGTTAAGTAGCGTTCGGTTCGCGCGCGGGGATCCTTCTGCATGTGGGTAGTTTTGACTGGCTTGTCAGACTGTCACTTGCAAAAAAGTTTGTTTAGTAAGTAGCATGCAGAAAGGCAAGTAGTTAGTCAACCAGTAGCTCAAGAGCTTAGCTCTGATACAACAGCGCATCTTCATCATAAGGGTAAAGTAATTGCAGTTGAACAAAATACCACAGAAAAGATGGAGCATTTATCTCTCATTCTATTCCCTTGTGTCATTTAAATTTTTGGCAGTCATATATTTTACACATTAAAGTCCTTCCTCACCCAATGCAAGCAGCTAATTTCTGATTGCCTCTATTTCCTTTTACTTCTACTCTAATATTTTTCCGCATCGTTTCCTTTTTGACTCCTTCACTCCATAAACATAATTGCTCATATATGGGCCTGAACTATGTCTGGGCCTGAAAGTTACCTCACGTGCCAACAACTCATGGGCAAAATAAATTTCCTTATGCTTGCCTCTTGCTGCCTTTCTCAAAACTATGGACAACATTTTACTTACATTTGTAACGAAAAAGGTAACGTAGAACGAAAACTTTCTGTCCAGGCAGAAAACTTTTGCTGCAGGACTTTACCAAAAGTCCAGTGTTGACAAAGGCCAACATGTGGAATGACTGAGGGAGAACGACTTTGGTTTGATAAATGTG
The DNA here is from genome assembly GCA_018150345.1 of Drosophila equinoxialis. NCBI lineage: Eukaryota > Metazoa > Arthropoda > Insecta > Diptera > Drosophilidae > Drosophila > Drosophila equinoxialis. Next base: position 15,745,303 of record JAECWI010000001.1, read on the forward strand.
CGTGCGTGTATGTGTGATTTGGGCGAAAGGGAATAAAGTAAAAGTGAAAATGACAGAAAATTAAACCTTCCCAAAAACTTAACTGATGCTAGGCAAGACAGGGAAACCAACAGTCAATAAAAAAAAGAAAGGGGGAAAAAAGGACAAACTGTTTATGTTCTTTCTGTATCTTACTTCCTTTACTTCTTTGGAATTTTAATTAAAATAGGAAAATGATTTGATGTTTCACTTGGCAGTGAAAATCAATTTAAAGTCTTTCTCGCTTGTTTAAAGCGTCTCGCTTACCATTCACGACTTGTCTAAAACAGAAGCAGGCGTTATTTCTTTTTAAGGGCTTTTCGCTGGGTTTTTCAATGTTCGCTTTTTGTTTTTATGTTGGTTGGGCGGTAGATTTACATAATCTTAATGCAAATTTTGGGGTGGCTACTTCTTGTTGTCTCTTAATGCAGACAGCAACGTGTCAACAGCAATAACAACAAACACTTTAGCGTTTTAAACATCTTGAAGAAGCGAGAGACAAAAAAAAATCACCAAAATCCCCGCACAGTGTCTGCAAATAATGGATGCCCAAACAGCAATCCGTTCTACCAGAGATGACAACGGGTTTTTTACTTGTTTTTTGGCTGTTGTATTCCATGTGTGTGAAAAGTTGACAACAAGCAAATAAAACACAGTTGCGCTTCTCTCTCTAACTCGTTACGCTTCTCGCTGCCAAAAAGTCAATTGACTGTGAAAAGCCAAACGAGTTTAATTTCCAAATAAAAGGGCTGTGATTTGACAAAGAAAAGGGGTTAGAAGGCACGCAGATACGTACGATGCGAAGGAACTATTAACGCACGTCTTGGGCCACTTGAGACAATGCGGGTCGAGAAAACCCTCACCCTTTCTACCTACAATAGAGAAACTGTCGCAGGACCAAGATCTTAGACCAAGTCAGAGAAAGAAAAGGTTTCTCTCTCTATAACAATTATCTTGCGGTTTGTATACCCAAGAACTCTATTCAATTTACAGCCCTCGCGGGCCCATACAATTGACGGTCGTTAGCATAATTATTACACACGGCTTAGTTGGGTTCGATTCGATGGTTATTTTGTTATGTGTGTGGGGGGTGGGTTTCTCTAAGGGTGCTCAAGAATGTGGGGGTGATATATGAGCTAATATCCGATACCACCCAAAAATCAACAAAACCAATATTACAACTCACCACCCAGAGCTGCTCTTGGTTGATATCAAACCCACACCTTTGTTGGCTTAATTTCTAAATGTCGAAAAAAAGGGAAAGAACAAAATATTAAAGACATTTTTCATGTCCAACCCCCTAAGGGCATTTGGAAATTGCAGACTTTTTTTACAGGGGAATTTGATGCGGTTAAACTTTTGTTGCAACAAACATATGAAGTTAATTTCTGGTTTTGTTTCTTAGAAGTTGGATTTAGCCGGAAGGAACATTTTCAAATTTTTTGATAAATGTGGGTTAAATATGACAGGGGTGATGGACATTTAAATCACAAGTGAAATGGGTGTGAGAGAGAGAATTAAAAATGCTTTGACAATATTTAGACAAGTAATAATGACTGAAGTCACAGACTTTTATCGTTAAAATCACTTCACTAATACTGACCAATACGAATGCATCGCTTTAAACATCGCTTTTCTCTAGACAGAGTTCATATTACATTTCCTTTACATTTAATTCTCAGTTTTATTTATAAACTCAAACTCAAAGATAACTCCCCCAAGAACCTTTGTAGAATATATTCCTGTCAGATTTTGGCCTTTCTAGTTTCCATTTCCATCTGCTATCCTCGCAAAAGATTCCCATTTCCAAGAGTTGAATCTTTCTCAACTTGTAAAACAACTTCCCTTAAAAAGTTCTCAACATTTACCTTTTTCGGATCATTTAAAGGTAAACAACACCAGCCAAGAAGTAAAACCCTATAATTAACTATCGCACCACACCAAAAAACTTGAAAACGTTTTTATGCTATTTAAAAATTAATTTATTCAGTGAGAGCCAGAGAAGGAGAGTCCAAGACTCAGACGGGTCGGTCCCAGTCTGGGCCAGGCTTGGCCTCAAACAAGAACTAGAGAGTGGGAGACAGAACGCGGTTGAGGGGGGTAAAGTCCATGAAGTTGTCCATGGGTATTCACCATCTGGGCTCAGTCAACTCGCCCTAATGACAGTTGATTTAGTTTTGGCGTTAGTCTAAGGGCTTAGATAGATAGTTGGTAGACGGCATCAGATCATTAACTTTAACAATTTCGAATGCTAACGGCAAAATGAGAATTGGGCACGTGATTTCGACGCGAGCCTTGAAGCACTTGAAGAAACGGCACTGGGAACAAAAGTGACAGCAGTTTGGTATGGAGTAGGAGTTGAAATGGAGGTCGTGGGCAAAACTAGAGACAAAGTCTAGGGTTCGGCAGTCACAATTTGAATTTCACAAGCCATTGATTTTTATTTGATTACCACGACAATGAAGAGACGCGCGCGGTAAACTCTTTGCCACCATCTCAACCCCTCCTACAAAAAAAAATATATACATATGTACATATAGATATGAGACCAGGGAAGTTGAAATTATTTTCACCAAAGTTTTGTTCGAGTTTGGCTCTATATTATTTTTTTTTTCAGTTGTCTTCTTATGTTTTATTTTCGTTGGAGACTGGGGGCGACAACTTTGCATGTCATTCAAAATGCCGTTGCTGTCTCTACCGAAAAATGCTACGTGAACCCTTTTCTAATACTTTCCAAGTGTACGTCCTGGCACTGGTTACTGTTACTGGGGAGTTTGACTCTATGGCTGTGGCTGGGCTGTTGCATTTCAAAAATTTATTGCAACAGCACACGGAGAGTTGCCCCCGTGTTCAGGGGAGAAGGAAAAAAAAAAAAAAGGGGTTGCCGTCCTGGGACACAGCAGGCGATGGTCCTTATTGTCGTCCTCCTCATCGTCGTCGTCGTTCGCCCGTCAAAAGCATGTCAAAAGCATTGCCTCCTGCTACCCGGTGCATCCCACTTTTTTCTCCCCAAAAAGAAAAAAACTTGAGACAATCGAATCAAACTCATTCGCCTGAAATCATCGACGTGTAAAATTACGAGATAACATTGTTAGCTGTCCCAGGCAATGGCGAGTCCTTGTCCTTACTGTGTGCCGTGCCGTTTCTTGTCCTGGTCCTGTCCCAGGCACTACTACTGCGCTCAGCCACTCGTGGAAATGTGTTCAGGATTTGAAATTGAATCGCGCAACGCTTAAGCAAGAAATCAACGACACAACGACACCCATTGACGACCACATAAATGTCGAACTATGCAGTCAGAATCAAAGAGACAGCGTGAGGGGCATCAATGGCAGTGCGGGCAGCGGCGACGGGGGGAGAGGTAGAACGATGATGGGACAGGCAACATTGACAACTTCTACTTGTCAGTTGTAGTGGAGTGTAAAGAGAGTAAGGGAAACAGGAGCCCGGGCACACAGCAGATTAGTAGTCATGGCCACTATTCACAACTCATTCCAATTGCAGTGCATAGGGCAGATTTTTGAGGTTTTCATTGTTGGTTAGATGAATTTTGTTGTTTGAATTGTCAGACAGTTGGTTGGTTGGTTCGTTGCCTCGTTGGTTGGTTTCGACTTAGTTTAATTGGTTTATCCCTTTTTTGTGATGGGGCTACAAAATATCTGAGAATCCTTTGATTATGACAGTGTGTGGTGTAATTAAGTCGCTTTGTCCATCAACATGATGTGTGAATTGATCGGAGGGGACACGGAACCCAAAACAGAAGCACAAGCAGATGATTTTCACATAAGGGTAGTCAAATGAAAGGCGATTGGGCATGAGTTTTTCCGCTTAAAGCCTCTCTACAATCTATCTTTAAAAGCAAACGCTTCTACAGAACTTGAACAGAGTCTTTCAATAAGGAAAAACATTGCTAATGGGATTAGGCTACAAATATTAAATTTAATGCAATTTGTTTATTCTCCTCACGTAATAAGAATAATGCCTTACTGAATTGGGAATTGACTTTACAATGGTTTTATGCATCCTTGCAAAAAGGTCTCAGTGTTCAGCCAAGAACTTGACAACACAAAGAACAGGACTATGTACTTAATACTGCATGTCCTAAACTGTAATTTCAGTTGATTTCAGCTAGGTTCTTTAACTCGATCAATTTTAAATGTGGTGATCGATGACTTTATAGCTTGAGTTTGGTTATTTAGCTCATAAAATCAGTTCCAAAAGATATTCACCTGTTTTATTCTTTCAATCATTTTATCAATTTTTCCAAACCTATAAAATTTTCAAGAAAGAGTATTGGAACTACGACTATAGTTCTAACTATAGTTCTAACTTGATCCCTGAATTGTTTTGGTGTGAAACTCTGCAGTTAAACACAAACTACTTTTGGTTTTAGACTGAAACCTTTACCCATAATATTAGACTGTCCAAGTTTAGTGAAGACAGGAACAGACAAACATTATTATAACCGTAGAATTCTTTTTGCTTTTAATTTGCTTTAGCAAGTCGGGCGTGTTTGCCCACTTTGGCCATGGGTACGGGACACGGCTACAGACCAGGGCCAATTTCCAAGAAAGCAACTCAAGAGAATTTAAGTTTAACTTTTTACGCTTCAAGCGACGGTCGACGGTCCAAGCCATTCAGGCATCTAAGCAGGCCTCCTTTGGTCTCCCTCTCCCAAACCTAATGCCAAACACGGCCACAAGTTCCCGTTCTCGGACCATACCTTCCCTGCCCCCTGCTTGAGCTCCTGTGTCCCAGGGTTTTGCTCGCGTCTTGTCTGCATCCTTGCGGGGCCACCCGGTTGGCGAGCAAGTTTTGCTTGTCTTTTTGGTCTCTTTTTTTGTTGGTCTTTTTTTCTACTTCATCTTTTGCTGTATTTTTGCTGAGAAATCTGTTTTCAAGTTTCAGCAATTTAATATTTTAAGTCTACAAATTGTTGCTGCAAAAGGATTACTCTTTCATTTGGACAGCCCCTGCTCTGTCGTACTCTCCTTTGGTGTGCATTCTAATAAGCTACTAATTGGTTGCTGATGCAGACGACCATGTTGTCGCTATACTTAACTAACGGCACTTTCATACATATATGAATATAACTTTCTCTATCCCTTTCTCTTAGTGTCTGTCTTTGTCTTTTTTTTTCCTAGGCGGGTCTCTACTTTCTTTGCTCCCAGGCTTAAATGCTTTTAGTTTGAAATTTCATTCTACGAAATAAGAATTTAATAGCCTGTGGATTCCCCTCATAATTTTATTTTATATTTTTTTTGTTTTTTACTTGTTTCTAGATGTCTTGGTCGCGTTTTTCTTTATGGCAACTATTAAGCTTTTCCATCATCATAACAGTTGTTGCGATTCTCCATCTCCTTCTAGCACACTCTCACTCTGTCTCTTGGTGTTGTCTCTCTGATTAAGCCACGGTCTAGAATTTCAATCTGCCTTTCCTTGAGCCCGACTCCCCATTCCTATCTATATATACGAGTATATATGAGTGTAGGTAACGACTACCTTCAGGTTTTACAGCTCATCTGGAAAATTCTAATTATTGAAATTGATAGCCAAGAGTTTAACGGGTGATAATTAGTTTTGACTCAGATGCTCCTACCTCATTCGCCATGGTGTTGCTGCTGCTACTCTCGGATGTGGATTTAGATGAAATTGGTTTTTTAAGTCTTCTATGTGAATCTTTGTGGGAAAATTTGTTTTTACCCTGTACCAATGCTTTCCCGCAAAGGGTGTATTAAGTGGGAATAAAATCCATGTGACAGGTAGCTGAAGGTATAATCTATCTAAATTTAATGTTCTGGCTTCAAGTTTATGACTTGGTAGTAAATTAAAAAGAAACTGTCTAGCCAAGTTATATTGACTCTTATGATTCAATGTGGTTTTGCTGATCAAGATTTACATATATGCATTTATTATGAGGTAGAAAATGTGTTTCTTCTCGCCTTTTGCAATCACTCCGGTAGAATTGTCAGAAAGTTACTTTACTTTTAATAGATTTTTCTGTAAAAACATACTCAAAAAGTTAAGAAAGAGGAATACAGTGGAAAGAGGAGAATTAGAATCGGTTTATCTAGTCGTACAGTGGGTCTTTCGATCCCTTACTGTTTGATAGCTTTTTCTTGGCTCCGTCTACACAAATCAAGACTTTATTTAAATTTTAAATATTCTATTCCTTTATACTATTGATTCTGTACCGTAGTGTCCTTTACTGTCACTATTATGTACCTAGATTCCAAAAGACATTAGTTCGCTTATCGGGTGCTTCATAACTTAACCAATATAACGTCATTTATTCTCATGTAATTTATACATTGTTTAAAAATTAAATTATATTTCGAACCAATTAATGGGTATATCAAAGTCGTCATCAGAGCCTATTGGATTGATTTATTTCCTAATGCACCATTCTATACTTGCTTTTTTTTTTTTGGTATAACAAATGTCTGTTCTCTAAGAATTCACTTTCCAAAAATAAAAAGTCGGCTGCTGATCCCAATCACGTCGACAATGCTACTGAACCCCATCTTTATTGTCTTGACAGAGTTGTTTTTTTTTTTTTTGCTGAGGAAAACCTTGTGGGTCTGTCTGCTCAAGAAAATGCTGTCTCATCAGCATTTGACTTCAAAGGCCAAAACGTTGCACAACATTTTCACAAGGAAAAGCAACAACAACAACAAAATGCTCTATGCGGAAGTAGCGGAAGTCCTGTTCATTATGTCCTTGGCAAACAGAAGCCAACAGAAGACATGGACTTTGTCCGCTCAACATGGACCAGTCATGGACCGTCTGTTTCTTGAAGGGAAAAACTGCATGTAATCATTAAGAAGGAAAAGCAAGTTTTCTTTTCCTGTTCATCATTTAATTCAGTTCATCTTTTTTTTTTTTGCTCGCTTTATTTTTCCGGGGGTTTCTCTCTATGATTGTTGCATAAAAAATGAAGTTAAAATGCTTCTTTTTTTATTAATTTCTTTTTGTTCTTGTTATTGTTGTGCTGTGGTGAATAGGTAATATGAGCCTGCAACTGACGGCTGCTGCAGGATAGTCTTTTGGCTGCCGCTCGACGCCCAATGATGATTGAAATGCGATTAGGGTCGGGGGGTGACAAGGTTCCCGTGTTGTTCCATCGGGTTTCATTTCTGGAGTCCAGTCAGCCGACCAGAGATTTGGCCACTGACGCATAACAATGAGGAATGATGAGGGCAGACAGTTAAACGGTATAAAGGACAACGAAGGCCGGCCAGAACGGTATAGCGGAGAGTATTCCTAACTACCTACCAACCTAATACACACACGAACACACACATATAAAGCAATTGATGATGATGTGCGGAACGGAGCAACCAAATCATCTGTATTATGGATTATATAATCTCTCTGTGTCTCTCTCTTTCTCTCTCTGAGATCTCTGTCCACCCAGAGTTTGTTGGTCATGTTGAACTTTAATTTGCTCGCTCATTCCCAGCAAGTTAATTGGCATTACGTGCGCCTCTTCGATTGCTTCCATCTCCATTCTCGTTTTCTCCTCTCTTCTCCTATGTTTGTCCTTATCTCATTTGCTGCTGCTGCTCCTTTCTGCATTATAATATGAATTGTGCTTTAATAGGGCTTATTACGCTTTTTTGAACCTACATATTGATAAACCACAAACAATCGACCCGCCGACCAAACCGAGCGACCGCAGTTGTCATTGGCATCTAAGCGGTTTTAATTATAATTGAAATTTATTTTTCGGTTGGCATACGGGGATATAAATTTCGACAGGATTGAATTATATGTACGTATATACATATATGGTTATGTGATGTGGCTTCAACAAGGTTCAATTTTATGGAAGATATTTAAAAGCTGCGTTGAGTATATGAATTCACTTGTGGCATCCGCATTTTTGTTGAAAATTCTTTAAAATTAATTAAATTGATAGCTTTAGCACGCATCAAGATTTAATTTGTCATGCCGCAGAAGTTTATATTTATATACCTATTTGTCTGGATAGTAAAATATTTGCGATAGTTGAAAATGGATTTCCAATAGGCTTAACCCTTTTCGGTTGGTTATTTTCTGAAACCTACAAATATGTTTTGCTTAGACTTTATTTCTTTTTAAAATCCCTCAGACAATCAAATTACGCCCCCACAAGGAAACCTGTAAAATGCGAAATCAACTTCAATAAGCAACCTTTAAAATATCAACATATTTAAGAATTTCCTGCTTACTTAAGTTTTAATAAAGTATTAAATATTTTAGTTGGAATAATTTTAATCACATTAAAAATAAGCAAATTAAAAATTCAGCCATACAGCTCTCATATGAACTTGAAGAGTCAACTAAGAAGACACATCGTTTTGCTCCCTAGGGTCAGTCTAACTTAACTTGCCCTTAAAAAGCCCTTTGGTCCACTCAAAATATGCCTCCTCATACCCGAAAGCCTGCCTTAAAAGGCAATGGTAAAGACAACTGGCAAGGGCAAAGGGTTTGGGCCTCCTACCAAAACTGCGGCTAATGACCGACCACACAAATATATCATCATTAAGCACGGGTCGCTTCTGCCAAAGAGGCAGAAAGAGGCATCAACTTACTTTCATTCTCCATCTTTCCCTCTTGCTCACGCTCAAGCACTCTGTTGCTCTTTCTCTGCAGCATTCTAAACCAATTAAATGTCAATTTGAAACACATTTTACATTTCATTGCACAGAAACGCGCTAAACACCAACGGACAATCGAGAAATCTGAAAACGCTTTGCCTTCCAAGTTCATTATCGTTGGTGGATAATCAGACAAGTCCGAAACATAGAGTGGATAAAGGGGGGAATGGAGCAGAAGTTGAACTTGATGGGGAGATGGGACGGGGGAACATGGTAAACTGGGCGACGAGAGCGTGTGATATTGACAGCCATGGACAGGGGCAACAACGAATGCCCAGAGTCGGGCACATAAATCATTTCCAGTTTTATAGTTGTAGCCAAGGATGGGGATGGAGAGACCGCAGATCAGAGTTGGGTTCATTTGTTAGTCATATCTACTCTATCCACAGATCAGCCAAATCCAATGATTGGTCGAAATTGAAATTATTTAGATATATTCAGAACGAGGAGTTAAAACTTAACCAGTTTGTTAGCTCATTAATCTAGAAATCGTTACATAATTCGTCTTTCTAGTTAAAAATTTATGAACTATGGTAAGAGCATTCAAGTTTCTGTCAATGTCAATTACTTGGGATGCCTTTTCTCTTTCTTTTTGTTTTACGTTTTTTGATTTAATTTCTGATTGAAAATCTGGTCGCAAAATGCAAAACATGTTTGCCAATTAATTGGTTAATCAAAATGATTAATTTGCATGAACAAGAAGCACGCTTTTGAGCCTCAAAAACTCAAATTGAATTCAAGTGGAATGGAGTAAAAAACGAATGAAAATGGGAGCAAGAAAAATTATTGAGAAAGAGAGTAGTAGGAAACTACACAAAAATGACTAATGGCAGGCTGGCAACTTTTAGACATTGAGGACTTATCCTGTGGATACGAGGGTTGCATGAAGACTAATCGTCATGGTCAAGTAAGGACCAATTCTAGTCAATATAATCCTTTTAAAGGGAAATATATAATCCTGTGGTTTACTTGTGATGTATTTTAAATAATTGGATTTGTTAAGGTTTTCATAATATATGTTTGGCTTAGAACTAAGCTGTTTATTTAATAGATTTAATTTCTCAAGAGATGAAGCAACATACGGTGTCGGTTTTCTTTAAACATAAATACAGTTTTCGATTTAAGGAGCTCATTTACCAGTTACCTTAAAAATGATGTTATTCAAAAAGAACCCAACTATATGTCTTGTTATTGGTTAGAAAACTTGGAAGTTTTCATATAACGCTTAATCATTTAATAATCATTTTTCTATTTAATAATAAGTGACATTTAAGCTTTTTACTGATCGGTTAGTTTACTTATGTATTTATCTATTGGTTTGAACACAACAAACAAGAAATTATCATTAAACTAAAACCGAAATTTACTGGTCCAAAACATTGTTTGTTACTTTTATTCCAAATATATTTAAAGAACCTTTGCCTTTCGAACCTTTTTTGATTACATACAAGAACTTGAAACTTTGATAAGTGACATAAAAGAGTAATTCAAATGATGGCCATATGGTTAGAGTTTCAATAGTCAACTTTCGGGTAGTAGGTGGAGTTAGACAAATAATACTTTCCAAGTTAAAATATAACATCTTGTGATAACTCTTATCACCTTCATATTGTCGTTTCTGTTTTTTTTTTCTTCAACTGAACACGAAATATAAGTAAAGCATAATTAAAATTAATTAAATTGACATTAAGCATACGCCATGTGGTGCCACAAGCACAAACTGAAGAGGCAGCTCTTCACTCCTATGAATTTTACGCTTAAGTTCTATGAAAATGTTAAGGAGGGTGATGGCGAAAAAACGCTTTGCCATGAAAAATTGAAAAGGACATGCTCACACACACACAGACAGAGTGAGTGTAATGCAAAAGCCATACAAAAAGAGGGAGAAAAGAAAGAAAGAAAGAAAAAAGACAAACTGATGGGCTTGCGCCTGGGCTGATAAAAAGTAAGCGAAAGAAGGAAGACAAGGAGCAATGCAAAGGCAAGACTGAAGTGAGTAAATGTCCATCCAAATGTACTGAACCTGCCTCTCTTTTCCAGTCCTCTTCTCTCCACTCTCTTACTGACTGGTTTTCTTTCGTCTCTGAGTCAGAGATTCTGTTGGTGGGTCGTCCACACCCTTTTTTTTTAGGGCTTAGGCGCAAATGGTATACAAAAATGACACTTCATAAAAATGAAGACAATGATAATGATGATGATTCTCATCATGATGATGATGATAATTATGATGTCTTCTGAAATGTTCGACTGTCTGTCTGACTGACTGACTGTGTTTTCCCCTCGTTTTGTGTGTACGTGTGTGTGTGAGTGGGATAATAATGATTTTGAAAATGTTTCCAATGGTTGCCCTCATCTATCTATCTCTCTCTCTCTCTCTCTTTACTTTGGCATAAAGTGCAAAAATTTCATGTTTTAAATTAAGTAATTTGCATAATACTTAGGATAGCGAAACATGATGGTGAAAGGAGGGGGCAGAGACATAGGCTGGTAGGCATCAGACAAATAGGAATTACAAAAGATGCCACGTCCTGCGCCCCAAACAGCATTCGTATGCAAATATCAAGAGATAGACAAAATGTATCTACAGAGTACTATTACTATGGACTGTTTCTTAATGAAAACAATTTTCAATAAGAGACGCTCTTTCGGGATTTCAAAGGAAGAAAAATCTTATTAAAATGCCCATTGAGTACATTTGAAAAACAGATTTGATAATATAGAAAACGTCAACTAACATAAAAGTATTATAAATGTCCCATTCTCCTTGTTCCTTTATGAAAATCAAAATACCATCAAGTCTCATCTCTTAACTTTTAACAACTTTATCTTCGACAATTGTTACGACATACAGTATGAAATCATCTCAATTTCCAAATAATGCCAAAAGGCATTTGGTCCTTTCCCACCTTTTTCTGGGCGCGTCAAAGTGTGCAGTAAAATTTGCGCTTGACTTGGCTTAAAAGTCGAAACAAAACGACAAAGCAAAAAAAGGTATCAACAGCCAAATCAATTAAAAAAAGTTTTTTCAACTCATTCGCCAGACAGATTGCCGCTGAGGTTTGAGCTTACTTTCCCCCAGAAGCAGACTAAACTGCTGACAGGGATTAAGGATTAAGCATCTAAATTACGAATGACTAAAAAAGAATATTCCAAGTGTATTTTTTTGGGGTTAGATGCGGGTGAGCATTAATTAAATTTCAATGCAAAAATGTTGAAAAGAGGCAATTGAAATTGTCTTCCCGAAAAAAAACCAAAAAAAAATAATCAAAATGAAAAGGAAAAATTCTTACGAGTTTATATCCAAATGTAATACCCCTCCTAGTAGAGAGACCGACAAGCGGCTATAACCACGCCCATATACTTGGCAAAAAGTTTTACGCCTTATTTACGCCTGCCAAGTCGTTTTGTTATACTCTGTGGATTATGTCCAGAAGGGTATATTAGGGTTGTAAGGGAGTTCATGGATAGGAACGATTGCAAAATTCAGGACTATTCAAAAACTAATACTTATATATATATTTATATTCCTGATCTACTAGACTCTTGAATCCATATTTGAATATTTACATCTTGAAAAATTTGGATCTAAGTTTTATTTATATAATTCAACAACAGGGAACATTTCTTAGCTTAAATAGAAGTTCCTCTACCGATCGTGAACATAAAAGAGAACATTCAGTTGAACTCTCTATTCTTAAAGGGTATTTATGTTCCGTTGCAATGACTACGAAAATGTAAATTTTTTTTACGCATTTTGTACTTTTCCTTTCGAGCCTGAAAACTTTTCCCTGTTTACTTCTCTTTCAGTTTTTGCTTCTTATTTTATTTTATTTTTTTTTTTAGCGCAGACATTAATCTTGAAAAAGAAAATTTGCATGAAATTAAAAAAGTCGAAATACTTAAGCTACCAAGAGCAACAACAACTAGAAGAAGAATGGCGAACAAATTTGGAATACAGAAAACGGAAAAGTGAAATTTGTAAGCACTTAACCAGAAGGACGCATTGGAATTGCTATGGTAGGATTTCGAAGGGTCTCTCGCTGTCATACCGAATAGAATGCAAAAGCTTAAAGATGTCTGAATTTTCTTTCCTTTTCCTTTCGTGTTTTCAATACCCTTACACAAACACAATCACAACGGAGAGCATGTCCAATAACTTAACAAATAAGTAGACGTAAAGAACAATTCTATAGAATATCCTATTAATATCCATTTAGAGGAATAGTATTATATCAATAGATTAGTAAACATTCTATATAACATTCGTCTATTTCTTAGCATCATTATTAATTTTAGTGGACTGCTAACAAATGACACATAGATTGGACATTTAAAATTGCCTAAGTGGAGTGATAAATTAGTCCCTTTTTCCGCATAATATTCCGCATAATATTATTATTGAAGAAGATAATATTAAAGACTTTTCTTTAGAGTTTGAAATCGCACCTTTCTTGCTCTTTCTGGGTTTTTTGCATGCCTTGGCAACACTTTAAATATTTAATTACGTAATGCCGTTAATTCTCTGGTCCCAGTCTTTTTGCCACTTGGCAAATTTGTTGGGCGTATTAAAACAAAACAACAACAGGGGCGAAATGAGAAAAAAGAAGCCATTAAAACAAAGCGAGCTATGAAAAGAGAAGCTTTTGCTTTTGCTATTCTTTTGTTGCCACCAGCTTTCAGTTGCCATGGCCTGGCAACATGCCTCAAGTGTTTGCGGTGGCCCCCCTGGTCCCAATTCAGCCCCCTTCCGAAAAAAAGAAAACAAGAACCATACCCAAAAATGGCGCTTGCAGCTCTTTAGCATGCCCTTCATCCCTCTCTCGTCGTCTTTTTGAGTCTATCTCCCCCTCGTGTCGACTTCTTTCCTCTAGCCTTGTCACTTTTTGGTAGCACAATGGACGCATTTGCATTTGACGCAATTCCGTGTGGCATGCGTAGAGAGTGTGAGTGAAGCCAGAGTCATCCTCGTTCCACATCATAGTCCTTCTCATCATTTCCATCCGCCACCCGCATTCTCAACTGTTAACTTATTACTTTAGTCTGCTTTCAGGCGCAAAAATTTCATTCATTCATTTGCCGCTCCACCTCCTGCTCTAGCGTTCTTTCCGCCCCGTCACGGGCCTACCCATGACCCAGGCATTTGCGTTAAAATGTGATTTTTCACTTGACTTTTTAATTATGCGGCAGCAACAGCAGCAGCAGCAACAACAACAGCAAACAAATAGCAAACAAAATACACCTACTTGAGCATTGTTCGTGTGTGCATGTAATGGTGTTCTATGTGTGTGTGTGTGTGGTGTGAGGGTGAGTAAGAGTGAGTGTATCGGGCTAAGTAAAAGTTAAGTTGTAAATCTAAGGGCTTAGACAGGCCAAGTATGGGAAGGAGTTAGCCAAAAAGTCTTTGCACTGGACAGCCTGGCAAATTGGCTGCGATGAGAACATCTAATCAGAAATTAACTTTAAGTCAAGCGATTACTCTTTTAACTTAAATTTTTAGTAATTTAAAAAGAACTAAAAGTTGATACGAGAGAATTCTTGAACTGGTTACTGAGTTAGATCACAGGTCTAGATAATTTTATGGATGATGTTAAGGTCTGTGAATATATTAATTTATCATGAATTGAAAAGATGAATAGTGAAGAAGGAAACATAAGCTTACCGAAGCTAATGAATGGCTAATTATTCCCTTAACAACCATATAAGTATCCTGATGTCAAAGATATTTAACTACATATATGGTCATAAAAGCTTTCTCTTCCCCATTACACAGACACTTTGCTGGTCTACTCTGATGGGCTGAAAGGGCTAGTGGATGGCATTCATTAAATGAAATTAACAACAACTATTAATAAGACAAATGAATACACAACTGACAGCTTAGCACTTTGTTGCACTCCGCCCTCCACATCCCCCACTACCATCTCTTCCCGTTTGCTTTACAAAATTTCCAACAGCTCCACTCTGATCCTCCAACCATAAACAAAAGTTCCAATCTGAATGTGGTAAAAAAAGGCCGAAACCCACGCGCCATTCGCACTGCATTGGAGTGGTAGAGAGTAGTGCAAAGTAGCCGGGTCCAGAGAGGCGTTGGTAGGGGAACGGGAGACCAGAGAGCAACGGTTAATGATGACAGTAAAATGACTTAAATCGCTGTCAATGTTGACACTTTAACAAATTTTTTCACTTATGCGCTTTTAAATGCAATCCGAACGAAGTCAACGTGCAACATGGCAAAATAATTATGCGAAAAAAACCGCTTTGTTTTTTTGGTTTATTACAACAAAATATAAACGTGCAAAATGTTGAATGTTTTATGTTGAATGATGATGATGGTGATGATGATGTTAATGATGATGACGATGGTTAAGTCGTCATCATCATCGTCATTGCTGCTGCTGTTGGTTTGGTTTGGATGCCTGGCGGGCGTGTTCATTCAACCGCATATAAATCGCAACAACAGCAACAGGACAGACGGACATTGAAAAATGCAACGGAAACGCAAAATGCGCGACGCGCCACCAACTTTCCTGGTAGGCGTGGCAGCCATGGTGCGGGAGGCGGCACCCAAATACAACAATCGTAAGCCAACAACAACACCAACAATAACTCGCAACTCCAACTTTTGCCTCAACTCTGGCAACCAGTTGATTGGCATATGTATTGGAAGGTAGGTAGGTAGGTAGGTAGTTGCTCCTCTCGTGTGACTGTCCCCGCCCCACTCCGCTGTTTCCTTCATCCACCCTCCATCCATCGACAGCAGCAACAACAACAACAACATAATGAAAAGTGTGCCTGCAGCTTTGTTGCCTGGTTGGCTGACTGACTGACTGACTGACTCCGCCGACTCTTTGCCTAGTGGCAGCGACTGCCTGTGGTTACCAGCCGTTTGGTCGGTCCGCCTGTCTGTCGTTCGGTCAGGTGAGCTTGAAACAAGGTGCGGCGAAACCGTGGCCAGAGTTTGGGTCTCTTTTTGTTAAATATTTTTTGCTTTTTTTAATTTATTTTTTATCTCGTGATAAAGCGCGAGCTGCCCCCCATCTTCCATTCCATTTTTCTCTTCAATTCCAATGCCCATTATGAGCACACGCTTCATAAACGTGAGGAGCTTGAATCGGATGTCGGAAACCTGCCTCCCAACTGTGCCCCTCTCCCACCCTTGGCTCCCTAACCTCTACCAGCCCGCCGGGGCAGAAGCAGCGGCAGCATCGCCTGCTAAACATTTCTCATAAACATTGCGCTACACTCGGTCTGTGTGGGCATTTTCAAATTGTGGGTGTTCAAATCTTTGGGTAACGATTCTTGATCTTATGTGGAAAATACGATGTTCTATGTAAGTATGTAGGTGTAAATTGAGTTTGGATCGCAGATATCAAATGGCAAAATTTATGTTCGCTATAATCGCTAACAAGAAATATTGCCAAAGTTAAATAATAATTCAAATATGTTTTTTCCATGTGAAGTTAAAGCTAACAGTAGCTTTTTGAAACGTGAATGCTAATTAGTTCTAGTTTTGTATTAGCAGAAATTTCAATTAAGCTATTTATTAACTGATTGTTATTCATTCTGTAATTCTTGGTAACGGAAAAATAGACAAAAAGAGAAGATAGATAGAGAAACAACTCCGATAGATCAAATTAAGAATGGTTGGAATGGACATTTTCAGTGTTATATTAGCCATAAATCTAGTTTTGAGAAACTTTTTCTATTGATCTGCTCCGATCGTTATGAAAACATAATAGTCGGTTAACTATGGCTGACTTTCTGGTTAATCTATTCACACATTATTTGCCTCTTTTAAGTATTTGTCATTCTTTTGAAAAATACATCCATATAGAGTATTTCATTATCATTATGGCTTATCCTTGGTTATGCATGCCGCATGCCACACATCAGTCGCGCTCTGACCGACTTGCCTCACCGCCCTTTTTCGCGAGGATCTTTCGTTGTCTCTTCATAATCTTTTGGGTCTCTGCAGCCTCCGCCACCGCCACCGCCTTCGCCATCGTCACTCACGCGTTGTAATTGAATTGTTGCTGTTGTTGTAATTGCTTTGCTACCGTTTTCGTCTTTCTTTTCTTTAATCAACCATCAGCTTTGGTGTGCCTCCTCCTCCTTCAGCGTCGTTGTTGCTTTTAACTTTTTTTTTTTTTTCCCCCAAGCCAGTTGAAACTGGTTTTCAAGTTTTTCACATAACTCGTCGCATATTTTTGCTGTCGGTGCGTATTAATTTCAATACACCTTGCCCTTGCCCTTGCCCTTGCCCCAACCACAGCCCCATCGAGCCAGCCCAGCCACTGGTAGATCTCCATTACCTTCATTTAACTTCCCAGCATATGCAATCCGTTTTTGGGCAGCCGGTTGCGCGTGCGCTCGCATCCGTAATGAGACGGAGCCACCTGTCGATGGCATGTTTCATGTACAAAATACATATATATAAAAGAAGGGGGAATCCTGGAACCGGGGGAGGGAGAGAGGGAGAGAGAGAGAGTGGGGGGCCAGATTGGAGGAGTGAAAGAGCCAAGAGCCGGGGCGTCATGCGCCGCACGTCGCTTGTAAATAATTCATGTTGACAACTATTTTAGCTTGTTTTACTCTAGTTGGTCACGGCATCGAACAACGACGAGTATCGACCGAGTCAGAGATTATGATTGACTTGACTGAGTGACTAGTTGACTGGCCGACTGGCGGTCTAGCTGAACGACTATGTCGTTGACTGATTGCAATTTACTCTTATCGTCTCCGCGGCGGTTTTCCATCAAAGGCCCGAGAGTCCCACAAAATGTGAGTGTAACAGAGTACTTCATCGTTATCAGTCACATTGATGTTATTGACCTTTGAGTTGACCAGAGAGTGACTGATACACACACAGAGTGCACAGGCGTCACAAGCAGAAGGTACATAATGGAGAGCAGACCCGGGCATTTTGTATAATTGAGTTGTTGACTTTACAATTTTGTGCGTTGAAATGAAGCATGCGAAACAATTTAACAAAACTTAGCTTAAAGGCATATTGCATTGACTAATTTATACACTACCATAAAAATATAGTTGCAATAACTAATAGTCAAATTAAACTTATATTTAATCTGTATCGTTTTATACATGCTTTGTTAGGATTATCACTATTAAATGTCCATATTGTCATACTGCAGACCTCAACTAATTGTAATAAGATTAAGCAAACATTTCAAACTAGTTTACTATTCTAATGTTCTATATAACTTATAATCTGCCTACAGTAAACTCAAACAAGCTTGCAAAGTTTTAGTTTTATGGCTTAAAATTGAATGAAATGAGCAATCAGAAAAATATTGCATTAAAAAATTCGATATGCAATGTCATAAGTTTAATAAATGAATTTAAAATTTATTCATAAAGCTATTTATTCGTGCTGCTTACAAGAAGGTAATACTTCATAAAAATGAGGATATATAAGTTTTTGGGCGTAATTTTTGTACTTTTTTTATGTAATTAGTTGCACTTGAAAAATTTAAATATTCAAAAATATTGCTAACTATGTACCGTTTTTATATAGTTTCAGGATAAACGGTTCTTTCAAAATTATAAACAATGATTATCTTACACTCTCATAACTGATCGGTATTTGGTAGACTTCACATGGACAAAGCATGTTGGATACATACATATGTACATATTCACAATTACAAAGTTTATCAAAAAAAAAAGTCCAAAGTTTTATCCGAAATCATTTTATTCAAATACTAAATATACTTTTTCTCATCTTCATTTTTAAAGTGAAACTTTTTTGGTGTGACTTAAGCAGGAAACGTTTGGTTTTTGATTCCGAATCGAAAGAAAATTAAAGTTTGTAAGTATTCAACTTAAAGAGGACACTTTACATTATGAGATAGTAAGTAAGTACATATTCTAGCTTGATAATTGAAAAGGTTGAACACAATATACTTGAACTAAGTATATTGTGTCTTCCAAAGATGAGATATTGGTTATGCCCATGAGTATGACAAGTGTTTTGGGTCTTACAAACACGGTGATTTTGTATAAAATTTTCATCGGCTATCAACATTTTTGGCTCCCACTTGAATGTCTTGAACTGTTCTTCATGTATAAGCCGCTTTCATCCCATAGCTCAACTCTACTTACCAACTGTGACTGTGTTTACTTTAATCAAGTCTGAGGCATTTGATAGGATTTGTATGTGTCTGGAGAGCTCGCTTACCTGCAAATGAAAACAAAAGTGCAAAAGAACAATATGTTAATTAAAAACCAAATTGAAATCTAAATCCTTGTATATACATATACACACATATGTAGAATGGAAGTTTCGGTGGTGTATAAGGGCCGGAGTTCTATGGCTTGAGAGCAATTAACAACTTTATTGCCCAAAATGCACAAATCATGTCTGCTAAAGGCATTGCCTTGCGATTGCAGGGAAAACATATTCCACAGGGATGAAGTGTCTGTATGTTAGCCAGGGATGCAATGGGACGTACACGGATTTAAACATTTTTGGTAGTTTTCTATGCTGTGGCAATTATGTTTGCGTGGTGTTTTCTTCTTTATCTGTATATCATTATAATTCTAAACTTGAAAATGTTTTCAATTAAACTTTTCTCCCAAAAATTGAGGCATAAAATACAACAAAAAAATTAAGAGCAATGGAAAAAAAAGGCAACACAACATAGTATACAGCGGCGACGGCGGCAACGGAGACGAGGATGAAGAGAGTAAAACAAATGTAAAAGTTTTCTAATTAAAATTGCGCAAGTTTTTTGGCCAAAAACTCCCGGAGAACTAAATATGTGTGTGTTTTTGTTTGTGAGTGCGCAACATTTAAACATCTTTCTTTATATTCTCTCTAATTGTTTGTTGATGACACGGCGAACACGAAAACTTACTTGGCAACCCTGGTTGATGGAATACCCCTTTTAGCATTACTTTTTTGCAGTCCTTCTAATTGAATTAAGAGCAAATCACGCGTGACACGTAAGCAACAGGCAACAGACACACACACAAAGAGGAACAAAATGTAATGTCGTGTTTCATTTTAGCATTATTATTATATTTTATATTTATATTTACAGTCGAGATGATGATGATGATGATGATGCTCTTGATGCTGATGATGATTATGAAGTTGATGTTGGTAATGAATAAGCCAAGTCGAGCCAAGCAGTTTGAGTGAGTGAGACAGATAGCAAGAGCCCAGAGTCGTTGCCAACGTCTAGACACACAAAACAAACATAAAACGAAGCGAAGCCTGGCAAAAGAGGAAAAGGCAGCCGAAAAGCTGCTCAACAGTGGCAATATTGGGGCCATGGAGCAAGGAGGAGCAACCAACCCCGCCAAGTCCCCCAATCCTCATTCTCCTTTCCCTCTGCGTGTCCGTATGTAAGTTGTGTGAAGTCAGCTTCATTCTAACCCAAACCCAAAATGAACTTAACGCCTCTTTAAACTTATAAAACATTGTATCCTGCGAGACGCCAGGGTTGTCGCTACCGATTGTCCTTGTCACAGCTAGTTCTAGGCGTCTTTCACTCCCCAATCATAACAAGGGATTTTCTCCCAAAAAAGTTTTCAAACTCTATTTTATAAATTAATTTTTCATTGTTATTTTTGTGTTTTGTTCACCAAATGCTTTGACGCTAGAGTTGCCATGCCAGTTGAGGCGACAACCCTATCGTAATGTAAAGTGGGGAAAAAAGGAAAGACATCAACCAGAGTCACATTATCAGAAGCAACAGTAAAAAATATTTAAAAAAATTTTAAAAACACCTCAAGAAAATGTATGTGGTGGTCTTTAGTTACCCTGTAAATGCGGAAAATAACCATCAGAACTGGCAATTCCAAGGACTATTAGCATGGATAGACTCCGTTTTTTTTCAGTAGATTTCACAGTCAAATATATTAATTTTCCATGTAATATGCCTTAAAGAATCTTCGAATTTAAAAGGTATTTGTATCAAGTAAAGGGAGAGAGAATCCATGGAGGAATACAGTAAGCAAAAAAAAGTGAGCACGAAACCGGAAGGAAGGAAGACACGTACACATACATAGAGATACATATATATAAATATATGTACAGATATATAAAATATACATATGTACATATGTATGTATGCATGTCTACCCATACATATCGACAGTAAAGTGCCAAGCGACTTTTACAAGGGTCGACAAATATGCGGCGAACTCTCTGCTCGACGTTTTGGGGAGCGACGACTGAAGGAAGGAAGGACCAAGCGTACGAACGAACGAGCAAATGCTTTAATGTGCCTGCTGCTTGCCTTCGTCGTCGTCGTCCTGTTCGTGGTCTTTGTCCCTTTTTTTTATTTTGTGTGCCCAAACTGGGGTGCTCGACTCAGCTCAACTGAACTCGACTCGACTCAACTGAATAGACAGAGGGACAGACGGTCTGAACGACGTTCGCCTGCTGCTGCTGCGGCCCCCTTCATGGGTCGAATCGCACCCCTCTGGCCACCGCTGTGTGTTAACTTAAATATTTTATGGGGTGTCAGCATTGTCGATGTTGGCGCGATTGTCTTTGCCACACCCTCCTTGCAGAAGGACTACCATTGCTGGCGTCACCACCATCCATTCATCCATCCCAAATTCCCAGCACCCATTGCTCGACTCGACTCTTCTTTATCGTGTGCGTGGCTTGTCTTTTGTGTTCGAGGCTAAAGTAATTTCAAATTGATAAGCATCGCTCGCTCGCATCGTCCCAGTCAGGACTTCAGAGGACTAAGGAGTCTGAGGTATATTAAACTGATTTGTTCCATGACGAAATTGGAAGCAGTCAACGTCATTTTGCCATACGTCGCGCTTTTCAAAGTCAATTGAAATTAAGTAACAGATTTTTGTGAGCTATTGGCAAATGAGAATGAACCACACCAACTCCGTTAGTAGGGGGGGCAATGGAGAAAAGGGAGTGAGGTGAAGTATGGAGGATGAGGTTAAGGAAATGGTGGTGGAAGCTTGTGGTTTGGACAAGGTAACAATGCGCGGGGGTTAAGAGGGTTAAGAGCGTGTCATTTTATCTAGATGTTATATCTTGTTTGAGGTAAAGTTTGTTTTTTGTTTTTTTGGCAAAAAGAAAACAAACTGCCTGGAAGTTGATATTGAAGTTTTATGAACGAAATTAGTTTTCTTTTTCTGTTGTTTTTTTTTCGGCTCATCATCGTTTAGTTTACGCAACCTGACAATGACTTCAATTTATCAATTTGGCACCCAACTAACTCTCCCACACGCACACTAAGTGGAAAAACCTTGAAAAGAAAACTTCACTTCACAAGTGTCCAAACACATTCCGTCACCAGCTCCCCCATTGCTCGTCTTGCAATCGTGAAGAGTAAAGTTTCGCCAGCCACTTGAGAAGTACATCAGCAACAGAAAAGCCAGAGAGCTAAAGGGAAAATTTGCATAACTTTATTAAGAGTCCAGGGCACTTAAAAGTGCAGTCGGCAGACAAACTTCAAGTTTTGAAGTATATATACATATATACACACACACACACGCGCATATGTGTATATAGCCATGCATTCACTCATTCTCAGGCAACAAAACTTGGGGTCAGCTGTTGAGCTGTTATGTTATGTTCTTCAAGGAATCAACTGCAGCTGCACTCAATCCAGTAGTCGACCACACTGCGTATGCGTATTATTATCATCAACATCATCATCATCACCGTCATTACGTGGATGTGGGGTACAAGGAGACAATAAATTATGTGTCAATTACAAAAGCCAATTGCATTAATCATATGAACGACTTGAGACTGACTCTCCTCGGACTCAGAAGAGACAGAGAGACATGGAGAGCAAGCGAAAAAGGCGCCAGCCATCTGTTTAGCTTGTCAAGAAGTTTTCAAAAAAGGGGCGTGGTCAACCAAGCCAAACGCAGCTGCAGCAGTAGCAGCAGTAGCAGCAGCAGCAGTGACCAAAATTGTAGATTTTTGGAAAATTGTAAACTGGTTTTGCATTTACTTCTACTTCTTCTGGTACTTTGAGAGAGAGGCCTTTATGCGTAAATTGTCATAAATTTAACACAGTCGACAGTTGAGTTGAGAGCAAAGTTTCTCCAAGTTACCCCAACCTGCTTACCCAACCGCCTGCCCGCTCGCCTTCTCGCCAAGTGTCATGTAAATGTGCAACAGCCTGGAGATGTAGTCAACAGAGATGTCGACGTGTCCTGAAAAGCCGCCAACTGCTTTTAACTGTCATTAATTATGTCAAAATAAGATTTAAATGCTTTTTGTCTGAACAAACATCAGCCTCAAAAGCAACCGTTCAGCCCCCTATCAACCATCATAGTCTCCTCCTTTTACCCTTGCCTCCTTGCCATGCCTTTTGTTCTTAGCATTTCTCCTAAAGAGTGTAAAACTTTTCACCCCAAAGACTTTCTTACTAAGCTGGCGCTGCATAAATATCATTTGTTTAGGTACGTTAAGACTTCTTTCTGTGTGTTTCGCTGGATTTAGAAGGAGCCTCAACCTTCGGTCGATGTTGTTGGGGATGATTATGAACGAGGGGGCAGTTTCGGGGTGGGTGTGCGGTGTGGCAGCTGTACAAATAAACTTTTCATTAATTATGCACATTTGGTGTTGTTGTTGTTGCTGGGTTTTTAGGGCCATAATGAGCCTGAATTGGAATTTGGTATTTTGTTTGTTGTTGGAGGGGATTTAGTTAATAGAATTTTGAATGAGATATCAGTTCAAAATTGTTTCAGCATTCAATTGTAGTCGATGATGATTAACCAAACATTGTCTAAATCCAATTAGTAGGTAAAGTATTAAAGCACTTGCAAATCTCTATAAAAAATCTCTTAATTGAACCTTTAGTTAAATTTAGTTACTTTATGTTGTGTGAGTGTGTGTGTTCCCGCCCAATAAAGATTTATATCAGCTATCCCGCAGCTATAATATATTCACTTGCTATATAACTAGAAAAACAAAAAACTCTGATCACGCCTCAAGATCATAACTTTTAACGAGCGCTCTCCAGGGGGGAAGGAGGAGAAGCGAAGATGCGGAGTGGAGTAGGGAGATGCAAGATCTTAATTTTTAACTGCCCTTTAATTACACGCACAGAATTAGCATACAAAAATATCTTTTTCATGAATTTCATTTACATTTTCTGCCTCCTAAAATTGTCATAAAATGAATATTAAAAAAAAAAAAAAAACATAATAAAAATAAAACTATAAAAACCATGGCGTTTCTTTTTTTCTCTCTCTCTCTCTGTCTCTCGAGCTCAAGTATTTATAACTTGATAGCAAATAAAATTAGAAAAATGCCCCAACGCGTTGAAGCACGAGCAGTGGGGGAAAACAAAACTTTGCGTTGGAGTTGATGCTGAAGGAGTTGGCACTCCTTTTGCCAGACAGATCGCTATGGAAGAGCGAACAGTTGCCGATCGCGTGTGTATCTCTGGGACGGTGGCATTTGGCTTAACGGCAAACTAAAGAAACAAAAAAGTTCGCGTTTATGTAATTGCAATGCCAAGTTGTTGTTGTTTGCCCATGCAACATGTTGCCAAAATGAAGGAACAACAACAACTCACCCATTTCCACTGTATGCCCAGTTTTGGCACAAAAAAACACATTATTTTATTTGCTTAGGCATCGCGTTGATGTTACCCTGTAAATGGTTGCTTCTTTTAAGGTTCTATCCTGCTGCTTAATTTTATAGTAGTGCCTACATATTTAAGTCCTTGAATTTGATCACAATATATGTATGTCTCCTCATGTTCTAAAATCATTTTTTAATTTACTTTAATTTACTATGTTTATATCCAAGCAATGACTAAAATATTAATTAAATAAACGACTGAGCCATTCTCTTTCCGAGTATAGCCAAGTTTAGTATGTTGGTCCACAGAAAACTAAAGTAGTAGAGCTTGCAGTATTTAACCTTTAGATAAAATTCTGCCATGTTCAGCAGCTGTTTAACTCAAGGCTACAGGGTATACTACTAAAAGATATAGATTAGTTAAACAAATTTTCGTTGCCAAGTTGCCAATATGTTGCAAGAGAATTATTATTATTATTTATACCCAATATCAAAGTTTACTCTTCCTTTTTTTTTTTTTTGTTGCATTTTGTTTTTCATTTTTTTCTTTTACTTTATTGGCAAACTGTGGCAAAGGAAAATTTATTGCTGCTGGTAAAAGTTTCATTGCCAATTTTCTGTGTGGGTTAAGGGGTGAACAGGAGGTCGGTGGCTGGGGGCAAAGAGATGATGATGAAGCAACGAAGCAAAAATGCTATCAAAAGTGCTTAGAAGTTGTTATTTAGCTACTTTTGAAAAAGATTGCAAATACTCATAACGATATTTGTGAGTGCAGTTTGTTTGAGTATTCTGTAGAAATTGGCAATTGAAGATTTGTTGAAATTGAGTCGAATGAGATTTAGTTGTTGCCTTTTGAAATACATGTATGTCTGTGGGTTAAAAGTGAATATGGAAATATGATGGATAACGAATAAAATTGCGTTGATTTGGCATTTGTTCATTTTTCTTTGGAAACAACTTTAACTATATAAGATTTTGAAAACGTTGGTGGTACAACATTTTAGCTAAGTTATATAACTAGGTTTTAATTCATGGAGCCACTCTTAATGTCATCAGATCTTTTAACAATTGTAAGCCAAGCTAAAAATGTCCCTTTAATGTCAATTAACTAATGTGATAAGAAATTTATTATACAGATTTTATCAACCTCTGTGTAGCCTTTTTATACCCTTGCAGAGGGTATTATAAAATTGGTCAGATGTTTGTAACGCACAGAAGGGGACGTTTCCGACCCCATAAAGTATATATATTCTTGATCAGCATGAGAAGCTGAGTCGATATAGCCATGTCCGTCTGTCCGTCCGTCCGTCCGTCCGTCCGTCCGTCCGTCTGTGCAAATCAACTTCACGCCGGCATCTTAAGAGCTATCGGAATGAAATTTCATATTTGAGCTACTTTTAGCCGGGAGATGATAAAGTATGAAAATTGTGAGGATCGGACCACTATATCATATAGCTGTAGAACAAACATTTTTGCAAAAATTGGAGTATCCCCATGAAATTTACCAATATGATAGTATTTGACATAAATTGACAGATCCCAAAATTTGAATCGATTGATCGGATAAATAGAACAGAAGTTACAGTCAACACAAATCGGTTCAAATGATGACCTAGTAGACAGCAAGCAGCGCTGCCGGCAGCAAACAGCGCTGCTTGCTGCTCAAACAGAGCACATGCATACACACACACAGACGCAGCGCTACAAGAATTGCATGTGTATGCCTGTTGTGCTTTGCTTAGGGAATGATGCAAGAAGAAAGAAAATTTATTATAAAAAGAGAAATAATTTGAATGTTTTGTTTGTGAATTGATGAATTCAGTTGCAGGGAAAGAAATTTCAAAATGTAAAAAAATTATTGCGAAAGACTGCAAGGGTATATAAACTTCGGCATTGCCCAAGTTAGCTTCTTTGATATTTTTTTTGTTTTGTTACACCTTTTGTTATTCTTTCGGTGCATTTAGCAAAGTTCCATCAATCTGTCAATTTAGATTTTAATTCCATCACTCAATCGGCAATTGAGAAAAGAATAAAACACGAAACTGTTCGACCTTTGTTAGGTTCAATGACAATTCCCAGCGCACAACATCGCAAGATAGACAGGGACACACCACACCCTTCTCCAGTTTGCAATTTCAATTTTTTGCAACTTTGAGTACGGAGATAAAAACCTTTAAATAATTCATTGCTATCTCAGGCCCCCATAGACTACCTGGCGCTGAGCTTTAAAACATAAAATTCACTTAACCCAATCCTAAGTGTCGATTGCCTGATACCCCTTTTTGCCATTACGAACTTTTGATTGACAATCAGACCCAAGAGGCATCAGTATTATTCGATGAGATGGCGTTCAGAAAATCGTCAAAGATTTAAAAAAAAACTCGAGTCAATAAATTATGAAATCAAATCAGAAGAAAGAGTTCCATTATGGGGAAGTTCAAGTGTTCCGATTCGAAATTCATAAAATATTTAAGATGTTTGTTTTTAGAGATACAGAACAATCATTTCCTGAAACCGAAAGTGCCACTTTATATTAAATCTAGAGGGTATACTTTTGTAGATTTTTTGGTTGATTTTAACATTATATTTTTCTCCTTCTCTGATTTCTTGTTAGTTGCATTTGGCAAAACTTGCCTCAAGGTTAGCCACATTAATATTTTTTTGCTTGCTTTTTTTTTTGCTCTTTGCAAAAGTTAATTTTTGCTATTCTGCGAATTTTTGCCACAAAATAAATCGCAAAACGAGCAAAATGCTGAGATCTGACAGAGAGAGAGAGACAAGGGGAAAAAGAATGCAAAGGTTGAATTTTTATTTCGTTGGCTGCAATTTTATTGTTAATGTTTCCATTGTTGCTAATGTTGCTGCTGCTGCTGCCGTCATTATCTAATTATTCAGTTTTGTATAAACATATATATATGTATCTAGGTATATGTATAGATGGCAAAATGGATAGATGGATGAATGGATGAATGGCTGGATGGAGATGCAAAAGTCAAGGTAACTGCACAATTATTAATTTTTTTTCTTTTTTTGCTGTTTGTGCGAAATATTGTCTAAAGGAAATAATAATTATAATGTTGAAAAATTCAAATTTAATTAATGTTCGCACAAAATGAAAGGTCTGGTCAGACGAATCGTAATAATAATAATTATAATAATAATAATAAAAGCGATTTCCATTAATTGATTGGACAGAAACAACTTGAATTTAATATTCATAAACATTGAAGTGCAGACGGACGGGAATGTGAATGTATTTTTGCCAGTGGATGTGGGTCCATGGAATGAGTGTGTGGATAAGTACATCAGTTTCGTCCCGGTGAGCATTTTTTTTGTTGTGCGGGGGGAAACAAAGGAAGGAATGAGAAAGAGGCCTCTGACTGGCTGGCTGACTGGCTGACAGACTGACAGACTGACTATCCGGGATACCGGGGCCACCGCAACCAACACTCGATGCGTTGTGTCTTCAGAGAGTTTATGAGCGGCATTTAAGCTGCGATAAATGGCATAATGTGCCCTCATAAACCGTCGTATGACGCCGACTACAGCCAAAGCAAAGCCAAATGCAAAGGCAATGGGTATGGGAATGGAAATGGGAATGGGAATGAGAATGGCACTGTAAACGGGAGCCACTCCACTCCAATTGAAGCGTCGCGTCCACGTCCGCGTCATAATAGGCGCAAAAAACTGCACGACAAGCAACGAAAATGAAAATCGCCTGCAATAAGCTATGTTCCGTATGAACAATAGCAAAAGAAATTCGACTTTTATAATACGCTGTAAATAAATATTAAAACAAGATTCGGGACGCACTAAGAAGAATCCCAGAATAGATACTAACACCAAAAAGATTCTGATGGGACATAATGGGCACTTGGAATGGATATTGCCCAAGGATTTAGTTATCTTTTGTAATTCATTTCATAAATTTCATGTCCACATTTATTGAACTACACGACTTATCAACGCTTCAGTCATATATTCTCATTTGAATAATAATTAATGGGTATGTCGTAAGGACAAGTATAAGTGAGTATGAGTATGGGTATGAGTATTTGATGTGAGTATGGGGTATCAGCCAAGTGCCTGCCCTGGCGGCTTATGAAAAATGTGTGGATTTGTCAACAACAACAATAACAACTGCAACGATATCAGCAAGAACAACAACAACAACGACAGCAACAATTACTTAATGCCCATTGTATTGCATTTCAAGTTGGCAAATGGAACAAAATGGGAAAACGAGTCTCGTAAAGGGGATCGACAAAGTACAAAGTAAAGCGCAAAAAAAAAACAAATAACGCACACCAAATAAAAACAAAAAAACAGAAAAACAACATGAAAAAAGAAAGAAAATAAATGTTAAGAAAATATAAAGCTAGAGCAAAAGAAAAGAAATTCAGAGGGGTGGATTAACTTAGATTGAGCCGTAGTTTTTATACTCTTACCTATGGATAAGTATAAGTAAACAATAATAAAACATAAATAATGCATGACCGATCTTTATTATTCTACGGTTCGTATTTTAAGTGGATTCACTTGATACGAATGATGTTTAAAAAGCAGAAATAATTTGAATAATTTTCAGCCATTAAAGGATTAGTCCCAGGTTTCCAAACATAATCACCATTTCTTTAGCTTACCTTAACCTTAAATAGTATTGAAAATTCTACTTGCTGGTATAAATACCCTTTTTTGATTTGTAAGAGTATAGGAAGATTTCCGCACTGCTGCCAGTTAAAGTGCAAGAAGCCATTTTCAAAGTAGCAGTCGAAGAGGAGCTGTCAGTGGCTCTGCGAGGCAATGCCAAAAAACTCGAAAGGCAAGGGAAATGGAGGACACAATCCCCAATGACAGTTAATAAGCGACGTTTCGTTTTTCTCTCATTCTTTTTTTTTTTTGTTGGTTTGGCGTTGGTAGGCGAAGAATAAAGGATAATGCTGTGTCATATGTTCCGGTTTACGTAGACAATGGCCGGATTCTGTTTATTGCAGTTAATCAATCAATCAATGTCAATCCCCATGGCTTGTAACATATGACAAATTTTCAAAAAAAAAAAAAACATAATTCTCGTAATAATAATGAAATAACCGTGTGTACACATAACAAGTTAATTGAAAAACAGTCACAGTTTGCTGTCTTTTTATTTTTTCATAACAAGCCACTAAATAAACTTTTCATTTCCGATAAATATATGTATAATTTGCTGCCCATCTTAGCTTAAATAAAGAATTGAATTTAAAGAACTGATAAAACACATCTCAAACAATTATATAAATACAAAGATTTTTTTTAAATATGCCTAATTGGATTTGATTTTTTGGAAACTTTTGCTTTCATCGTTAATCTATTTATTAATCTATTGAAATAGTTTTAAATGCAATCTTTACCGAACACCAAAGTTCTCACAATCGTTTGAATGTTTTGAAATCTTTTTCTCCCATTAGTCTTTTTTCTCGTTTTTGTATTTTACAGTCATTCGATACTTAAATTTTACCAATTTAATATTTTTTTCAGCCATTGAATTTTGTTTCCTTTTTTCTTTCTTTCGGCACAGTTGAGTGCCACCACTCTATATGCAAAAAGGTTCTCTTTCCATCGATGTTTTTGGCTTTAAGCACTTGCCTCCTGTTGTTGTACATGTCAAAATCACAACCCTAAATGCTAACCCCAAAATGTGTATATATGTATGTATTTGTTGTATGAATCGAATGCTTTACTCGATTATACCGCTGATTGCTTTCCGGTGACAGACCCGTTCAGCTAGTGCTCCTTCTCCACCTATACCCACTGGGAGCTCCTCAACAGGCGGCCACGATACTTTGAATACGTCGCGTTCCTGCGGTTGCTCATGCATAAAAATGCGGGACTGAAATCCAATTCGGAGAGAGTATTCAACAGAAAAGGAACAAAATAAAAAGCTAAAATGTTTCTCAAACCCGCATTTGACCACTTGGGATCGCTCTAGAGTCTAAACTCCCCACTCAACACTCTAACCCTAACTTCTAACTCTTAACTCCAACAACAACACCAACACCGACGAGACCACCAGCAGCAACAACTATGAAATAAGCGGGGCATACTGCCATTACCATAAACATGCAAAGCTTGTGCAGCTGCTGCAAGCGAATTAAAAAGTTTTCAGCCAACAAAATATTTGAAAATAACGCAGCAAATGGTCAAAACTATCAACGGTTAGTAAAATAATACTGAAAAGGATGCAGGAGACGATGGTAGAAGCTGCTTGCCCATGGAGGTGATGAAGGTGGCGAGCCTGCAGGGTACAAAACTAAATCGGTGGCTTCAAATAGTTGCAGTACTTCCATTAGTTTTCAGGGTATAATCGTTCAAACGAACTCTACCGCATTTGAAAATATTTGAAATTTATTTTATATTTTATAAGTTTGAAGTTCCTCCGTAATATTGTTTAGATGTAATGAATAATAAGACCCCTACTGAAACAGGATATACCAGAAGTCGTTATCTTGTCTTGATTTTTGACTGAATTTTCGTTATTGTGTTTTGGCCAAATGTTTTGTAGTTGACTTCATTTTTGCCAGTTTCTGTCGCCGCTTCTGACTTCTAACTTTGTTTGTCTTGTTGTCGTTTAGTTTATTTTTACATTTTGCTATTGGTGTTTTTTTTCAGTTTCAGTTCATACATTTTGCATATATATTCGTATTTTTTTTCCTTTTAGTTTCCTATGCAATTTTCGTGTGTTGTTGCCGTTGTTATTGCTGGTTTTGCCAGTTGTTTAGTTAGTTGGTTGGTTGTCTGGTTGGTTGGTTATTTCTGTTGAAGGTCGTTCAACAATTTTGGAAAGTAAATTTAGAAGTTGCTGTTGCCTTAGAGCATAATTGTTGCAAAATGCGATTCGGTTGTGACTATGAGAGAATGTCAGCAGATGTAAATCTATGGCAAGAAACGGAAACAAACCTACCCCAAGCAACAATATGTTGACCTCAGACCTCGAAAAAGTTGACAGTTAACGTTGACATATTTTGGAGAAACATTTTGTAAAGTAAACCGAAACAAGACATGGCCAAAATGGCGAACCACCAAAAAAAAAAGAATACGATGATGGCTTCAGTTTTGGGTATATTGCCCTGCGGGATGAAGTGAGAATTGAATGGTTTCTATCGCTCTCTCTTTGAGTTGGAAAACTACTAGCAATAAGATTATATTGTTGGCATTTGGCCAACAAAATTTATAAATCAGTGGAACAATTTGGACTGATTTAGTGACATGTTATACGGAAAGTTAAAAGCAGAATGCGGAAAAGAATGTAGAGAGAAAAAAACTTCTATTCAACGGACAAAGCCTCAAAGCCAAACCCCAAAGCCAATAACCATCCCAAACAACCCACTGGCCCAATCCCCCAGTGCAATGAAGTGAAAAACGTTATAAATAAGTATAAAGAAATTTCCTTTTCTCCCTCCAGAAAAAAAAAACAAAAAATAAAATAAAATAGTGTGAGTATATGATGGCCAAGCTTGAGCTAAGAGACTCTAGCAAGATAAATGAGCCACAGACTACCAGCCAATTAGCCCAATAGACGAGAACACACTGTAGAGAAAAAAGTACCAACTGAAAGAGATAGAAATATTGAGTCAGAGAAAGACTCTAAGAGAGACACTAAAGTCTAAAGTTTTGCCGAGACTGAATGATGATGGTTAGAGCGAGGCAGATGACGGACATTGCCTGGCAAATTGCCAAGGAAAAAGTGCAAAACCAAATTAAGTGACCCAAGAAAAAGTGCATAAAAATAGGCAAAATAAAAAATAAAACTGAGACGAATAAAGAAGAGCCTAGAAATGGCAAAAACATGCCAAAAATTATATAACTTAAAAACCAACGACACATGCAATACACTAGAATTTCAAATGAAACATAATTACTTGTCATTTATTATGTTCAAATGACTAACTTAATATATGGCAGAAGCATGTAGGATATAAATTTTAATAGTGCAATTTTAAAAGAGATTTTAGAATGCAATTTAAATATATATCCACACAATCATTTTCATTATAAGCCAATTGATGTATATAATTTTCAATTTTGACAGGTTTTTTTTCTATTTTGAATATCAAAGAGTATTTAAATTGAGGCTTAACCGATGACAGTTCAGCTTAGACTCTGATTTTGCCCGACTATCAAAAAAAGAAAGCACCGACAACATTTGGGAAATGAGAGAGACTAGTAAATTAACAAAGAGCAAATATGTTTTTAACCCAATTTGAGAATCTTGGGCGAAACAGCAAAATGTCAACGCACTAAGCTGTCAAAATGAATCTTGGCTAAACGAAACAAACCAGAAGAAGAATAACAAATTGTTTAAAGTTTTTAAAGGGATTGAAATGCTGGCAATTGAAGTTAATTTGTCCCACTCTCTTGCACTGTATATTTAGCATCCTGTATTAATTTATGCAAATTACAAGGAATAAAGAAAACAAAAAAGGAAAGCTTTAACTATTAAAATAAGGGGAGTGACAGTTGACCAGGTAAGATAGTGGTGCGGGGAGGGATTAGGAAGAATACAAGGAATGGCTTCACCTGTCGTTTTGTGTGTGGTTGGGTTAGACTCTTGAATGTTGTGGTCACAGGATAAGGGATATGGTAAGGAAATGAAGTTGGAGGGGAAAATTTGTGATGTCGATGTCAATGAGTGTGGGAGTGATTGTGGGTGTGATGTGGTAAGTGGGGGCGGGGCGAAATGGGGGGAAAATCGGAAAGTGTGGGGTTGGCAATGTGCCACGCTGTTGCGTAATTAATTGGCCATGTTGCATTTGAGTGGCTGACTGGAGTGTGGAGGACCAACAGACGGACTGAATGACTGACAGCAGACAGCTTCCAGCTTTCAACTCTCTCTTGCTCCCGCTCCCGCTCTCGGCTCTTTGGCTCTATCTCTATCTGAGTATTAATGTGGCAAGGGTTTCACATTACAACAGCAGCCACAATTGAATTTTCTGCTTTCTGCTGCGCAGTACTTGCCAATTGGATGAGAAAGACAATGCTACTAAGTAGTAGTGGCATGCTACATGGATAGCTGCAGGGGTATGCAATTGAAAATTGGATGAGTAGGTTAAACTACGAGCACTATATATGCCACTTCACGCCCCATCCATTACTCAAAGACATTAAGTGACGATTTGTGTACAAATGAATTCTCTCTGTGTGTGTATCTCTGGTGTTCTGTGAATTTAAAATATTTTTTTAAATTTTAATCAACGTTCCATTCATCGTGTTACAACTTAACTATTCGCTTATCTACTTCTTCCCATTGTAGGTTCCCCTAAACCAATCAACACGCAAAAAAATGGAAAACATCTTCTTAATCACATTGAATCAACCACAATATCCAAGGGTGCCCAAGTCCAAGTTTCCAAGTTTTCAACTTCTCTCTGTTTCTCCCTATCTCTCCCTCTCTTCACCTTGTCCACAAAAGACATACAAATACCTGCAATCAACGCCATCTAGATAAAACAGCAAATATAAACAAATAGCGGCTACATTTTTACATAAAATTCAGGAATTTCTTATATAAAAAACCAACGAGCGAACGAACGACCCGCGGGACCACAAAACAAAAACGGTCACTAAAAAGAAGAAGAAGACGCTGAAGAAGGAGCCAGAAGAGAGTGGCCATTTTATTTATTGTTATTTCATTTCGACCGCAAATTAAAAGCTATGAATAAAAGCGCCAAGTGGAGCAGGACAAACAACAACGACAGCACAAAAAAAAAGAAAGAAAATTGCAACTTCTAGATGGAAAGAGTACAAAAAGATAGAGGGAGGAATCAGGACGGGAGGGAACTCAGCCAAAAGGAAAGTAAAAATCGCCAACAATAACAAAAAAGCAGTAAAACATACTAAGGCAAAAAAGTAACAAACTCAATGCAGAAATGTCTTTACATAAAGCTACGACATACAAGTTACCTAGGACAAAATACAACCGAAGTAGTTATACACATAAAGATCATTCCTTGTTGCGACATTAACAGATATTTAAGATATTCCGAACATCTTTATTTTCAAATTGTTCTAAGTATTTCAATACACTTAGAATACATCACCGTCACATCATCAATTATTAATGTTAACGAAACGAATATATTTTTATTCAAATGTTTCAATTGTTTCTGTTACATGAGTTACATATGTATATACCCACTTAATCTATTATTACACAGTATCCAAAACGGAAATAAAAGCTTATTAAAGCCAACACAAAATAAAGGCGATGAGACAGGAACAGGAACAAGAACACAAGCAGCACCATGAGGAGGAGGATTTAAAAAATAAAAATAAAAAAAACAACAAACACTAAATCAAACATTACACCCAGCCAAAAGGAGCTAAACGGAGGAGTGAGAGTGAGTGCCTAACAAAAAAGAAATCAGGCAAAAGCCCAGAAGGAACCAGCTTTGGCTGATGGTTTTTTTCTCTCCTTTTATTTATTTTTTTTGCGAGCATAAAGCAAATGCCAGCAGTAAAGTAAATATCCGTCTGGATCATGGATGTAGTTAGAGGGTGCAAAGGAAAATGAGGAAAATTTTGATAAATATTTTTATACAAATCAAATTAAAAGTTGTGCAAGATTCAAGTTTTAGCAGGAAGATTACGCAGTCCCGACATAGAAACCCTCAAATCTGAATAACAATAAATCTTAGGAATGCGTATTCGATGGATTGATTAAAATAGTTTAAAAGGTTATTCCTTGATCCGTTACTACCCTTTTAGAACAGTGAATAACAAAGTATTCTGTTATCAGTGTGCATTTTAAAGGAATCTAAAGCGTCTTGTGGAATATTGGAGTAAAATGAACTTTCAATTATCAATATTTTGTATTTCCTTGCTGTAGAACAACATTTTGAACTCCTTGAAGCTACGACCATGGATGATAAAGGAAGCTGCGGGGCAAAGTGGGCATCCTTTTTGCAATATTAAACGTAGCAATGACACCCATGGGTGCCCGTCATCCCCTCCCGAAACGCAACCATCAGAGGGTTAAGCTTGCTGGGTGTGTGTGTGTGTACTATGCTAGACAACTAAATATATACACCTAGTTATTTGTTGGCATTTGCCCGTTTTGTGGCTTCTGTTTACATGGGAGGACGAAGTTGAGCGACAGCAAAGGCAACGGGCGGGCTGCCAACAAAGTGAAATATCAAGGGAATTAAAGACATTGTGGGGATTTGCCATGAATGGCTGGTTGGATCTGACTGAATAAATGAATGGATGACTGACTGAAGGAATGGATGAATGATTGTTGACTGTGTAGCAAGAGCTGGAGCTTCTTCTTGATTGGCTAACTCCGTGAGAGGTCGAGTTTGAAGCATTAAGCCAGTAGGTGCTGCTTGGTGCTTAGTGCGTGGTTTTACTTAGTTCTTTACGCTCTATAATTATTGAAGAATTCTTTTTCGTCCTTTAAGCTTTAATTTGACTTGAGAGGTATGTATGTGTTTAGCCTGCATCTTCCTGCCCCCAATGTCAGGAGTTGCATCACTTTCAATATGTGTGTGTGTGTGTCCTTGTTGTTGTAATCATGAAAATGCCTTCGAGCATTGAGCTGGGCCGCCCCGCTGCTGCTTGGCACAATTCAAATGGGAGAACTTAGGGAAAACGCTTGACGTTTGACGCTTGCTGCTAAACTAAACTTTTCATGTTGCCTTTCCTTTCTTTTTTTTCTTTTTTTTCTTTCGTTCATTCTTTCTTTCTTTCTCAGCTTTCTTTTGCGGAATGGCATGACAAAAAGCACTCCAAATGCATTTGTGTGTGTGTCATTCTCTCTCTCCCTCTTTCTCTGGGTGGGTGTGTGTGTGTTTGCTCGCATTGTTGTAAGACGAGGCAAAGGAATGGGAGTGTATATATGTATGTATATATATCCCTTTGGCTTATCCTACATAAAAAGAAAAACGTCAAAGCGAGAGAGAAGAATCATGGAAGAGGCGTGTGTTCTTGTCGTTTTTGCCTTTGGGTTATACATTTTCCTCGCTCATATTACACCAAACAGAAGCACTTTGCATGGGATTAGGTTTTTAGGTACAAGTATGTTTGAAGTTCAGTAGTCGGGGTAGTAGTAGGCAAAAAAGTAAAAAGGGAGATAGCAGAAGCCAGTGCCAGCGCCGAGTGTGGCAAAGACTACCCAAATCCCTCCCTGTATGTGTGTGTCTTGTAAGCATTGAAAGGGGTTAGTAGATTATTAGACAGCGCACAAGTTACTTTGGAAATTGAAAGCAAAAATAATCAAAATACCAAATAGGATTCGTTTTTCATGGAAATTTTAAATCGTACATAAGAATAACCAAAAAAAAAATAACACATTTTGCTTGGAGTTGAAATATTTTAATTAGTAAACTTTGCTTAAGACTTAAAATTGAACAGCTTCACAAAGATTTGCCACAAACAACTTTAATGCACTTTAAGAGATAATTTAAACAAATTCAATAAATTACCCATTCGCAAAGTCATTTGTCAATAAATATTCTATTGAAACCATCACAAACAGCATTCATTCATAAAATGGAAAACATTAAAGATTAGAATGGCCAAATAAAGTATGTATTTAAATCATAATTTTATTTTCTTGTCTAATCTCGCTATAATCATTATGCAAATGATTGATATTTTAAATTCAATTTAAGGGAAATTGAAAACTAACCAGACAATAAAACTAATTGTCAATCAATGGGAACACAAATGCAATATATAACGTACAATATGTTATATGTAAGGCTATTAACGTTTATTATGAAATAAGCCTATTTATTTATTATTATTTTAATCACAAAGAGGATTTGAAAAAAGTTGAGTTGATTGAATTTATAAACTTCTTTGATTTATTCCTATTTGTTATTCATTTAAATAACAGTTCTTGATGTCGAGTTTAGCTATTGATTTCGTTCTTGCGGCGATTTTCTTAGCAAATTTCCAGTGCATTGGAGTCTTTGTGTGCTTTCTTAGCATTAAATTTTGTCTTAAGGTTGAGATGTACATATGTGAGTTGGTATGTACCTGTAAGCCTGGTAATCGCAATTTATTAACCTCAACGAACACGGTCTTGTTACATGGCGCTATAAGTAACCTGCAGAACCTGCTAAGAATCTTGCTTCATTTTGTCTGGGCCAAAAACCCATTGAAGCATGAAAGCGCTTTTCGCACTTGCATTACTGAGCTGAAGCTTGTACTTGCTTACCCACTACCCTTTACCTCAAGCCCCACAGCCATAGCCATAGCCACAGCTATAGCCCTTGATGAACCTCTCTCCCATAGTCACCCACCCAAATGTCACGTTGACATTAGCCTTACAAGCTCATGAGCTTGCTGTCATAAACTTTTATTATCATTACACTTACGTCGTTCGCCTGCCTCTGGCTGTCATATTTGTTTTATTGACTCCACCATCAGCACATGGTCTAAGTTTGGGGTCGGTTGTGGGGGGAATTGGGGTTTAGTTCTGGGGTCCGATTCTGTTTCTCTTTCTTTCTCTGGTGTCATGCTCTACAAACTGCAGTCAATGTCCTCTTTGTTTTCCACAAAACACACTATCCCTCTAACTGGCGGGGATGGACAGAGGTGAGCGGGGCAAATGCACTTCTAACATTTGTCAGCGTGTGAAGTGGTTTGCAGTCAATGTGATAAGATTACCGGGGCCCTGATAATACCCCCCAGCATGAGACATTTCCTGGAGGCTCAAAAGCCTCTGACACTATGATAACTTCTCACTCCCGCTCTATCCCCTCTTTACACTCTGTGTGTGTGTGTGTCTCATGCCAGAACTATTTATTTTTATGAGCCACTTGAGTGAACATTTCTCAGTGCTGAGATTAGCTTCAGGCATAGAAAGACACAGCAGCTTTTCATTCACATAGGTGTCTGTCTATCCATATCTCTGTCTTGAGTGGTGAAGTTATATTTATTCATTTGGAAATAATGCAATAAAATCGAATATTTATTAAATCAAAATCGATTTCATTAAAAGTATACTCAATGTTGTATTAAAGTGTGTGGATCCGGTTAACTGTGGTCAAGTCTTATTTTACAATTTGCACTCAATGTTATTGTATTTATGTTTAGACTCACGTAAAAGATGATAATTTATTGTAGGCAATAGGCGGAACTGTAAACAATTTCAAAGTAAAGCATGCCAAAACGCATGTCGTAGATAAGTTAGTCAACAAAAAGATAAAATTTCATTTTGCCAAGAAATGAATTAAGTTTTTACATGACTTAGAAACGAAGAAAATTACTCAGTCACAACCTTGACATCGGTGTGAGAGGCCACACGTTGGGCGCCAATTTCAGTTTGATTTTCTACTTTCAACACACAAAATTGATCTCAATAATTTCGAAATAAAACTACCTACTTTATGTATGTGGCTCGTTATTGACACAATGTGATTCCCTCCCTTCCATTATAGGGCGTTCCTTTTAACGATTTTTAAAGCCAACCCAGAGCAAAAAAGAAGACAAAAAAACAACAAACTTTCATCAGACATTAAGCTGGCGCGTCGTTCCCAATACGCGAGTAAACAATCGAAGACTTTGCTACCGCATTACATTGATCCCATACCCAGATAGGGCAGCAAACAATTGTCAACTTTACTGTTATCGCACAGTCGCACAGGCTTATCGAATTTCCATCGATGTTTCCACATACACACACACACACACCCACGAAATTTATAGATACATATATGTATATTAAAATTTCATCAAATAAATTTAAGGAGAGTGAGAGAAAGAGAACAAGAGGGTCGAAAACCTGCCCCTAAAAAGGAACAAAGTAAATATGACTTGACTATTTGGTGTGAAATTAATCACTGATGATGATGACTTGACACAGCAAAACGATAAGAGAGGGTAAATTGAATGGAGACAACGTAAAGCCTTTGTCACCTGTTATCAGAAGAATCATTTGCTTGGCTCGTATGTAGTAGGATTTTCTTGAACTTAAAAACAAATTGTGTCACACATATGTAGACTAATTAGTTTCGCATACTAAGTAATTCGATTAATTTCAACTTAATAACTGCAAATCAAATATTTAATTGCCCCTTATCATAAATCTCGATAACAAATGTGTATAATTATACCATACAAGGCACGCAACAGCTAAGAACAACAACAACTGGCCACAAGTGCCGAACAGAATTTGTAATAGGCCCACAGAACACATTGAACACACATCGAAGGAGTCGTTTCCTATTGATCGTTCAGGCTAAAATGCTACTAAATAATTCACGGGCACACACACATCCACGGACACACTCTCTTACTACAAGCTCCACGCAAGAGTCAACAAAATAACGGTTCATTGCACAAAACTAATAATTACATAATGAAGCAAAGCACAAGTTGAACTTCGAACCAAAAGCCAAATCGTAGAAACGTTAGAAAATCCAAGCCCAGCCAAACCAACCCATCCAGCAATAACAACTAAAAATTGAAATTGCCCACAGCAGATATGAATGCAACATTGCATGAGAAGCAATCAACAGGCGTCTCTTGCTCGTGCAACACTATGGCTAATAGCAGCAAGCAAAAATAATAAACCTAAATGAAAGACTATTTATTAAAACCAATAACATTTTCAATATATAAAAAATAACCAACTAATTGGTTTTTTCAACTTTATATGCATTTCAAATTTATATTTTTACGAAAGAAATAATAATTATTTTAACTAAAGATAAACTAACGGTTTATGTCTTTAATCTGCAATATGTTGTTGAAGATATTTTATATTTCATGCAATTGCAGTTCTCACATAAACAAAAGAATGCATCTGGCTTACTTAATTTCGACTTTCAAATAAGAGAAGGTTCGATTAGCAAAATTTATAAATGGGCTGAAATTTTTATTCCATTAAAATAGATAAGAGTTTTTGAGAGAATAAGTTAAAACACTTTAAATTAAGATTATGATATACTAACCCATTTTAAAAAGTCAAAACTTATTTCGATCGTAATTTGGCGTATATGTACACATAATATAAATGGTATTAAATAAATGTGCTCACAAAATCTACAATAAATTAACAACCTACTAACCTTCCTTGTGCTGCCTTTGGAAGAATATTTTTTGTCAGAATGAACTCATTGACGCATGTTTTGATTAACTTCAAAAAGTCGAAATCTATTTCCCCAGTTTAAATTTAAATATTTGTTATTAATGTCTATTGAAGAACAATATATTGGAGTTCTGTTAAATAGAAATTAGAAAAACTTTAAGCGAGAATGAAGCACATAGTATTATCGTGTTTATATAATTATATCAAAAACGCTGTTGGCTTTATTTGCATTGTAATTTAATTAAACTGGCATACACAATTTTATTATAAGAGTTTCTATTTAAATTCTGCTTTATTAAAGTTTTGTTCTGCCGTTTTGATTCTTTCCGAGTTGATTTCATCCTTTTCTTGTTTCTTGGCCTCTTTACCTTTTCCATTTCTGCTTTACCCCTTGCCATTTGTTCTCTTTTTCCATTCTCATCGTTTCCTCTTTTAAATCTTGATGGAAATGCATTTGTAATGTTTCCCCAGTTTGACTCATTCTCATTCTAATTTGTCACTCGGCACTTTTTCTTCTTTTGTTCCAACTTTATTGACCCAATTTGCAAAAAAGTTTTTATATTTTTCCGCTCACACACAGCACACAACACACCGTTTATGGCACTTGACTTGAGGTTTGAGTCTTATAGGATTCACCTAAACAATATGCTTTCGACTTGGGTAACTTGCCAGAGCTCGACAGCTTTTACGCAAAAACAATAACAAAAGCACACATAATCAACACTTCATCCTTGTGCAGGGGGTTGGGTTGAATGGCAGAGAGAAGGGTTTTTGTTATTGGCGCAAAGACTTTTATGGTCGAACGTAACATAAAACAACTTCAAAAAGTCGAAAAACATTAAAGCGCACACAACATTGTCTATGACCAGTTTTTCTCTCGTTTTATTTTTTGTGGGCCAAGGAAAGGAGCGAGGGAGGGGGCAGATTGG
Source organism: Drosophila equinoxialis (assembly GCA_018150345.1). Taxonomy (NCBI): domain Eukaryota; kingdom Metazoa; phylum Arthropoda; class Insecta; order Diptera; family Drosophilidae; genus Drosophila; species Drosophila equinoxialis. The sequence goes on from JAECWI010000001.1 coordinate 15,786,514, forward strand.
GTACGGGAACGGGAGTTGCAGTTACAATTGGCCATCGTGTGCTGTTGTGTGGAGTGGAGGTCAATGACAAGCCCAAGCCCAAGCCCAAGCCCAAACCCAGGCCCAAGCTGAAGACTGAGGCAACTGCCAACATCCAACGAAGCATGCATACTAAGCACAAGCAGTAGTAGTAGTAGTAGGAGAAGTCACAAGAAAAGTGAGAAGGGGTGACCAATGGCCAGAACCCAGTCCATGTCTCAGACCTTAGTCCCCATTCCAAGACTCAGAATGCATTCGTGCGTATGCCAATGACGACGCTGCCAGTTAACAACACGATTTGTTATTGTTGCCTCCCTATCCCAGCAGAGTCAAAGCCATAGCCAGACCGAGACCGAGACCAGACCAGACCCAGGGCCAGACGGAGGAACCTTAAGCCTAGCAACCTGCTGGCTTTGCTGAATTTATTAGCAGGCACAGTCCGCAGCCAGTGCACCAGCTCTCAAGCAGACATTTAGACAGACAGAGATAGCGAGAGCGACAGAGTGAATAGGATAGGGAGAGACGGAGGGAAGAAATGAGGAGAGACTGAGATCCGGGGTAGCATTCAGTTTGGTTTGGTTCGGTTCGTTCTTGGGCACCGCATGCTGCACCGCATTCCTTTGGCAATCGATGAGTAAATAATGACCAACGCAATGCAACCAAACTGGGGCGAATCAAGAGTTGAGGGGGAAACTGTAGGGTAGGGTCTGGTTTGTGCGGGTTGCCCCCATCAACGGCGGCGACGCCGACGACGACGGCGACGACGACGGCGACGATGATGTCGATGCTGTTGTTGTAATCACACTCAGCATGCATTTCAACATGCTCTTTGTCTCCCCACAACACCGCCTGCTTGCCGCTCTTCACTTCTAGGGTTCCTCCCCTGCCTCTTACATACTTTGTGGTTTCTTATTGTTATGAAATACCCTTACAAGACAAATTATTTGAGGCATTCGTTGAAATATAATCACAATAGCGTTTGGCACAACAGGAATTTGGCTTTAAATTAGATTCCTTTAATTCTCTTTACATATATCTAGATATATTAAAGGCAAGCAATTCGAAAGTTTAATTTTTAATTGCATACTTTTGTGTACAAAGTACTTTAATACATGATTCATTGTGTGCCCATATCTATAAAGTTATAGTTGATCTAATAGTGTAAAAGAAAAATAGATTCATTCAACTATATCGATATATTGCTCACTAAATTGTAAATTGCATACTTTTGGGAACGTAATATTTAGGTATGCTTGTTTAGGGATTAGAGTATACATAACTCCACTTAAACTTTCCCACATTTTTTGTTGGTTCCTTGTTGCTCTGGCAGCAAATTAACGCCTATTGTCATTGCGTGCGGGGGAGTATACTCCACCTCCAACACCCAGTGTAGTCAGCACCACCACCACCACCGACAGAGATCCGGCCCATTATAATTTGAGTTAATTACGTATTTTAGCTATATAAATATTTCATTTATCATTAATGCATGCAGTCAACGACGAGTCGAGTCCCCAAATATACATACATATCTAGCCCACAGCTCATTGAGAGTCATTCATTGGGCGTCCTCTCTCCAGCTCGCATGCAGATTGGAGGCCGCCAAACAACAATAATGCAGTAGAACACAAACTCACCAACGCCCAGAACAAACAGAAATTTTTGGCGTGTGCAACATACGACCTCTGTCCGGCAGGGTGACCATCCCACCAACCGTCCATCTATCCAGGCATTTGCTCCCGCACGTAGTCCCCACGTTTGGCCCCCCATTCATTTACAGTGTTGGCCGGCACGCGTAATTGAATATGAATTTATAATGGTGCGATCCCATGGATTGTGCATGCTAGTTTCTATGTGCACCACTTTGTGTTTGCCGAATGGTGGGGTGCCCACAATTCAAGAGAATTATATTTGACAAAGCCCCAGGGTAAAACAATCTTGAGGGAACAAGAACTGCTGAACTCCAATCATATTTGATTGGCATTAAGCTTTTGACCAGATAAATCAAGCGAAGTATTTCGACTGCTGAATTGAAGGGATACTAGGATAAGCTGTCGAAATCAATGAACGGGAAATGAAGGATTTCAAATAGGCTATATTGACTGGAGATGAGCCTCAGAAGGAAGAAACTCAGGTAGCCGAGGGCTTATCAGTTAGTAAAAGACAAAATGGCCTTTGGTTAGCAAACTAGAGTTTTTGGAAATTCTAAGTCTTTGCCTTACTTGGAATGGAATGGAAGAAACGTTAGGACAATCTTTTTGTACAAAGTCTCAAGATGGAAAATTTCTTCCTTTATTATTCTCTCCTTTAAGCAACTTGAAATCGCCCTAAATCTTATTTAAAGTAAAGAGAAAGGCATTAAACTAAAAGTTCTTGATATTTAAAGTCTGTATATTTAGTTTTATATTAAGTCCCACCTTAAGTCCGTTTATTACTATGAATAATAGCACAAAACTATTTAGGCAAAATTTAAACAAATCATAAATTTATGAGAAGAGAATCCAAGGAGTACTTCGTTTGCGAAACGCAATACATATTTCATATACAACTTACATCCTGTTTTCGGATAACTTAATTAAGGAAGTTAACTGCCCACCGAAGTTTCGCTTTGCTTTTGACCCCATACGGACACAAGTTAATTAACATTAGCCTGGAGGGTTTCTGCAGACCCTTTTTACAATTCGTTTGCACTAACAAATTGCCATATGCAGAAAAGCACAGAGAGTAAGGGAACTAAAGTGCGAGAGAGACAGAAAAATGGAAAATTTCACACGCTCCCAGGGTACAACTTTGCTTTGTCCATTAGCACTCCAAGGAGCATTTGCAGGTAGCAAATTGAGTCGAAATGTTGCACAAATTGGCCAAGTGCAGTGCAAAAACAACAATAATGCTTAATAATAATGTGAAATGCAAATACACACGGATGGTTTTTCTTCGTTTTCGGCTCCACCTTTACAATTGTGTGTGCGAAAATGTATGTCTGTCTGTGTGTGTGTGTGTTTGGTGTTACCTGTTGATATTGACAATGGTTGGTTTTATGTTCTGCAACAACAGCAGCGCCATCTGTTACTGCATTTTGGCCATTAAACAGTAGTCCAAAGAAGACCTGGGAGTGTCTGGGTCTGGGCCTTGGTCTGGCATGCCTTGCAAATTAGACCGCATTAACGCCACCAGGCAGAAATACTTCGACTATATAGGTCCACTATATATTACTATGCCTTCACAATGCCTTCACTTACCTGCAATGAGAAATGGTAATGTAAAATTTTTAGTAAGTGGGAGAGAAGTTAAGTCAACGGTGAATTGAAGAGTGAGAATGAAGGAGAGAGATGGGATAATTATGTAGATTAGCTAAAGGAAGTTTGTATTTGCTTAAGAAATTAGCTAGGCGATTGTATCGTTTGTTCTACCTACCTTTCTCTATCCTCCCAGCCTACCAACTATTCATTCACCATCTATCTCTATGTAATAGCCGGGTCTATTTGGTCAGGGTTCGTTCTGAGAGTGATGACTAATTGAAGGGCCTTTGTGGAAAAGTGGTCGACAAAGAGATGAGAGGACCAGAAAGATAAACTTTGTCTGTTTGACTTAAGCCCAGTTGAACGAACCGAGGGATTAAGCAGGAACTGCTCGAGGACTTCTCAATGCGAAATCTAGACAATGCCAGGCAATGTTGATATGGTCTAATGAGCGGAAATATTTACTCAAGTTATTGAGACAACTTTTATTAAAACGAAAAAAGAGATCCAACAAATAACTCAAATCCTTGAGAGGATTCTTACTCTAAAACTGAGCAAATCTTTGGAAAACCTTTAAGTAAAATAATATTAAAAGGAATTCTATAAATCAAGTTCCATAAAGTGTGTGTAAAAGATTGACATCTGTTAAGCTGAATAGCATTTATGCAAATTTTCTATTTTTCTGGGTTGTTCACAACTAAACTTTTGTTGATCGAACCGAAAAATAAGAACCCTCTGATAATTGCTTAGTTTATTCCAATATCTAAAGCAGACTTAAAATGTTCCAAAAACTGTTACATATTAATTCTTAAAACTTTCCTTATTTACGAAAGCAAGAACTCGTATTTTAAAGTCAATTAATTAGTCCCTGATTATGTTTAATAAGAAAAATTCTTTAACACTTTTATTATTGTTTATTACTTAAAAGTGGTAAAGAACATTTCTAAAATTTAGGAGCAACACAAGAAAAAGTTATTTCACTAAACTTTCCAACTCTTGGCAAGTTAAATAATTGCTACAATTAACGGTAAGAAAGAACAACAGTTTTTATATCTTCTCATTCGGGCACTTGAAGATGTTTTAATAACTAGGCAAAAGAATAGCTAATATGACATAACGAAAAGCGACAATGCAATGTGAAAATTAAAAACAATTTCAACGACTGCTTAGATCTTTTTACAAAAGAGAGTGAGAGAAAGAATAAGAAAGCAAATGCTATGGTTCTATACTATAGTATACTCTACTATACGATGTGAAGCTCGAATGGCTCAACCACAAATCTAAATTACGCGCCGACCGTGCACTAAATCAAAATGTTGAGGGCAGAGTCTCAACATTGAAAGGGAAACCCAAGAGCGACCACAACAATAGTGGGCAAAAGGTATAAATTAAGTGAGTGCGGCATGCGGCAAAAGCCAAATGAAATTTCAACTGGTAACCCTAGAAGTGTGGACGACGACGACGACGTTGGCGATGGCGATGGCGACCACGTTGAGGACGCACCGCACCGCATTATAGCGCCCTGGGGGATGATTGCCATGGTCGAAGAGCTCCGTGTTGCGTTTCGTTTAGTTCTTTTTTTTCGGTTCCTAGGCAGTTTTTCTTTTGTGTGCTTTTTTTGTTGCTCTTGTTGCTGTGTTGTTTTTTTTATTGTTTTTGTTGTGCGTTACCCCCTCACGTTGGTCTTGTTTTGTAATTAGCCATAATTCACTTGCCTAGACTTTGCACTCACAAGACAAAATGAAGCATAAAATATTTATGCTCTCTCCCTCTCAAACCATCTCTTTCACTCCCTAGCTCCCTCTTAGTCGTGTTGTCTCTCAGTCAGAAACCACCGGAAATATGCAATTTGACGCAATTTGCATGCAAAATACCAAAAGACCAACTCCAACAGACTAAACTGAACTCAACTCAACCACTTGGACTTGGAATTGCATTGCTGACTTGCTGGCTGACTGGCACGTGGTTGCAGTTGCATTAGGTGATGCAATCATTTCCGCTCCGAACGATTGCAGAAAATCAATTTCCGTTTTCATGTTGTGAGAGAAGAACAGGAAAAGGGATATCATGAGAGGATAGGTAAGGCTATAGGGCATGGACATTTAAGTTATAGGTATTGGGCAAACACCTTCTGACAGGTATTTATGCGTGTGATCTCCATTTGAACCTATTGTAATTACTTGAAAAGCTGGCAGAGTTTCCATAAGGTGTAACCAATAGATACGATGCTCCATATTCATGAGAGAAATGTCATACAAATGTGTCTTTACACTGAGTCAACCACAAAACAGATGGCAAACTAGTTTGTGCCAACAACATGGCATGGAAAGTAAAAACTATAAAAAAATGAATTCAAAACTCATCGAAAATAGTTTGGGGCATTTCTCAACAAATATATTTACTTTAATAACTAATGAAGTTGTGAAGAATATTATTAAGGAGAAGATTAGCAAACGAATTATATCTCCATTTTCTTCGGAGATATTTTATTCATGGGAGTATATTTCCTCATTGACGTCTGTTGCTTCCGACCTCGGGTTTTAAACTTTACATTTGGTAACAATAAAAAATTTTTGGATTAAAAAATTGAATCTTAAAATTAATCACAAAAGGTAAAAGCCAACTGAAGCCTTTTTACAGCCAAGATTTCCTAGCCATAAAGACAAAAACAATATGAGCTTTTTATGGTTGAAAAGATTAAGATTTTAAATTATATATTAGTTTATTGAGCAATAATAAACTTGTAATTATTTATGAAGAATTAAATGGTCGAACAAATAAAGATTGAAGATAATAAGTTATTAGTGAATGCTATGGACTTGTGTAATTGTTGGTAATGAAAAGTAATGATCAACAGAAATCATAAAATATTCCATGTTTCTCGCTATTTTGTCTGTACTCTGAATGATACATATGTACTTTTTGGGAACTTTTATTATACCATACACCCATAGGGTGAAATGGTATATTAAAGTCGCCAAAATGTATGTAACAGGCAGAAGGAAGCTTCTCCGACCCCATAAAGTATATATATTCTTGATCAGTATCAATAGCCGAGTCGATCTAGCCATGTCCGTCTGTCCGTCCGTCTGTCCGTCTGTCCGTCCGTCCGTCTGTCCGTCTGTCCGTCTGTCCGTATGAACACCTAGATCTCGGAGACTATAAAAGCTAGAGCCACCAAATTTGGAATGTAGGCTCGTGTAGTATGTAGAGTGATCAAGTTTGTTTCAAATTTTTGCCACGCCCCTTTCCGCCCCCCGCAATTCAAAAAAGACGTTTATCTCAAAAACTATTGCAGCTAGAGACACCAAATTTGGTATGTATATTTGCATAGTAAATGCGCACATTTTGTATGTATAAAGTTTTTGCCACGCCCCTTTCCGCCCCCGAAATTTGAAAAACTCGATTATCTCCCGTATTTGTTTACCTTGTGCAATCAAATTTGGCACACTTAAATTTGATGCTAATACCCAGCAAAATACCAAATTTGATCAAAATCGGACAAAAAATAGCTGAGTTATGCATATAAACGTTTTTGCATAAGGCCGGATATGGCCGTTGGCGGGTGGGGGCGCTAGGGTGCTATGCATAAGTGCGCGAGATATTAGGATATGCTTGTAAAAAGCATGTGAACAAAATTTTTTAAAATAGGCAAATGCATTAGTTATTACAAATTTGAAATATTTGTTTTACTGGTGTATGGTATACCTAAGTCGGCGAGACGACTTACTTACTTCATTTTTTTTTACTTATTTTCATTTATGTATATTTCATAATAAATTTCGAGTTTTATATTTGTCAGGAGGGAATCGTATTTTCTCTAAATGCGTCAATTTATACGATATTAAATGTATTTCACATTTCACTTATTTACTAAGAATAATATTAATTAGTTCATTTAACGTATAAAATTGTAATATTCCATATTAACAGTTCTCTTCTGAGAACTCTAAACTTTTTTATAATTCTTTAATCTTTAAGGAATTACTATTATATAACTTATAAATGTAATGGTTTTATAGCGGATAAAACAACTATAATTATAATAGTACAAAAAATATAAATACCCTGAAAAAATTTACTGATTGTGAGTTCTACAGGAAATCGAAAGGGTATTTTGCAACTCGTAGCTGTCTTTTTTGTTATTTACCAGCATGCACAATTTTCCTGTTAGTTTACTTGGTTTTGTTTTTCTTCTTTATTTTTATTTCTACTAGTTTTTTAATATTTTTTTCTTTTTTGGTTTAACATTGCAATGGAAACCTGTCTTGGCAGCAGCAGCAACTACTACCAGCAGCTGTAAAATTAAACACTAGACACGCACAGACACACATACACACACAAACAAAGCACACAACCATATGGTGGTAGCCTTCTGGCGATGCTTATCGCCAACTTCTTCTCCAGCATCAACTTCAACTTTGGGACCTCCTCCCCGAGCCTCCCCGCCCAGTATCCCTGCCAACCACCTTGTTGGTGTCCTCCTCGTCGTCTTACTCTCCTCAGTCAGCTGTAACTTCTTGCTGTTGGCATAAACATTTTCTTTTCATTAATTCATAAAGCATACTTTTATTGAGTGGCAACACATGAGGCAACAACAACGGAGGCGAGCCAACGCCAACAGATCTGAGAGGGCGGCATAGGGCGGAGGGCACGGCCTGGGCATTAAAAATGAAAAGAGCGACACAACAACAACAGCAACACAAAAATGTTGCAGTAATGGAAATTGTTTTGAGCAAAAATTACTTAACAGACTTGACTGAGTGGCTGTGGCTATGGCTATGGCCATGGAGAGAGGGCCGGAGAAGTTGGTTGTCTTTTGGGGCACGCTTCGTTTGCCACAGGAATGTTGTTCAAATAGAATCAAAGTTGACTTGATGTTGTTGATAATATTCCAAGAGAAATTGCCGCTTATACTGATAAGGAGTGAACGGGCCTTGAAGTTAGCTTAGAAATGATTAGTTGGAATGTTCCAACGCTCACACAATAAGAGAGAAGACAAAATGATTACTTGAATACTTTAAAGAATGTTTTTATTAGTTTTCAAACTTGTTGTTCCTCGCCCTTAGTAAGTTTTCTCAACCAATTAATTTGAAAATGCATAAAGAAAATTTGTATGTTTTTATTTTATTTTTTGATTAGCTTTTATGGCAAGAAAGACCAAAAGGAATATTAATGTATAAAAAACCATTTAAATAATTTTAAAATTAATCAAAACTATAATTCAAATGTTAATTGTTTAACGAGGCCATACTGTCATTAGATTAAATGAGTAATTTGTAAACAGTTTACTATTTGTTTGTTTAACATTGATTAGTCGTTAAAAGTAACTTAAAAAAAGTTTTTGGTTTCTGGTAAATAAACATTTTTCACTAATTACATTACTTATCAAATGACTTTCAACAAAATCTGTTATAAACTTGTAGAAAATTCTAGGAGAAACTTTGCTTCTAAAGTACACAATGAAGACTACAGGAATTTGCTTTTTTAAGAAATTCGCTCAAAATTTTGCGATATCTTGTCGATTGTTTATAGACAAGTTTTGGGTTACAAGGCATACAAAATATTACTTTTACAGCCAGTTCATATCTGTAGATGCGCTTATAGAGTAAACTAAGCCTTAATACAAGTCGTTGTATTTTAAGCTAAGGACATCCCTAACACAACTGAAGCCTCTTGTCCAGTTTATTTGCCATCATTTTATTATCTATACATTTAAGCTAAGCGAACCCGAATTTGGTATCTATTTCACCTAAGGGTAATATATACAATTGAGTTCCAACTCACATGGTATTTACTTTACCTTCTCCTTTAGTTGCAGCTTTTTTCTTGTTATTTCCTCTTTTTTCCCCAACTCCATGCCTACTACCATTTTCAATCTCGTTTAGCCTCATAGGCTTAGGCAAGTTTTCCACTCCGGTCTTACCGGAGGCGCTTCACGCTTCCACCGCCAACAAACAAATGGTCGAACGATGATTGTGAAGTGAAGTAAACCAACGGGGAGAGACTAAAAACTCCCTCATTGTTTATCTAACAAATACAACAATTCCGAAAACAACAACGCACAATGTTTATTTTGATTTGTTTCTCACTCCATCCGATCCACCTAGAAAACAGTCTTCTACTTTTCCGACTTCTCCCTGGTTTCGCCCTCGCCCCCCTTTTTTGAGACCTTATCTTAAACTCCATGCATTACACTTATCTATGGTACGAGCTAAGGCCACATACGGCGTCGTCCATAATTTTGTTTATTTAATTTTTATGTCATGTGCCGTTTTGCCGCTTGTCGTTTGGTTTTGATGGACGAACCCAAGTCTTTGCCCAAGCCTCCCTCTTCGACTATCTTTTCTCCCCATCAACGACCTCATCATCATCTATGTACATCGTCGTCGGCATCGTCATCATCATTGGCAGCATCAACGACGGAAGCAGGCAGCAGAAGCAGCAACAGCAACAGCTACAGCATCTTCTTGGGCTTGCTGCTCCTGGCATAAAGTTGTCATGCTTCAGTTGTTTGATTGCCTTTGCCTGGCTTGCATTTGGCCCCCCAGGCGACGGGCGGCAGCAGGCAGCAGGCGGCGATGGAGGCAACTCACCATTGCGAGTCGAAGTATTTCTGATATGTCGAGTATTCCCCAGTCAAAATGTTCCTTGTTATTTCTAAATTAGAGATGAGCAGACAATTTCATTTATATTACTGATTATCACAATAAATCATCTTAGAACTCTCGATATGGATTGAAAACTTTACAGGTTTAATTTACTTTAAAAGATTATTGATTGTAGCTATATCTCCAGATAAAGGTAGATCATCTGACTGAATGTTTTGATATCTTGAACAGTCTGCTTCGATATATCTCTTCTAATACTTGTCTTTTGATTCCTTAAAGTTCAAGCTCAATCCAAATTTATTTGATTTGTGCAAAGTTTTATAAAAGTCAAGAAAATTCGAGTAGAAGCCCTAATCGCTAACTAGTATGCACTACAGTTTTGTCCTAAGTTCTATTGATTTTAAATTCCATTATGGTTTCTTCAAAATGATTTTATCTCTTGTATAATGTTTTACCCTAAAGCCACATTTTGAATCCTTAAATCGCAACGTGAGTTTAGAAATATTTGTCTGCCATCTCCAATGCACCTAGACAATTTTATTTTCATTTTCCATTTGAAATTTTCCTTCGCTTTTTTCATCTTTCTTTTTTTTTTTTTTTTTTTTTTTTTTTTTTTTTTTGGGTGTATCTTTTGGTTGTACTCCACTCTGTTTCGCCTTCTCTTCTATTCCACTGTTGCTTTTCTAATTTTAAAATCGTCTTCAAAATGTTGTCTACCCGGGCGCGTTGTTTACGGAAGTTTTTTTTTATGGTCCCACCTCCGTCCCTGCTTGGGTCTCCTTCTACTCTGGTTTTGTGGATAGCCCGCCGTCTGAGTGCATTGCCATGTAGTCCAGCAACTTCACATCATTGTCGTCGTCGTCGTCGTAGTCGTCGTGGTCGTCGTTGTCTGCTTCATTCTTGTATCTTTGTATCTTTGCAGTTGCTGAAGTCAACTTGTTGTTCAAGTCAATGTCGTTCCAACGTTGCCTGACTTTGTCGACAACTGCGGCAAACTTTAATTTAAAATCTATTAGACAGACAGTAAGTTTTGTTGTTGCTGTTGCTGCTGATGTTGCATCGTTTGTTATTAATTGATTTCCTTATTAAGCTCAAACAAAAGTGCAGAGTAAGTATATCTTCTTGGGCTGAAAATTGTGGAGTTTGTCTATGGCTAATTAGAATGTGATTAAAAATTCGTCTGCCTGCTTGCCTTTCCTTCCCGTCCCTTTGAAGGGTCACAAAAAAGTTTTTTGGCAGAAAAAAACTTTTTTACGACTTTAACCCCTTTACTCGTTTTATTTCTCGTTTTGTTTCTTTCCGTTTCCGGCATTTCTGGGACAACTAAATCACTTCACTTCAACCCAAAGAAGTTGTCTGTGGTTTTTCTTCTCGGTTTTTCTAGTTGTCCACTCCCCGCTCTGCTCTGCTCTTTGATTCTTGTCGGTGATTGGAAAAGTCATTGGAAATGGTTTAACACTTGACTATTGAGTTGCATAATGATTGAGTGAATGGAGAGATAAGCACGATGAAAGACTAGAGACCGCATAAGAGGCGATTGCGTTGGTAGGAAGAGGGCGGGGTATAAAGTATACGTTAAGAGTCCAATGATTGAGTAACTGATGATTAAAGTGTTAGAGAGATCAAACGCAAACAAGACAAAATATGGCAAATGCTTTGAGCATAAATAGGTACAAATACACATACTGGTCTTAAGTGTACGGAACCCAATTCAAAACACCGGAACTGGAATTCTATTTTCATGTTTTAAGGGAAAATAATGTAGAATAACATAAGCTTGTACTTTAGAACTTTAAAACTTTAGACCCAACTCGAATCTGAAAGTAATCTGAATCTAAAGTAAAACCTTTCCAAGCAATAAATATTTTATTTAGCTCTTGTCATTCATAATAATACGTTAATACATATATAGAATCTTTACACTTACAAATCGATTACCTAATCAGCTAAGCTCAAACACCAAGCGATTTTGGACCTATTTAACTAATTTTAATAGCATCTATCCTCAATTTAGTGGTTACTTATGATTGCTTATTAGACACTATATCGGTCAGTTTATTGGTCTCAATTGTCTTTAATGTAAAATAATGAAGTAGTCAAACACACTGACAGTTATTGAGTAAAAGCTGTCAGTCAATAAAGCTTCTTACATAATCATGATAAATATTTTATAAAACGGAAACCAAAAAGGAATATTTTATAGCTAAGTTTGATTCACAGAGGCAATCTAGAGATTAAGGGCTTTGAAATTCGAACTTCAGGTCGTTTTTTGTTCATTTAAGCTTCACTTTAAAATCCACAACTAATCTAATCACAAAGATAAAATTATCACACTGTGAAAAAGAGGAATGATTGGAGACAAACGAGTACTAGTCTATTCTATCTTTCTTTCTCCTCAACTCTCGTCATGTTGTTCCATGCCAAATAGTTCAGCTACAATTTTTTGTCTTCTACTTTACAATATTTGGCTTTAACTGCAATGAGTTTCGTGAGGAACATTGTACAGCACTTTGGCTAAAAGCCATTCAACAATCCTTTTGCCTAAAGTGTCCTTACGCATTCCTTGCTTATTAACTTGATGGCTCTTCTTCTGTATCTATTTCTACATATAGACATACAAACATATAGAAATGAAATGTATATCCCTAAGGCATATACATAAAGTATCTTTCTTAGATTGTTTACTTAATTTGCAAAAACACTTTTGGGCTCTAATATGATTTTGATTGTGTGTTTTTGACTTCCTTCCGCCATTTGATTTTGGTTCATATTTGATATGTCCCCTAAAGCATTACATATATGCCTAATATTATTATAACAACCATAATATGCTAAATGCAACTATCAATTGTTGTTGTTTGAGGCTTGTTGCATGCATATTTTAATTACAAATTCAAATTGAACAATTTTTTATAAGAGCGTTTTTCCCCCTCCCTCCTTGTCTCTCCCTCTTTCTCTCCTTCTCTATGGGAACGTTCAATGAACTTTGCCTTTTGCTGTTTCATTAATGAAGTATCAGTTGCCAACTGATTAGCATTTTTGTCGTCGCACTTTGTGTTAATAAAAAGAATTTTTATATAAAAATAATAATAAAAAAAAAATAAGGAAAAAGAACACTCGCGTCGGTCGAAATGCAATTTAAATTTTAATGTGCTGCCTTTTAGTGCATACGAAAAAAACCCCAATTTCTGCACACATGGCAAAAACGCTATAGCTATGGCTATATAGCTATGTATATATATGGCAATTCAGTGGGGGTATGGGGAAGTGCTTCGCCAATTGCATGCAATTTCAAGCGGCAACTCGTTGCTGTTTGCCCTGAAGCCAACCAAACATGCTGTCCCATCGTAATATGCCCCCCTCGAACCAAAGCCCCATCCAAAAAAACTAACCAGAATCAACTCACGCACTGATACTTTTCCCTTTCGTCCCCTCCACCTCTTCCTCGGGGTGTTAGCTTTTTGCATATATGTATATATTTTTTGTACATTCAATTTACTTGTTTTTGTTTTTCGGCTGGCTGGTTGTTTGGTGCTGCCAAATGTCAAAAGTTAGCACGGTATGCAACTCATTAAAGTATCGGAAAGAATGAATAAAAGGCAAAGAAAAACGTAGATTTTTTGCAAATCTATAGCAGATAATCGAGCTGGAGCAGCTCTAATGTAATGAGACACGAAAACTTGTACAAGTTTCTTTAGATTGTCGCACAAGATTAACCACGGACAAAGTTGCATGTGAGGAACTTTAACTCCGATCCAGTTTAGGAAAATTTTCATTGGTATAACTTACTTTTGTATGCAATTTAGATTTTCTCACGTTGCCTGTTATTGAAGGCATCAATCCTGCGGTTAGATAGTCTCATCACTTGCTGGTTTCCGTTTCCCACCAGCAAACGCACCTTGGGTTTTGACCCACTTTCAGTTGCCACGCCCTCCTATGCTTCATCGCCAAGCCACCTTATACGCCTTGTCAACGTCCTTCTGTGTGAGAGAGACTACTCGGAAGCCTCAAAGCCATGATGGCAGTTCCAGAATCTGCTTCAATCTGTAGCCATGGGTTTTGGCTCTTGCTACGCATTAATCATGACAACTCTGCCATGTCAACGTCGTCGCCACTTCTCCTCCGCTATCCTCTGTCCATCCCTCATGGTTGTCGCCATGCAAATCCAACAAAACTGTCACTAAATGTGCGACTTTAAGCGCTCTTATCCTGGACAGAGAGGGGGAAACTGCGCTCGGCGTTCTGTACTTGGCTTTTCCTCTTTTTATACTTTTTTCCCTCACAGTTTTCTTTTTTGTTTTGGTCTGATTTTGTTTTTGTCGCCTGCACCGTCAGCCGCTTCCTGCTGCAATATTTCCTGGGCGCGAGAATGTGAGAGCAACGCAAAAGTTTTTCTTTCTCAGCCCGACCAAAAAAACACACATAGCCAACCAAAGCAAGGCACACATCACACACATCCGTTTTTTTTTTTTTTTAAGCTTTTTGCATATTTCACACGGTTTCCACAATGAATACTGCACAGTGGTTAAAAAGTAATTAAAGACTCAATGTTTTATAATGAATAATCAAAAAGAGAGTCTTAGCATTCTGCAGTCATAATGTTTATGTAAGGAGTATGAAATTAGTTTATCAAATTACGATTATTCAAATTGCCTATCAAAAAGCTCAATAATTACAAGCCTAAAATGTGGGTACTTGAAAGTAATTTCGAGTTTTAGCCATTGCATCTGTAGTCGATTACTAAAATAGGAAGCTATAGCAGTTTATAATCCCCTCGTCTAGTTTCTGTCCTAGGATTTTATGATTAAGCTGTATATTGTGACGAAAAAAGATTGGAAAACTTCAATTGAATTAAGGCCGAAAACAGAAGAAATATAATAGCTTAGTTAAATAAAACCGACTAAAGGTAAATATTAATTATTAGGTTTAGTTGGCCCCCACCTAAAAGACTATTTTCAGAAACCGAAACCCACAATTTATTTTTATTACTATTTACCTTGTATCCAATAGTTCAGATGGCAGCAAAAGTTCTCACGATTTGTTAACCCTTTTCGCAATTCTTTTGGCATTGAACATTTTTTGATTAGCATTTGGAGCAGTGTGCAAATGGAGCCATGGTCTGGGCAAGTGAAAAATAGTGTAATTTCCAACAGCGCAACTCAAAAATGCAACCCAGAGCCAAAGTTAATTTGTAGCGACGGCAAAACAAGCTATTAGCAGGTTGCTTTTAGCAATGAAGAGCAACAAGAGAAGGGGGGCGGTCCCATGAAGAACAGGGCAACAGATCGGGTCGATGTTCCTTCTGTTGCCTGACGGCCCGCCTTTGCCCCTGCACCTCTCCTGTCCCAGTCTGCTTCTTCAACTGGCCACAACCCGTTTCAGCTGAGGCTCTTCGGGCTGACTTTGGCTTTGTTTGCCCCGCTGATGAACGTGAGCACGTTGACGCTTTAATGCTCTTTACAACCGAGTCGCAATACAATCCCCCTGCTCCTCTCCCCCGCAATATGCCGCTATGCCGCCAGTCCTTGGCTACTGTATCTACGTGTGTGCATGCGTATCTGTCAGATACTTTAGCTTTAGCACACAAGAAACACAACAGCAAAAAACAGCGCAAAAAAAACTTTGTAAATAATGCTCAACAGTGTGAGTGCATGCATGTCCGCAAATCCCCGTCGCCCCTGGGTTTCTATATTCCTCCTTCTCCTGCCGCTTGTCCTCACTCGCCCCCTTCAATGTGCATTCAACATGTCATGAATGAATAATTAGCCAGGCAACTCACTTGGACGGGTGGAGGAGGAGCGAGAGCAACCGGCAATGGGGGGAAACTAGGAAGCCGATTGGCATCGCATGGTGGAAAACACGTCACAAATTTTCTGCTTTAATTAATTTGAGTTGAGTTTGTCGTTTGGTTCGTTATTCTTTTCTTTGCTGCTATCTAATTTCATTTGATTTTATTATATTTTTATTATACCATCCGTTCATCCTCCGTTCATCATGCTCTGCCGCTTCTTGCCCCTCCTCTCATTCCCTCTGGGACTCAAAGGCCACGCAGCAAAACTTATGCATATTTATAAGTAGAGTTTCCTCTCTTGGCCATTAACGGGGATGCATTTCTATATTTTATTAACCGGAAATGCAAACGTTTGTTATGCTTTTTGCTCAACTTATCTTTTATTTATGGGAATTTCAAATTGTTTAAATATAAATTTTCAGGCAGAGAATCAAAAGAAACCGAAACGGCAAAGAAGTTAACTAACTAATCAACTAGCCACAACAAGCATGAGAATAATGCTAAACATGTCAGTAACTAACTAGAAAAATGTTGATTAATTCAATTAGAATATCAAATGGGTTCTAAGGTCTAATGCAAAAACTTACAATTTTGAAAATTCAATACAGGTTTCATGCATATTAGGAGAAATGAATATGTTTTATAAATTCCGTACAGATTTTTTTTTTTAAATATTTCACACGTTTTTGTGGAACTGTCAACGGTTTACATAAATTTACTTCCAATGTCTGCCAATGAATTTCAAATGGAATAAATCTATGTATTCCATGGCTCTTGCAGAAAAACTATTTCCATAAATACTTTAGGGTGACGCTTATTTGCTAACGCTAAACTGAATATGGGAATGATACCGATTACCTTTCGAAATGATTCCAAACCAGAATTGCCACGATTCTCTTTTTGGTGAATGTTTCTTTAGATTTTGGTACCAGATATATAACCTTTTATTGTCAGCCCAAACTAGGTAGGTACTTGATCCTTTTGTGGCCTAATCAATTTTGGTGTTTCTGAAAATAAACCCAACCCTAGTTTATCAGATATACGACTATTTTGCACTGTTTTTTTGTTCGTTTTCTACCTGACGATCTTTTGTCTTTGTTTTTGCACAAAAGATTTAAGACTACCTCAATACAAGTTTCGTTTGCCTAAATGAGCTAAACACAAAAGCGGGGCAAGGGCGGGTGAAGGTGAGGGCGAGGGTGAGGGTGGGGTGAGAATGAGAACGAGTATAACAGGCGACTACGAGAGTAGAACAGAAAAAGAAAAAAAGTCGTTTAGCATATTTTAGCATATTCACACAGAGTGAAAGAGATAGCGATGATTGGAGCACACTCAACATACACACACGTATGTGTATATGTATATCTTTGTTGGTGATGTTGTTGTTGCGGCGGTTCATTAGCACTTGCCAGTGACAGGTCTCTTGTCTCACACCAAAAGCCCAGTTCCCCCCATGTTTTTCCCCCTTTCTATACCCACACTTGGTACACTGTTTCTTCTTCTTACCATTCAACAATTGTCACAACGATGCCTCAATGAAAGTTTATAGCTTTATTGTTGTTCTATTATAATTATTGCGTTGATGTTTATACCCTACAACTGAAGGGTATAATAAGATTGTCGTAATAGATATTCGCAGTAGATAATCTTAATGGATTTTTGCGGCCTTCTGTAATACTAGGGATGATTTTTACTGCACTCAGGGTCAATAAGGGTTAGCTGGAGGTTAATTTCCTGCGGACTGTTTCGGCCAACTTATTGTAGTAACTAGCAAATGAACCAACTTGATGTAAACATGAAAATTTAACTGAACTGACTTTAAATTTAAAAAAATGAAATAATTTTGTAATACTTAATTATGAGATTAATTATGAGATATGAGCAATCACTAATCTGGATATTACAATTGATCTGGTCCCAGTCAATTTTAGGTTTTAACTTTGACTTAACACCTGTAAATTAGCATGAAACTATGAAAAATTATAAATTTAAAACGTTTAATTCCCTTTCATGATATTAAATCTGACAATGAGTATATTCCTTTTGTTTGACTATTTTTAAAAATCAATGTAACAAAGAAGAAAGCAAGAAAATTATCGATTTGCACTAGTTAAAAACTAAAATTTAGTCTTTTATTCATTAGAAAATTATTTAACAACCCATAAACCCAAGAAATAGCCGAAAGAGTATTGTAAATTCGTGAATTTCATATTAAAACGCTCGCAATTTTTCTCTGTCGTTGAGTTGTTCGCTGATTTTGAAAGTGAATTTATAATTAGCCGGGGCTAAACATGTGTTTTTTTCAAACGTTCAATGCTCTTTGTTATTAATTAATGTGGGAAGCGTTTAACAAAAAAAAAAAACCAACACATATATACAAACATACCTATATATGCATATATATAGCATGAGTTAACTGATTGTTAAGACCACACATAAGTAGTGCATTCAGAATCAGAAACAAACAAAGGAGGCAATCATTTAAAAATCGTTAAACAAGAATCATCGAGAAATTGTATTAAGATAAGAATGTGAATAATAATAAAGTAAAAGTTTAACGAAGTGATTCCTTTACTCATTCAAATCGTCATGCCCCTCACTTCGACCCGCCGTCGGCCGTTCCGCTGGCCCCTTTGAAAACAAAACAATATAATAATAAAATAAAACAACATAGAACGGCAAACAAACAAGAACAACGACAATAAACACAACAAGCAACAAAAATTTCATTGTGGCAAAATTTTGTTGCGGGGCTAATTTTTTTGTCATTCTTATTGAAATTCGCTTTTTCACGCTTGTTTATACCCTAACAACGTCGAGTTGTATGACTAACTAACAATATTGTTGAATTAATATACTCTATAGTGACTCAATTTGGCTCGGACGTGGCTTTATTTTCGATCAATCATTGTAATCGAGGATATATGATATAGTGGTCTGATCGAAACAAACTAACGGACTCACAGACTGGCATGACAATTTGAACTCGTATCGACTTATTGATCTAATCATTATATGAATACAGATGATTCCTTCTGTAGCAATTTTTCTGACATGCAAATGCCATCAAATCTGTTTAAAATCAAGATGTTTTTTTTATGAAATGGCCATAAAGTTTTAACTGTTTAACTGCAATAATGAAACTCAATTATCAATTGCACTAGGCACTGATTAAGTTGCTGAGACTTGAAATACAAAAAGGAAACTAATTGGCACATTAGCGGGTTTAATGATTCAATTAATGGGTCGTATTAAGTTAAGTAACTAATTAATACATTAAATAAGGAGAAAAGTTTATGGCAATACAAAGTTATAAACAAACTTTATATATATTAAAATAAGAAAATTGAAAAGTAACTGTCTCATAGTCCTATAAGTATTTTTATTTTTACACAGCGAAACATTTTTAAAATGCCAAATTTCTCCATGTCTTTTCCTATTCTTATTGGCCAAATCATTTTTTTTTTTCAGGGTAACAAAACGTTGTCGTTTTTGTAAATATTTTTTACCCTCTGGGGCTTTATTTGTATTTTCTTTATTTATATTTAATTTGATGTGTCATTTTTCGAAATTGTTGACAAGGCGACGCGGCGCAATGCAAGAGGAGATGGTTGGGGGATAGGAGGTAGGAAGTGAGGCTTTGCGAATTGGGAGGTGGTAGCAGCCTGGCAGAGAGAAATTAAGATTTATTGTGGGTGGGTGATGTTGGCCAGAGGCGGAAACACCACAAGGCATCCAAGTGGTGGAGAGTGAGTGGGTGGGGCAGCCCGGCATGAGTAGTCAATTTTTGAAGCTCTCGTGTGTGTGTGTGTGTGTGTGTGTGAAGGTTGTCAGACTATCGATTTGACATGTGAAGGTTTCATCAATGCGCTGCCCCGCGCCACCGACGCGTCGCCTGCATGTGGACAATGAACTTGAAAAATGTTGAATTTAAAGCGAAATTTTTGTACGTTTTCGGGTTTTTTTTTCTGGTTTTTGCAATGTTTATTTGAATAAAAATATTGACGGCATTGCGAGTGGGTTTCATTGATGCACTTGAATGAGACATTGACTATGATGATGATCCCGTTTCGTAGAGACTTTATGTGAGAAATTTAAACACTCGGGCAAATTGATGTTCTTAACTTAAAACCCAAAAATTTTATAATTTAAATTCATTCTGAGCTTAAGAAAGAAAAGAACTAAAATTTGATTTAATTAATACAAATTTACAGCTTTGGGCATTATATAATATACAAGTTGAACTGCTAATGACCCAAAACAACAAAAGAGAATTATCGAAAATGTTGTAAAAGTTTTTTCTCGAGTTATTACAACATTTTGCCATGAAATGTGTTCAAAAACAATTAATTATGGACATTAATGACAGAGAAAAATGTAAAAAAGAGTGAAGAGAATAGAAACAGACTGACTTCTTCACAAACCAGGAAGTTTTTGGTTGTTTTTTCTAAACGATAATGAAAAACAAAGTTGATGTTGACCAAAAACCAAGTCAAGTTTAAGTTAATTTCATGCGTTCAACTGGTTTACCACCCTTCATCTTCTACTCTCCATCTGAGGTCTCCTCCTCCTGCCCACCCCCTCTAATGTGTATTTCTCTCTCTATGTCTTTTCTGTCTATCTCTATGTTTTATGCGCGTCCCAGAGAGTATGGCTTTTCATTTCGCCACGCTAACTACCGCACAGCGTGCATTTAAGTGTCGAATGCATGCAAAGTATCTGCGAGTTTGTATCAGCGAGTTTGTATCTGTATCTAAAAAACAGCCGACAACTAGACAACAAGACTAGCATGCTAGGCCAAAGCAAACTGCCAAACCAAACCAGCATTCAACATTCAGAAAGAGAGGCGGAGGCCCGACCCAACCTAACGTTTTGCTTTTTAATAGCTTTTTCTCTGCCTCAGGCCAACAGCTCTGCTTAACTGACTGACAGCCAGCCAGTGCGACTGACTCACTCGCACACGCATAGACAAAAGTATCTTGTAGATACTTCATCGACTTGGTCCGCGCCGTGCTTAATTACAGTACGCCATGCGCTTTTGAATTAGTTTTAAATGTTGCTTGTACATACGTACATACATTCATATGTATGGTACATAGAGGCTTGTCATAAATTATCAGAGAGACATGCCATGTCAAAGCCATATCTATCCAACATATAAATTTCGAAGCCCACAAGAAATAATGATTATTTCATTGGATGTATTTCAACCATCTAGAGATAATCTAATATTTTTTGAAATATTGAAGGCTTCCTCGAAATATTTTTAAACAAAGTCTTGCGTGTATTATATGTACAACTTTAAGATTAAACAACAAATAAATCATGATAATATTATGTATAACTGGACTTTCAATGAAATGTTAGGCTTTGGGCTAACCAAACTAGGCCATATGAATAATCTGTAATCATGATAAAAACCTCTTTTTTTATCTCATTTTACGACTAATTCTGGCACATTAAGATTGTTTTGAAAGTAATTAAATTCCAATGCATATTCTTTATCCAAGTAACACATAAAATACATTTCACATCAATTTAAAAATTGTCATTTTCAATAGTTCAATGACACTTATTGACAATTTTTGTTGAATGTCTGGCAAGACAATAAATCAAAGATCAACAGAGTACTCTCAAAACTCAATTCGAAATCGACTTAGGGATTGCCCAAATACATCACCCATATAATCAATTATCAAACCTATAAGCAAAACTTTTATGGCTTCATGTCTTTTCTGAACAGTCAAAATAATGCCTCTTGCCATTTGAAAACAATATCTGACAATCATCACATATTGACATAACAATCTTCAAGCAATTTTCCAAAGCAAATATTTAAACAATTTTTCGGCTTCTTTGATGTCGGCATACTCCAAAATAATCATATGCAAAAAGCGATAAAAAGAAAAATGGAAATGAATGCATTCAATGCAGATAATTTGTTGTCTTAAAGAACTGTCGTAATTCACACACAGACACATACAGACATACAGTTTAAAGTTAAGTTTCTTTTTGGGGTTACTTTGTCTTCTTTAGGAAGTTCATCCAACCGCCTTCCTTCCTACCATTGCCTCTCGCCCGCACATCAATCGTCCGATACCTGTTTCCTTATATCTGTGATATCAAGAAAAGAAAAAAAACACTTAGGCAGAACTTTCAATCAGTGAACAAAGGGAACCTTGTTGCAGAAATACAGCAAACCTGAAGAGTCACAAAAAGCCACATAATAAATGCTGGCCAAGCCACCGAATGACTCACCTGAAGAATGCAACCTGAAATGTGATAAAGTGTGATGGATCTCTGACTCCGAAAAAAAAGCAACTGGGTAGGGCTTACCGGCAATAGAGGCTCATATATGGATCAAAGGATCAGCAAAAAAGAATTTAAAGTAAAAATTTACTCATTTTCACTGTCACTTTTCTTTAAGATTAAGTGAAGTCAACTAAAGGTACGGGTATTCAGTACCACAAACCACAAATCAGAGAACATTTCAAAAACAAATGGGGAAAAAAAATGGCAAAGTTGAAAAAAATATAAGAAACAACGACAAAATTTGATAGCCATACATAGATAAAGTCCCTAGAGTCGAGAAGCCGCTTTCTGGGGTCTTTTTGCTTCAATAAATTGGATTCTTGTGAATTTGTAATGTGCGCTCAAAGAAACTTCAACAGAAACAACTCCAACAAAAACAACAGCTAAAGCAACTAGAACAACGAAAAGTAACATCAACAAATATTGTGTTGTGTTGTGTTTTTTGTTGTCTTGTCTTGGCTTTTAACCGTTCGCTTATACTAAAGCATAAAGTCTGAGAAGAAGTCCTACAGATATATGTACATATTTTCATAAGAAAGGGCAAGTCAGAGTAGTGCGAGCACGGGAGGGGAATGGAAATAAGACCAGACAAGACAAGGAGGCAACATCGAAGCTTGCATAGAGCTTCAACATATGTAAAGTAAAAGTTCTTCTCGTTATTTTATTTTTATTTGAGAGAGAAATCCAAGTGTTACCATGAAACTGTCAACAATTGTACACAGAGAGAAATTTAGGGAAATATTAATAAGCGGATCAAATAGGAGGATCTCGGGATTTAAAGAGGTGGTATTTTTTGACCCTCAAAGTATGCAAAGTAACGTACGGTTGTTTCGAGAATTGTTTATGCATCCATAAAACATTTCAGAAATAGATGGAGAGAAACAAAACCCTCAATCCTACGAACACAATTCATACCAGGCAAAAAAAATACCTTTCTATCGACTGCTCAAAAATGTAATGAAAAATGTAACTAAAAAGTTTACAAAAGATTAATCTCAGTTTGTTCAAAATTTTAGTAATACACTTAACTTGCAATAAATGCCGCATTTCGGCCAAAGATTTAACCTGCTAGGCTTTAGAAGTGTGATGTGTGGGTTAACTCAAAAGTATCTTTGTTTTCTGTTAGTGTAAATGTGCCGCCCTTTTTGTGCGGCATTCATGTATGTAGTCTGTCCATCAGTCAGTTGTAAATCCGTAGCACACTCACACACACACACATGCATAGAGACATAAAAGTGCTAACTTAATTATTTAGCATGCGAACAAGAGGAAGCAACAACAACAAGAACAACTTAAAACTTGGCAACAAAGAAAAGCCACCGACTACTTCTCATACTTCAGCTACTTGGTCTTCGTCTCTCGACCGAAATCTCAGAAACATCGTCGCGAAGTTGAAGTTTTCAATTTTTATTTGTAGTTGTTGTTTTTCTGATTTTTGTTGTTGTTGGTGGGTTGTTTTTTTATTGTATTTTTTTTCCTTCTCCATTCTGTTGTTAAGTAGATTTATGCACGTCTAGCCTGAAATTATTTGAAACAAGTTTAAAAGGCATATGGCCAATCTTCAAAGAGGCCCAGGCTGGCAGAGCCGGAGACTGAGAGCTGAGCTCGAATCTGTAGCTTGTGGCTGGGGCACAGGCGTCTCTGGTTTAGGTTTAGGTCGCAGAAATCTCTCAGGTAGAAGGGCGTTGCAGACCTAAAACCACACGGCATATAAAAATTATATGTGTGTGTATATATAAATGTATAATATACAGAAAACACATGTAGAGACAGCGACATCGACCGCCACGGCTAAGGCGACGTGCCAAAGATACAGGTAAAAAGATACAGATACAAATGTATCTTTCAACTGCATTTTGGCCCCCAAAAACGTCTTCGACATTGGCAAAGTTCAAGAAATGACCGACAAACTGCCACAAGAAACAGAGAGTGTGAAAGAGAGAGGGATAGCAAGACCAAGACAGAGATACTTTACTTTGGCTACTCTTTACGGCGTTTCCACGAATTTCACACTGTTGTGTCGTTTTTTTTTTTCATTTTTGATTATGATGATGATGATGAAGGATTAAGCCGCATATAAAAAAAGATACACACTAAAAGATACATTTACTACCTTTAGTTTATGACTCAAAAGTGTTTCGATATGAGAAACTCATATCTTTCAATTGTTCACCAAGTGGCGCCACCTATGGTAACTTTGCAACCCTTGCAAGCTGTTCCTTACATCCTTCCGTTTTCATATATACATTTAATCAAGCGTAATGTGGGCGTTGCCCAGCTAGAGCCCCCTTCCAAGGGTTTGAGAGTGTAGCAACCCTTTTCAAGTGACTCCATTTTCCATTCCCTTTCCACCTGACTCAATATCAATGTCCTTTACTCTCTGTCTTTTGCTCTCTTCCGTGTTGCGGTTCCTCTACATTGAGCTCTTCAATTGCATTGGTCAACGCCCTCAAAAGGAGAGGCAAAGAAACCTGACCCTGCCTGGCTTCCACAATGCACTTGAGATTTTTTTGCTCTCCTTCTTTTTGAGCGGCTTCCTTTTCATATAGCGTGACATGGCCGGTTGAGAACTACTGTGGCTACGCCTTCCTCTTTCGATCATCATCAATGGCCACCAAAATAAGAATCCAAATACATTTACAACTCCATTTAATCTCCAAGATAGCTCAGCTCATTTTCTAAGGAACGGAAGTGAACATTAAATATTTTCCACGAAGGACTGAAATGTTCGAGGGCACTCGAGAGGTGGGGAGAGTGTGTAGCTAGATAGCCAGAAAAAATTAATTTATTATGTTAACAATGTGGGCCAGAAAACAACAAAAAGTTTTGTAATGTTTAAGCCCCGGCAATTAAGTGACAGAAATTATCAA
The DNA here is from genome assembly GCA_018150345.1 of Drosophila equinoxialis. NCBI lineage: Eukaryota > Metazoa > Arthropoda > Insecta > Diptera > Drosophilidae > Drosophila > Drosophila equinoxialis. The sequence goes on from JAECWI010000001.1 coordinate 15,811,355, forward strand.
CTCAATGGGATCTTCACATGTTTTTTCCCTTTTTTCTGGGGAGTTTTTTAGGGTTCGGACACGGACAAACACAGAGAGACAACAACAGGGTCATGGCCAGGTTTAGGGTTTGGGGTTTACTAGTTAGCTAACCCCGCCTTTACAGTCGCTGTGTGTTGCGTGTTTAATGACATTATGATTAAAATCATTTTGTGTCAAAAACAATTGTCGCACACACTCACATATGACAAAACAAAACGTTAAGGCAAGGAACCAGCCAAGGACCCAAGGACTCTTGCCCCGCACACCACTTCTCTATAAATTAAAAAGGATGGACAATTTTTCGATTTTGTTTTTATTGTCATCATTACAATTAGGGCGTTAATGAGCATTACAATGCCAGGGTCTTACATACAATTGGTTGGCTATCTAAGGATGACATGCTTATAATTGGATACATTGTTTAATGACAGATTGAAGGGTGTTTTAATGAACCCTACGTCCAGAGTGACTGGAGTTTGGTGTGTTTAACAAATCAATGCAAAGGCTGGTTTGCTTGGCAACCAAGATAATAAACAGAAATGATGTAATTGACCAATGGAATACATTTGGCTCATATGGAAGAAGAATCCTTTTGTATCCATGCATCATTGACATAAACCATGGCAACACTCTGACCTATCGAAACTACTTTCAAACAAATGTTTAACTCTAACAATAAGCTAATCAATGCATTCTTTTTTAAACCATAAAAATCAAGAAAAAATCTTAAATAAGATGAAATATTTTCATGCTCATATACATACCGACTTATATTCCATTCAAAAGTCGATCTTACTCATTTTTGTAATTAAACGTTTTCAGAAAATTATCTTACCTGAAACGAGAAAAATAATTTATAATATTTAGTAAGTTTCTTAAATAAAGTTTTTTAAACTTCATTAGTTAACAGCCTTAGTCCTTTTGCGAAGTTATTGAATCGTTTTTGTATCTCAGCCACCATTCAAACCTGAGTTCTGTTCTGTTTCTACTGATAAACCTCAAGCCCTTGCTATACCTGATGAAAAAAAGTACTGGATTACAAAGCTTCGAGGCCAAATAAAACTTATTTTGAGGATTCACAAAAAACCACTACACAAGTGTATTTAGTTTTACACCATTGCCATTTACCACTGCGGAAATTGCACATAATATTAAATATTAATAATGTGATTTCAGCAGAATTTCACACCCCTTTTCCAGTTTTTGTTCAGTTTTATCACCAACCCATACAAATAGAAAGCCCCTAGCTAAGTAACCAATGTCATTAATATTGAGGTTATCAGGTCGTTGGGGTCTTTAGCATGGAATGCGTCATATTTTTGTGGCGTTTGTTGGCCAATAACTTTGATAACTTTTTCCTCTACGCTATATATTGAAATTACAATTTCATTATTCTTATGAAACACACGAGAGATAAGAGAACTTGCCGCACTTGGCGATAGGCACAAGAAGAAACAAAACCTAAGCTCCAAAATGGTTCGTAGCAAGCAGAGCTCCCCCTCTTCCTGTAAGACACACATACATATTTGTTCTTCTTAATATTTAGTTTTGGCTTTAAGGTCTTGGGCAAACATTTGATAATGCCGTAGCGGGTAAAAAGTCAAGTAAACAAATAAATATTTTCTTTTATGTCGTTGAACTTAAAAATAAATAAATCAAAGAAACTCATCACATTAAAAGTGCACTAAACATTTGTCCCACTTTGCAAATGTTTTATGAGCTCTTTGTTAAGGCCACGCCCACTCGACTTAAGTTTTTCATGAGCAAATTTCTCATATTTGCTCATCATCCAAAGACTTGGGTATTTTCTTTTTTATTTATTTATTTTCCTTAACCGCGGGGTTAACTTATTTTTATTTCAAAACTTTGAAACTTTTTTGCCCAGAACCGGTATTTTAATCTATATATAGAGTGCAGCCAGACAGAGGATAGAGGACAGAGGAGATCTCTCTCTCTCTCTCTCTCTCTCTCTCTCTCTCTCTTGTTGTATGTGTGTCCAGACACACCAACAAACAAAAAGCGAAAAAATAAAAACACAAAAAAACAAAAACCTAAAATGTATCTTACGGACACATAAACATGCCGCGCATCTTTGTCTACGTAAATGGCCCATGAAAATGAGACAAAAATGTGTAGAGACAACGACAACGACAGGAACAACGACAGCAACAGCAAAGGCAACGGCAAAGATGAGATGAGATGCGGATGAGGACGAGGACGACGACAAGGATGAGAATGTGGAGACGACTCAGCATGATAGTCGCCGTCCTCGACTCGCTTGATGGCGTTCTCATAAAAAAAGTGCCAAAAAGTGCCAAAAATCGCGTGTTGATAACAGCGCGTAAATTTTTGTTCTGTCTTCGGTAGCCGTCGTGGTCCATGTCGATTCATTTTGGGGTTAGACTAAATTGTTAAAGCTGTCAAATCAGTCTTCAAATTGAAAAATGTCTTTAAGGCTTTCTAAGCAAAAATATACAAATAGCATTTATATTAATGCCCATCATTGAATTGTGTCTCTTAAATCCAATCATATTTACTTTTAACGATAAATTTAAATAAATACTTGTAAAAATAATATTTACTAAAACAATGGAAACATTTGAAGGTAATTTAGTTCTATATCTTATTTATAGTTACTCTCTCTGGACTTAGTTGATTAAAATTCCATACAGTCTTTAAATTCTTCTAAAAGTAATTATTTACGCTTAATTACACAAACGCATTAAAAAGAAATATATTGATGAAAAATTGACTAATTATATAACCGCGAAAATGTTCATTTCAAATGATTTATTCATGATTGCTCAAACATATTTTCATTATTACCTAATACATATTTATTTAAAACCAAAACTGAATGGAAAAAATCAAAATTTTTATTATATATGAAAGTAATAAATTTGCAGCAATTTGCATTTTGTTGTTGTAGTTGCAGTTGCAATTGTTGTTAGCCACTGCCACTGCTTTTGCTTTAAGCGCATTTTAATTAAATTTTCATGTTTAGTTCATTAGCAATTCAATTTACTGAAACTATACAAAAAAAAAAAAGAATTACAACAAGTAGCAAGGAAGAAAAAACAAAAGCCATAACAACAAAAAGTTGCATAATTGCAGCGAAGCGTGGAAATTGCAGTCAGGCTAAAATACAAAAAAAATTTAATTCAAAAAAAAAAAAAAAAAAAGGCGCACAGAAAATAAGCGATAAAAGTTTGTAATTGTTAATGTAATCAGCAAAATATTCATTCTACTGTTTATTAAAGTTTATTACGGTTTAAATTTCCATATCTACATACATATATAGAAGAAGTGTGTGGAAGTGTACATCTTCAAGTTCATAGATAATTAGCAAATTTTTTATTTGATTTTATTGATTCAAAGACTCTTTCAAGAGTTTGACTTTTCAGACGCTTGACTTAACATTTTAATTACATTTTGCTGTCGTGCAATTAATATGATGTGATTCGATGAGAACTCAATTGAATCAAGTGCTGGGACGATGGGTATCTGAAGTGGGGTGGGGGGTGCTTAGACAAACAATCTTTCAGTAAGAAATGAAAACGAGTAGAAAAAAAGTAAATAATAAATGGTAAATAATAAATAAAAAACATAGGTAGTAATCATAGAAATAACTCAATCAAGATTATGACATTTTGAGATCAGATATACATTCATTTTGGATAGGTATGAGGAATACCCTGTAATCATTTCTCTAATGATGTTTATTCTATAATTTCATTTTTAAAATTCTGTCAAGTCAATCTAAACTATATGCACAACCTGGAGTTACTCAATAATGGAATCTGACTATTGGAGTACCAAGTTATATACATACATACATACATACATATATACTTATACCAAAGTGATTTAGCTGAGTTTTTTGAAATGTAAGTGTTTCATTTCTAGAGTGAAAGTAAGAAATGCCACCATGATTAATAGCAGAATGAAGTAAAAACTTAGCACAATAAGGAAGAAACAGTCAAAAAGCTAAAGATAAACAAGTGCACAAGATAGAAATATATATAGACAAAGCTAAGGTACTTCGTGGTCGACCCCCTTCAACGTTATAACTTCCTGCTATATAATGATGGCATAATTTGTATAAATTGCTTGCAAAGTGTGTGAAAAAATGGTTAATTTATTGGCAAAAAGTGTTGAGTGTTATTGGCAGTTGAGGGTTTTAGTCACCACCTTTAAAATTGCAAAACGTTAGTTATTCTCTCTCCCTCTCTCACACACATACATTTTCTCTTCTTCTCTTTCTGACTATTGTCATTTTAAACTTGCTGTAATTAACTTTTAATTACCGTATACTATTTGTCCAATTTATTGTTTCCCTTTGGCCATATTTTTGTTTTTGGTTGTAATTTCATGTGTTTTTCTTTTTGTCTCTCAGCCAAATTAGATATAATTTACAAAATTAATTTATTTATACAATCAATTTGATTTTATATTAGGTAATTACAAATTTGCCACAGAGACCAGCATCAGTTCGCGACCGCAGAAACTAATTTAACGCATAAATGTTAGATAGAAAATACAATTTACAAATGTTTTTTTGTTGTCTTTTTTATAGTAATTTTTAACACATTTTATGTTTAATCAATAGATTAAATACTTGAACATATAGCCACTTACTGACACAAACACGAATGCAATTGACGATTTAATTCAATTCGATGGAAATGCATGACAAAATGACACATTCGTTACACACTTTTAGACATTTTTTATAATCAACATAAAATCTATTATAAGGCTCAATCAATCACCATGCACAATTAAGGAATGTCAAGCTATCTAATTTGACTGTTCGACTTTCTATTCCTATTTAGAAAGAGATACTTAGACTTAACTTAAATATTAAACCCACACAATTTTCTTTTAATTAAAGGTTTTTAAATTGCAACGACTCTCGTTGCTTTTTAGTGTATTTCAGTGTCGGCGTGTTAGTCTGAGTTATGGATTTTTGTTTGTTTGTTTCTTCTATTGTCTAAGCCGATTATAATGGCTTGTTTAGCTAGCCAGTCTATATGTAGTTGTAGTTGCTGTAGTTATTGGCTGCTTCCGACTTGGCTTTTTTGTTTCTACTATGTATCTATGTACCCATTCGTTGCCCTCCTCTCTCCTCGCACACATGTTGCTTTTTTCACAAATTAGCCGTGTGATTTTCGCTTTTTTGCTCTCTCCTATTTTCCTTTCATTTGGTTTTGCAGTCACACTTTTGATTTTGAAAGCTTCTTATATACATACACAAAGGTGTGCGAGTCTATATGTTTCATGGTCGAATGCATAAGTGGAACAAGTTAAGGTCAAGGTCAATGTCAATGATCTATTTAGTTAGACCCACATTGATGATTCTAATATATAGGTATACATTCTTTCAACTGAAATACCTTTCTAACAAGAGTTTTCTTATCAGAATATTTATGTTATTCAATACTTTTTCTATTAATTCATAGATCCAAAACCCAATGAGTTATTTATTAATTTGAATTGATATTTTTCCATAATTATTTTAACAAATCGAGTAATGAAGGGAAGAGATGAGGGAAATTCTCTGATAAGGCAAGGATATTTTGTCTAGTAAACGTGTGAAATTTCTCACCTAAAATGACAATAAGACAAACCTTTGTGTTTTGTATTTTTATACCATACACCCATAGGGTGAAATGGTATATTAAAGTCGCCAAAATGTATGTAACAGGCAGAAGGAAGCTTTTCCGACCCCATAAAGTATATATATTCTTGATCAGTATCAACAGCCGAGTCGATATAGACATGTCCGTCCGTCCGCCTGTCCGTATGAACACGTAGATCTCAGAGACTATAAGAGCTAGAGTCACCAAATTTGGTACGTAGACTCGTGTATTACCTACGGTGGTCAAGTTTATTTCAAATTTTTGCCACGCCCCCTCCGCCCACGAAATTTAAACAAATTTGATTTTCTTAAAGACTATAATAGCTAGAGACACCAAATTTTGTATGTGTATTTGTTTAATAAATGCGCATATATTGTATATGCAACGATTTTGCCACGCCCCTTTCCGGCCCCGTAATTTGGGAAAACTCGATTATCTCACATAGTTTTCTACCTTTTGTAATCAATTTTGGCACACTTGAATTTGATACTAATACCCAGCAAAACACCAAATTTGATCAAAATCGGACAAAAAACAACCAAGTTATGCATATAAACATAAACGTTTTTCCATAAGGCCGTAGTTGGCCGTTGGCTGATGGGGGCGCTAGGGTGCTCGTATACTTGAGTGAGGGAGATTATAAGATATGCTTGTAATAAAAAGCATGTGAAAATGCATTGGTTTAATAAATTTAAAATATTTGTTTTACTGGTGTATGGTATACCTAAGTCGGCGAGACGACTTACTTACTTCATTTGATTAAAGTTTGATTCCGTATTTAATAGCATTTAGTTTGCAATAATTCAAGAGGTTTCTCTTAGGCTTTTTTTTTTTGCCTCACAATTACATTTTAGGGAAGGAATTAAATTCAAGAAATTGTACAAACCACAAATATTGATAAAAGTATCTTATTGCCATTATTAAAGTGACCCAAGTACTTGAAAATCATTTCAGTACTAACAAGTTGCAACCATTTGCCAGCCAATAAACTTAATGATAGCCCGAAACGATCACCGTCAATCGCATCAAGTGGCATCCAACCCATTTCCCTAGCTCGACATCTTTCCCCCTCTCGCTCTCTCTCTCTCTCTCTCTCTAACGTAACGCACTTCCAGTTTTGAGAAGCAAAAAAACACTTGCAACGCATCAGCTCGTAGCGGCAATTGCACAGGCAACATACATAATTGCCACATGTGCCACAGAATTGAGTTCGACTGTCGAGGCTTATCACCACAGGCCATTGCATTGGGGGGTTGGGTTGGGGCATTTTGTGGTGGCTAGACCGCCATTTCACATCACTCATACGCCATGTTTGTCCAGTCGATGCTTAAAAAGTTAATGACTAATTTTCGCTGCCTGCAAATGCAAAAAGCAACAAATGCAAATGCAAAAACAACAACAGCAACAAAAAAAAACGGCCTGCCATGGCCGTCAGTTGGTTTTTGGACGCCTGTCTGGCCAGTAGACGCCTCAACAAAATGGGGAGGGAGGCGGTAGGCTTGTTGGCCTTACAGCTGCATTTTCTGTTGCCAGTTGTTGCAATTGCTGTTGCTGTTATTTCAGCTGCATGCACACACACCAACAACAGCAACATCAACATCAACAACAACAACAACCAACCATCGACTGACATTATAATTAATGAAAATTTTCCCCAACATTTCTGCATGCATTTCTGTTGATGTGTGTGAACGATGCAACTCTCCAGCCTGCCACCAAAATCCTCAAACCTCACCTATTATTCTGTCCTGTCCGGTCCTGTCCTGTCCTCAGTACTTTTAGCATCCTAATATGATTTTGATTTTGGTGGCCAACATTAGAATGCCATTTGGGGTTTCTGCAATTTACCTAAAAAAAGGGTGGACTCTTGCAAAATTAGCATAAATTTATGCATCTAGTATCTAAATATGTCCTGTTATATGATGATGGTAGAGAGATCAAATCTTTGCAAATGACTAATTTGAAATGATTATGGATTTTGTGCATGCTAATCGCCATCGATTTTCGATTAATTCATCCCAACATGCCATTCATCAATTTGTCAGGCAATACAATATGATGCTAAACCATATATAATTTCTCTCCTAAAATTAGCGAAAATTAGCTGTTTCGATTAAGCTTTTATGTGTCAAAAAGCTGCTTGGACTGTGTCTAAATCTCAATATATCTAAGGTTTATAACGGTCAGCAACTAATAGAGAACTTTAGAATAGTCAAAGAAAGGTGTTTAAAAACTATATGAAATGTTTGAATAAATTTATTAAAACTCACTATTCCGTGTATTTTTTTCTTGTGTAACAAGTTGCAACAATTTAGATTTCAGATTTCTATAAAAGTTTTTCTGGAATCGTTAAGTTTACTATCTATTACTACTAATAGGTAGCCGCTAATAATGATGGTGCATACACGATATTTGCCTATTCAATTCAATATCTAATTATTCCAATGAAAACCTGTTCAGGTTTCCTAGATTTAAGATAATGTGAAGATCTACTTTAAATGTATATTATTGAGATTCTTTATTTATGAGCCATAGTAATTTCAATTGAAATTTGTTGCTACATCATTGAAGCAGTTTCATTGGAATGGATTCCATTTGACAAATACTCTGGCCAACAATAGATACATTAGCTTTATGCACTAATTTATTATACAGAGTATTACAAAATTTCGAAAGTTCAAATTAGTTGGTCATTTTATTTGGTAGTTTAGTCATAAGCTTTTTGTTTTAACATTTTTACCAAAAAAAACCTTTTTTGACGCCAATAAAGTTAACGGGGTAAAATGCAGTTAAGTGGGTACTTTGCAATGGTGCAATGGTGTAAAGTGTGTGTGTGTGTGTGCGTGTGATCTCTTATGCAATTAGCCAATTGACAGGTGGTGAATCAACAATTTTCACTAGTTTTCCATGCGATTTATCTGTGGAAACTATAGACACCATTTATTCTTCCTCTCTATTCTAACCCAAAAAGGGGGAAAAGAAAGAGCGAATTTAGCATAAAGCAATGCACAGTGTTTCGAGTTTTATGAGTTCGCCTTCTTGATTTATGGCCCCAAAAAGTCGCGCACGTTTTTTGTGCCTAACACTGACGCCGCTACAATCTGCCGTGCCTCCTTTCCCCACCTCCCTCACCGGTCCCTCTCTCCATCTCTCTGACCGCCACAGACTTTGCCATTGCCATTGTTTGCACAGAGAGACAAAGTAGCGTGCGAGTAAGAAAAACAGCAACAAATTTTTGCATTCTACAATTGCAAAATGCATTTTCCATGGAACGTAAATAGAAGCTATTTAGCAAAATGTGCACGAAAAACAACAAAAACAACAATACAACGAGAGCAAAAAAAAAAAAAAAAACACACAGCATCCCATCGCAAAGATACAACAGGCCAACAACGGTACATATATAAAAGTGGGCGTGGAAGGAAGGGTAAAGCAGCAGCAGAAGAAAAGGGGGCGCCTGCCGGAGGGGGGAGACTTGCTTGTGGCTCGGTTTTGAGGTCAATGTACAAAACATGCAGCCAGCATTTATTACGACTTAATGCGCTCCCTAAGGGGCGGCGCGGTCTGTCGAGGATAGGGGTAAGAGGGTTCGGTAGGGCGTTGGGGTAGAAAGAATGGAACACGGAACATGCCCGTACTCCTTGCCCATGCCCATGCCATTCATCCACCAGGCGGGTAAGTGCAGGGATCCCAGGGAAGTTGAGGCTCTAATTTCGTGTTTAAACTGCTTTTCACACACAGAGGCACACCACACATGAGAGGGAGCGGGCGAGGAGCATCATCATCCTCATCATCTGAAGCAGCTGGTTTGCTTCTGACTCTCTTTTCTTTTATATTCCTCTCGCCGTTTTAGTCATAAAAATGAATAAAAGGAATGCATAAAACTAACGAGACGAACTTGTTATACACTCGCGATTGTCTAATGATTAGGATTGTTAACATAAACACCCGAGTTAAGCTTATTCTACTCTCTGCCATCCTCAATCCTTTTGACTTAGACAAGAGAAGTATTGCATACTTTTAGTTACCTATTACTAGTGACCAAACATGATGTCAATTTCATACAAACCAAACGGTTTATCTTTCATCCATTTTGAGTACTCAGCATATGACTGTGAATACATTAGGGGATAAGTATATTCAAAAAACTTTTATTTGAGAGTCAAGATCAACATGTGTTAGTGTTGTAAAACGACAATAAAGATTTTGGGTTCAAATAAATAAGAATTACATCATTAACTATCCAACAGTTATGACCAACAGCTATTTCGGTAATACATATTCGTTATTCGAGTTTGGTCTCAACTGATTCTTGTCCAACAATGGGTTTATACTTATTTAATTACATTGTAAATACATTCTCGAAGAAACCATCTATTTAAATACCTTTCATTCGGTTAGAGTAGAACAACGAGCTAAGAATGTGCATCTTGTTGAAACAAGTGGAAGAAACCCAAAAAGCAAAGCCAACGCCAAGGCAGGAGGCAAGGGCCAAAAGGGCTGACAGCAGGAGGTGCAACAAAACGGGCACAAAACAAAGTGAAGAACATAGTAAGGGGGGTGGGGGGTCAACGTATTGGTTGCCAGTAGCTGGAGCAAAGCATGGAGCATTGAAAACTGTGCGGATTGGGGATTTTGGGGCATGTGGGGCATCTGTGAGGGTCTGGGGACCGGCAACTAGCGACTCGGCTGCCAACACTTGCACGACAACAACAACAACAACAGATTGCAGACTATAAAAAAATTACAGTGAAAAAGAAAACATAAAACAAAAATAAATAAAGAAAAAAAGAGGGAAAAGACAAAAAACGCAAAAAGGGGGTAAACAGAAAAAAAGAGAGAAATATGAAAACAAAAGCACATTTTCAATCTGGCCAAGAGTCATGGCAGAAACGTTAGCTGTCTGCTGCTGCTGCTGCTCACTATGGACATGCGGCGGTAGGAGTTGATGGTGTGTGTGTGTGTATGGGCGTGGCAGCTAGTTGGCAACACTGTGGCATCTAGCAGATATCCATAATGGAGCCAAGAGGAGGCCAAGCAGTTGGGCAGTTGAAGAGAAACTTGGTCTACAATTTTGGGCTACTTACAAAATCGCAATTCTCATGGTTCTTGCTGTTGTTGGTGGAGTTGTTGGTGGTGCCCCAAATTAGTTAGCCCACTCGAACATATTCATTTTGATAATCGAGCGACTGACAAAAGGCGTGACTATCACAAAACAAAACCTGTTGCTCTATCATAATTTAACCATAGGCGAAAATTGAAGCAATTTCACGTATTTTGAGAAATGTTTATTTGGCACTTTTTTTTTGGTAATTTTTAATAGGGGAAGACGCAAATGATTAGATTTAAATTTTACTGAAGAAAATCATAAAATTATCATAAAATCATAAAATTAGCTTGGGTTTATTTAGCATTAGTAACATAATATTCCCATTGCACAAATTTGGAATACATTTAAACTGCAATCATGATTGATTGATGGTCTCAACAATTACGAAACATTTTGCGGGTTTCACTATAAATGCATGATTCAAGTAAAATCATAGATTAATACGTTGCATCAAAATCTTCAAGCGACTATTGGTTAATATCATTTCTACTATACAAACTGAAAGATAATTTGGTACTTTCTTCATTAGTTAAATTGATATATATGTACCTATGTATGTATATGTCTAAAATCTTTCTATAATCAAAGCAGTTTTCTTCTAAAGCGGAAAAGTTCTATACGATTACATAAACAAAGTCAATTGAGAACGAATCCATTAATTGACTTTGCACTCAAGTTGACATATATTTCCACTACTTTGGCGCAGACTGCACAGCATTCAGAGTCAAATAGTCTGTGGCTAAGAAGTGAAACAAAAGCTTGGCAAAATGGCAAATAGCATTAAGGAAAAAGCCAACGGCAAAATAGATCGACAAAACCAAAAAAAAAAACAAACACCAAATATAAATATACAAATACTGCAAGAGATACAATTACAAACACAAATAGCGAGCAATTGCAAGTTATTACATTACTTCGTACACTTTCAACGTCATCAAGCAGCAAACTGCAAAAGAAAAAACAACAACAACAAAAGACACGAGGAGAAAAAACAATAACAACAAAAATTGCATTCAAAGTCAGTCTGTCTGTCTGTCTGACAGTCAGTCTTCGACAAAGTTGACTGCCGTTTTGGAGTCACTTAAACGAGATAAATCAACGTGGGCGATTACACAATGTATTTTTCTCTCCCTCTGTGTGTGTGTTTGTGTGTATCTGTGTGTTTGCATGACTTGGCAGAAAAAAAAAGAAACAAAAACGAACGAAACAAAAACCAAGAAAGAAACGAAAAGTATAAGATACTTTAAAAAGGCAAAAGATTCGCGCCATTGGAGCAGTGGGTCGGTCGCACTTGGTTGTTCGCACTTGGAAAAATGTGGAAAAACGTGGAAAACCTGTACCAAGACAAAAGACAACAAAATCAATAGCACACACACATACACACACACTTGGTCGTTGATTATCTACTCTCTGTGTGTGTGTGTGTGTTCAAGAAAAATGATGACAAACTGCATGCAGTCGGTCACTCCATGAGTCCATAAGTCGACGTTGTCGGCAATCGGTAGTTGCTTTATGATGAACAATAATTAAAGTTAAATGCTGCGGAAATAACTACAAGATACAAAAAGTGCTTTGCAATTTGTTGCTTTTTTGTTGTCTACTTTTTATATTTACTTTATAAAATAATTAATTTTTTAATGGCCAAGTCCATGTGTGTGTGTGTGTGAGTGTTGTGTATGTCTTTGCTTGTTCTTACCAACAGTTTGTAATCTTGCAGAAGATGCTGCAATGCAAACTTGAGTAGCAACTAGTCATATGGTTTAGAATAGATGGCAACGACTTAAAAATGTTTAGCGAATCAATTCCATCCAATAAACTATCAGTGACCTTTCTCTATTAACATAATTCATATCAAATTTGTTTTAAGATCATTCCTGAAATAATATTATTTATACACTTTACCCTATTTCATCCCCCGTACATCCGCTACTGTCTAGACTACGATTTACATATCTTGGTTAGAAGGGACAGAACTGAGATTGGTTAAATAAAACTTGTGCTTGGAAAAAGTCTTTTGTTTACATTTCAGACCAACTTTAAAATAGTCGCCAAATATTTAATTCTATTCGAAATGTCTTCTGAAATAAAAACGCATTAAAGGACTCTTCGAGGACTCTTCTTTATTACAACATAAAGTTCGACTTATCAGAGTATTGGCTTCAGACCACATCATTTTGAGTTGTTCGATCATATGCTATTTTGTGTATGCAGGGTATGGCCATAAACAATGACAGCCAAGGAGGTCAACTAATGGTTAGGCAAATAATAAATCTTTCAAATTGCTGAATATTTTTTATAACACCCAATAAAATGACTATACTTAGAAAAGAATTAAATGCAACTGCAATATACACACACATTTGCACTACCTCATGTCTCGCCAAAGATTTTCCTAGGTAATTGTAATGAAATGCATTTATAGCTTTCCATATTATCTTAACACAATTTGTGTTTCACAATGCCACAAAAAAAAGTATGAAGTGGAAACAACTTACACAAAATTTAACCTTAAATGGAGGAATCAAATGTAATCGAGATGAGGAAAATGGTTTAGAATAATAAATCAGAACATTGTCCTAAGATATCTTAAGCCTGTATTACTTTAGTGGAGAAGTTAATTGCCTGAGCTGTCTATTTCTAATTCATACGTTGTTTTATTTAAGAAGATTTTAGTAAGTTATTCATTCTACAAGCTAGTCAATTTCTGTAATAAAATAACAAGATTGAACGAGAATATTGAACAGTATAAAAACTAAGAAAAGCCAACTTTAATTCAAACGAAATATTTCCGAAATTCCTAAAAATTGAATTGCATTAACCGATTCCACAGAAATCAATGAATTCGTTCCGGAATTCGTTCAAAATGCCATCACATAAAGCACATTTAGGCCCATAAGGCACATAAAGAGATATAAAGAGCAAAAACAAATCATTGCTAAAGATGTGCAAATTAAACTTAATGCACCGCAAAGGAAACAAATGTGCAAAGAAAAAACACAACGCCAAGAAAAAAGGCAAGACTGAAGAAACAAAAATCCAAATGCGGCCCAAAAACCACACACAAAAATACAACAAAAAAAGAAAAACAAAACAAATATTAAACAAAACCAAAAAGAAACACAAAAAGCAAACAAAACAACAACTGAAATTTTCATGTTTCTGTGACGAGACGACGAGAAAAAAAATGAAAAAAAAAAATAACAAAAAATAAATCAAAAAGTTCAACGACCAAAAGTTAAAATTGTTTCCGACAAAAAACGAACGCAAAAAGCCAAACGACGACTGAATAACGAACTCAGCCGAAGCTCCAAAGTGAGATTAGGGTTGGGGGGAATAGTGGGGGGGATAAAGGGAGGATACTGAGAGATACAATATAGGTAGAATATAGTGTTTTAATAGTAGATAGAGATAGCATTTGATATGCAGCGCATTGCGTGTGGAACGACCGAAACGAAAAATCACCGAGAGACAAACCCAACAGCAACAACATTCAACATCAACATCAGCAACAACAACAAATACGGATACGGATACGGATACTTTGGCTCTTATCGATGGGAATCGAGTGTAAAATTTATGCATGATTTGCATGCAACAACAAGAGTAAATTAATTAAAATGCAAAGAGATCAAATAAAGCCAAAAAATAACACAAAAACTAAATATATTGCGTGTGTCAAATGGAGAAATCGACAAAACGATACCCTGTTTTGGGTGGAATGTTATGGAATACCGTACGATTCAAAACACTTTTCTACCCACAACTTTAAGGACCTGGTTGAAGGCGAAAGGGCCGAGACCCTTTAAGTTCATAAATTTGATTTAAATTCTTTCTCTAGAATAGAATCTGCCCATGCATTCATCATCAAGGACTGATTGTCCTTACTCTTCCAAATGTTTTACATGCACTTACAGAATAAACCACTATATCGAAAAATGCTTAGTAATCTTCTTGAAACCACGTTCGTATTTCGAATGGACTTTGTTGCTATTTTTAGATACATCCAGTACACCCATGGTACAGGGTAATGCAAGAACTAAGCCTAACAACAACAAATCAGAGGCCAGAATGAAACGTATTTGAAGTTTGTATAGTATGTGATCAGCGCCCACGCGCTATAAATTTAAAAATCAGCAGCAGCGGCAGCAGCTACTGCAACTCATCAACTGATAAATGAACGCATGTTCCGCATGTTGCGTATCTTTCAGATACAAATGGTGGGCTGCACTCGCAATGAATTTCATTTGGCTTTGGCTTTGCCTGCTGCCTTTGTCTTTGTGTGTTTCTTTCATTTTCGTTGTGCATTTTTAATGAGCGGAAATTAGTTGGCAAGAATCTCTCCTCCCATATCTATACATACATAAATACATACATATATCTATCTATGCATATGTATCTGCATTCGTATACCCCACCTTACAAGTCATAAATTTTCAAACAAGGCGGCGGCGCGTGCCTTCATGTGTTTAGCTTAAATATATTGATTATTGCCTCAATTAACTGTCAGATAAATTTCTTTTAATCGCTTATTATTAGTACGCTCTTCTCGAGAAAGTTGTTTCTCGCATTGTTTGTTCATTTTTTCTGTGAGATGTACAAATGTTTGTAGTATATTTAGATAGCACTTTTAGCTTAGTTTTGGCAAGCAAAGTCAGAATGCTGTGTGTGTATATTTAGCTCAATTTTGGCAAAGCATCTCACAGATACATTTAGCATTTCCCTTTTTTAGTGTTTATAGTGTTTGGGTTTGTCTAGATACATGCGCCAATTTGGCTCTGTTAGAAACTTTTAGTCATAAAATGAAAACTTTGGTCACCACTTAAAGCAGTTTGTGGGGTAGGGGGACAAGAAAAAAGCTTGACAAGATTTCAAATAATTGGAATGCATTCGCCTTACAAACTTAAACTAACCAAGTTTTGTTCTGTGGCCAAAACTATCTTATTTTGACTTTAAGAAAGTTTAATACTAATGTGTAAAGAGCAAAGAAAATATATGATTGAAATGCTTTTCCCACGGCAAAAGCAAAAATATATAAATAAAGTTGTAAATATGTAAGCATTTTTTATATTTCTTGGCTTGTTAACACAAAGACACATATTTGCTTACATACATACATATGTATATGTACATATGTATGCAGTATTTGTATAGCTGCATTTACATGCCATTAAAGCTAATCAACAATACATATAAGTATGTAGTTACAGGAACAACTTTAAAGACCTCAATCAAAAGAACAGATTTAAAACGACGAAATGGAAAATACTTAAGTTCTTTGACTTTTGGTATCTGTATGAAAGGCATGTTCTTGACAAGTTTATGGACCACTAAAAGCGTTCATAATAAAAAATTGCCTTATCTTGAAGAAGCATTCACCTTACACACATATGTACATATGTATATAGAAATTGCAGAGAGATTTCCTTAAGAGGGGAATCCCATGACGAATGCGAAATAATAGCAATACTATTGCATTTTATTAAAAAAGAAGGTAAACATACAAACATTGTGCGATCTCGGGGAAGATCTAATATTGTTTTTACAAAGTGGTCCCAATCTTAACTATCCGGTAAAGTAAAGTTGTGACCAGACTCCAAAAGTTATAGAATATATCATAATATTTGCGGATCGTCTAATAACAGATTAAACAATGTATAACAGAAATAAATAAAGAAAAAGACTTGGCACATGTTGTACATATGGATATCATTTCCAAATTTCAATCATCAACTTTTTAGAGTTTCAATTTCAAAACATTTAACTTGAATAAATAAATGCCTAACTACTTTGTCGATATCTTTCTGGGCTAAAACGTATTTGATTATTGTTTGTTTAGCTGCTATTAATACAACTCAATCTCACAATGTTTTCAGTTTCCAAACGTTCAAAGACTGGAATTCATTTCGTTTCCCCCGTATCATTTTCCAAGATCAATTTCATAATCACTCACCTGTCTGATGACTCTGATGAATCGTAACGATCCAAGCAACGTTTCTTGCTGCCTCGTTGTCCAATTCTTTTATGTTCAACTTGTTGTAGTTGCTGTTGTTGTTGTAATCCTTTAGTTGCAGTCTTTCTAGAGCCCTGATAGAGCTGAGATCGCAATATATTTATATCCAATTTGGCAGTATTATCGAACAGGGTAGAACCACCGTTACCACCCCCAACATTCGACCGTTTGGTACCCTGTACTACGCCAATGCTGCTGGGCGTATTAAATGGCCTGGGCGGTTTTGGCGGTGGTTTTAGATCAATATTCGATGAGGATGAGGATGCTGATGAAGCGGATTGTGGCAGCAGCAGTGGCTGAGGAGGAGCAGGTGGTTTCACTATGTTGCTGCTGGTGTTAGTAACGCCGTCGCCGTCACTTTTGTTGCTGTTGGCGCCAATTGTTGTTAACTTGTTCAAATTGACGCCTTTTTTCAGCTGATCAAACAATGACAATGCCGCATTTGAGGTTAAAGTTTTCTTTGTGGCTGCTGCCGCAGCTGCTGAGGCTGCTGCTGCTGTGGCTATTGTTGTACTTGTTTCTATGGGCGTGGCTTTACACGTTATTGTTGTTGCCGTTGCCGTTGTTTCTTTAGTTTTTAGTTTTGTATCCTTTAACTGCATGGCTGACATTTTCTTTTGTTGTTTCTTTAACAATTTGTTATTTGATGCTTTCTCTTGTTATTTAGTTAACACTTTTTGTTGCTAGACATTTTGTTGTCTAATTTAATGATCGTTTTCCACTAAAAATATATATTTATTCCGCACTTTTTGAGGCACATTTTTTTAAAGACATTTTCCTGTAATTGTGAGAGAAAAACGAACTGATTTTTTTTTTTTGTTGATTTTGCATTTGTTGAAAACTTTTTGTTGTTGTTATAATTACAATCGACTCATATTACTGCACGAGAAACACATATGAAATGATATTAAAATTGAATTTTAGGCATTTTTTGCCCAAATAATATGACACACTTTTTTTTCTTTATTAAACTTAATCAGCAATTATTTTTTATTAATATAATTTTTATTTTTTGGGCTGGTAACTTTTTTGCTTGCAATTTTTCGTGGGGTTTTTATGTTATCAAGTTTGCTTCTTTTAGCTTTATGAATGACGGCCAATTGTTGTTGTTGTTACTGTTGTTGTTGTTACTGTTGTTGTTGTTGGCTTATTTCCGGTGCAATGTGCTACAAATGAAACGCATGTTGCATATAGTATACAAATGTATACATTATATGTATTTCGATTAACCGGTTTTCCTGCTTCTGCTTCTGATTTCATTTATCAAACAAAACAAAATTTTATGCAAAAAACTTGAGAATTCAGAATTTGTGTTTAATAACAAATAAAAACATCTCGAAACCTCACACACACACACACTAACACTAAAACACGACAATTTTTGTTAAGTTGGCTTATCAAATGCATAAGGGACGGGGGCCCCAATATGTCTGGGAATCTCGTAATTATTGTTGATTACAAACAGAGTGTGAGAAAGAGAGACGAGAGTGAAAGAGTGCGAGAGATTTGGTGTCGTCAATTTTAAGTTTATCGAAATAGACGCGAAAAATTGGCAAACATTGCAAAACGAGCGGCCCCTACTCTTTGCTCTTACTCTTGCTGTGCTGGCTGCAGCAAACGACTGAACGACGATACTGGGACTTGAAAAAAAAAACAACTGTGAGTTGGGGCACTCGTCGTTGGGGCCCGAAGAGGCACGAGCCCCCATACACGAAACCGTTTGGCCAACTAGAATGGGGCAGAAATCAAGAAACGAACACTCGAACAAGAACGAATGCCAAACGAACGACCCGTACATTGGCTCCACTGGTTTCGGCTCCAATGCCGACGACAATCGAGCGCACGAAGCGTATAGCAGTAGTGCTTTATAGTGTTTTTATTGGAAGGGGTGGGCTCAGGGGGAGAGTGAGGGTGGGAGTGGTGGGGGCAGCAATGTGCAAGCGAGTCGTCGTCGTTGTTCACTTTTGATTTCTGTTTCTGTGCAGCGACAGCAGGTTTTTTAGAAGTGCTCAGGAGTGGCACTATATCTGTCCGGGGAGGGGGAGCTAGGTGGGGAAGTGTGGTGCACGGTAGAGAGCACAGAAAGCAGCCGGTTGTGAGTTTATTTTGTATACCTTGTACGCATTGACTTTGGTGGGCATATAAAACGAAACAAAACGAGCTCTATAACGAGAACTATTATGACTTCTCGAAATTGGAAAACTGTTTTCTAATCATTTCTTAACTTGATATTAATATAAGAGCAAGCGATTATGTCACTGGCAAATAGTCTCAGTCTTAGTCTTGGTATTATAGCACACTTCTTATGGGTAGCTGCTCTGAGATTCTTAGCTAGAAAGTGATAAAGAAACTAATCATGAAGCACTCCCAAAGGTTCGATAATGTACAAACTGTGGTTTTGAAGACATCGAAACATTGATAGATTGGCTTATGCTATAAAATCTTATAGGTAATCACCAAGGATATTCTTTCGTAGGTTTAAAATATGAATATAGTATATCGGTTGACCCACAAAGTTAAACTTAACTCATATTAATGTAGCTTTTAATCATCTCTATAAAAGTAACATTCGATTTTCATCAATACTTGATTGATAGGCCACGATGTATAAAAAACAGTCTCTAGATTTGGTGTCCAGGGAAACTTCAAGTCTGTACGTTCGGTTAATGCCATGCCTTGTTGCGCCACACAACATATGGAATACATACATGCATATGTATTTGTAGATACATGGATATGAATTCGAGTATTTGGTTTTCGGTGAAGTTCAGCATTTTGGTTACTTTTCCGATACAATTGTGGGTATTTTATGTCTGAGTTGTGGGCGGCAGGTAAATCCACACTTAATACAAGACTCTGAATTTAACTGTTGATATTAATGTACACATGAAAACAGAATACCACAAGAAAAAAGAGTCAACGAAATTGATAGTAAATAGTATCAGTTGGTATTAACCAAACCGGTTCCACAGAAAAAGAAACAAAAAAACCAAACAAAATCAACTGTAAAAGAACCAAAGTGTTAGTATATATTAAAGATAGGAAACTATGCGGAAAAAGTGGTTCGAAAAAAAACTTAAGTAGACTTATAAACATGTCAAGTCCAATCAATCGAAAGTAATTAAAAATCTTGACTAGAATTTTTTATATAATTGGATACTCTAACATCTGCCTAGCTGTACTTATGTTTTTACGACTTAATAAAAATAAAGAAAAAGACATAAAAACCAAAACAATAAATGTCCAAAAAATTTGTTACTTCTGCTATAACACAATTTGCCTTTTGCTTATCAATGAAAATTTACTCTTAGATACTCATACACACGTACAAACATAAATACAATTCTTGTCTATAAATAACAACATATGCTGATATATGTATGTACATATGTATGTATGTATGTATGTATGTAATACATACATAGCTACTACGTATGAATATAATTTTACTACCATAAATATTATAAATCATAACAGAAATATTCTAAATTACTTAAACTAACAATCAATTTCAACGTATTTCAAATCAAATCTGTTTTTATTGTTTGTAATTCTGAATATCTCACTAATTAAAAGCTAAAATGTAAAACTGTTTATCGATTCCCAAAAGGTCTTTATTTTATAAGAAAAGGATCAATTTATCAATTATTTAAATCCTAAAACTTCAACATTTTCGAAAACTGGGTTAATAGGAAAGGATATTATTAGATGGTTTAAAACAGAAGAATTACACGCCTATTTTTCCCATAGTTAGCATCCGCCCACCTTGTTTCTCAATTAAAAAACGTGAGACTGTTGACTTATTGATAGTGGGAACACATGCCAAAACATTTACAAGACAATCTGCATGAACGGCTATACACTAATAAGTATTAACATTTAGCTACTAAAACTAATTTACTCAATTGTTAAAAAACCGCAGAAGCCCCCACGCCATTGGACAGAGTGCAGGCGTAACCGAAACAGAAACCAAAAACCCACGCGACGTCAACTTCCCTCCGAAAAAAGCAACAACAAAGTTGATTTCCATAATTTAAAACAAGCCCAAGAAAAAGAGAAAAAAGAAGAAAACAAATAGAAGGAATTTTGAAAACGATTAGGCAGTCTCTATACCCTAATATTTCCTATACGTGAGTAATCTCATTCGATAAGAAAATCAAGTATTAACTAATAGACTCGTTGTGCAAGAGTAAACACAAAAAGCAAAGTCAACTGTTATTATCAAATAAACACACACACGCACACACACAATTGTAAGAAATCCATGCAAAATCACGTCATGAATACAAAAGAAAAGAAAAAAAAAAAAAACAAAGCCAACACGTGCTTTTATTAGTTATATGACAAGTGTGAGTGAGTAAGATCACTTTAAGTGTGTGTATGAGTGAGCCAGCGTCTGCGAAGTAGCGATGACAGCGTGAGCAATAACATGGGTAATTGTTTACGGTACTTACTGTTCGCCTAATAGAAGGCCAAATCGAAACACTTTTATTATGCCTTAAAGTTAATCCAAGTTCAATCAATCCATCATAAACATCTCACGCTTTCATACCTAACTACAATTCATTCTCTTCCTCTCTTTCTCTGCGTCTCACTCGCGCTTTGTGATGCAATTGAGAGAGGCCATGTGATTGTGTATTGGTATTGGTGAGAGATTTCTGCTTTGTTTTTATTTTTGCTTTTGCATGCTTGTTTTTTTCGTATATGTACATATGTACATATATTAACTACATATGTATGCATCCTTCATTGTACCGCATAACTTATTATTATTATTATTTTGATTATGCAGTTTTTGAATTATTAACATTTACTTTAAGAACTTTTCACATTACACACTCACGCAAATTTTTTATATAGCAAGCACGAAATACTTTTCCAATTAGAAACGAAAATTATCCCGACAAATAGACGAACACGATTGTTGCATTGCGAACTGCACGGCAGCACATTGCATTTTGCGTACCCTGCTAGCATCGCCAGCGTAAATGTCCAGCACTTCATGAAGAAGACGCCTAGATTGTAAATAGAAAATAGTAGATTAGTTTTAAGTAGTGTAAGATTAGTTCTAGTTTAGTTTAAATTCATTTTTTATGTCTAATGTGAATATATAAATAATAAGGTAAATATAAATATTATGTTTTTCATACATAAAATATTTTTCTCAGTGCAGAATTCGCCAAGCCGTTAAAAATTGCCTTCAAATCTTGCCACTCGCCTTAAAAAATTGGCCCATTTCGCCTTAAAAAATTGGCAGAGCGAACGATCATTACCAAACAGCTGTTGCAAAGTCATGCCCTTAAGCTTTTGTCAGTGTGCAATAGCACTTATTTTAAAAAATACCGGTTAATATGTGAAGGGCGCCAAATTTAAAAACTATTGTTAACGATTTTTGTTTTTGGAAAATCTGTATAGATTTTTAAAGAGTTTATATATATATTTTACCCAAATTCTACACATTTTAGGAACATTAAGGAGTCGTAATTTTAGAGCGTAATAAAAAATAATCATTACCGATAAATGTATCGTTTGATATTATTTCGTTTGTCGTTTCCATTAAAAATGCATTTATATTTTTAATCTTCATAGGTTTTCTTTTCTGTTTTTTTTTTGGGTGTGTGTAAATTGTCTAAAATACTGATTTTAAACATTCGTTTTCTTACGAAATAAATTAACAAATTATGACTTAAATATAATAGGGGGACATTGACATACCGTAAAATAAATTAACTATAATATAATAAAGGCAAAAAAGTGTAATTGTAAGTATATATACAAAAAAAAATATAAACATTTCTGACTTGGCAATAATAACTTGAAAAGTTTTAAGCGCATTTGGTGGGTAAAAAACCTTAATCTAAGACCGCGAGACCTCTTATATTACAATTAAAAAAGAAAATCTAGTTGTATTTTTGTCTTAAAGACATTTGGCAGACTATGTCCATACAGAAGGAGGTAGAAGACCCTCTTTGCTTGTACCGGGTGGTGTAAGAACTTCTTTGTTGAGGAACTCCAAAGGTAAATTGACCAGGTAACCCTGTGAAATGCGGCAGACATCAGTAAACAGAGAATTAGGTGGGCTAAGAAAGTTAACTTACCTGAATTTCATTGGCACGTTTGGCTGCCTTTTCTGGCTCGACTTTGGCCAAAGGTGGTTCTTCTTGGTACTTACGCAAACTGGCAAATGTTGTGACTGCATCAGTGGGTATGCACTTGAATACCTCATCGTAAATCTCTGTGTTCTTGGTAGAAATGTGTCTCCAAGTGCCATGCCAAAATTTATCACAAACCGGATCACTAATATCCAAATTCAGACGGGAGGCACCTTCTTCCAGAAGACCTAAAAACACACATTACTCTCAGTTTAACCAGTCAAAAAATAGTTTGGCATTTGTTTACCCAAATGCTCTTTGAAGAGATACTTTCGCAGACGTCCTGCAAAAATGCCACTCGGATATTTTCGGCCATTCATGCGACCATCTTCATATTCCTCATCCATTATTAGAGCCGCTATCTCCGAATCTCTTTTGCCAATCATTGAACGATCATTGATATTGGCTGAACCACAAATAACCACACGGTCATCGACGATCAGCAGCTTGGAATGCACATATATTAGTTCCGTAATGGGATTATTATTCAGATAGGAATGATTTCGTAAACTATGGAATGATATATAGTTTTGTGGCTCTGAAACTCCCGCCTCCTGCAAACGTGTCAAAATGGCAGTGCGTCCCCTAAAAGAAATTAGAGAATTAGTTAAGAGTTTCCTCTCCTCTCTCTGCATCTTACCTGGATATGGAAGCATAATTCCAGTGTGTAATGGCTCTCACAGCTATGCCCGTGCTTCCACCCACATCACCCTCAAAGCCTGGCAGAAGAGGCATAATCACAAACACCCTAAATGTTCGACGTTCCCTGGAAAAGGAGCAAAATGAATGAGTCTGGCAGGTAACTCTTAGCTTAAGATCTTACCTATGAGCCCTTACAATGCGCTTGAAAAGTGTCTCGCCTATCTGATTCCGCACATTGTTATACGCCCCGGGCACACCCATGCCCAGTTGCATGGTTATAAAGAACTGATTCTCTATGTACACATAATGTTGGGCCTTTGTTATAGTCTCGATGTAGGCGTCATGTATACTTTGCTCCACCAAATCCCCTTCAATGAAGCCGCAACTCCAGGCGGAAACACTACGCAAAAGCTGACACGTGACCCTCTGTTGACCTCGTTGCTGCAATTGCTGCAGATTGGAATTCAATCTGATCTGATGATAACTCTTGGGCATGAGGTATGGGAATTTGGTATTATCTCGCAACTTTTCCAATTTCATTGCATTCCAGCGCTGTATAAAATGCCTGGCCACATCTCTGGCTGAAGCACCCACTACACACATGCCCACATCATGCCAGGGCATCCTTGGAGTGGTGGTGCGATCTATTATGTCCACAAATGGTGCATTTAAATTCATCCAATCTTTGAGTATGAAATTGGAATAGTCTTTGCCAAACCAATACTTAGCCTGGCCATAGAATTCACTGAGTATTTGTGCATTATTGGCCGCCGAAGTGGAAGCAGTTGCTTCCACCTTCGTGGCGGTGGCATCCACTGTGTCTATAGTGTAGACATTCTCGGCATTATCTTCCTCACCACTTGAGTTGCCGCCACCCAAACGTTGCATAAAATCTTTGCCCTTTCTTGCCCCCTTCATGGCATTATTCTTGAGACGATCCAGCATATTTTTCCGCTCCATTTCGGGTGTATTCAATTTAATGCCCTCCAGATCAGTGGAATCTGGGCTCAAATCGCTTGAGGCAGCCGAAAGCAATTCAGGCATAAGGAGTCGATCGCCGGGCTTCAGTGTGCGCAACTCTATGCCATTTGTGCCAACTGTTGGTGGCAAGGGCGCTTGTCCCTTGGCTGTGGTATCATAGTGGGTATTGCGTGATGATTTACGTGAACCAAATGCGGAATCGGCATCGTCTTTGTTGTTGTTGCATATGGTTGGAGTACGCCGAGCGCTTCCCGATGCCGAGGATGTTGAAACGCTGCCCAAATCGGTTAAGCGATGATGATGATCGTCCCAACGACCATAGCAAAGATCAATGCCTCCCATAAACGCATAAGTCTGATCAATAACGACAATTTTCTCATGATGTGCCCACAACAAAATGCCTCCCCTGGCATGATCCGGATGACGCATGACCTAGAAGAGTTATAAATTATAGATTTATCCTGATCTATGTTAATGTTAAACTCACCTTAATATTCTCATGCTTGGCCAGAGTGGATTTGCTGTAATAACTGTTGATACCCAAAGCCATTTCCACCTCTTTGTAGAGCAAAACAAAGACCCTAACACCTTGTTCCGCCTTGCGTAATAATATCTTATCCAGCCTCCAGTAGTCCCCATCAAGAGCTGGCCTCTTCATGTAGATCTCGGGACTCAGCCACCAGTCGGCTATGTAGATCTCCTCACTCGCCGCCTCCAAGCCATCAGCCACGGCGGCCATATACTGCGCGCCGTCCACGTACCAAGAGGCTTGGGTATTCGCCCTCATGGGAGCATATGACATGTGCGGATTGGGACAGGTGAAATCTCTGGCATAGGAGTGAGCTGTTTGCTTCAGATATTGCATCCATTCCTTGCATTTGCGTCTTGTCCAACATTTCAAGACAATATGCCGGTTATTGGTGAGAATTTGTAGGCCCTTCCGCATACCCGTCTGATAGATGCCCGTCGAGACATCGAAACCCTGATCGAAGAGGATCACGGCACGTATACTGCCATCGGTGGGTCGTATGTAACCAAAGCAGGTCTCCTTCACAAAAAACCAACGATTCCTCCAAGTGCCACACACCACATCCGAGCAGAAGTAATTACAGCGAATGCAACAATTCTTTTGGAAGCAACCGAAAAAGTTGCAACCCGCCTGTCCGGGGCGTGTTGAGCCCGTCCTCTTGAGTATTACACCCTCCTTGCCCTTGATGCCCAGTCCCGAGACAAAGGACACATTGGAAACTTCCACAAAGTTTAACTGCAAGTGAAAACAGTTTAAGAATTAAGAATTTCTCCGATCGGATTAATTTCTATAAATTTCCTTTGTTATTCAGAAATAATCACTCACCGTCTCATGATGATAACGATATAAACTTATGTTCAACAGATTATAAAGATAATCCTCCAATTGCTTGATGCGCACAGCCAAGTTCTCCACAGTGACCAAACTCTCGGGACGATTGGGGAAGCGTGGCAGTTTCCGTTTCTTCTTCTTTCGCTTACGCTGACTACGTCGAGGAGTAAAGTTCGCCAAAATCGAACTGTGTATGGGAGGATTTGTTATCACTGCGACTGCTTCACCACTCGAATTATTATTATTTTGTGGCAAGGTCGTGTGCTTGATCTTGGTGTGTGCTGACAAATCCTTTAGCGTTGACTCATCGGCCATTGTAGACGCAGCGGCCTTCAGAGTAGTCCTTTTCTCCTTGTGACTACGACTTGGAAAGGGTATATTGAGGGAAGTGCGAAAGAAACTCAATTGCTGATGCAGTGAATTGAAATGCTTGTAACGTCGCTTGATGGTCCACTTGAAGGGTCCATGGGTAAGCTCTATGGTATATCTTAAAAGAAGGGAAGAACAGGAAGTCTTTTTAGATGCTTTTTGTTAATAATATTTATTTTACTTACAGATTGGGGTTCAGCAAATGCGTTGTCACAGTCCGATCGGTATCAACAATCCTTACATGAATCTCACGTCCCGGAATGAAGACCTTGCGTTGAAATGAGTTAAACTTAACACTGGGTCCATAAATGCTGGGAAATGGTATCTCCTGCCGTATTACCACACTATTCTCGTCATCATAATATTCCTCATCGTCGTCATCAGTCTCTTTACGTTCGACCAGAACTGGTTTATCACCCACATTGGATAATATTGTCACCGAATCGGGAAACTCTAACGTTTCGTCATACTCTGAATCGACTAGAGAGAATTGAAATTCAGGTAAACATCGATTGTGACGATCTTGCTCCTCCTGATCTTGATCTTCTTCAATGACAGCCTCGTCGGTGCAATCCTTGAAAACGTCATCATTATATTCATCCATTCGATACGGTCGCGGTGTCGAATGATTGGCATATGGAGGCAACGCTGCGGCACCATTCTGAGCATCAGCCATGGCGGTGGCAGCCTCAAATTGTGCAAAGAGGTAGGAATTGTCTAATATATTATCATAGCCAGGATTCACATAGCCAACATAATGGGTTGGCCTATACACATCATCGGCAGGGTGTACAGCTATAAAGAGAGAATAAAAAAGAAACACAAATTAGAAAACAATTGAGTTCTGCCGTTTTAACCCATTTCATTTATTTTGGTTGATGACTCAAGTTAAATGTGGTCTACGTTCTGCGATAGTCGACTTTAATTATTAATTTGTTCATAAATCAACATCGAATGGAGATGAAATGATGTAATAATGTTTCCAACCACTCCCATTGATAAACTTGATCAAAATAAGAAAACGATTTGCTTTGAATTTGTTCAAAAGTGCAGTACATATCTTTATGAGTCACTGTAATTGTCTATTTTTAAAAAAATATCCCCTCCTCAACTATAAGACTTTATCGGCATTAAATTTTAAAGAACCTCTTTACCTTTTAACTGGAATTGCACTTAAGTATTTATTTTAGATAATGCTACAAACAGTGGCGAAGATTTTGGTAGGGGGGCAAAAAAAGTTATTTTAGAGTAAGAATAGTCAAGAAATTATTGAAAACTCCCTCCTTTCCTCCCCCGAGGATCTGTCACCGGTTTAAAATGAAAGTCAAGTTGGTTTAACTTTAGTGTAGCCATTAATGGCCAAATAGAAAAGCAATGTCAGACGTCTTCGAAAAAGTGTTCATTTAACAATTATTCCCAGATATAAATATATAGAAATACCACTAACTTTTCTTCAATGTTGTATGTATTTATCAATCTGCCATCAATTTGAAATACTCAAAATTATGTTACCCAAGAGAGGAGAAGGGGAAACAATTCAGAGTACCCATAATAATTGCGTCATCAAGTGAAGTCAACTACTTTTCCAACTCGGTTTATTTTTACAATTCTTTGATTAAACTTGAACTGGTCAAGCACGTGTAATGTGCAATAATTAAAAACTGACAAAGAAAAGTCAAGGTCTATATGCATAAATCTGTAAAGTTATATCATACATATATGATATATGGACGTGTAAATTTTTCGCCCCAACTGAAATATGCTAAAGTAATTTTTTTTTTTTTTTTGGTCGATGTTTTCGTTGGTGTGTGTGTGTTTTTACTAGTTTTTATTGACAATTTTAGCATTTGTTTTTGTCTTGATTTCGTGCGAACTTGACTTAGGGAACCCCATTGTAACCTTCAACATTAGTTGAAGTTAAAAAGCCTAAAAATAGATTGCACTGAAAATAACAACACAAAAAGTCTTAGCAGAGACAACTTGATAAGAATCATATGACCACTCGAGACTACATAGTGAAATTATATTCTAAAGATAAATCTTATCTCAATTGTCGTTCCTAATATGACAATATATTTGTACTAATATGGCCTAAAGAGAAAATCTTTCTTAAATTAAGCTAATTCAATCATTAAAAGTAAATTTTACACTTATCTTGGCAAAGTATTTACAAATGTTGTCGTAGGTTCGGAAATTAGATCTTTTCCAATCTTTAGATCTTTGGAATCACAGCATACACAAACTTATTGATTTAACTTGAGATCATTCAGAAAACCAACAACAAAGGATTGTAAAAGAAACTCAAGATATTTTGCAAAATGACTCTAAAGAGGGCATTGAGTGAATGGCTTCTCGCAGAGATCATGAGGTTGACTCACTTCTTAAGAAAAGGGTCATATTCGACACGTTGAAAGCGACCTCATGATCATAAGCGGCTTATATTTAGTCAAACCTGAATATAAACGTGCTAACGACAATTCAATCATCTGCAGTTAAAGGTCAATGCGAAGGCAATCACCTTATATCAAAAATTAGTCTTAACACTGTTGGGTATAAGTAATAGTTTGAAAATCAGTGGCAATTCCTGACTTATTTCTCTTTATTCATCCTAAAGTTTAATTAAAAATCAAATTAAAATAAACTCGACCACTTTACATACTACACGAGCCTACATGCCAAATTTGGTAGCTCTATCTTTTATAGTCCCCGAGATCTATGAGTTTATACGGACGGACGGACAAGGCTAGATCCACTCGGCTATTGATACTGATCAAGAATATATATACTTTATGGGGTCGGATAAGCTTCTTTCTGCCTCTTACATTCATTTTGGCGACTATAATATACCAATTCACCCTATGGGTGTAGGTCATTCTTGTCCGTGATAGCTTCGAACGTGGCGACCCTACTTATAGATCTTTTTCAAAATATTTTTGCTTTTTTCATTTCAAGTAAAGATGGATTTGCTCAAATTTTGCAATAATTGCTTGAAAACTGAATAATTTATTCATCTATAACTCGATACTTGATTAATCCAAAACTGTCTTTCGTAGGATCATTCATATGTGCCTGATATTCAATGCCAGCAATGGACAATCGAATTTAACTTAGGGCATTTCATTTTTTATCTTAACCACTTGTTGTTTTTTGCTTAGTTTTATAACATTTTCATAAATAATTTGTTGCGGCTTTTTCTGTGTTTGAAAGGCACTAAAAAAATTTATAAGTACAATTATCACAAAACAACCGCAAAAAAAGGGCAAATATTTTAAATTTTTATAGTTTTTTTTTTTTTGTCGTACTATTCGAGTTTAACTATGCCTATTTATAAGACGTAGTTACTTATATTTTGTGTGTGGCAGTGAACTCATTCCCACTAGTATTTTATCATACGGTTAAGAATGTCAAGGTGCCTCCGCCTTCCTGCCACTCCTCCTTCCAGTTTTAGCAAGCACTTCAACAAAAGTATAATAAATTTATGGCTGATAAGTTAAAGACTCCAACTGATAAGGTGAAATACATTTTTATACAAAAACAAGAACCTATTTCGCATATATTTTTGATTGTTTCTTTGTTTTTTAGAAGTGGGAACTCCTTCTCCTGTAGACTATGGAATCCCTTTGCGGAATAAGATAATGCTGACAATTAATCTAATAATGCCATTGGATCGATAACAAAATCAAATGTTTCAGAGAGGTTCACCCCAAAACGCGTTTTGTAGGTTCTTGTTACGATAACTTCCGCGATTTGATAAGGTCCAAATGGAAATTATAACAAATCACAAATATAATGTCGGCTGGCGATAGTTCACACATATAGAGTATAGACCTTTGGGGTAGATGGAGTGATACTATATGTAAATGAATCAAGAGGACACCTGTTATGGGCCTGCTAATCAAAACACTTGACTAAATAATGATTTATGTAGGGCTAGATAGTTAAGTTAGTTAGATAACTTCCTCAACTGTTTGACATTTAGTGCAAATGTCAAATGATATATACACATCCATCATGGTCATATAGTATATACTCAGCCAGACTATGATTGGTTACAACTACTGTGGCCCGTATATAATCTATTAGCAAAAATTGATAAAAATCGTCATAAATAGAGTTTACTGCAGATTGTTAAATAGATAACAAACGAAGGATTGTGGTGTTGATAATATTTAACAAAGAAATTAAGGCTTTTATATAGAACAGTAGAGATATTGCTTAACAAATATCAATAATATTTATAGTGTATTAGAGTTTTGTTTAATTAGCTGGTTCAGTTTCAACTTGTTAATCAGAATTGGTAATAAACAATCAGCTGTGTTTCAATTCCATGTTGTTTATGAAATGGTGACCCCGTTGCTTATTCTATTGAGGAACCATTTCTCCATATCTTTCAGCCGACGTTTTTATACCCTTGCAAAAAGGGTACATATATTCATTTTGGTCGGAAGTGTGCAACGCATAGAAGGAAGCATCTCCGACCATATAAAGTATATATATTCTTGATCAGCACGCCGAGACGAGTTCAAATAGCCATGTCCGTCCGTCTGTCCGTCCATCCGTCTGGATCAACGCAAACTCCTCCTAGACCGTAAGAGCTACAGAGCTGAAATTTTGTACGTAGGCTTGTATATACTGCAGGGGTTGTATATCTCGGATTCAGCCGGATCGGTCCACTATATCATACAAACGTCAAAGTCAAGAACTGTGACTTTTTTCAATAACTTCGTTATTTTATCAGCAATTGTCATAAAAGTTGGTATTGGTCAGTTTTGTGTTCTTATTAATAATTGTGCCGAATTTGGTAAAGATCGGGTAACTATATCATATAGCTCGCATAGGAACGATCGGTGGAAAACAGTGACTTATATGAAAAAGTTCGTTATATCCTATGCTAAGATTGAAGGCCGTTCTTTCGTAAACATTAGACTTTTTAGATAAAACGTTTTTACACTTTGATATCTATGGGTAAGGAAAGAATTACCAAAACAGTTGCAAGGGTATACAAACTTCGACGCGGTGGAAGTTAACCCCGGCCCTCTGGTCATAATTATATCTCTATGTAGAAATAACGTGTTAAATAGTGTAATCACCTATTAAGTAGCTTAACTGGCAATGAAACATAAAAATAAATTATCATTTGAGCCACACTTTGCTTTCATTTTGGAGACATTGTTTACCTTCTCCATTAGCACATTAAACTCTCATAAGAAGTATCAATACAATTACACAAATGAATATATCAAAACGTACAAATTGCTTAAACACGCATATTGAAAATATCTTTTTAAACAGAAGATCCCCCACCAAAAAAAAAGGGGAAAAAAAAAATCACCCAACAAAATTATCAGCTAAAATAACAAAGGCGACACAATGCGCAAAAGGCAATGCAAACAATTAGCGGTTGGTTTCATTTCAGGCCGGAATTGTTGATAAAAACTTATGTATATGTGTTTTGGATGGGTCTACATACATACATGCCACACGATACTAAGCGATAAATGGAACCGCAATGGAACATTTTGTTAACAAAAACACCAAAAATACAACCAGCAAATGCTTTGAATAAAATACAATCGAGTTGAAAGACCTCTCAAATAATTGTAAGTAATTTTAAGTTCAGTAACAATTGCAACAAAAAATAAAACGTTAACTAAGAAACACGTCAAAATTTTTGTATTTTTTATTTCTTTTTCATTTATTTTGACCATGACTCACACAGACGGAGTCGAAAAAAAAACAAAGAGTAATAAGCAAAATAAGTTTCATACATTCAGAATTTCTGATACTCTTTAAATATTCCCACAGAATCTTTTAACCTTTCCCTTTAAAAGACAATTCAACTTAATAGGACTCTTAGTACCGTTCAACCAGTCACGGATCTAGAATTTGATCTTAAGCCATATCGGTTCGTTGCCTCCCCCTAGTTTGGCCTAACTAAAAGTCATATGTATATTGGGGTTTACTTTAAAAAGTTCTTAATCGTTATCACAGTTGGATTTCAATTGTATAACTTTCGTCTCAATTTGTCTACGGACTATCGCTTTATCGTCTGACCTCTAGTTATCAGTTTTTCCATAAATCAAATCTATTTTCTATATTTTCTATTTGTTTAAAAAGTGACAGCCTTATGAAACGAATCCATACAACGTAGTGAACTCATTAAACGTTTTTTAGACTACAACTAGATAAACTTATATCCAGAGATTGGCTTTAGGTTTTAAGCGGTCTATCCTCTAATTATTTTACTTGCATTTCAACAGGCATTTTATTAAGTTCTTTCCTCATTTGCCACATTATTTTTACATGTATATTCCATTAAAAACATACACCAATTTCCAATTTCGAGTTCTTACAGTATGACAAAACGAATAGACTTCCACACAAAGTATCAATGGGCTACAAAATAATGTGTATAAACAATATAAACATGTAAAATTGTATTGTATAATGGGCGGGCTTTTGTTTAGCAACTTAGTATTGTATATTTTCTTAAACTTTGTTGCTTGTGCTTACAAATGAACAGTTAGTATGTGTGCTGGAGTCTCCCTGAGTGCGGTCTTTCAACTCCAAGTGCGCCATGAGAATGGAAATGTTTAATGCCAAAGAAATCGAAATTTCCTGTTTGTGGAAAAACTTCTTTTGGGCGCGGACGGGAGAGGCGTGTCACTCACACACACCTTGAGTGAAACAGAAATTTCCATATCGATAGAATCAAAGTAAGTTCAGTTTGCCATGACCCACGCAAAAAAGCACACAAACATTCTTTTTCACTTTCACAAGGCAAATTTGGAACCGGCCCGTCAAACAGGTTCAAATAATTCTAGAAACAATCAACATAAAAAACTGGTCAAGTGGACCAACTGTATCTCTTAATAAGCCAAAGTTAAAGATACATTTCGCAGTGATCTAAGTTTAGCCCCCTGACTACTCAATCTTTGACTCTGACTAATGCGACGGAGAGGAGATTGACTAACCGAGCGAGCGAGTGAGTGAGTGAGAGAATGATGTGAAGTAACTTTAAGATTTACCCATGCTTGCCATCAGCTGTGAAATGCTCCGTCGATGACGTCCCCCCACATGCAAATAACGCACTGGGCCAGAAGCCGCCTCCTCGGCTTCCGTCTCCTCCCCATCCTCCTCCTTCATGGGTGGCGCCTCATTGCCATTGGCAGTGCAACGATTTGTTGTCGGTTGAGACATTTTGTTTTTTGTTGGATTTGTTGTTATTATTATTAATTTGGTATTTTATTTTTGGTATTTTTTTGTTGCATTTTGCAATGTGTCTCAGCAATTTGTGGTCAACATTTGTAAACATTTATCATTTAAGCAGCTAATTAAACAAACAGAACACATAAATATTGAGTCGAGTAGTATTCAAGTAGATCAAAGGCAGACCACTGATATATATATGTACTATTTTTTAACGATATATGGTTAACATAAATATTTGACACGATTTCAATATATTCAAAGGGAATAAGTACACAAAAACGAGGGGTTCGAATCAATTTTATCACATTTTAAACATTTTCGTCATTTTAAACATTTTCAATGCTTTTGAAGGAAACCCCAATAAATTGGATCATTGTAGAAGAAATTCAATCATTTTGGCTGTGATTTTAAGAGAGATCCTTCAAAATCGAATTAAGTTTTATCAAACTAGAACTCGTTAAAGCTTTTAGAGCTAAAAGTGTGCAAAAATAGAGTCGTCACCATTTCTTAATGACATTTAATAGCCGTGTTAAATCGATATATTGAAAACAGGTTGTATTACTGGCTCTTTAACAATCTGGCTCAGTTGGTAGAAGGCTACATCAAATAGTGACAGGATTTTTATGAAATATGTAATAAAATTATTTGAATTAACAGAAAGAGAACATTAAGAGCATCATGTTGGAAGATAACTCTGACTGTCAAGTGGTTGACTCTTGGGAAATTCTCTCCCTTTATCATTTCAGAAAAATTGGAAACTTTTGACACATCATCAGAACTTGCATTCAAAACTGATAATTACATTTCACATACATAAACTAAGAGAGATTGTTTAAGTTTAAGTTAAAAGTTAAGGTATTATTTTCGATTCGAATCTTTGCTTTGGTATCTAAAATTCGAAAGTTGCACTAAATGTTTCAATTGCAATTTCTCGAGAGTTTATCTTTATCTTTATCAGAAAGAAGTTGCCCAAACAGAGGAATAAACAAGTAAAACCGCACTCACAATTTTCTTCTCTGAAGAGTCACTTATTCAATAATTACTTGTTACAAAAGTTCTAATGAAAAATGATTATTGGGATATATTTAAAAGGGTTTTATTAATCACACAAGTATTATAAATCACACCGATATCTCTAAAGCACATTAAACATTTTCATTTGGTTATTTTTGTTTTATTATGTATTTCGATTTATTTCTCCGTGAATATTATTTATTTATTTATTTTTTTGTTTTCGTCATTTTTATGCACAATATTAATTTATAATTGTATTTATTGTTTTTTTTTTTTCGTGCCTCAAAATTCATTAATGCTGTTTGCATATAGAAAAACTTTATGTTGCAATTGGTTTTGTTAAATTGTTTAATTTTTGAATCTCCCCCGCAAACAAACACAGACACATTAAAAACTAAAGCAATGTTGCATTAGTAAATGATTTGAAATCACGGACTTGATCATTATCGAGTGATTATCATTAACTTTTATATGTGAGGGAGATGCAACAACAAATCCGTTTATTTTTGAAACTATTTTTTTGTTACAATTTTTATTATGTTTTGGATGTCGGCGTCTAAGCTCCATATAAAAAAAAACTTTGCACAACACACACACACACGCACACGCACACATAAACACTCTGAAAGAGTTGTGTTTGGCAAGTTGAAATATTTGGACTAATAATGGAAAAAATAGATTATTTTCCATCAGCCACACAGGTGTAATTATTTGAGTATCTTGTGGATACTTTTTTCTTTTGATTCCATCTTGTTCAATTTGGGTTTTTCGTGATTGATGTGACTCAAAGATGCAAAGCACCAAATAAACACGTTTACGGTGTGCAAGATTGATAAATCTCAAGTCTTTTTTGTTTACTTTTTTAGCCACTGCCGCCGACTAACGGAAGTTATTGTCAAGAATTTAGCGCGACATAAGAAGAAAGAAAGAAAAACAAGAATGTGAAATAAAAACCGAAACCGAAAAGCTAAAGAAAATGCCACGCCGTTGGAGACACTACCAAGAACGAACAACCAAAACGAAACGAAACGTTGACAATGTCTCGAACGTCGCATGCCACCTCCTCCGCCCGCCCGCCCTCTCTCCCTATCACTCGCTCCCTAACCGCCAGCGTAATGAAGATACAGATACATTCTCCCCGAATATCGTACGGTTAAATGCTCAGTTCGTCACGATCGTAGGCAAAATCGCCCGCGCGCTCACACGTCGAGGAGGAGAAAACGTTGCGGCAACTTTGCCGACAGTTTGCTTAATAATAGTAACTAAACTTCAGCTCGATGGCCAAAGCTCAAAAACCAAAAAAAGGTTAATATTGACGCTATGAGCTTAACTCTCTCGCTCGTGCGCTCTCTCACGCTCTCACCTTTCTTCCCGGCTGCCTCTTTAAATAATGAGAGAGAGAGAGCCAAATGGCATAGAACAGCTGTGAAGCCCTCAACAATAACCAGCTGATAAAGCTTTTTCTACTATGGTAATGCTGTTTGTTTACTTCCAGATACTTCTTTTTAAACGGTTCCTATATAAATATTTACTACGATAATTGATCGAGACATCAGTAAAAGTCAATATTTTAGAAACAGATGAGATGATGCGTCTTTGTCTTCCACTAGTCCGGCTTTGTGAGTAATGTCTAAGAAGTCTGAAAAATTTTGGGCAATTACTTCCACAATTAAGTCACGATTTTTAGAGTTGAGTGGATCTGACTCATAAAAGTGCGTACACCTACGGTCTAAATTATATTGATCAAGATATATGATTCCCAGACATTTTTTCCGATAAGAAATTTGTTTATCATGGTTATGAAGCAAAATTATTAACATTTTGTTTTCTTTTCTTAAAGCTAATTGAAACCATTTCAAAACCCTTCTACAGTTTTCTAGGAAGTCTAGGGAGCTTTCATAAACATTTGTGGTCACTTTGTCCCATGTTTCGACTGACTCATTTCTAATTTCAATAATATTGGAAACATGTTAGAGCCCCCACACACCTAATATGTAAATAATATATATCACGAATCAAACCTTGGGCAATCTCTATGTATTTGCATGTTATATGTACCTTATCTTATCTTGATGTAATCAGCTCTCATTACTCATATTTAATCTTTAACAATTGGGGTCCCCCGTCCCCTTACACTCTAACATTCTAGTGCGAAAAAACAAATTACAATTATGTATGTTGCACCATTCTGATTAGATAGAAATCATCTCGTAGCCAAGTTCAGTTAAGTTTTATGGGCAAAAGACACACCCACAAATGTAGTGCAACTCAATTGACCGGCACTCAATCAAAAGTTAATGGAGAAAAACTTTGTACAACTCTAGTAGAATGTTCTTCTCTGGCCCCATTAGAATATTTGTACAGTTAAAAATGTTTATCGTAAAAAAGTACTTATTTTTTGCTTATCGAAAGACTTTATCGTAGAAATAAAGCTTATTTTTGGCGCAACTTGTTAAAATTCTTATCTTAAATGAGGTTATATGAAAATATGTAGCCTAGGAACTCTTTTAACGAGCATTTATTGTAAGATTGTAGTTTCAAATCTTGAAATTTAAGTTTTATCTAAATATTATTCTAATTATTAGTTACCCAATTGCAATTCCTCTATTATAAATCTGTCAAGTCAGGTAAATTGAACTCGCCAATTGTTTGTTGACTCTTGCAAAACCAATTCCTTAGAATATTATTGAACGTTTTGTTTGTACTCGATATCACGACAAAAAGTTCAGATAAGATAACATATAGTGCATATTGACAACCGATGCCTGTTACGTATACGCATATATGTACATATGCATAATAAATATGTATGTGTACGTTATGCCATTATTTGCGTCTGGAGTCTATGCAAATTTGTTGACGTTTCTAGGTGAAATAAATTTGTATGATCTTAGGTATGCAACCTATGCACATACATATGTATATTATATAAATCTGGATGTAGATTTCATATATCTATGGCTATTGCTTTGAATTTGAAAAGCTTCATTTGTTTGGCTACTTTTCCACTATTGCATATCACAACACTTTTAGAGCATAGACTTTATTTTACCCTGTAGTGTGTTACCTAAGCGTATATTAATAAACGAAAGTATTTAGTTAAATATATCTTTATGCGGATTGTCCAACTAACGACGACGACGTGATCTACCTCAACGTACTGCGATCTGAATGCGATCAGAAAGTGTGGGAATTAGATACCTCTTAGAACTGAATTGTACCCCATGTGAGAAGGTGCAGGGTATAGACAAAGCATTTACAAACAAAAACAAATATAAACCGGTAGACAATCAAACATTGTGGTTTGTTTTGAAGGCTATTAATTATTCATAGATGAATATTGAACTCTCCCGCCATGCGGTGCCCCCCGAGTGACCTTCATCTCAATTATAAATTGGCACAAACAAATTTAAAAGCAATTTCGTTTGAAATATTTCAATGGCTTTTCGAAAACAATTGCCAATGCACGTGTATTCGAGTAGTGGGCTGGATATAGACAGGTAGATAAGCAGGTACTTACCCAATATTTGAGATATGTTTGAATTCCAACGACTTTGTAATAATCTTTGTGTTGTTGTGACTTCAAAGGAATGGTGTCTGGTGGATATCTTTGTGTCTATTGATGAATCATTTGTATGTCTTTTCGGCTTTCACAATGATCTACACACGACACGATTCGCTAATTGCTGCAAAGAGGCAACAGTTTCAATTGGGGCATGTCGATGGAAGCACGAGAAATTATTATTATTTTATTTGAGTAAAATCAATTTCAGTCATTTAAATATTGTTTACACACACACACTAACACTCGCACATAGATACACACACAGATACATAAATATATGTATGTATGTATGTTTGTATGCATAACAGACCTAAGAAAACTCGTTCCGTCGTTTCTTAAGTCAAATTTGTAACTGACAAAACTGAACGGACTTACTCCAAAGCGAACAGTAAAGCTTAAGCTCCAAAAACCCGAAAGC
The DNA here is from genome assembly GCA_018150345.1 of Drosophila equinoxialis. NCBI lineage: Eukaryota > Metazoa > Arthropoda > Insecta > Diptera > Drosophilidae > Drosophila > Drosophila equinoxialis. The sequence continues at coordinate 15,849,851 of JAECWI010000001.1, forward strand.
GCTCAGTGGATGACGAGTGGAGACAGGACAGGAGAGGCCCTGGGGCTGCGGTGGGGCGGAAGAATTACTTAGTAAGTGGGTAAATGCCACGCGTTCTTCGGCTTATCAATGGATTTGCACTTCCTCATTGTGTGTTTTTGATTCTCTTACAACATTTATTAATGTGTTTTTCTCTTCTTCTTTTTGTTGTATTTTTATCAATTGTAGATCGCCTTTAAATGGGCAATAAATGTTATCGCGTCGCGGTGACAATGTCAACTAACGCCAGTCTCCAGTCTCTAAACATGAGCTTTTTTTCTGGCACTGTGGGGCAGCATTGATGATTCTCGGATCAATTTGTTTTTTGATCATAACATTGCTTGATTAACCTTCAACTTTGTTTTTTATTTAAATCGATGCAAGTGTTTTTGTTGCTACTAAAGGTTCATGAAATTTATCAAATACAATGAACATTTTTTATTCCAAATTTAAATTTTTTTAAATAAATCATCTTGAAGGTTATTGAACTTTATGTTATTAAAAAAAAAACATTCATTGAATTCATAGAATTGTTTAAATCTAACAACCAGTGTGCTATCAACCATACTTAAACCTCTAAATTTATTTTTCCTATATCAATTTTGTAGCAGTAATTAATGCAGCTGGCCCACTGTTCAAAGAAAAAAGCTTTGAGAAAAAGACAAAGTGAGATAGACTAAGAAAACTGCAGGCATGGCGATCAATCAGCTGCTGGGAACAGTGTGGCAAGAATCAATTGAATATGATTAAACAGAACCAACCAATTAGCAGCTGTCATAAGAATTTTTTTTTTTTTTTTGCGATACGTCACTGAAGTAGATCTAAAAACAAGAGGATTTTTCAGCTTGAAAAAAACTTTAACGTTTCAATATATTGAATAGTAATGATAATAATAATAGCTTGTCCTACATTACTTTAGATTTTTATATAACGCCTAATTAAAGACTGGTACTGAATAAACTTTACGCACACGAAATAAACATAATGATTAATATAAATATTTGCTTTAAGAGTTTCTTAATTGGTTTATGTTACTCTTCAAAACGTTTCATGGACAAGACAATGAAAGAAAATCGCTTTATAACTGATTCAGCGATGTAAATATGAAGATAACATTGAAATTCTAATCCAGTCCACTATAACTATCAAGGTTGAAACAATTACTGTTAGTCTAGATGTGATCTTCTCATATGCATTACTTACATTTCCATTTTTAGTTTGATTAAAATAAATGCATTTAGTCATATTTGCTTCATATAATATTTTATTTATTTTCTATGTGTATGTATATATGTATACATATACATACATATATATTTTTGAGAATTTTTATAAATCTTTCATTTTCTCAGAAAAAAAGGATGTTTTGTTCCATTAAAATGTTTCAAAAACATAGCAATAAACTAATTTGTTTTACGTTTTAACTCTGTATGTTTGTTTGTATGTATGCTGGTGTGTGTGAGTGTGTGTGTGTGTGGTATTTGTTAATAATATAAACGACTTATAATAATATTGAAGTTAGGGGGTGGGGTAAGGAGAGTGTAAAGGATGAGCTAAAATATGATTAAGGTAACGGAGGAAAACAAGAAACATTTCTTGCTTATTCATTATAATGTTTAGTTAGTTTTCTTATTTTTATGCTAAGACTGCTTTTATAATATATATGTATATATATAAACTCGATTAGACTACAAAATGTATTTCAATTTGTAAGCTTAAGTATATACATATGTGTATATACTTGGATTCATTTATAAATCAATTAATATTAATATAAATTGTTTTCTGTTCTTTCTTCCTACTTTTTTCGTATTTGTTATGCTCGAAATTTTGAATTTTGCTTTTTATACACCTACACATACATACATAATTCATTCATATATGCAAGTATGTGTGTATATTTATATATATTTTATTTCTTTGTCCCTTGCAGCGTTTGCCAAAAACTTTAATCAAAAATAGTTGACTTTTTGTTTGTTTTCTTTGTTTTTCATATTCAATTCATCATCATTTTTGTTTTAAAGCTACAGCTTGTTGTGTGTGTGTGTGTGTGGTGTTTGTGTATTGCTTAAATAGTTACACGTTTAACATAAGTTTATAAATTTAACTGCCAACAAGTAAAAACGAAAAATGTAAAATAAAGCATTTTTTTTAGCAAAAAACATTCTTGGCTAAGAACTACATATATATAGATATATCTAGATATATAATTATATGTGTGTATATGCAACTTCCTTTCTTGTATTACTATATATAAAAATATATATATCTATATATATATAATATGTATTTATGTATGTAATTATCATATAGAAAAATCATAAGCGTTTCGTTTACGTTTACATATTTTTTTTGTTTTTTTTAATTTGAATTTTCTTTTTTCTGTTTGTTTTCCTTTTTTTTTTTGACACTTTGTCTCCACGGATTTTGTTTAGGCATCCGACAGATCACAGTCAACACCAGCTCCTCCAGCGACGCCGCCGCCGCTGCTGCTGCCGGCAGCCAATGTCTTTTGCTCGTCATCCATCAAAGCATCGACATATTCCCCAGTGGCCTCATGGTGATTCACCTGCGGCGATGAGGAGCTCTCACCGCAGTTGGTTGCATAAACATGTCGCCGGCTACTGCTTGGCAATTGATTGGAATCATCTGTATCCGCATCTCGTATCGAATTGAAAGCATTACACGCATTTGCATTCGGCGAGCAGGTATCATCATTTGGTGGGTAGACATGACGATGATAGCTACCGCTCCCACTTCCGCCGCCCCCAATGCTGCCATCTCCATCGAGTTCCGCGTCGCGAACACTACCAAAAACAGGAGTATGCGACGAACTCTTCCTTAGCGATGCCGGTGGCGACCACACGGTCTGATATAGAGGCGACGCAAACACATACATATGATTTAGGTATTCCATGTCATAGCTGGGCTGATACGAGTCCGTCTCGAGGGGATTGTAGGTGGGCTGATACATTGGCGTTTGCCTGCAGCTAGCCGAGCCCGAAGCACTGCCCGCATAATGTGGCGTATCGTAGTTTTGTGAACGTGTCGAACTGCTCAAATGCATCAACTGATGGTGGGTATGCCCACCATGGTGGCTGCTACTAGCACCGCCGCTGCTGCCACCTCCACCGCCCATGCGCCCGTGAACAGGCAATGTTGCATAGATGCCACGATATGCCTCATACGGAGTCTGCGGATAATAGGCATCACTCCAACGTACATGATTGGGTGTATAATCACCTTTGGCATAGAGCTGCAAGAGTAAGATAGGAGGCAAGTTATTTATGAATCTGTGAAGAGAGTGAAAGCTGTGTGTTTGCATTACCTGTATGGGCCTACAGAATCCTTTGTTCATATGGCGTGGCACGCCCATTGTATAACTATGACTGAAACCCACCTCGGAGCTGAGTAAGTATTCATGAAATTTATTGGGAAAGAATTCAATTTGCTTGTAGTTATTGTAGATTTCCGGCTGCAAAAAGGAAAGAATGCAAGGAAAGGTTACAAACATTGAAAGAGGTCGACAGGGTTAAAACTTACAGTTAAATTCTTCTTCTTCTTGTAGCTTGCCCAATTCTGAGCCTCCAAGATGAGTTTGCCACCAGGACGCAATTGATTGAACATGCGTTTAAAGGCCAATTTAAGGCCAGCATCACCAAAATTCAAATGTATCCATTTGGTCACCGACAAGCATAGAATGAGATCATATTGCTGGGTATCATTCGCCATCAAGGATTCATCCTTGAGCACATAATTCGTGTAGCGGAAGAAGACATTTTGCGGGAATTGGTTCTTCGTACTACTCGAAGAAGCATTGCACGGAGATTTCTCAGAAGTTGGCAAATTTGGCATACCACCGTAGGTAAGTGGAAATGAAATGGGAAAGAATTCATGTGGCTTGACAAGGAGGGCATCCAATGTCTCCTGTTGATGATCATGATGATGATGATGATGATGCTGATGATGATTTTGTTGAAGTAATTGCTGCTGTTGGTGGTGGTGCTGCTGCTGCTGTGCCTTACGTCGTTTTCTCGCACGCCGAGTTTTCTTGTGCGTCTGTCCTGAAGTTGAAGGTTCCTCAATGGGCTCACTTTTCTCAATGGCCAACGGCTGATGTGGCATCTGCTGTTCCGTCTTAATGTCCTGAAGTAATCGCTTCTCCTCCTTGGGTATGCGTACAAATATGGAAAGATTACGACGAGCTCGTGCCACCAACTCACGATCAATATCTATGCCCAGTATCGTTTTGGGTGCCAAATGCCTTGCTACCGTAATGGTCATGTGTCCCACATTGCAGCCAATATCTAGGATATCCTTATTCTGAAACAGTTCGGGATGACGTTGAAAGACCTGAAGCCGTACATCTCTAAACTCATTGAGCTGCCGGAAATCCACATAACGATCAAAGTTGCCATAACGATATTTAAGACCATCCGCTCGAAATTTAGGCAACTTATTCTGAGGATGTATCAGGGTTGACGACGGTTCGAGCATAATGCTAACTATGGCCTTTTCCTGGGTTTCCTGAGCCGTCTCACTGTTGGTCGTGCTGATGGCATCAGCCGCTACCAAGGAGTCCAGTTCACCAGCTGTTTGTGATGTAGCCGCCGATATTGTGCTCAATGGACTGCCCAGACCGTGTTCCGACAATTCTGGGGTATCATCACGTGGGATTTCAACTAAAAGAACCCAAAAGAATAAATATAATAATAAGTCCTAAATTAATCCAAACAGTGGGTGAAAACATACCATCTATCAGGGGCAATGCCTTGGGTGGCAATTCATCAATGGGGCTGGGCAATTCGGTTTCACTGAAGGATGTTGATCGTCTCGTATTGGGTTTACGTGCTCCCGTCGGCTGCAAAAGACGTGGTGGTCGCTTCCAAGCTCCTGGTTGTGGTACCACTGGACTAACAATTTTATCCATGGCATCATGACGATGGAATTTCTGTAAAACCAAAGGCAAATTGTAAGTTACAGTGCAATTTTTAACTCTTCCAATCAAAATTAAATTACAACTTATAAAAATTACCCAGGTATATCCGATTGATATATATGTTATACTCCCTTTAGACATGAAGGAAGAGAATAACCGTTACCATGCTGATTATATATTCAAAAGTTTTCTTAAACTCTATTCTACTGTTTTAGGCCAAAATATTACTCTTGGTAGAGTTCCCACTGGGTAAAATGTAAATCATAATGGCTCATCTTGGGAGGCGGACAAAAGCGCAAAATCTTAAGCACAAGATAATAAGCTTAGTTAAGTCTTAAATAATGAGAATTTCCATTCTATGGTTAAGATTTCATTAAATTAAATGCTTGGTATATACAAAGTATATACTTGTATACGTATTTATGTACCTAGACATATCATAAATTTGGATTGACTTTATAATTCCATTAGTTTTTGGTATATTGTCATAATTTGGATTAAAATCGTTGGGGCTGCCCTCAAGGGGCCTCTGCTTCCTCTCTCTCTCTCTTTCTCTAGATGAGATGCTATTCCGATATTTACTGCCCCTGACCCTCTAACCTCAATTCCTGGAGTGGGAGGAGAGAAAGAGGAGAATGAAGCAAAACAAAATCACAACAATAAGCGCACACGGACGAGAGTTAAAAAAAAGAAGAGAAGACAACAACAACAGCAATAAGAACAACAAAATTTGCAAGGCAAACAAAAAGGCAAAAGCAAAAGAAGAAAAGCATAACCAAAAGCAATCAAAACAAAGCCAACGATTGACTTGCTGCCAAACCACAATGCCCTTAAAGCCAGTCGTTCCCCAACGTCTCACCGTCCCTACAACTACCTCTAGGTCACACCCCCACCTCCACTCCCTCTTTGTCTCCTGGTCTATGCTGCTTGGCAATCCATATTTTAAAGCTCTCAAAAACATACAAACATTCTCTTTCCCTCAAGTCCCATTCTCAGCCATTTCGTTCCATTTTCATTTCGTACTCACCTTGCTTTTGAGCGAATTGTTGCTCTCGCTAATTTTCCGTTTTCTGCCACCGCCACCGCCGCCGCCGCTTGATCCACCAGCGCTGCCTACGCTGGCAGCGCTGCTTGTGCCAAAGCTAAGACCCGTGCCGCCAACGCCATAGCACGTGCTGCCCAAATCTAGTCGCAAGTCCCGACTTGCCAAAGCCCGCCTTTCGGCCAGCGTTGAAGCAACCGCCAAGGTGGCTGCTGAAGTTGATGCCGAACTGACTTCGCCAGAGAGCAGGCGCTCAGTAGTTGAGAGAGATTGCTGCTGCTGTTGTTCCTGCTGCTGTTGTTCAAGTTGGTGCTGCTGCTCCTCCGTCAGTTGTTCATCGTCAACGATAGCCTCAACTGTGGCAGATGCGTCGGCAGCGATGGCCACATGTTGCTGCTGCTGTTGTTGATGTTGCTGTTGCTGTTGCTGCTGCTGCTGCGGGGACAACATTAACGAAGTGACTTCCTCAGCGGCCGGCAATGTGCTACTCGGTATGTTGCATTCCATTTGTTCTAATGACGATGATGTTAAAGACGACTGAGTGCCAGCCAAAGCTTCGGTTTGTAGCTGCGTTGGCGGCAATTCGGCTGTTGCCGCTGCTTGGGGAGAATGGACATGCGCCTGTAATTGTACCATTTCCAATGTTTCAGCTGCCGATGCCGCCTCACTCAGCAAGAGAGCAGCAGTATTTGTTGCCGCAGGTGTTGCCACTGGAGCCACAGGCGATGCCGCCGATGATGATGCAGTTCCTGGTCCTCCGCCCGATCCACCCGATGTAACAATGGCCTCATCAAGTGAAATTGAAAGCGTTTCACCACTTCCCTCGCCCATATCATCGCCCGCATGGGACGTATTATTGGAATCGAAACGTCGTCGTTTGCGATTTTTGCGCGGTCGATGCTGTCGATGATGTGGCTGGTTGCTTGGTTGTTGCAACTTCAGGTGACTGCCCCGGGTCATCACTCCGCCCCGCTTCATGGGCGATGTCAACTGTTTCTCGTACTCCATCGAATCGACGGGATCCAACAAATGCAACGGATCGTGTATATTGGGCGGTATAATGACCTCCACTTTCGGTGGTGTCGTTATCGGCGATTGCCGTGGCGTTGTGGCCGGCGTATTATTGTTTGACGATGCATTCGATGTATTCTCATGTTGCAATGAATTGAGATTTAACGGATCCGATATATTGCCACCCAGTAGAAACTTCGTAGGTGGCACAATAACCTCCTTGCGCAATCGTTTCTCGGGTAAAAAGAATTTCGAACGACCACAACAATAATGCACCGCATTCGCAGCTGCTGCTGCCGCTGCCACACTGCCCGATATGCTGCTATTGCCGCTCAATGAGCTGGTATCCTTATTGCTCTGTGTATCCTTGCCAATGCCGCCGATGGCACCGCTGTTGCCATTACATCCCGTCACCAGGCAGCACGTGTGATTAGCATTGTTCCCCGCACACAACACATGATTATGATGTCCCCTGAGGCATGAAAGAGAAGAGTGAGCAAAAATAATCAATTTAGTTCCAACTTGAATATATTGATAACAAGGTTTGCTTCCACTATGTGTGTACATATATGTATATTGATTCTCCTCCTACACTAACTAGCTGCTGTGTCGACATTGCAGTTTAATCGTTTAGTTCTTGATACTTGTAATACATTTTATGTTATGGTTATTAGAGAGAAACTAAAATGGTGTTCTACATAAGAATATACTAGAGGGCTAAACAAATAGATTCAAATCTTTGGTTACTCTGAATTTCAGGTTTCATTCAGGCTATGTTTGAATCACAATGGATAATGTTGCTCCTAGATGGTAGTTCTGTGTGTGGTGTGTGTGTGTTTCTTTTTCTGCTTTACTCACCTATGTGCCAGCATTTTTTTGTACAGTTGCTGCTGTGCCTTCAGTCCGTGTTTGTCCAATGGACCAATGGGCAAACCATTGCCAACTCCTCCTCCGCTGGCTGTTGTATTCTGTGCCAATCTTGTATTGTGATGATGATGATGATGACTGCCACCTACACCGCCGCTGCCGCCACCACCCATGTTGCCTCCAGCAGTAGGAACTCCTCCGCCCACTGTTGACCCATTCCCGCTACCATGATGGGAGCCGCCACCACTGCCACCGTGATGTGTGCCGCCCCCCACACCAATGCCGTGACTATGAGTATGTCCGACAATTTGTGTTTTAATATTCTGAATATTTTCCAAATCGGCCTTATGGGCAGCCGTCATTGCCGCCATGGCTGTTGGCAGGACGACCAAGGTGGAACCTCCAGTTGATCCCGTTGCATTAATCGAACTGCCGCCGCTGCTGCTGTTCTGGTTGCTGCCATTGGAATTCGTTTGTGAACCAGCACTGATTCCTCCTCCTCCCCCTCCTCCTCCACCTCCTCCACTTGTTGTATTATGTTTGCCTCCGGTTTTGTTATTATGTTGACGTTTGCTCCATGTCTTGTTATTATATTTATTTTTCGGTCCATGTTGTTGTTGTGGGGCACGAAATTGATGATGTTGCTGCTGCTGCTGCTGTTGTTGTTGTTGTTGTTGCTGTATAGCTGCAATTGCTTTTTCTGGTACAACTGCTGCTGCCACAGTACCCGCTGCCAATTTGGCCACTTTGGAGCCAGTTGGCGGTGGTGTTGGCGATTTTGATTTCGATTTGGAGTGATGACGTTCATATCTCAAAGTTGGCGTCATATTGCCTGAGGAAGATCTTGTAATGCGACAATCACCGGGACTGCCTCGCAAATTTTTATCCATGGCAACAGCAAAAAAAAATATATGAATTGCTTTTTTTTCGTTTAATAAGTTGTTTGTTTCTATGATTTACTTAATTTTTTCAGTTTTTTAATCTCTTTTGCACTTTTTTCACATTTTGGGGGCGTGTCTCATGGAAAACCGACATGAAACTCTTTATTATAAACTTTAACTAATGTAATAGAATCAACGCTCTTTGATTTCATTTTTCTCGAATGATTTGGATATTTTATTTAACTTTAACTGTCTTTAAAAAGATAATCTCACACACAATTTTTCAGGTCTTTTTCACTTCACTTTGCTAGATTTGTGGATGATGCAGCATTGTAGCCAAGAGTGGATGTCACAGATGCATTGTCCACATCCAAAATTGTTGTAAATCATTCCACAGAAAATATCACGTGTTTATGTCATTCCCAACCAGGAGGTAACTGCAAATAAAGAGAGAGAGAGAGAGAGGTATGGAGTTAGTTAAAACATAATAAAGTTAATTAGTTCCTCTTTTTGTGTTGCAATTTAATTAGTGTCAAAACTCAATAACTCAATGGCAAAAAAATCTTTAAATGAACCCAAAAATTCACCATTAGTCTGCCATGCGTCCCCCTCACCGTCCTCCTCCATCTGCTGGTCGTCGTCTCTTGCTACCGTTCATTTCCCTCACCAGACGCACTTGAAGAGCATTTTGCATTCATTATTTGCATAGCCAGGCAAAGCAAGAGGAGGACGAACAGAAAGGCGGACGGACGATTGGGTGGAGGTTGAACACAACGACACAAACGAGCTTTGAAAAATTGAGCACAGACGATGTTTCGCCCAACCCGGCCAACTCCTCTCATCTGACTCCGGCTTTCTCTGCTTGCCCCCGTTCTCCCTGTGCTCATGTCTAGTCTGCGCATTAATATTTACATGGCAAATTGTGGCTGTGGCAAACTAACTGAGTGAGTGAGCGAATGCTCCTTCATCTTCTTCAATCTCCTACTCCTCTGCTGCCTACCTTATCCATTTCGTGGCGGTTTTTGTGGATTGCAAACTAACAACCAGAGCGCAGCACAGCAACAACAACAATGCAGGGACGAACTACTTCTAAGCTTCCAAACAACCAACCAACCAGCCCCAACCAACGAACCAACCAACCACCCATCTCATCTCGCCCGCTTCTCTTTAACCCAAAAAAGGAAAATCAAAAAACAAAAAAAAAAAAAAAAAAAAAAAAACTAAAAGCTAAAGCTACGCTAAGCCCATAGCTCCTAATACCCTTACCAGAAATGTCCGTCTTAACCAATCAATCCTGTAAAATCTCCATTATTGATACTAAAACTTTATTCCTACTAACTTTAATTTCAACATAAAGTTGGAATAAACTCTAGTGTACCTACTAAATAAGGTTTTTCTCTTCAAACAAATTCTGATCAATGCACCAAAATACATTAGCATGTGATTTGGTTGAATTGTGGACGGATCTGGAAAAATTCACTGCTTAAGTGGAATGAAATGTTTTCGAGCGGTTTCCTGGCGTCTTTCGCTTTATTAAAATGCAAAATACCCATCGAATGTAAGAGTATTTCAAAAAGTAAAGAAATTCCGCACAGTCGAAAACAGATTTTCGTGCAAATGCAAAAAGCAAATGCAGCAGCCCAGAAAGCAAAAGAAACACAAAAACAGAGAATTGGAGGAAAAAAAAAAAATAAAGGACAAAAAAACCTATTTCTAAAGTTGCAATTGTTGTAGCAAACTGGAAGCGAGAACCTGCGATGGGAAGATGGTAGAAAAGAGGAAGGAGGAAAGAAGCCAAGCCAGGCATTCAGACAGGCAGATGAAACCGGAACATAAGTCACTGAAAAACCAAGTCTCGGCATATTTTTCCAGAAGTATTATCTGTATATGTGTGTGTACGTGTGTCTTTGTATGCATACCAAACTGATTTAAGTATAGATATCTGCGTATATATATATTTTGTAATTTGAAATACATGTAGAGTGGTTTAAATTTGCAATTTGATAGAATAGACAAGTAGAACACTCTGGCATTGAAGCATTAGAGAAAGAAAGTGGATTTACTCCATGAGGGGAGATGGAGGAAAAATAACATAGAAACTAAGCAACAAAATAAAACTTCACAATCTAAATTTGCTTTAGCTCTCTAGGTAAATGCAAGAAAAACCATGACATGCCATTCTAACTTGGGTATCTAAGTAATTGAAAGAGAAAAGGTAAGCCAAGTTTTACTGAAATGAATAAAAAATACAGCAGTGGCCATCAATTTAAGGCGTTTTACTGATATCTCTATTTAACGGCATATATATCCCTTTTAATGCATTTCAATGAGTTGAACAGTTAAATGGAATAAAACTTATTCAACATAATTTGACGACTCCAGCAACTCTTGCTCCAAACTGCCAATACCAAAATGTGCAATAATCTGTGGCGTGCAACCAAAACAAATGGGGAGCAGGTCTCTGTTGTCTGATACAGAAATAGCGTAAATATTAACTACAAAATGCAAATAACAATCAACAGTAGTTGTAAACAGCTAAATGTTGACCCATAAAAGCGGGCAGAATAATCGTCGAGTGAATGTAAATATATATACATACTTATATGTATATTTGCAGGCTCTCCTGTTGGGATTGGCTCGGCTCATTCATATTTAAAGCCTTGTTCTGTTCTGTTCTGGCACTTGGCAAATCCAAATGGAAGCAACATGAAATGTATGTTGAGCGGCTCGGCATGGCGCTTATTGTAATCATCATCATGAACATCATTATCATCATTATCCTGTGTAAATCCCCATAATGCCATGACATTAAATTAGCTATCTCCCTTACTCACTCTTTTAGCCAATCGTATAGCTGTTTCTATATATCTATATCCTATAACCATAGCTATCTGTAGGTGTTAAGCTGTGCTTAATAATGACGTACATACAAACACATTACATATGCAGGTCGATCCGGCTGCTCATATTGTCCTGTCCCGTATGGCGTTCTCCTATGCCATCCTTGCCACTTCTCTCCATTCTCAAATATCCTGGGCAACAACAGGCAAATAGACAAATGTTTTGCTATTTGTTTTTGCTCATGTTCCATTCCTTCACCCACACCCACACTCACATGTCTCCTGTATCTGTTCTGCTGTGTCCGTGTGTGTCTTTATTTAGCGTCAAATTTGCTGCACTCCCAAAGGACTCAATTTCACATTAAAAACACCTGTGATCTGTGTGGGCGTCCTTGTTATTGTCAGCGAGAACGCCTGCCTACATTAAAATGTGGCTGAAACTTCTCTTTCTCTTCCCTTCTCAAATAGCTTTAAGCTTCAACCTGAAGCTCTTCCACAACCTAATGAACTAATTTTATTTACATGCATATTTAAACAATGTCGCCAAAAAAGAAATCACAGTTTTTTATTCCATTTGTTCCTCTTTTTTTTTGACTGAAAATGTTTACACAATTATCAAAATTGACAATTTCCGCTAGACGACCAGCAACGAGAACTAAGACTGACACGGAAAATCTACTGAAACTTGTTTTTCTCTCCTCGTCAGTCGCCCTCTCCAAGGGTCCTTTCTCAATTGTTTTTGCTTTGTTGTTGCTTTTGGCCCACATTTCGGTCAGGTCCTTCCGCCTTTGGCTCTTGCCACGATGAACGGCAACAACAACAACATGCCGCATATTTAAATTTTAATTAAAATTTCCTTCTCGGCTCGCTCTCACTCACTCACACACTTACATACACACGCAAACACCACACATACCAGCTCAATCTCTCTCGTAATTCGTGTAGCCGCCGCGTTCTCATTTCGCGCGCGCGCCTAAAAATATGCAAATAAATTTCTTTTTTTTTTCAGAGTTCTTTTGCTACCGTTGGGAGGAAAGGCAAAAACAAACCGACGACAGCATCAACAGGGGGATCTTTTCCCTGTCATTGAGGTTAGTTAAAAGCTATGTACATATATCTGTTCGAAAGATATAGCTATATACATACATACAAATCTACAAGGATTTCTTCAATCCAACTTAATCACGAGAAAATCGATCAAAGGAGATTAAAGCCAACTTTCAATTAAATTTGTTATCAAATTGGTTTTTTTAATGATTAGGGTTTGTTTTCTTCATTCATTAATAAATTTGAGGAAGAATCTACCCTCTGGCTTTTATAGGTGCAAAAGTCCGTCAAATTAGGCAGTTCTCTAACAAATTTGCCATTTCTATAGCGCAACAAATTATTTTGAAATAAACCATTTTATTCTTGCAATAACTAAACTATTGGCCAAATTTCCACAAAATAAACGTGTTTTTATCACCTCTTTTGAATACAGAATGTGAGTATATAGCCATGAATAGCTTCATTTCCACCTGATGCGGTATTTGACTGTTGGCCGTATACCCCGTCTTCTATTTATGGGGAAAATTGGGGTATATTAGGCTTATCCTTGAGTAATAATGACTGAAGATGAATCACTGATGAGAGAAAAGTCTTAATTTTGTAAACACCAATTGTAAATGAGAAATTTAATTCACTTAGAAGGTGAATTAGTGCAGACTTTCTGTTTTTAGCAAGGTAACTCAACAGTCGAACATTATGCAAGGAATATCTGCCATTTTTTGTCGCTTTGAAAACCATTTTCAGAGATTTCAATTTGATTTCCATTCAACCCCAAAAATCGACCGACTGCCCTCTATAGCGGTGCGAACTGAGCACCAATTGCCGGTCTCCGCGTCATTCCAATCTCACTCCCTCACCCTCACACATAAAATCATCAATTTTGTCGCCGCGCTATGCAATTTTCATGTGCACTATAAATTTTAACGAATTCATTTGTTTGTGAAACGTGTGCAGACATATATACAGACGGGCGGACAGTTGGACGGATGGAGGGATGGCACGGACGTAGAGGCACGGGCGCTTAAAAATCCAACAACAGCAACAACAACACCATTAGCAACATCGAGTTGTTGTGCTGTTGTTGTTGTTGTTGACACAATTGAGCGTAATATTTATGATGCCATTGGGTGTTTTTTTCTTCTTTGCTTTGCTTTTGCTTGCTTTGTTTTTCTGCTGTTTTTATTTCCACTAGTCAAAAATTTTGTATTTACACAAAATTTGCCATGTTGTCTATTTGTTGTTATTGCGCCTGCCACAAAAAAAAAAAATAATAATAATAACAAATAAAAGCAAAAGAAATGAAACATATGCTAAGGCACTAGCAACGACTTTAAAGTACCCAATAAATTTAATGGAATTTAAAGACCTAAAGATTTATGATTTTATGCTAAATGGAATCTAATTACAATATATTTTTTGTGTTTTAAAGAAGTGGGATTGGGAGAGGAATATAGGGAGCAAAATAAAGATGATTGAGAGTTTTTTAATTCAAAGCCAAAACTAACTGGGAATTATAGTGAAAAAATGTAAAATCAAACCAAAAGACAATTTTAAAGTTTGCCTTATGATTGAATCAACTTATTTTGGAAATAATATTACTCATACGCCAGATTGGTTTGTTTTGAACCTCTACATTATGAAATAAATTGACTTTAGTCTGCACATATTAGAAAGTTCTTAAGATCAGGTTACACAAACAAAAAGTATCAATAGGACGAGAACCCAAATTTAATAAATGAGTTCACAAATTATTCATTATTAATTACAACTTTTAATGTTCAACTTAAAACGACTTGACTTTTCAACATATGTAATTGTTCCGACGTCTTTTGACTTCTTTCGCTGGCAACTTTTTGACGACGACTCTACCTTTCGACTCGATCCAACTGACTAGCCACACTCTCAACTAGCCAGGGCTACAAAAACAACCAGGAACCAGCACACATCGTACATATATGCTACACAACTCTAGCATTATGTTACAGGGTAGAAGAATAAACAAATTTCAAGAATATTGTGTGTTGAACATATTTCTAGATTCTTTTATTTTGTTTTGGGGATGGAATGGAGTAGTAATTTTTCTATATTTCTCACGAAAAGTCTTTGAAAACACACATAAACACACAGTTCATACATATGAATGTATTTATGTAGGAGAGGTAATGAAAGCCTTTTCTATGTTTTCTTTTCTGGTTATTTTCCCTACTTATTTTTCCACTTATTTGGCTTTTCACAATTCATATGAATGAGTTTGTTGAGCCCTCACCTACCTCTATCTTTTCCTCAGTAAGTATGTACTTTAGGAATCAGACGGAAAGACACGGCGGTGAGGAGGGGAAAATGGAACGGAAACGAACGAGAATAAATTGGGTGCCATGTTTTTCATGTTTCACCCATTTTCATTTTCAATTTGACCTTCACAGAGCGAGGAACAGAGATACAGCGACGAAAAGCGGAAGGAAGGAAGAGATAGGACGACGAATGTGAAGAGCAAATAAGATTTGATTTGTTGAGGAATTTTGAATGACTCAGTAGAGATACAAATTGTGGTGAGGGAGGTGATGCAGAGAGTTGAATGGCATTTGTGAAACGTTGTAAACGATTTGAATGAATCTGAAAATGATTCTAGCAAATACACTCGTAATTAAAAACACTTTACAGAAGAAATTTATTCAAGTAAATTACAGAACCTCTCTCAGTCACAGGGGAGTTTGTTTTTTTGCCTGTCTAATATAATATTCAATAGATATTTCCTTTTGTTATTAATAAATAATATTCCTTATTGTTAATAAACAAAATGATTTAATTGCTCGAAAGCATTTTGACATCACATTTGTTAACAAATTTAGCTACGCCACCTCATCATCACCGAGTATCGTCATCCTCATCATCGTCATCTTCATTATGATTAAGCATTTGAAATAGGTATTCTTGGCTGCCATACAAATACAAAGCTAAAACAATTTGAAAAGTTCCTAACCTTTGACAACAGGCAGCTAACACACAGCATTTGGGTTGGCTGGTTGGTTGGTTGGCCTGCTCCACCTCAATCATCAGAAGCAATTTTACAATTCTATAGCCCACAAGCCCACAAAGTAGACGCCAAAACACTCGTGGAACAATGTGTCGTTGGAAAAGTGGCTTCTCAACTGCGAAAAGACGAAGAAAAAAGAAGCAACAAAAACCAAAAACCATCATATATGGCTAACTTGGACTAGACCCAAGAGACAGAGAGAGAATGAACCACAATTCGGCGTTTGGTATCTGTATCGTGTGGCATAGAAATGAAGAAAGTACGTGTGGCATGAC
The DNA here is from genome assembly GCA_018150345.1 of Drosophila equinoxialis. NCBI lineage: Eukaryota > Metazoa > Arthropoda > Insecta > Diptera > Drosophilidae > Drosophila > Drosophila equinoxialis. Next base: position 15,865,805 of record JAECWI010000001.1, read on the forward strand.
GAACAAACAGAAGCGATAGGAAAAAATAAGAACAAGAAAAACGAACGAAAAGAAACCATTTGGAAAATATAATCAAATTTCTGTTGCCTTCTAAACCGAATGCCATACATAAGTAAGTACATACAAACATATCGACATTGTATATATATAGCGGATATATGTATATATTCCTACACATTTATAACGTTAACTTGCATTTTGGAATTCCTATTTCTTTTTTTACGCTGTGTGCCCCACATTGGCACTGAGTGGGGTCAGGGCAGACGGGTAGACAGGCAGGGGCAATGTGTGAAACGATTCGCTCTGGAAACCAAACTTAAATGGCATTGAAAACAACTTTGTTTGTTGCAGTCGTGAGGGGAATACACACAACCGTGGGCTGTCGTCTGTCGTATGATAGAGTAAAGGTTCGACCTTGATATGCATGTTAGTTACATGTTAAATTAGCATTATTTTTTCAAACGTAATCAACTGCTGCATTCAATTGATTACTCTAGGTTCATTGTTGCAGCAACTGCAGTTATTTTCAGACTCCATGATTCTTATCTAACAATGTTAAGCACTCAATGAGTTATTGCTCGCTTTCGATAAAGCCAAGTTATTTTCTTATCATGGCATACAACAAATTGCCAAAAAAAATGAATTCAATACGATAACTTGTAGGCTTTTTATTTCTAGATTAAAAATCTATACATGATTAATTCACGAAATGCATTTCAACTTCAAATCCTGTTGCACAATCCAAAACAAAACGTTGTAACTATTAGAGGGATGCACCAACATATTTAAGACTTCGTTTACTCGGAGTACTCAAATTAAATTTTAATTGCTAAACGGAAACCTTCTTACCGCTTAAACGCATATTGGATAATCCAACTGAACCTTAACAAATTTAGAGGTCATCTCTCGTGGTCTTACGGAAAAAGACTGACCTAAACTAACTCGCACCACTACTAAACGCAATCCCTTTGGCCAAACCCTTGTTATTGTTTTTGTATTTCTTGTTGCTTTCGCTGTTTTCCCCCCAATTAATTAACAAACATTATAAATTTTTGCTTTGCCTTGGCCCTTTTTAGGTTTTTGTCCTGTTGTGCCACTAAATACTTTTCAAATATTGTGTTTATTATTCATTTAAAATATTTTTCTGCATAAATTTTCCTTCAAGGGCCCCGGCTAACTTCCTTTCAGTCGACCTCCACCCCATTCCCATTGGCCACCCATTATCGTTGTACTCCACTTTCTACCCACTCAATGACCCTGATATACAATGCCTCGGCAATTAAATTACACAATGCTTGGACGACAAAGAGGCAAAAGAAGTAAGGACCCAGGCAGTTGAGTCGGCCCAGAAGGTACCCTCTACATTTGAGACTAGGAGAAGTTGCAGACGACTTGAACATTCATAGAGTTTGTGGGAAAGTTACATAGGCGAATGGATGTGACGGGTAGAGCTGAAAGGCAATGGATGTCTAAAGTCACCGATTCATGATTTCGATTAAGAGTCTATGTCCAAAATGACGAAACGACTTCCATTCAGTCGCAAACATTTGGTTAATTCTAATATACCGACTTTTTTACCCCATAGGGTATACGAAAGGAAAAGGGTTTAGCAACCAAAACAACAACACCAGCGACAAGAAAAAATGCCGTTGACTACTGAAATTTACAGTTCAGGGCATTTTAGGGTTGCTTTCAGGGTTGTGCGTGCCTCTGCGAGTGTGTGTGTGTCTGTGTTTCCGTGTGTGTGGATACAGTCACTAACCATAGAATACATAGATGCGTCAAACTCAAGATTTTTTGATTACAAACGCTACCCTGAGCCTGGAACCCCAGAGAACTTCGGCAAAAGCCGAACAGCGTAGAACCCCAGAGAGCGGCCGCTGCGAGAGCGAAAAAATTCGCTCACAGCAGTGTCGCTACGCATCGAAAATAATTCAGTCTGGCACAGACTACCGAACGACGCAGGCAGCTCTATGTCGCTTGTCATTTCGTTCTGTCTATGTATGTGTACACTCGTCGGTACATGCTCATGCTTCGTAGTGTGTGTGTGTGACGTGAAGTTGTACAACACCGCATTTCAATAGCTCGTTCGACAAAAATTTTTAATTTTCGACAAAACAGTGACTAAGCGAATAGGACATGCCCCTGTGGAAAGAATATCAAAAAATATTGGGATCAGTTTTGTATGTAGCCCGGTGGCTGTGTCAATAGAGTGCTCGCTTGGCGATCGGGCAGCCGGGGTTCGACTCTCAGCTTGGCCAAAGTTTTTTATACATATTGTTTTATATATTTTTTTGATACATTTTTATTTACTTTTTACTATTAAAATTGTTTAGAATATATTAAATATAAATTTAATTAAATATATATTATTGAGTATACAAATATTGAAAACCTGCATAATAAAGGTCGCCGCTCGAATTCGTTACCGATTGCAATGTACAGTATGTACATACAATCGGTATCCAGGGAACACCACGAGGAGGCCATTGCAATAGCAATGGGGTCATTTACGAATGACCTTCGAGCGGCGACCTTTATTATGCAGGTTTTCAATATTTGTATACTCAATAATATATATTTAATTAAATTTATATTTAATATATTCTAAACAATTTTAATAGTAAAAAGTAAATAAAAATGTATCAAAAAAATATATAAAACAATATGTATAAAAAACTTTGGCCAAGCTGAGAGTCGAACCCCGGCTGCCCGATCGCCAAGCGAGCACTCTATTGACACAGCCACCGGGCTACATACAAAACTGATCCCAATATTTTTTGATATTCTTTCCACAGGGGCATGTCCTATTCGCTTAGTCACTGTTTTGTCGAAAATTAAAAATTTTTGTCGAACGAGCTATTGAAATGCGGTGTTGTACAACTTCACGTCACACACACACACTACGAAGCATGAGCATGTACCGACGAGTGTACACATACATAGACAGAACGAAATGACAAGCGACATAGAGCTGCCTGCGTCGTTCGGTAGTCTGTGCCAGACTGAATTATTTTCGATGCGTAGCGACACTGCTGTGAGCGAATTTTTTCGCTCTCGCAGCGGCCGCTCTCTGGGGTTCTACGCTGTTCGGCTTTTGCCGAAGTTCTCTGGGGTTCCAGGCTCAGGGTAGCGTTTGTAATCAAAAAATCTTGAGTTTGACGCATCTATGTATTCTATGGTTAGTGATACAGTGTTGATGCGCTTTGTGGTAAATAGAAGATCCATGGAGCATGAATGATATATGGTTCTGGGATTCTCTCTCTCTCTCACTCTGTCTGTCTTTCTGTCCCTCATTCTCCTGTTTGTTTGTCTCGTCTTTTCTTTCCCCTTCACAACTTGTGAAAACAGTTGAAATTAAGATGCTAACTGGTTCTAGTCGCCGCTTTGCTTCTTCAAACAAACTAGTTTTATTAGAAGCAAAACCGTAATAAATACATATGCCTAAAGCTATGTGTGTGTGACATAATAATGGGGATAACTAACTTGGCAAACTCACTAACTAACCAGCCAACTAGCTGGCTAAAGAATGAATGAAAAGGTAGACAAACAAAGAAACATTATTGTTTCAAGTTTTTGCAATCTTATCAACTTTTTGAACAAATAACCCAAAAAATAATCTGCAAATAAAAATGTTGTATTTCAATTTACAACTTGAATTTTTAAATTGACAAATGGGAGGAAATAGAGAAATTGTTTAGATTCGATTTCGACTTTCAGATAATTTATTTATACAAAGATAAACAACTTAAAATTCACTTTGCCTCGATCAGTGTCAGTAATTCGTATATTTACTTGATCTCCTATGATCATAAAGCACTACTAATGTTGTTCACGAAAGTATTCATTATTAACTGTCAAGCGATTTTCAAAATTCTTGTTGTTTTTATCACAGACATAATGCAAATTATTGAATGCATTAACAACTTCCAAGAACCTTTCGATAAGATTTTTAAAATAAAAGTCAGTCATACTTTCTGAAAATTGAGTTTAGCTTAGTGTCATCTATGTGCCTAGGATTGTTTATACTGTATCTACAACATTTATAACCTGTCTTGGAGTTAGTATTAAGTATTTGAACTTTTTGTTCTTTTCTGCGTTTTCTTTCTAGTCGCTCTCTCATGGCTGTTGCCTCTTCTTTTCCTTCTTAAGTCTGTCTGAGCATTTTCATAATTTTCTAGGCGCCATCACTTTGGCGCTTATTTTCATTAATTTGTCATTGTAATTTTCACTCACCGCCCTACCTTCTTCTCTCTTGGACAGTGGCGCTGAGCAGCTACCGTACAACAGTACGTTTCTTTCCCGTGGACCGTCCCTCCACGTTTGAGCCATGCTTTGCATAAATCATCGTTCATTGAAGCGGTCATAATCAGTCAATGTGCCGTGCAAAATTATGCACTGCCTCCAATACCCTCCTAGCCCGTCCTCACCTTTCATTGCTACTTCTTTCTTTCTCTGTCTCTCATTGAACTGTGTACTGATTGCATTTTATTTTCGTTTTATTGCTGTGACAAGCGAGTTCCGCATTTTGTTGTTTCGTTGCCTTTTTTTACATAATTGATTATCTGGGCTTGGAGTTTGACTTGCAAAAGTCCAAGCAATTTTTCTCCATCTTAAAACCTTGTGTCTTTCGAACCGACATCATCATTATCAACATTATTGTCATTATCATCATCATGATTATTGGCAAGTCTTTTGTTATACCTTGTTTGGTGTCTGTGTGTGTGTGTGTGAATTTGAACTCGTTTCTCCCTTTCCACTAGATGGGCCAACTGCATTTGACAAAGACTGTAATTTTCTTGAACTCTCTTCTCTCCCAGACATTGTCGTCGAGGTGGAGGAAAACTCAGCAGCAAGGGACAAGCAGCGCAGAAAACTTTTCCACTGACAAAAACTGACAAAGTGTGTGCAAGTCTGGAAATAGTTTGGCAAGAGTTCGAGTTCGAGTTGCCGAGTTTTTCCTTCTTTCTTATATTTCTTTTATTTCTATACTTTGTCGTCGTTTGCACTTTGTTCACTTTAATTTTATTTCGTTTTAGTTTCTGTATCTGTGTGTGTGTAAAATTGAAATTACAACAAAATGGCATTTGTTGTGGGCGTTGAAGACCAGCAGGAAAATAGAAAATGGAATTGTAAATGTATTTGACTTGACTCGAAAGAAAGAGACTGTTATTGAAATGGAAGTTTTTAGTCAACATTTTTTGTCGCTTGGATTTTGGCTAATGTTATGGCTTATTAGTGTATCCACTCAGTTTTTAGATATATGTACATAAGTATGTGTGTACCTGCCTTTCCGTTTGCGGATAACGATGACAAGAACATAGAATGTCCACTTATAAAAGATAAGATAAGGACACGAGGGGGCGAGGCAGAGTAAATGGCTCTTCATGTTGTCATTTTGACAGACATTCACATTAAGATAAACAGGATGTGGTGAGAGGACGAAGGATGAAGCACTTATTAGAAATTTCATCTAGGGAATTGAAAGGAATTGCAAATGTTACAACTATTTCCATAACTTTTTAAACCCACAAATGTCAAAAAGGAATATTATATTACAAGTTTTGTATAAAAGAAGCTAGAAATTAAAGCCGATTGATTGATACCCCAACATAATGTGCCGGATTTGGAGAGAAGCGGGAAGGGGCAGAACTTAAATTTGACCTCCCAACTTTCTTTGTAGTTTGCTATTTTGCAAAATTTTACAAGTTGACTCCAGTTACTCTTACAATTAGATAATATGATTACATCTTTTTGATGGTTGATTAATATAAATAAAATGGTATTTATGAGTATGCAAATGCTTGAAAAAGCGTATCGAAAAACATTCACAAATAGTCGACAACAACCAAACTTTAATTATTTGAATTCGCATTTTGCACCTTTTTTCAACCGACTGGAGTTCGAGGTGGAGGTCAAAACTTGTTGTTGACGCTTTGTCAATTTGAGTAGACAATTTAGCCAATTAACTTGAGTTATCATGGAATCAGTTATGCCCATATTCCACTAACCTGCATCTAGGAGCTAAACCCTCCTCCCCTCGAGGGTCGTTCAACCGAAGTACAAACAACTTTATTGTCAGCACAAAAACTCCTCCCACTACTAAACCCGCCACCAACTTCGTTTTCTTCTACTTAGTTTATAGAGAGAGACAGAGAGAAACAGCAAAAACCGAAACTAAACAAAAACAAATAAAGATTGTATTTGTTGTTTGCCTTTTTCTTTTGGCCTCTTTCAATTGTTTTTTGGTTTTTTCCTTCTTTTTTTTTGCCTTCTTTTATTCGACTTTTATCATTGTCGTCGCATCTGGGTTTGGTTTTGAATAGTTCTTTCGGGGCTTGTTATACCCTCTCCCGATGGCCAAATGCGGCATATTCACTTTGACTTACGTAATTTGTTTGATCATTTGCTACTAAAGTAGTCATGACTCTCAAAATCTTGTTCGTCACAAAACTGTTCTGTAATGCATTAGAATATTCTAAAATTTGTACGGATCAAAAATTACTTTGACAGATCATTTTAGTGATTATAACTTTGTATTTGGCTAATAAAATTTAATGGCAAACTGAGTGAATATTTCGAATAAAAAATGTTGTGACAAACTGCGGGAATATTTACTATAGAAATCTGTATAATAGATACATTTAATAATACATTTAACAAGTTTATTATTGTTATTGGCCATTTTCAGCAAATTTGAAATCAGTTTTAATAAACGAAAGTCCATTAGACCCGACGGTAAATTGTAAGGATAATTAAGTAAAATTAAATAAAGTAAATCAGTAAATTGTAAGGGTATTTAATTTACAGTGCTAAATAAAAGTTTTTGGTTATGTGTTTAAATTTATTGCACGTAAATATTTAGTTTTTCATCTTATTTGCCATTTTCTGTGTGAAGGTCGTTTTTGTTGTTGTTGTTATTAATATAAAACTAAAGTCCCATTGTAATAAATTAGTTAAATGCCTTTTAAATTTGACCTGCATTAAGTATGGGTGTGTAATTTGATTTATTGATTAGACATTGTTTTTGCTTCTCTCTTTAAGTAAATTTAATCACTTTCAGAATAAATTCATTTTCCCTCCATTGTCATTTGGATAATTGTACACCAAAATGATAAATATTTATCAATTATCATGACTAAACTGCATTCATTATTTGTTTCAATGTTAAAGCCCTTTAGAGCACGAACAAAACTGGTTTTTGAATCTGAATCAAAGCAAAGTTTTAGAAAGTTAAAACGATTTGATTGTCTCGATGAATTGATTTTAGTTCCATCAACTACTCTACTTGCCTTTGAGCTTATCTATTGCATCTGTCTTTATAATTCATTAATTTGCGAGTCGATGAAGAACTTCACGAACTTAACTGTCAATTTCCAGCACTCAAACTATACCGGAAAGACGTTCCGCGGGGAAATCCACCAACTATCGACACTGTCTGAGTTAATCTATCAAGATGCTAATGAAGTTCCCAAATCAGAGTACAGAGATTGGGCAAAGTGAGTCAATGCGGGAGACTGTTTCTTATAGCCTTGGGGCTGAGAAATGGGGGAATTGCCCCTTATAGTATGCAAAAGTATTCATTCATTCACAAGCATAGCATGTCTTATGCTTTGTATCATTGTCTATAAACAAAGTTTGCTTCGACGATTATAAATGTAATTTATTGGAGTGATTGCATATTTTAGGGGGCAGCCAGGTGTCATTTAGTTTTTCTTTCCCAAATTTTACTTACGGGGCTTTTATAATGCTCTTTCAAACCAATTGGCCAGATATAACTTCATATCAAGGTTTTTATACTTTTTTTAAAAGGTGAAAAATTGCTTTTATTGATTTTTAATCAAAAGATTGTTTTCACTCACATTTTTATGCCTTGATTCAAACAAATTTTACACAGAATTCTCATAACTTAAAGGCAGCCAATTTTAAAGCCCATTATGCAATACAATATATTATAATGTAAATAAATGAAAATTGCACGAAAAGTTCATAGGAAGTCTTTCAACATATTTCACTAAAAAAAAAAACATAAATATTCCTGTTGGTAAAACAAAAAAATAAACTAAAAAAGAAAATTCCAATCGATAAATAAAAAATATTTCGCAAAATAAGAATAAAAGAAATATGGGATTTCCGTTTCTGGTTCCAGGTAGTTCCGCTTACACCCACAAAAATTGAAAAAGGAAAATGGAAATGGCGAGCAAAATCAAAATGGTGGCCAAATAGAGCATAGAATATTCATGTATTCATAAGTACACACAGCCACCACAACTCGAAATAAAGAATCCCATCAATCCCCAAAAGGGGAAATCCCGCGCCCCCCTCATGACTCACCCTCTCTGGCTGTAATCGTCCACAAGGTCAATACAAAATGGCGTGTCGCTGCTCAAATACAAAGCACAAAATGGCGTATGGATTGCATTAGCATTGCAGAACTATCGAACTTCAGCCATCCTTCCGCCCTTTACGCCTCCCCTCCTCTACGCCATTTACAGTGAGCTTCTCTTTGGAATTTTCCTCGACTTGTTAAAAAAAACAACAAAGTTTTGCGCTTTTTCCACTTTTTTGCAACCAAAGAATAGAGTGAAAAAACTAAAACGAAATGTATATATGTATATATTTTTTTCTATCCATACATTTTCCATCTTCTTTTTGTATTTTTCCCTTTTCGCCGTTGATTGGAAAACTTGCACATTGCAATGTGGATTTTGGCTGAGTTTTTTTTCATTTTCGAATAGTTCGTTGCTAATTAAAATGCTTTTCCATGGCTTATTTGATGTTTTCGCGCATCGCAGCATCCAAAAGTGTGAAAGTTATCAGAGTTTTAGCCAAAAAGCTTTGTGGGTCATGCAACACACAAAGTTTGTCATTAGAACATTTCATTTCCATGTGCAGGACAAACAGCAAGTGCTCTTCACTATTGACGCACTTTGTTTGTTTTTTGTTGTCAGTTTGTTGGTTCCTTGGTTTGCTTCTTTGTTTGTCTGTTGGGTTGCTTATTGGTTGCGTGTGTCCACCATCAAGGCGAGTCAAAAGCTCAAGGCAAAAGGCGGAGTCAAGCCATCTTATATAGCCTTGATTCGTTTGCCTTCTAAAATTGTATCCTTGTATCATTAATTAAGATTGTACACAAACACACGCACGCTCAAAGTGACAGAGGAAGGGAAAGCGAATACGACTCATTGATACCTTACAGCCTTGGAATGTCTTGCACTTGCTCTACTTATCAGATTAAATTTCAGTTTTCGATTGCAAGGCAAATGAATATGAAGCACACTTTGTAGGTACCTCAAGTGAATACTACGACCCTGGCGAAATGATGAGCGACGCCTGAAATAATGTAATTTAAATGAATTCCATAACAGTCATAGACTTCAAGTGATTATGTATCGAATTTGGGCAATGCCGACGAATATTTTAATATTTCAAAGTGAAATAAAGTTCTTTGAATGGGTTAATCAAGCCGAATCTAAAGTTAACCTCAAGTCTAAGGAAGAAACAAATTGGCGAAGGTTGTTTAAAGAATGTGAAAAATTGCACTTTAAAGTATGCTATGAGCCACTGGATGTAGGATGTAGGGCCTATGAAAAGCAAAAAGATGCTGAATATTACATAATTGTTTCTACCTAATTAATTACTGGTTCTTTAAAGTAATCAGCTAGCATCGTTCTTGACGAACTAAGTTCTTTATAAGTCCGTTGTTGCATAATAAATAGCATTGCCTTTTGCTACACTCTAATATACCTCTAATACCCTTACTCCATAAAACTGAACGCACATTGCGTTTTATCTATGGAAGTTAGCGAGGACGAGGACTTTGACTCCTTCTGTTTCTTTCTGATTTGTGCTCCTAATTTCACGTGTTTCTTCTACTTCTTCTTCTGGTTTTTCCACCCCGACCCCTCTCAATCATTGTTTTGCGTGGCTTTGTGTTTACTAGTTACCTTTTTTGGATACGTTTGCCACCAACTCCCCTCCTCTTGCTCGTCCCTTACTCACCCCTTTTCTGTGGAATACTTAAATTACATTTGCTTGGCATTAAATTTGCAATCCGAAATGTTGCCTCGTAAAACTCTGTCGCTGTCCCTCTCTTTGTTTCCCTGTTCCGTCTGTGATACCAAAAATTAATTAAATTTAATCAGCTTAGGTAATTAGTTACAGTAATTTCTCGCAGCGGTGGAAGACACGAGCAGAGATGCAAAAGAAGGAAGCTACTCGAAGGAGTTTCATAAATAGTTAATGCAATAAGAGTTTTAGAAAAGTCATTGTGGTATTATTTGCTTTTTTCCTGGTAATTTCATTAATCATTCAGGCTTAACTCAAGAGAGAAATCGGAACGCCTATAAATTCGAGGCTTTAGGGAAGTTAAATCCTGCTTTAGTTTAGTAAGAATTGTATTTATTCAAGAATTTAATTAAATATCAAATAATTATTTATTGTCGTTATCGTTATAATTTATTACAACGAACATCTTTATATGTATGTATATATCCAAATATCGCCCCACATTGTACCCAAATTACAGGTAATAGAATTTTGAATTTTTAGACAATCGAAAACAAAAAAGAAATAAAAGTGAAACTACTTTTTCTGGCAAAGATTGTCATCATCTTGTTTATCCAACCAGCAGACCACAACCGAACGTACAGGCACCCTTGACATGATTCATACGTCCGCTAAGGACAAAAGAAAAGGGCATAGGTTGCAAACGCTTCTCCAGGAGCCCGCAGACATGCCAATTAGAATCCACAGAGCCGCGAAATACTAAATCCGCCTTGGGTAAATCAATTTGGTAGGCCAATGTCGTCACCGATTCCAGCATTCTTAGACTTGTCTCCACTTCCACACCAATCTGCAGCTGATCACTGGCTTTTCTATAGTAGCAGACATGCAAGCCGCTCTTGCCGATTGTGCCCGACCAGACGCAATCCTTATCCGCATAACGTCCCGCTAGAGATATTACAGCTACATGACGTCCTGCAATATTTGGACCAAACTGATAGGCCAATTCGGCGCCCAAGGCCAGACGACGAGTTACCGATTGTAGATATTGGGCGATGACGACACCAGAACCAGATATAAGGCTAGGATTACCTAGTGTCAAGGAGGCAGTGTAATTATCACCACGATAATCATTAGTCAATTGCGCGGCAAGTAGACGAGAGTCGTGAAATTGGGCAGCGAATTTGCAACGCAATCGTGAAGTTAACTGATGTATGACATTCGCATTAAGATTTCCCGAGGCATCCATATCGGCGAGTAAGACGGGAAATGCTTCCGTGGGTCCATATTGTTTGCTTCCCACATAAGTGGCCCCAAAGCGATAGCCATTATTCGACATGGCTGTCATGTTCAGGGTGTGCGAGATTTGAAAGTGATTACTCAATCCCCTGTTTATCATGATGCGAGCACCCTCGAAAGTACTGGCCTGTATTTCTCTGCACTTATTATGCATTTCGTCAACGGTTCCGGGATTTTCCAAACTTATGGGCATATTCTCGATTTCAGCCTTTATTGCCTCGGTCAAGGATGGCGGCAGAGTGGACATCGGTGGTGCTGGAGGGGGTGGTGGTGGGACACCAGATTCTGATTGTCCAGACGATGACGTCGATGTCGGTGATGATACAGCCATCACATTACCCATTATGCTAACAGAATAACTATACGAATTGTACTAAAAATCTTTGGAATTGTTAAATTTTTTCCCGATTTTTTTTCCACAAATTTTGTACACTTTTTCACTCGCATAACAATAAAATATGTGAAGTGTGTGTGCCAGTGTACTGGAGTGTTTGTATGTGTGTGTGTCAAAATGAAAACTACGACAATGATTTTTTATGCTTTTCCTTTTCCTTATCCGTCTATGACAGCTGTCAATATTTCTCTATAGAATTGGAGCTGGCAGTTTCTTTTTTCCATAGACTTCTCCAACACTTATTGTGAGACTCTGTATTTGTGTGTGTGTGAGTGTGCTTAAAACACAAACTAAAAGGTACATATAAATAACTGCAAAAAATGTTCTTTATGAAAATATGGATTGAAATGTTGTTTCAGTCAATAAAACGTTGAAAAGTACTGCGAACTGGCTAGCCAAACACATTTTATACATTTTTTATATGAAATGATGAAGAAAGTTTTTAGTGCAGATGTTTTTAAATGTTCTCGAACTTGACTTGAACAATTATTCCATTTAATATTGTAAAACGCTTTTTAAAACATTTTTGCATTCAATAATGTCTTGAAATGAAGCAAGAAGGACTAATTACAAGGACTCATTTTTCAGCTTTTCCGCATCTCTTCCATTGCTGCTGTCTAGTAAAGCAACAAAAGACTCGCAAAGACCAGCTTAGAGTGTTTTACTTGACCCTTAGTTATTTGCAACTTAAACACAACTAAAAGGATAGAGAAGCAAAAAGGAAACTCAATAAAGTGCCATGCAAATGTCGAAAGACAAAAAAGAGCGCACAAAGAGAGAGAGAGAGAGCAAACAGAAACCGCAATAACCGCAACACGTTACCGTTTTCCCAAAGAAAATGGCAAATAATTGGCCAAGTACAACAAATTTATGTACACCCCGAAATACAGTCTGTCCCTCTTTACATACATATATCTTCTCCTTGGGTCTCTTCCTCCCCTTCTCTTTGTCGTTTCACAAAGTCGCCTGTCGTTGCCTAATTATGCAGCCAAGCAGGTTGATAGAGGATGATTTGATGAAGCAGAAAAGGGGCGGGAGGAGAGGGGGCCCATGACTGGACAGTAATAGATAAACTTTGGGTGCAAATGAAAAGTTATGATAGCAAAAATAACCAACAACAAACATGCGACGACTTGAAGAAAAGTTTTTCCCATTTTTGCTTTTGCCTTCTTCTTGCGTTAATTTCATAAGCTGGAAAAGATAGATGAACTCAGATTGAACACACAACTACAAAGACGACGACTACGAGATGAACGAAGAAAATAAATAGTGCATCACGTTGTTCTCCTACACTAAATCCATAAATCATATGGCGAATGAAAAAAGAGTATAAAGATAATTCCCTTTGTATAGGTAACAAACACACACACACAAAGAGAGTGTCAAGAAAACTGATGATGATCAAAGTGTTTGTTGAGCGAATTAACCTCAGCTAAAGCTAAATTTGACGAAACTTTAAGTTCACTTTGCCGGCTCGCCCTTAATAAAACCATATTTTGTAACTAAACCACAATGCGAAACTAGAAAAGTTTTAAAAGTTAGTCCATTAGGCAGAAGAAACAATTTGGAGTGCCCTAAAACTATTCCAGATTAATCAATACTTTCATGGATTTTGTTACAGACATTTAATTTACGACTTTTTCAGGTACCACGTTACATACTCTTAGGGTTGACTATGCATCATAAATTCAACTGTGTTTAAGTGTTGTAAAATGCCCAATGAAATTGTAAATTTCGGAAATCGTTCTTGGATATCCTCATTTTACGGGTATTGGGTGGAATGAGAGATTTTGTCCTTATATTCCAATCCTCCACTGATGTCAATAATATCCTATGGTTTCCATACTCATTACCAACACTGTTTACAAGACTACAACGAATTTTCAATAATAAAAGTAGCGTAGTTTATCACTAATAAGGCATTGACTTGGTCCACTTTAGGGGAAAACTTTTTTACTTATTGTTAGTCATGAACACTCAATGACCTGTAGCCAATTAGTAATTTTTGTAATACAGCAGCAGCGTATTGAAAAGTCATCACCATTCGTAGAATTTATTATTTTTTCTTCGTTTTATCTATTTGGTTTTTGCATAGTTTGTCTCTCCACTTATGGTAACCACATACCAAAACCAGATACCCAGGAGAAGACAAAAAACAAAGAAGAAAAACTAAAAGCAAAACGAAAATTGTCAGCGTCATCAAGTTGACAAAATGTCACACATGTGCGTGTGTTTTTGTGAGTGTGTGTGAGTGTGGTTGCGGGAGTAGTTGGCCACAACGTTAACTTATTGACTATGTATTTGGAAAACTATGTATGTTCCCGTATTATGCTTGACTCTGTGAACCGTTTCACAACCAATTCACTTTGTAGTGTTCTTTACCTTTTTACACAGTGTGAGGGTGCCGGGAGGGGCCTGGCGAGGGCTAGTATTAATTTTACTCATTAAACTAACGGCATATTAAATGCACGCATTGTATACGCTTTTTGTGTGTCTGAAGTGGGCAAGGTAAGGGATGCTAGGGCAATGAAGGAAGGGGAAGTTGGGGTGGTCAGAGTGGTGGTGGTGGGTGGTGCTCGCTACGCCTCATTAATGGCACGCCATTTGCTTTTCTTAGAGATTTTTTTGTTTTTGGTCTTTCAAGGTACTTCCTCTCCTTGGCTCCTCATCCTCATATCGTCGATATTTATGCCCCAAATTTATTGCCTCTGAAGATGAAAATTTATGTGAGTGTGTGTGGTGTGTATGTGTTTTTGGGTGAATGGGTGCGGGTGGTGGGCTGAGAATTGCGGCGCATTTGGGTCATAAAATTGTGGAATGGAACCTCTTTTTGGGTGCAGGACTTGCCAGCGTCAAGTGTTTTTCGGTTGGTCAAGTCAATCTTATAGTCTATATCATATATGTACATTTATGATAAGAAAAAGTAAATGCTCCATTACATACACTGTGTGACTTTACTTGACTGAAAATAAATATTACAATAAACAACAATCCGATTGTGGAACTTACATAATATTCGTTTGTATCTCCCTTCATTCGGTTATCGTATCCTGAAAATAATCAAATAAATCATCAAGTTATTTTAATTAAATATGTAATAAATATTTAATACTGATAATATTCGTTTATGGATTTTATTTGGTAATGATTCCAAATAATGAACGTCAAAATATTCAATTGAAACAAAATTGAATGACTATGAAATATAAATGACTAATGACAAACGTTCCGTGGTAAGGATCATTACAAATCTGTATTTATAGTCCTAGCTTTTGTTGATATTGCCCCATCAGTTGGCATTAACACCAGTGCACCGAATTGTCTCCCGCTCTCTATCTCTTTCTCTTGTATGACTGGCAAAAAAACTTACAACTAGTAAAATTTCTCAACTTTCTCAACTAGCAACTTTTGAGACAAACTAAAACGAAATAAAAATAAGTAGTAAAGAAAAAACACCAAAAGAAAGAAACGTTGGCATAACTTTTTGCCTACTTACAGCGAAATCCGCTTAAAGTGACAAAATTGCAAGGGATGCTACTTAGTATACATACATACATATGTGTGTGTGCGTTTGTGTGGGTGAGAGGCCCAGGCGCCACACACCCCTCCAAACCACAACCCATTTCCCATTTCAGTCTCTTTTTCCCCAACACACAACTTAATACACTTTTTGGACCAGAATCAAAAGCAAAAGTCAAGCAACTTCATTTTCGCACAGCAAAAGCAGTAAACAAAACTCCACTCCCCGTAATCTTGCCCTCATTTGGCCATAGCCTCGCCTCCTCTCTCTTATCCATAAAAAAAACCTCGCTCATTGACTTGGCGTTACAACAAAAGTTTTCCTACAAGTTTCCTACTAGAGCTGTGAGCGCAAGAAAAGGACAGACTATGACTATAAGAAAGGCCAAGGAGAGAAGAGTAGGGAAAGGCGAAATGAGGGAGGCAAAAAGTTGGCCAAGAAAATATGTCTACACTTGCCGACATCCGCTTGCCAGTTTTAGACACGACAGACGAGTCCGCGTTGCGTGTGTCAAGAAAAGAAGGCGAAACGCTAGGGGAAACGCTACAAAGGCTAATAAACACACACACACATATTTACTCATTTGTGTGTGTGTGTGTGTAAGTGTGGTTGAGTTGGGTGGCCAGGACACTATTCATTGTGTCTCATTGAATGCAAATGGCGCAAATTCAAATTACAAACCAACAATTTCCGCAAAATGTGCCTTGTTGTCGATTTTGTTTCGCCTTTGAATTTCCCTCTTTACTTTTTCCACCCACTCGCATTTCACTCTTTCTCCCCCTCCGTCCCACTGACTGCCGAGGCTCCTCTCCTTTTTCTCACACTGCAGGTCCGCTCCTTCTTTCTCATGTACAGTTAATTGCATGTTTTCAACGAGTGAGTGTGTGTGTGCGTATATTTATCCTTGTTTAATTTAATACACAAAATACCCTACAATCATTAGACTAATAGGCTATATTAGAATCACTAATCAATATGTGACAAAATGTCAAGGTGTTTCAAAAGAAATAAAAAAATAAGTTTTATTTAACCCACGGATGAATTCCAATTTAATTCAATTTTAACTAGACACTTTAATCGATTGTATAATCTCAGCGACTCTTTGAATAACTGAATCAGGATTCAAATCTATCGCTGGATAGAGTATTATGACTTCGCTATTGAAAACTTCATTTACTGTTTGGCATTTCAGTTTGGCATCGATGAAATCAATTAAAATGCTTTTTCCCCTTCCAAACGGAACAAAAAACATGGCAAATAATGGAAATTATTTTATTATTTGTTTCAATGCATGTTTGGAAATTTGAGAAATTTTCGCAATCAACATTTTATGGATTCATTTATGTACGTTTGCCGAGCAACTTAAACAAAGCAAGGCAAATCATAAAGTCAATAATGACTAAATAGCAAAATCCAACATGCTAAATATGAGAAGATTATTTTAAAATTCAATTAAATTAAAACAAAAAGTCTATCTTTGTGAAAAGAAAATCATAGACTTGAGGTAACTAACAAAAGCCAAACTTATATATATATAATAACACATACAGACATACGGACATTTACTGGCATATCAGGTTACTTTTTTTGCCCCATCGACACAAATATAAGTTCATTAAATCATATATTTTTCTCAAGAATTATTGGTTTTTATCTCGTTATCACAAATTCTCGAGAATAACTTCTTGTTATTCACACATACATACATATGTACATACTTTTACACGTTATGAATATTTAACAGAGCTGGTAAATTTATCAAAAATGCTACGTTTTTCTTAAAGTGTTCAATTTGTATGTTTACTTAGCATTAACGGACTCCAAATGCAGATTAATCAAGCTAACTTTGAATTTTCAAATGAATGTTTGACATTCGAACCAATGATTAATAAAATAAAGATATAGATTCCTTGGTGTTCAGTGTGCCCAAATCAAATTATATATTTTACAATAGGATGTATCAAAATATTAAAGAGTCACTAGATGACTCGCACCCTTTATCCGTCCACGGAATTTTATGACATATAATTAATTACGTATTTATGCATATCCTTATTGTTATTGCAAATGCAATTTCCTAGTTCTTTTGTCTTATCTTCTGATCTGCCAAAGATTCTGCATTTACCAACAAATAAGCAAATCAACAGCATTCGGATATCATGTCCTCTGAATATATATCATAGTTATGGAAATCTCATCAAAATGACACCTAGATACACGGATATACGCCCCCCTAGAAACCTTTAGATATTTCAGCAAAATTTACCATGCATGAGCTTGCTTTTGGCTGTCATATTTGTTGTTTTTCAGTTAAATTTCTACAGTATTTGGTCTTTCTGTGAGGGTGGGACTGCTTCCCTCTCTGTCTGTTCTCTCTCTATCTCTGTTGTGTGCCTGCCTGTGTGTTTCCCTTGCTTTCCTTTTGTTTTTGTCCTTGCCATTTTCGTTTCGTTTCCCAAAAAAAAAAAACCGCCCTGGCCCCTTTTTCTCCTTCTCATCAGTTTCAAGAGCAGGCGGCAAAACCTGAGAGTGCGCTGCAGCAAATATACTCAACCAATTTATTTTCCATAACAACTGCGCGGCGAGAATGAAGAAAACGAGAAGAGCAGCGAAGAGGAAGGGAGGACAAAAACAAAAAATTGGGTTGTCTTTGTGTCCTTCAACTGTGAGACATCAACTCACCCTCCATTTACTCCCCACTCTCCTCCTCCACCTCCTCCTGCATCTCTTCCATTCGTTTAGTTGATCAGCTAGACACCCTGGCCCCTTGGCGACCCTAGCCACATCGTTCTTCTTCGTTTTCCTTCTCTGATTCTCTTCCTCCATACTTTTACAGTTGGCCCGATTTTCAATGTGCATTATATTCATGTAGCACATCCATTGTTTGCAGGGCCTATTCGTAATATTGTATAACAGGCGGGGAGTCATAACAGCAACAACAACAACAACAACAACAGGGAGACGCAGTGGGGGAAACGAAGTGGGTCCAGGCCAGACAATCTGAGCATGTCGACCCATGCAAATTTTTGAGGTCGGTGGATTTTTGTTTTTGTTGTTTCTTTTCTGATTGCGGTATAGAAATGAAGATGTGAAATTTTACTCTTCCCCACTCTCCCTCTAACAAGTATACCACTCTCTCTCTCTCTCCCTGACTTGACTCCTCTATTTCTCTGTTTTTCTTTTCCAGCATAAAACTCTCTTCCCTTATTTTTGAAGATTTTTTGTGGCATATTGAAATTAATGTAAATTTTTTTCATACGCTTTCTACTTATTGGGCTTCATTACTCATTGACTTAGTTGGCTTGCAAAAGGGCAACAACTGACGATTTTAATAATCAAATGCCATTTATTTATGATGGAAATTCTTTATCAATCAAAAGAGAATAAAAAACCAAGGGGGAATTACCTGTCTGATAAAAATTTGACTCGGTCGAAGTTATCCTCGGCCCTCTGGTTTTTTACTATTTTACCAAGTTCCCAAATGTTTTCGTGCCTCTAACTATTTGCCTTCTCAGTCCATCTAAACTATCTCTCGGTTTTATCTACTGAGCTGGATTACCTGCACCAATGTCTGGCAGAGATAATACAGTAGAATCCGGTTATAACGGCGCTCAAGGGACCGACGATTTTCCTCGTTATATCCGGAAGACGTACTAACCGGAGGCCCCTTCATATAAGTTTGTACTGGGGCCAACCAATCACTCATCGAACTTTAGTCGCTATAACCGGACGGACGTTATAAGGAAAGTCGTTATAGCCGGATTCTACTGTATTTCTATTTACGACATTTTCTTCTGTCTGTTATAAAATCGCCTAGGCTCATCGGCTCAACGCTAAAAATAAGAAAATACTTTATAATTGGCCTCTCCCGACAATCGTGAGCTAGAGCTAAAGCTCAGAGGCGAAATGCCAAGATGCCAAGAGCCTTTAACTGTCCCTCCCAATGTTGAGAGGAACAACAAGAAGAGGCGGTGCCTCTTCAATTTTTTATTGTTCTCATTTCGGCCTTCATTTTGGCTTTTAGCCTAATTATTTCTTTTTCCTTGTTTTTATCATGCGAAAAGACAGAAAGAACCAAACAAATTTATGGTCATTTGCTTTTGGCATACAAATTTGGTTTTATATAAAATGCTTCATGTCTTTAATTAAACAAGAGATTCTTAATTCAATATTGTTTTTATCGAAAGACAGACACAGAGGAATGAGAGACAGAGAGCGAGAGAGGAAGAGAGCGACAGAGAGAGTCCAAATGATAAGCCTTTTCAGACCAACCGGAAGGATCCAACACACACACACACACACACACACACAACAAACTGCAAAAAAAAAAAGGCAAACCTACATCGAGCAGCAACCCTTTTGAAATATTTAAAATTTCTTTCTCTTGCTGGACATTAAATATTTGCCAGCTAAAGGATTTTTATACCCTATACCCACAAACCATATGGTCGAATGGTTATATTGAAATTTTCAATCTGCTAAAAAGCTTAGCAACGAAACTGCTGAGAGGCAAGACTAGAGGCAAGTTTCAGTAGTCACGAAGCAGAAGTCACCTAAGGTCACATTTCTGTAAGAAGCATCGTGGAAAGCCTTAAATTGGCTAATCATTGTGAGACTAAAAGCTAATAACTCTTTATTATAATATAAAGTTACCTGAACTTTACATTGTGGCTTAACCGCGAAAACTATAATCAAAGTCCTGTTGTTTTTTGCAAATAATTCACAAAAAAAATAACACAAATTGAAGCAAAAATATAAAACTATACAACTCCATAGTCTCAAAACCGAAAGCCTCCTATGTCCTCCTGGACATAATCAACTTCCATTCAGTGGCTTCGAGTTAATGAGTTAAACATTGTGAAATTTGCGTAATATTTAACTGCTCTACCTCTCTTATCATCGTGAACTCTTATCAGTTAGAGAGTATATCGAAATCGTTGCCTAGAATAAATGTTCGCAAATTTTTTCTTTGCCCTGCTGTGTTTCTTTTTTGCTTTTGAAATATGTTTGCATTTTATTTTGTGGTCAGTTTCAGGTTTCGAATTTCATTCAATTATGCTTTGTGGACACACACACACACACACACACACATAGGTTTTTCACACAATTTCCACCTCACACGCATTTATTATTTATTTTATGTATTACTTTTATACTGTATGCAAATGTCTGTATATAAATTTGCCTACCTTTTTGCCTTGACTTGACAAGTCTTTGCCGATTTATGTATTTAATTATGGGAATAAAAACGTTTTTACTTTGATTTTTATATGTGTAAATTCCAAGCTTAAATATGTATTATATTCTGTGATTTTTTAACCGCAAAAGACTTGCAAAAATTGTATGGAGATTGTGTGTGTGGGTCTGTGTGTGTGTGTGTTGTAAAATGGCTTTGAATAAATGTGAATTGAATTAAATATTCAATTGTTAAATGTGTCAATTGCAATATGGCAATATTAAAGTGAGTCTTTTGTAGGGTTTTTCTCCTCCTTTTGACACTAAAAGGAAATTGGTTTCCATATTGATTTCGGTCTCAAGTGTAAAAGAAGAAGAACAAGTCTTCATGCCTTCTCATTGAAATATATATACACAAGTCCTTTACATGGCATAACACACACCGCTTTATGTAGTAAAGTAATTTCATTCAATGTAGCACTTTGATCGTTGCCAACTCCAACTTGAAGAGTGAAGTGGTCATAGAGGTATTACAACTTTTCACTCTTTCGATTCCTCTACGATTTTCTACAACCTAAAAACGTTTAACACCAAACTAAGACAATGTCTTGACTATCCCAATGTGCCTATATACAAAACAATTTAACATTCGTTAGTCAGTGAACTATATTTACTGTAGATTATGATCCAACTTCCGTTTTGGCATTCGTGCTACATTTCAAAGATTACTTATTTAGGTATATTTAGAGTAGGAAAAAAAAATATTAAACAGTTTATATATTTTCATAATTACAAAACATTTCATTACTGTTAGATACACTGACCGTACTGACCACTGATGTTGGAATGATTACACTAAAACATTCTTGTTATCAATTTGTATACGCTACTCTAAAAGCTATTGGGAAAATTCGATTCAGTTTAATATTTCAATTCAAACAATTTCATCCCAGAAGAAAATTTCCTATTTTATTTAATTTTTTTCCCAGATCATCTGCATTTCTATAACAAATTACTCTTTTTTCCCCCATCTTATCTATACGATTCTCCTGTTCAATGCTTCTTTTTGTCGTTGTTGTTATTGTTGTTATGGCCGTTTTTTGTTTTGGGTTTGTTTAATTGACTTGAAAACCAGTTTTATTTGTTTGCAAGCAACATGAAAAAAAGAGAGAGAGAGAAAAAAAGGCAGCACAACAAGCATTAAAAGCAAATATAAATTGTGTACGACGCTGCAGTAGGCAGCGCTGCTTTTTGGATCTTCACCGCGATGCTGTTTTTTTTTTTTTTCTTGGTTTTTTCGTTAAACGTTTTTATACCCTTCTCAGTAAAAGAGGCAGAAAAACGAATAATTGGATAGATTATATTGGCAAGTGGTTGTAAAATTGTAAAACATTTCCACAGTTTGTCAACAGTTTTACTGGGGGTTCCAGAATTTGCGTCTAAAACAAAGAATGTACAAAGATAATTACAAGGGGGGTGCAGGAATGCAATTATCACCTCGATCACTTATGGAGTAATCGTCATATGGAAACATTCAATTATCAAAATACTCTTTGAATAAGTTCCAACACAAAAAGAAAATCAATTGCATTCACAAATTGTTTTTAATTTGAAAGTGAAATACGTTTGTATGTATTTACATACATATGTAGTTGTGACTTCCAACTTGTTCTAGTCTTATCTTTAACATTTATAACAAACTAAAATGAAAAATAGACACGTCACTCCAAGCGACAAGGGGTGAGAGTCCCCAGTAAGGGTATCCAAGTTCTGATGTTATTGAGATTAGCCTTTTGTGCCTTTTTCGAGCTCTTTACCTCTTTTTTGTAGTTTTCGTTTTTGTTCTACGCAAACAGAGCGAAAAGTGAAGAGCTCAAGAGAGAACGAGAAGGAGATAGGGGAAGAGCATGTGCTCTTTCTTTTTCCTCTTTTTTTCTTATCATAATGCGATTATTTTTGGGCTGCCCCGGCGCGTATAAAAAAAATAAAAGCGTAAAAGTATAGAACTTTTACGCCGTGGCAGCTTGTGTTTGGGTGTGTGTGTCGGACTGACAATTCTGTGCGTGTGTGTATGTGTTTGCATGTGTATGTTTGTAGAGCTCCAAGCTAGCGGAGCTTTAAACTCGTTATTTGCCATCGTCGTTGTCGCTAAGCAGCAGCAGCTTCTTTTTTTGTTTTTGGCTTTTCTCTCTCGTTTTACCTACCTACCTGCACACACACACACGCACACACTTAGAGGTTACCTTCTCCAAACCCCTCCCACCCCCATCAAACCACTGTGAACACTATGTCTCTCCGCTTTCCATCTCTCTCACTCATTGCTTAGTTTTTGGCATTTAGCTCTGTTTTTCTGTTCTTTTATTTTGCTTTTTGTTGTTGTTGTTTGTTTGTTGTCTTCAATTTCGCTTTGCGTTATTTGCTTCTGAGTTTTAATGTTGCTTTTAATTAGGAATTAGTTGAACTTCATTATAATTATTTCCATTTTTCCCTGTTTGGCTCATATGTGCAATTTACCGTTGTGGTAATTAATTATGGCATAGATTATTCAATTTAGTTTTATTTTTATTGTTTTATTTATTACGCGCTCGTAATAACATTTAACTTGGGGTATATACATAACTCTTCCCCCATTAGTCCATTGACTTCCTATGTAGATTCCAATTTTATTCAGTACTTATATCAACGAATTGTCCTGCCTGCTTTTAAGCTTTAATCTTGAAACGACCTTCCCTTGGTTGGTTGGCAGAAACTTACCTCCTTCCGCCCATTACTCAGCACAGTTTTAGATGAGCCATTTGGTTGAAAGTTCGAAGGTTAATTCATAGGTAATACTTTGCCCCATAAGCACTGTGTATGTACATACATACATATGTATATGGATCGCTGCTCTTTGTTGTCTGACTTCCAGGTAAAGGTTTTTGTTTAGAAACATCTCTTGAAACAAAAGCTCTAACTGCTCCTGCTTTTTAAAACCTTTCTGTTTAGAATATTAAGTCAGCTGGTAGGTCTTTATTGTGGTATTGGGTTGGGTTTTCTGCATTTAAAGGACAAATTCCCATTGTAGAACATTCCATGATGTTTTCCGGCATTTAAGGTAAATTTCCCCCCATGACAGATATTTCACTGTGTTATTACCATTGATTCCCGATTCAGACGGAATCAAATTAAATTTTACCAATAAATTTATCCCCAAATCTTCGTAGGGCTAATGCGCATTTTGAACGGTCTAGAATCCAGATAGCCCCATGGGGCTGGGTTACTGCAAAAAAAAATCAGCCAGTTCTTTCTCACATGTTTTCCCAAGCACGCTTTTTGCTGCACACACGTATAGAAACACTAATACACGCACATGCGTGCGTCAAATGCGCTTGCCATGTCTAATTTATGCAAATTTAATTGCCATCAGACATTTTAATGAAATTGAAACATGCCTATTTGTAGGGTGGCGGGTGAAGGGGGAAGCAATTGGGGGCCCAGTTCAGATTGTCGTTGTATTGAAGGACGAGGAGGCGCCAAGAGTGAAGGGACAGGACGCTCTGAATTTGGCTTGTGGGCGTTTACGTTTGGCTTGGTAATTTTGTATAATTTAAGAGAATTTTTTCTGTATTTTTGCATTGGAACCCGCATATTGAGGTCAGAGCGAAAATTTTTAGAATTTAGAATTTTGTATTTTAATTATTTTTCTTTGGATTTGTTGCATAAATTAGTAAAATGGAGGGAGGGGACAGAAGCGAGGGGGGGGTGGATATTCGATTGTTATTCTGTTCAATTGGCAAGTACCTAAATACTTTTGTACTTAATTAATTCAATTTTGTCGATCAATTTTGTCGATCAATTATGTAAATTACATAAGCTGGAAATGCAATTTCAGAAATTTATCAACATCTGATTGAAAATTATTGAAATTGGACAACGATTGACAGGAAATTCTGTTGGAGTTTGAAATTACCTCCCAACAAGCCGTAAAATGATGTATTTTATCTATTTCCATTTTTCACAAGGCAGAATGACGGAGAATTTAAATTTGTTTGTTCGTTGTCTATTTCTAATTTAATCTATATATCGTCAGTTAGTTAACTAGAGGGTGTATATAAGTATGTAATTAAATGTTACTTATGCAAGTAAATATCTTGTTGAATTAACCATTTACTTTTGACTAGTTTTTGGGGTTAAGAATAATTTTAGAATTTACATAGTTATTGATCCATCGTAAGTTCCATTCCCGTTTTGCACTTGGAAAATTTGATTTAACCGCACATTTGCATATATTTTTGCATAAGTCACAACAATTCATGACTTTAATTACGAAAAGTGGTAAACTAAACATTAATGCGATTTAAGCGATTTCCAGAAATTATAGATTTTCAAAATTTTGTGCTGACAAATTTCATTCACTAAACTTTGTTTCTTTTTTCGGCTTATCATTTTGTACCTCTCAAGCGGGGGCTTGTCACCTGGGGAAACAGCGAAAACAGCTAGCCAAAGCACTGACACACACCAACATGATGACTTGCTCGAAAGCGGGCGCGTGAGTGTGTGTGGGCAATTAGCAACATTTATTAAGATTTTATTTTTCTCTGCTCTGCTTTAATTTTTAATTAAAAAATGTTGCCTTTTGTCTGCCGCACCCGTTTTGAAATTTTTTGCCGCACACCGATTGATAAAAGTTTCTTTGCTATTATTTATAGGATTTCCTTTTGTTTTTTGATTTTGTGTGTTGGATTTACTACCTCTTCTTCCTCTTTTATTTCACTAAATTTTTAGATTTTCCCGCACAGTGACACAAAAATGAATGGTAAACCTTTTATTTGGAGGCGCAATAATTTGTACAGAATTTCAGTAGCATACGTTACACTGTGCACTGTGATATGCGTGCAAAATGTCGCGACGACGACGGCGTCGACCGACGACTACAACGACGTGGAAGAGGCAGGGGGGAGGCGGGGCAGCAACAGCAGCAGCGCATTCGTTAAATATCTTTAATTGTTGTTAGTGTTGCCTTGTTGTTGTTGTTGTGCGCTATTTAAACCCACACAGAGAGAAAGAGAGTGTGACAGAGGAGGAGAGAACGAGAGGCACAGAGAGTCCAACTGCAGCTTTGCTTTTTGACACTTGCACAAAAATACATACATACATATACATACATACATATGTACATATGTATGTATAGATATGGATATTTTTAAAAAGCTTTCTTTTTGGCAATACTTACAATAATTATCTATTTTCTTTTATTTTTAGTTTGTTTTGTTTACTTTCAAGAGCCTTGTGGTTTTGGTATCATTTATTTATGCAGTTGTTCACTTTGTTCTTTAATTTTTACCGTTATAGTTTTGCCGACGGTCTTTTGCTCACTTTATCATCTTCATCGTCACAGTTTCTTCTTCGCCTTCGCGTTTTTTTTTTATTTATTTTTTTTCTTTTGCGCAACCGCTATCACCCACGTTTCACGTTTACCGTTTTTCAGCAAATGAAATGTTCCATTCCATATCGTCACGCTATAGTTGGTGTGGAACAAAACGGAATGACGATGTCACATTGGGACGGATTGAGGTGTTTTGATATTAAATGTTTAACTAAGAAAATTCTTTTTCGATTCGGCAAAACATCGAGAGTGAAATCAATAATTAATTTTTTAATTTGGCGACCATTAAATTTGTTAAAATTCTCATCAATATGATTATTTTATTAGGCATTTTTTTGTTTTGTGCTACATTTTGGAGTTGTATCAGCCCACTGTGACCGCGTTTCAGTACGGCACGTGAGTGAACAAACAGCGAGAGCATTTGTATGGATATGACTCTGTATGTGTGTGTGTGTGTGTGTGTGTGTGTGTGTGTGTGTGTGTGTGTGTGTGTGTATTGCGCCATCGCCGAGTACGAACGTATGTATGTATGCATATGTATGTTTGTATGTACATATGTATGTATTTTTGTGTGCACATTTCGTTTGTTTACAGTTTTTCGTTTTTTGATACCCTCACTCTAGGAAACACACAGCATACATATGTATGTATGTTAACTATGACTTTTACTTTAGATACATTGACTAATTTGGGAAAGGCAGAACAAATCTTTTAATGAAATTCAATAAAAAATTAATTAACACGAATCTTAAAGCGGGCTTTGAGATAATTAAATGGAATGAAATTTGTATTGCATATGTACATCAAATTAAAAAACTCACCACAATTGCTGAATAACTTCGCTATTATTGACACATGCTGAAATAAAAGAATTGTAAACTTTAAGCATTTTATATTTTTGTATAATATATAGTATATACATATGTACATAAATTAACCTCTCAACGATTTCGGATCGATTTAGCTTACGTCATTTGGCAAGGAAATTATAGTACTCCTTGAGTCAATCAGGAAGGAGCAAATTTCTTCGATTACCTTTTTGGTGAAAAATGGAGTGCCTTTTAGGCTAATGTTATCCAGGTACCTAATGAACACCTTTGGTAACAGAAAACGTGGTTTTGAACTAGTTTGGCTCGTTCAAGTGGAAGAAATATGAAGTCATTTTCCTTTATCTAGGGTATACAGAATTCTAAATAGCTAAATTCTCGTTAGCTGTTCCACTGGGTTTATGCTTTTCATTGCGTTTGATTGTTTTAAATTGAGATTTGTGCGCCAAAAGCGGCGTTCCGTGAGGACTACAACAGGGGATGGAGGCGGGGGGTATCACAATGCTGTTGTCAACAGAACGCATGGTGGTACTTTTTTGTGTACCCCCCTTTGATGCAATATGTTGCATAGACACACAGACGCACTCACATACACACACTGGCGCATAGTGCAATATGAGAGTTTATAATAAATTGTGGCCACAAAACAGAACTAAAGTTCTCTGCATAATTTTTTTACCGTGTTGCTCTCATTTTATTTCATTTGTCTAGCCTGTGAAAGACAACAAAACCATCTAATGTTAATTGGATTTTTTTTGGAGCGGAATGAGGGGGGAAGAACCTCCTGTGTTATTGTTGGTCGAGTAGGCGGAGTGAGAGTTAGTGATTAGCAGCTGACTTATTATTTTTTGTTTTTGGAAGCCTTCCTCCTTCATGTCGACTAAAATTAACGCAACAAAACAAGGAAAAACTATGATGGGGAATTCATAAATTACTTATGAAATCAATTATAGTTCGTCAAATCACATTTCTAGGGTAGTAGGAGAGCGTGTACCATCAAATCAGCTTAAATATACTTGCGTTTTTCTTTCACATGAATATTAGACTAATATGTTGGAAAGAACAATGTTTCCCTTTGAAATTGGCATAACAGATGCAAAGAAAGCCCTTTCAATTTCGATTCCAATCAAATGATTGGATACAATTATTTACTCCTACTTAGCTGGGACCTCTATTCAGTTTTTCACCTCAGATATATTTTAATTTCACTTTCTACTTCCAAAGCATTTTCGAATTGAACCCAAATCAAAAGCGAGCACAGTCTGGAAAACCAATTTAGACTATATTGCAATTTCCAACCAATTTATCGGCATATTACATATAATTGCATATGTTCCAAATTCGGTCCTAGCCCAATAATTTTGGAAACGCTTTTTTCTTAACCGCAGATTGCGCCAAAAACTGCATCAACGAGCGATAAATGTAATATAAACTAACTCAGAGATTTTCTTACACAACCACTCACACTAAGGCAAACACATTCGCACTAACACTCATTCGCACACAAATGCACCTACAAATAATAATATTACTTTTAACAAACAACACAATTGATTGCATTATTAACAAGGCAAAGTCAAACGAATAAAAGAAGCATAACACAATCGTTTTAGAATTTTTA
This sequence comes from Drosophila equinoxialis, assembly GCA_018150345.1. Taxonomy (NCBI): domain Eukaryota; kingdom Metazoa; phylum Arthropoda; class Insecta; order Diptera; family Drosophilidae; genus Drosophila; species Drosophila equinoxialis. The sequence goes on from JAECWI010000001.1 coordinate 15,894,008, forward strand.
GTCGCACTTAAAAGTGTTTAAACCGATTGAGAGGTACCTGTTATTAAAATCCACACCTCCCCTTTAAGCTATTTTAAAACATTAAGCTATGTACATACATGCTTACACATTTAGAAATGTCTTAAAAGCATTGTATTTCCTTTAGATAGACGAAACCTATTACATAACCTATAAATCATTTCTAGGAATGCTTTTAATGCCTTACAAACCGGGCAGGACATCTCGGAATCTTACTCGAGAAAAACGTTGAAAATTTATTAAAGCTTTTTCTGATTTTGTTTAAGTCCAAGTTGCATGTTCAATTATAAAAATTATAATCACAATTAGATTTATAGGCAACATAAACCATGATTCAGCAAGTAAGTAAGCATCATTAAGTCAAAACACACAATTTAAATTGAATGGTCGATTAATTTTTATGCAGTTCAATAAATTGTGTATCCTACTATCATGTTCAAACTAGTTTTTAAGCTTAAGTATCTTGAAGATTAATAAAAAAAAAAAAAAAAAGAAGCTAGCTTCGGCTAGACCGAAGTTTATATACCCTCGCAGTCCTAGGCCATAATATTTTGGCATCATCCAAACTCAGTAAATTTCATGGGGATACTCCAATTTCGTAATCGGTTTTTTGTATAAATGGTGGTTATAAGTGTCATTCATTCCAATAGCTCTCCAAATGGAGGCGTCAAGTTAATTTGCACCGACGGCTATATCGACTCAGATTTTCGTGCTGATTTAGAACTTACCTTTATGGGAGCGGAAACTTCTCTTTGCAACGCAGAGCATCTGACAGGGTATAAAAACATGAAGAGCTTTTATGTTGCTGATAGGCAGGCTAACGGTTTTCTATACGATCACAAATGCTTCCTTTTCTTCCATGTCCTTAATGTTCGCTATTTTACCCCCTGGGCAGGTGCAGGGTACAAGAAACTACAACAATAATAACAATAACTACCGCTACATATGCCAATAACAGCAATAGCAATGTCATTACTACAACAACAGCAAAAACAACCACAAGAGAAGAGAGAGCTTGAAAGCGAAACCATAAATAGCGAAATAATGTGATAAGCGCACATGAAACGAACGACAAGCCGTTAGCCCACGCCCACGACATGAAGAAGAAGAGGTTTGCTTCAGTTTGGCTTAGGTGATGTCTGATGCATTCACAGAAGCTTCTGCCGCTGTCGCTGCCGCTGCCGTAGCTAACGTTGAGAGCATCAAGTGCTGCTAAAGCCAGAACAACGCCAACGCAATGCCAACGGGGGGGTGATGGGGAGTGTAGCAAAAGGAGCTTTGGGATGCAAACGATTCAAATTCAATGCGAGTGCAATTCGTACTCTTGCTCTCTTTCTCTTTCTGGCACATGACCAAATACATGAATGTAGGTATGTATGCATGTGTACACATACAAACACAATTTATAGTTGTCAAAGTTATCGCGACGCAGTTCTGCACATTGAAATAAAATGTTTAACAATTGGTGCACATTTTTTATGTAGAATTTTTTCATTTTATTAACTTGGGAACTTTTCACAAAGCAACTTTTATTTATCGAACTGTGTCTCCGTAATTGTTATATTGATGTTTTTGTTTTTCATGTGCATATTGTTCATGTTCATCTTTTGTAGTATTATGGTGGATATATGACCCACTGTGCCGACATTTGACCCCCCAAACCACCACCTGCTGCTGCTCTGGTGCTTAGCTCGTTTTGCGGTTGCCTTTGCCAGTGAATTTCTACATAGTTGTTCGGTTTGTACTACTGTGGTATGTCTGTGTGTGTGTGAGGCTTCTTTGGCATTTTTCTTTTCGTTCCCCCTTCCACCATTCTGAATTTTTTTTTTTTTTTTCGTTGAAATTGAAAATGCGTGTAGTGTTTGGGTTCGACAACGAAATTGGCAAAAAGGTAAAGCAAAACTGGACCCAAACTAGCCACCACCTCTCTCTCTCTCTGTCTCTCTTGACTTCTGTTTCACCCTCGCCCTCCCACCAGCATTCAAGTTCGTCTGGTGATAATTTCTGCTCATATTTCCCCGCTGCTTGTCTCTCTCTCTCTCTCTTTCTGACGCAAGCTCAAATTGCAGCCAACTACAGATATGTATGTATGTACATATGTATGTATATGTAAGCATACATACATAAATACATAGTCTTGGTAGTTGTTATTACATTGTTGTTGTTGTTGCCTCTGCGTTGTTTGTCAATTTTTCAGATAATAAAAACTAACAACTTGTGTTTATTTGCTAAACATTGACGATGGGGGAGCGGGTGGGGTAAAGTGGGTTTGTTGGAGACGCGCCGAGCGGCAACAGGTTCGTTGACCAGACATCAACATGAAACGTCATTGTTCGATGTAGTATTACAAAACGGACAAAAAAGTTAGTGCACCAAGTCCCGTGGGCCGTATATGTGACACCCTGTATCTAGTTTAACACACTGCTCACCTGATTGGACCTGTAACAATCGGCGATTTGCATAGTTACAAGCTGATCGGCTTCCGAAGTGATAACAAAGTCTATCGCCTACTCTTCCAAAACTAAAAAATCATATAACAGGAACCACACGAGCATTCCGGTTCTTTTCATTTTAACTACATACTTTTACCCTCTACTAATATACCCTTTCAGCATGTCGTGTTACAGGGTACTTAGTGAAAATGCAAGAAATAATTAAGAATCTTGCAATGGTTTTTATCGTACTGTTTGCTGTTGGGATAGTCAAGGTCACTTCTGCGACGACGAACTTGTCTTTTATGCTCAGCTAATGAGGATGCGTGCCACGTCCAAACTGACAATTATACAAGTGCACCGATGCCTGGACACAAAACAAAAACAAAATGGAAAAAAATCGATCAGCCATATGACAAACACATAACAGGCAGAACATATTTACATCAAAAGTTCAAAATAACACTTAATAAGGGACTCTTTCTATATGTCGATAGAGCATTAGATCTTCATCTTGAATGAAAGGGAAAGGCAAAATAAAGATGTGCATATTTGCATAATATAAAAAGCAATATTAAAAAACGACGAGTGGTTTCTGAGAAAATGATTTGAATAATTTGGTAAGAAATATCAGAAAATTATAGAAACCTCTAAAGAAATTACCAAAGATTATTGGGAGAATCTGTCTAAAACGATTAATGAGTTGTTTAAATATTTGAAATGTTTTGAAATACAAATGATATCCATTAGAATTATAGACTACAAAATAAGCTAAGATATATTTCAAAGCTCTATTTGCATTTTGTTTTCATCAGTAACATCTGGAAAATGAGATATACATAAATACATGTACATATATTGCCAAGGTCACCTCGTTCGTGGATTATAATTGAAGCGTAATGTGATCCCATCAAATATGCGCTGTTGCCATTTTTGCTTTAAAGCTGCGTGAAATTTTAATTGAGTTTGAGTGAAAGAGGGACGGGTAGGTAAAAAATGCCAAGAAATTCATACAGAAAACACATATACATATATACATACGTACATACATACATATATGTATATGTATCTAGATATAAAGTAAAAACACGAACCGCAGCCACCAAACGGCACCAACACGACGAGAGTGACAACATCAGCGCATAAAAATGCAAATGAATACAGTCCCCTGCTCAGTCCAGGCTTAGATGTGCCATCTGGCCCCTCCTCCATTCATCCATCCATCCATCTATTCCGGCTGGTTGTGGCTGCCGAGGCTGAAATTGAGAATCTAGCGACAACTCAGTTAAAATGTCACAATTTAACTTGTTGCAATTTTCAAGGATCCAAACAACTAGAGAGATGGATTCTTAAGTGAATTAGTAAATCTAAATACTAAATACACGTCCTTGTGGCAAGTCAAGTTCTAACATGTCCCCCATTTATGGCTAGCAAAATACACGTAGAATAGTCATACGCAAAGGTACACAATTAGGCAGAGTGGTCTTCCAACGTAGGGTAAAGCAAAAATTCATAGGCGAATATTTAAATGTTTATTAAACTGCGCGTTGCATACTTTAGGGGGCAAAGTTGCCTCACTTCATAGCCCTACATCCGCCATTTCCGTTGCATTTTTCTACGCTTTGTAAGTGGACAGTGCCTAGTTGAGGATATGCCTTTTTCCTAAGAAACTAACTTCAAGAGACTTGTTTAAAAATTTCCAATTGTTATTCAAAGACTTTATTGGGCGGACACACAGGCATAAAATGATGTATGTACCTACATATGTATGTTTGCACGAGCTGAAGAAGCTGCTGCTGTTGCGAAGAAGACAAAATTAATATTCAAGCAAAAGTCGAAATTGTTTTGCATATAAATTCGTATTTTTAGTTTCCTCTCCACATGCCCAAGCAGCAGCTTTTCATTCATTCAGTTTTTCATTTTCGTTTTCTAAGACGTTCGTTTTGTTGTGTCTTCTTCTTCGGCTTCGTTTTCGTTTATTTAGTTTTCTGTTTGTGATTCTCTTTGGCTTTGTATTTGTTATATGTATTGTTGCCATAAATTCATGCCCCAAAAAAAAAAGTTGTTGTTGATGTCATTTTTTAGAAAATTGAACATTTATTCTTTGCACTGTCAGTGAATGGGAATATTTTTGCATTCAAAGAAACTTTAACAATCTTTTTAGGCAACACAAACTCTTTGTAATTTAGATAAAACAAACAAATAAACTTGAATTGTTTGTATTTTTCAAAATTTTTGCAATTGGCAATCAAGTTACTATTACCCCAAGTGATTTAAGTTAGATTTCTTTTGGCATAGATAAGATAATTTCCATAGTATATATAACATGCAATTAAAATTGGCAATCAGATAACAGAATCTACATTGTTTGGGTCACTTAAAACTTCTTTTCTTTTCAAAAAGACACCAAATTGGTACGGTTTTGACAAATATAATAATCAGCATTAGATCAAATTAAAGGCCTTAAATTGAGCTCGGCTGTCTTGGAGAAACTGTAAAGTTAAGTTCCTTCCTTCAAATGCAACAAACTTTCACGGATATTTAAAGTTTGTGTAAGTAAATTTTCTTTAACTAGTTTTCTTACCTACCGAAAGAAAATTCTAAAAAACATGAAACACGGGATAAAGTTCTTTTCGGTTTTTGTGATGTATTTTATTATTTTTTGGCTACTCTCTCTTTCGTCATCTGCTCTTGCCAGTTTCCTTGCCATAAACAAGTGCCAAACATAAACATGGCATACATTTTTGTTGTTTCAGCCATATCACACAACCACACACACACACACACACACCACACACGCCCACAAACATTTCTGTCAGCATCTCCCGCATTTGTACGCCCTTTTTGCTGTGCTTTTATTATAGCCACAGCGCGACTATCAATAAAGTTCGATTTCTGTCTATCCATATACATATGTATGTATGTATATATGTATGTATGTGTGAGTGTGTGTATCAATGTGTGTGCGCTTCTGCTTCACTCATAAATCAAGTACAACTAAACAAAAACGAAAAAGACAAAAAAATGTACAGAAAAAAACAAATAAATTTATGTTTGGCCAAGTTTACTACACTTTGTGCACACTTTTAAGCGACTTTCTGATACGCTTTAGGGTATAAGAGGGTACGCTAGGGTCTTCATCATAAGATCATAAGATAGAAAACTCTCGAAATTCCAATTTTTCCTCTTACTTTCTGCAGAATCAATTCAAATCCTTATTCCATTTGTATACCCTTGCAAAAAGGGTATATTAATTTTGGTCAGAAGTGTGCAACGCACAGAAGGAAGCATCTCGGACCACATAAAATATATATATTCTTGATCAGCACGACGAGTTCAAATAGCCATGTCCGTCATTATTTGTTATTTTCTGAGCTATTTCATATTGGTAAGTTAATTACACATACTAACGACTGTACCGAATTCGTTAAAGATAGGGTGACTATATCACATATGTAGCTCCCATAGGAACGAAGACTTTTCAGATAAAACGTTTTTCCACCGTACTGGCTATGGGTAAGAAGAGAGTTGCCAAAGTAGTTGCAACGGTATACAACCTTTGACGCGGTCGAAGTTAGCCCCGGCCCTCTGGTTTCTTTAGAAGGTTCTTTATCTTACCAATGAGAAATAGTAACGAAACTAAAACATTTGGAAATATCAAACTTCCTTCGATTCTTATTTCTATTCCATTGTCTTGACAATAACCGAAAAGAAATCGAAAATTACCTACGATACATTTAATGATTTATATAAAATACTTTAAAAAGGCACAGAAGAGCATCCATGGGCGAATGATTTTCATGAACTTAAAGTCAAGTTTCCACTTGGGTAAAGGGTATATCCGGTATCGTCGGACTTGCAACTTATTCGTGCAACTTTTCTTGGTTCCGTTTTCTATCATGTGAAAAGTGCTGGCTCAGGACGACGACGACGACAACAACAAGGACGATCCCTGGTTTCATTCCACTAATATGTTTAGAGCATTTCGTTTACCTAGCTTCCTCCTTTGCCATTTGCCATTCCGAGCAAAGAAAAAACAACTTTTTGTTTTTTATTGCTTAATATTTCAAAGCGTCTTTTCACCAAAGCCAATAAAAAAATGTTATGAGTCCTTTTCCTTCCCTGGCCTAACCTCACTTGTCCTTGATACATACATACATCAAAACATATATGTCATTTAGACCAATTGTTTGCAGTTGTGCGTCTTAGGTTATTAAAAGAGATTGCGAATTGTTTATACAGTTTTTCTTCTGATTTGAACTTGAATGCAGCATCAAAGCTACAGCTATAACCTGTTTATGGAAACTAGATACATTTTGAATCTCAATTGAAACGACATCCAAATAATTTTTTTTTACTTAATAGACAAATTGTCATCTCATAAATATTTTCATTTTACACTGTTTTGTATCTCTTAGCAAATTCTGCTCTAATTTTTCAATATGCAATGCGTGTAGCCATTTTATTTAAATATCACGTATACGCAAAGTTGTGCAAATTGGAGAAATATAATCCATTAAACATTTTTTGAGAAACTTCTGTCAACAAAAGTCAGTTATTCAGAAGAAATTTGAAAGTTCTGGTTCATTTCATGTCTTATCAAACTCCATAGTTTGACAGACCTAGATCCTAGATATTAAGGGTAACCAAAGGTCGACCAGAGGATACCAAATTTATTGTAAAAGTATATAAAACTGTTTAAATAAATGCATAAAGCTGTTTATGATGTATAAAAAAGTGAAATATTTCTCTGTCTGTTTGAAATTTAAGACAAAAGTCAGAAGAGTTATCTTTTGGCATGAATCTACGATTTTGTTGTTTTTGTTGTTATTTTGTTTTTCTTAGGATGTTGCAAAAATAAAATGAAACAAAATCGAGGTCAGGAATGTGTATTAAAAATCCAAGTATCTACATATGTGCATTTGTGCAATAACGAACATGTGAAATCTTGCCTTGCCTTGCTAATGCTTTTTGAGGTTAAATGACATTAAAGACTAAAGCGAAACTAAAACCGTTGACATCTCCAAGTCATTTGTAAAAGGGAAGAAGATTGCGCTCATCAAAATGCCTACATACACTTGCACACTCGCACACCCGCAAACACACACACACAGTGCATATGAATAAAAGGGTGACAGAGGGATGGCGTGGAAAGGGATAAAGATGATGACGATGTAAGGAAAGGGAGAGGGCAAATGCGAGAAGAGCTAGTGGGTGCACATACACATAAAAAATATAAAAGAGTTACGTGCCAAAGTCAAGCAAGAAAAAAAACCGCCAGTTGAGTGTAGAAGGGCAGTGGCCAGGGTACGGTGCTTGGAGCAGGGGGTGGCACAGCATGGGAGAGAACTGTGCAAAGTGCGCGTGACTGGAAGGCAAATGGCATAAAAAAGCTTCAACTGCCGGCAAAGGCAGAAATATCCAAGTCTCAAGGATAGAGAGAGAGAGAGAGAGATGCACAGCACGGCCGAGAAAAGGGGGAAGAAGTCAAAGTATGCAAAAGGCTTAATGAGGGGGAGGTGGACGGGATGTTCTATGCTGAAAAGTGGGTGAGTGGCGTTGACATTTTTTGTTATTTTCTTCTTTTTTTTTGCTAGGGAGGCACGAGAGCGGCGGGGCGGAGAGGGGGGACATGGCGATGACATGCATAACAGATGCTGCCTCGCATACCTGGGTCACCTGCTGACCAAAAAGCAACAAGCAAACAAACAAAGCGCGTCGTCCGCATGCAAATAAAACTATACACATAAACAACAACAACAACAACAACACGAAGAACAATTAGAGCAGCAGTAACAACAACAAAAAACAAAACAAAACGTGAGGCAAAATCAAAAAAAAACTTGAAAATGCCTGGCAAACAAACCATTTGGAGAGCAACTTCAAGAGAATCGCTTCAAATGCGGCCTGCTGACATCTTTATACCCTGGGACAAACACAAGCTTAAAGGGTGGGCACATTAAGATCTAAGAAATGCCTTGCCTGTAGTGAAGCAAGAGCCTGAAAGGTGCGGAGGAGGTAAAAATGTCCTTGAAGTTCCGACCAGTTGCTTTGCTTATTCAATCATTCCTATCTTTGGTAACTAAAACACAATTAGAAAATCTCTACGCGATGCCGCAAAGGCTGTGGAATTTGTCATATGTAAACTTAAAGAAGAGCGAAATGTAGGCAGATTACTCACTGGCCTTTACTCATCTCATTCTTGTACAAATTAATACTATAATGAACACTGAATTATTTCTTTAATTACGTTTTGCAACAAGTTAGAAAATGAAAACAAACAAACAAACTTCGTGATATTTTAAGGGGATAAGAAGAGCAAAGCCCAGAGATCGTAACTTGAATAATTAGGGTGGTCCCGATGGCTTATCGGTCGAATAAAACGTATAGGCACGATCTGCCATCTACGATAATAACTTAACTATTCTTTGATTTTTGCTATTTATGTAAAGAGCATTTGTAAGTCAGTCATTTAGATAAGCCCTGCCGTTTCATTGCCAAACCATTTGTAAGCCTCGATTTGTTTTCTGTTTTGAGTTAACTAACTTTTTTCGGATCACTGTCTTGGCGTCTGTTCCACATCTACATAAACACATTCGCACACACACACACATACACACACACGCATAGGAAACCAATCTATCTACCACTTTGTCTGCCCCACATCAGCTTTTGGACTTAAAAGCTTGGGGGATACTACCGTTAAGTGCAATGTGTTTGCAATTGCCTAGCGTCCGTCTCGCTCTCTCCGTCCTTTCGCCTCAGGTCTGCTATGCAGGCCCATGAACAAAAGCATCAACAACAACAACAACTGTAGAAAATGTTTAGTTACCGTGGGCATTGCCTCTCGGAATTCGCCATGCAAAGTTTTGCCTTTGTCTTCCATTTATCTTTCTTAATCAGAATCAGAAATAAATTAATTGGCGTTGTACTGAATTCTGATTTGTTATATGTATACAATTTCCATGCGCCTATTGGATCTATTCGTACAGAATTTTCTATACCTTCACCCTAAATAAATACAAACCCTTTTAGCGACCTTTTTACACCCATTCACAATTAAAAAATTGAAATTTTCTGATCAAATATCATCCTAAAAGAAGGATAAGGAATTGTTTCATCAAAGCAAACTGGTTTACTAATCAAATCTAATAGTTCCATTTTCATATTCGTAGTTCGTACAAATATGCTAATTATATTTGCACAAAAATGAATCTATTTACTTACTTACATACTATGTACAAATAAATATTTGTTACTAGCATAGTCGAGTGTGTATTGCCCCAGTTGATGAAGGTTATACTTAATGATTTGGCCAACAGTAATTCCGACTCACTCTGTGTACCCTTTCTTATCTCTCTGTTTCATTATGTCAACTCAAAATTAACCCTTGCAAGATGCTCTGACCCACACATACACACATAGCCTCTCTTTTGCACCCACATTAGGAGTTTATCTAATAAGATTCTATTTTTGATTTGGGAACAACAACAAAGATGACTTTGATGACTTTTTCGCGCTTTTTTAATGTGCATTTAAATGTTTGCTTTTACGTAATAATTTGTTGTTTTTATTGTAAGAACATGCTATGAATTGCTAATGCGAATCGCCAAACCATTTCAGAGGCTTTGACATGAACAAAAATAAAATAAAATAAAAAAAAATCCAAGTAAAAAAAGCGGGCAATTAACTTTGACATCTCCTGACAGGGCACGCGATAAAAGTTATCGGTGAGTTGAGGGGGTGGGGTGCTGTGATACGGGCGGGAGTCGCGGGGGCGTAGGGGACATACAAATTTTAACGGCTCAAATGGAGCGTAAAATTGCAATTGAACTTGAAATAACTTGTCAGCAGCAGAAGAGAGACAGAGAAAGAGAGAAAGCAAGCAAGAAAGAGTGTAAAATGGAGTCAACTAGTGCAAAAGAGATGACAAGTGGCTGGTCAATTAGCCAAAAAATGCAGCACCGTTTGGAGCAATGGAAACACAAAAAATTGTTTAGATAGCATAGTGTAACCGACTTGTATTTGCCCTTTGAATGGTATATCAATTGGTATTATAAGATGACAATAATATGTATACTAGGCATTTTAGTCACAGTTTAAATGCCGTCCTCTTTCTAATCGTCTTTAAGATCATCAGAAATATTGATGGTAACTTATGTAAATATTTATAATTACAAATTGTACACGTGTCGCATACGTATATACCCTTTTAATTATTTAGAGTTGCAGGGTGTAACAAATAGTTGAAAAATACTCTCACTTTTCAAGCGGTCTATCATTCTCTCTCTTTCGCGGCAACGGCCTGCGCAACAACAACAACAACAACGCTAGCGGCAGAAGCAGAAAGAAAACAGCTGAGCGTCAGAAACGGCGGCACACACACACACTCACGCACACGCACACACACTCGCACATGTTTCATGGGCGTCTATGCTTTTAGAAAAATTAAGTAAGCCCAAAAAAAATAATTATTAACAAAATAGCTTACACTCACCTTTCATGAAAACATGAATCGCAGTTAAATTTATTTATATACGTTTAAATCTTTTTACCACTCGAAGAAATACGCGCACCCACTAACACAATTGTTTATATTTTATGCAAATCACTTCGGTGCGATTATTTAGTTACAATCCGTCATTTCGCAATTTCCGAATTTCTTCCGCAAATACAAAAACAACACAACAACAACGGTTAAATTAAATTACAAATTTTGCAAATTAAAATTAGTTTCTATGATTATACCCAACATGCAAAAGAGTGCCCAGCTTCGAACAAAAGAGTGCGCAGCTTCGAACAAAAGAGTAAAAATCGTGAGAAATAGTAAGGAATTCCGGCAATGAAATCCAACTCGAACAAAGAAATCGTACAAACGAGTCGAACTCCAACCAAAGAGAACGAACAAGAGAGAGGAAGAGCACACACGGTCTGTTCTAGTGCTGGGAACAACATCGATGCTGCTTACTTCGGTATTCGAACATGCAACAAAAGAGTGCAGTTCATGCAAAAGAGTCCCCAACTTCGAACAAAAGAGTAAAAATCGTGAAAAATAGTACCAACATCAGGTAAAAGAGTCGAACTCCGACCTTCCAATCGAGCAAAAGAGTCGAACTCCGACAATAGAGTCGAACATCGAACAAAAGAGAGCAAAGAGCGACAGCGACAGCAGATAAAGAGCAGACACTGATTTCTAGAGATGGGAAATCCATCGATAGTATCGATGCATCGAGAACAAACTTATCGTAATCGACAAATCGGAGCAATTTTATCGGAATCGACATATCGGAGAAAAGCTTATCGACGTATCGGAGTAAATTTATCGGAAATCGACATATCGGAGAAAAGCTATCGACGTATCGGAGTAAATTTATCGGAAATCGACATATCGGAGAAAAGCTATCGACGTATCGGAGTAAATTTATCGACATATCGGAGAAAATTTATCGAATTGTGATTCACTGGAAAAATCTGGCAGCACCATGGCGCGTGAATGAAATCTAAAAGGGCGCCAAATTTAGTTGATATGTAAATTGAAAATCAGAATTTAATATATTATAATTAATTATTCATTTTATTGAAATTGTATCATAAGTTCAAAAATTTCAACACAATTTTAATTCAATACTACTTTTACATTGCAATTTTTAGAAGCCAATAAGATTCCAGATTCTCCGATCTTTTACATTTCTTCAAATTAATTTTAAAAGAGAAATCAAAATATTGTCATTAATAACCTGCAGGATAAATAGAGAAATTTTTACTAAATGTCTATGATATAACAAGTTCCATCAACAATTCATATAATATATGTATAAACATTATTTATTTATAGTTTTTAGCTGTTACCTACATAATTAATGCACTCAACCGTTCCACAGCTTTAACAATTGTCTATACGATTTTGTTTGTGTAACTAAAATTCATTTCAAATAAATACAGACTTAATAAATAAACTTAAATTTACAATATAGACTTATACAGAAGCAAGCATTTGTAGTATAATATACATAAAACTATACATAATCATATTGGTTGTCGTTTGTGTTTGTTTGTTTGTGGTATAAAAAAATTGAATCACAAATACTTTTTAAACTAAACTTTACAAATTTAATGCTAAACTAAACCATAAATTTTGATAATGCAACTAGTTTTTGTTTTTTGTTGTTGTAGTTATTTTTCGTCTTTCGCTTTTTTACTTTTTTTTTTTTTTTTGGTTGACTAGATTTATCTCTCATACCCCAAATTCCCAATTTGATTCCTAACTTTAACTCAAGGGATTGTTTTTTAGGTAGTTGGCCAACAAAAATAATGCAAAGGAAGTGGTTATAAATAAGCTTCCCGGCAGAGATCGTCGTATAGTAAAATTGGGATCATGTTCACGTTGAGCAAATAGCTCTATATCCGACTCGTAGGTCTCATAATTGTTCCAGTTAAGACAACGCTTAACTGCATAGTCCCAGCGACGATAAAGCAACTCACGTCCTGACAAAAATACATACACAATGTTTGTTAATTTTGGTTTTACAACTAGATAATTTGGCAGAGTACTCACTGTTCGGTGTGGTTGTGGGAGCATAGACATCTGTGGGTGGTGCATACATTTTGATGGCATATTCCAAGCTGACCGCTCGCATGGTAATTCCAGCGGCTATCATAACACCCAATCCCGATGGCGAAGTAGTCTGCGGCCTCTCTAGCATATAACCAATAATATCTGATATAAATTGTACCAGATGCGTGCTCTCGGCATAGTCCCCGCCAAAGGTTAGTACGGGCTGCATGCACGAATGATCCCAGTTGGGTGTATCCTTTTTAAATGCCTGAAGTACTTCATAGATTTGAAATCCTGTGGCCTCGTATGCCGCTTGGGTTATATTCTCCGCAGTCGTCTGACTGGTTAAACCCAAGAGTATACCCCTGGCATCGTAACGCCAATACGGAGCATATAGACCATGAAATGCGGGAACAAATGTTACCTCTGATCGTTTGGCAGCCAAACCGCATTCCACATTCAACATAGAAGATGAACACGAAGACGATATCATGGAACTCTCCCCGAGAAACGTGGTTAGTGACTCCATTACGTTGTCATTGGAATTGATTTCGGTATTAATCTTCAGACGCTGGCGTAACCAATTTACTGTTGATCCAGCATTGGAAATGGCTCCCTCCAGAGTGTAGCATGTCTCCATCTGCGGTCCCAGTTTATAAGCAATTCCACTAATCAGTCCATTTTGCGATGCCAATAATTGTCGTCCCGTATTGAGGAGAACAAAACAACTGTCATCCAACGTGCAAATATTCTGTCCCGGCTTTAGGCACAGTTGACCCAGCATAGCAGCCGGTTGTTCACCCATAACTCCAGCAATGGGCACACCCAGCAGTGGACCCTCCAGCACATAGCCATAGATCTCAGAATTGGAACGTATACGGGGCAGTATATCGATTGGAAGTTTAAAAAATTTACATAACTTGGCATCCCATTGTTGGCTGGTCAGATTCATTAGACCCGTATAGTGAGCATTGGTGATATCTGTGGAGTGTATTCCAACATTTACGCCGCCCGTTAAATTCCATAGCAGCCAAGAGTCCAAAGTCCCAAATAGGCATTTGTCTTCTTCAATTGACTTGCCCACTGCAGGAACATTTTCCAGTAGCCAACGGATTTTCAAGGCGCTAAAACAGCTACTCAGCGGGAGACCACTGCGATGTCGCACATAGTTCACATTATTATTATTGTTATGCAGACAAGTCTTTAGCAGGGGAGTAGAACGAGAATCGCACCAGGCGATGGCGTTATGCAGTGCCTGACCGGTTTGCTTGTTCCATAGGACAGTGGTGCCTCGCTGATTGACTATACCCACGGCTATGATGTCATGCGGATTGATTTCCAGAATAACCACATTCTTATAGGCAATCTAAAACCATAATAGACGTTCAATTTTAGACGATGATATAATCACTCACAAACACACGCATCTAACCACTTACCTCTATGCACTCTTGCATTGATTTATATATCTCGGATGGGTCGTACTCTAACCAGCCAGCCTGGTGAACTATTTGACGTAATTTTAACTCATGGAAGGCCAGGACTTCTGCATTGCGAGTGGAATAGATCTGCGAAAAAATAGATTTCTGAGTCAGCTGGTTGTCCAAATGTCTGCATGTGTGTAGGTGTGCGTGCATTTTGGCTGCTTACCAGAAAACGGCAATGCGTGCCGCTCACGTAGGAAATGCCAATGAGTGCTCCAAATCTTCCATAGCGACCGTTATTCATAATTGTGTCTCCCGACTCACAAACATGTGCCCACTAATTCTTGTGTTGTGCCGTGTGCGGTGTGTGTATGTGTGTGTGTGTGTGTGTAAGTTTTAAAACAACCTAAGCCGCGTTTTTATTTGTTGTTCTTCAGGGAGTGCGAATCTAATAACCATCGGGCCGCCCTAGTGATGTAAGAAATTAGTGATGACACTATCGTTAAGTGGAACAGGGCTACAGTACAATTTATGAAAAATACATTGTGAAAAAAAAAACAAAATCTTTACCTGAATAAAAATCAAACTATAAATGACATTTTGAAAATATGACAAATCGTTTATTATACTTACTAATTAATCTGTCTGTCATTTTTTGTCATTGTCAAGAGTTGTCGTGGATTTGTATATAGTGACTGCTCATCTCTGAAAATAATGCACTAAATTTGCCCGACTATCTAACAAGTTGGCAGCGCCGCTTATTGTGAGCCTGCGCCGCGTAAAACAAAACAGGCAAAAACACAAGAGACAAACCAGAAGACAACGTAGAAAGAGAAAGGCTTACACTTGTAATAAACAAATTGATTAACTAAATTGTTAAGACGAATTGATTGAACTCTTGCTCTCTCAACTATCGGAAACAACAACATCAAACTGTCGTCGCAGGTAATACTGGAAGATAATAGCGAGAAGAAAGCTAAGCAGCTGAAGAAGAAGAATTTTAGAGCTGCTTTAAAGCGAAAAATGCAACGGTACTATGCAGAACGAGAGACAACGGGGCCGGAGTTTGGTAAGTTTTCATGTGTCCTGTGTTCCGTTTTTTTTTTATTTACAGCTACAATTCTTGGCATATCTGTGTGTGCGTGACATGGTCCGTTTGTGTATTTTGTGTGTGCCAGTAGGAGTGTGCGTTTATTGCGCCGCAGAATCAACCCCCAAAAAGAGTGTAGCAGAAGGACGATTGTCCTTGCCTTGTATCCGTGTCTTCTGTAGCAGCTTAAGGGTTGCTGCTTACGAAGAAACACAAACGCACAGACACACGCACACAAATGAATCGTATATGGAGTGAATGTATGTAGAGCCAGATTTAACGATTTTTCCCATTTTCCTTGCAGACGATCGGCTGATAAAAATGGTACGGGCCAACCCGGCCATCTATGATGTTAGTCATCCGCATTATCGCCGTAATCCGGTGAGAGTTGACATCTGGGATCGCATTGCCACCGAACTGGGAGCCTCCTGTAAGTATCACTATATCTACAGCCGGTGTTTTTAATCTACATATCTGAAAGATTTGTTTATATTTCTGGTTTTTTGTTAAATTGTAGATATTTTTTATATAGTTTCTGGTGAAACGATCATTTTGAAAATTATATATCTATCAACTAGTTTCTGAAAGCATTACGAATTATTCTCATAAGATTTGAGATAACGTATTCTAATTGAAGACACCGAGTACTCCAATTAATATTTACCAGTGCACCAAATTTCATAAAAATTCATTAAAAAATACCCAAGTTGTACTTCAAAACTTTTTATAAGATGGGAGAGCTCAGGTGCTCATTTGATGATAAAATTAAGACAGATTGTAAAGAATTTACTCAAGTCGTAAAGACGACTGACATTAACTATTTAAGGCTCATATACATTTTTTTTATGTTTTAGCACGTTTCTTGCAAACCAAATGGAAAAACATACGCTACAATTATCTACAAGAGATCAAAGCCTTGGAAACGGGTCAAGTTAATCCAAATGTACGCAAGCGACGCTTCACCGAAGATCTGTCCTTTCTACAGAACACAGCCCAGACATACAATGTGAAGAAGGCCCAAGCGTACATAGCACAAAACAAGGGTGGAAGCGGAGGTGGAGGAGGAGGCAGTGGTGGTTGTGTGGGCATTGGCGGCGATGTCAGTGACAATGATAATGATATCGATAGTAATAGTTATGTCTATCCCGATCCGGATCATTTGCGTATCGATTCGGACAACTATGATGTCATTGTGCTGGACAATAGTGAGGATGGCTCACAGAGTGATAGAGAACGAGATGCTGATTGCGATATCGATGATGATAATGAATTATTGCCCGAATTACAACTTCTCCATGAAGCTGCCGACGATGAACTGAAGCCGGATGTCACAATTAGAGCCACCACCAACAACAACAGTCATGATCATGATGTATCTATTAATGGCAATAGAAGTAACAGCAGCAGTAGATATCAACAAGATGGACACTCATCGCCGGCGTCATCACCACTGCTAACGCCCATGGTGGTTATGGGCAATGGCAGCAGTCACATGAAATCGGAGGAAGTGCAGCAGCAGCAGCAACAACAACAACACCAGGATGATATCAAACCGAATTCCCTTTCAAATGGAGAAATCACAATTGAACCCATTTATAAACCAAAAGTCACAAGACGAGCGGCCACGATGTGCAGCTCGGAAATACTGTCGAGTAATGCGAGTAAACGCAAAGCTGTGGCGGCTCCATTCTCCTCCATAACACCCATCAGTGATCCCATTGAGCTCTATTGCCTATCATTGGTGGACACATTGCGTAGCATGCCCCGGTCAGAGCGGGAACGAGTGAAATTTGAATTTGCCAACATACTCAAAGATGCCAAGTATAGGGATGAGTCATAAAACCCCAAGCTCGAGCGGCAGCCACTCCACTAGTCGGGGGAAAAGCGATCTGATACTGGTCCCAAAACGATCTCTTTTAGTACTATCTCAATACGTACAATATTTATGTTTTTCTATTTTTTTTCAACACTTTTGCAATTTATTATACAATTTTTCTACTATTTAAGATACGTTTGCTAGGTTAAAGCTCACTAAGTTAATTTGTATTTAGTAACTTTCGCCATACCCTTGCTGAGGGTAGCATTTTACAAATAATTAATTGAGCAGCCAATAAATTGTATTAAACTTAGGGAGTGGGTAGGGTTTAGCAAATTTTGTTCACTGTTTTTCATGAATGTTGTGTGAAAATTTGAAGTACATAAATCGGAGTAAAACACACAAAGATATAGAACTTCAACTGATTGGCCTTCGGTTAAGCTGTTTGAGTATTAAATCCGACCGATTGACCGATTCATTTCAAACTTGGTAGACATTTTCTATATATAAAATGCCTCCCCCAACGAATAGTTTACATTTTTTTTATAAAGACTGTTTTTTACTCTCAAAACCGCGGAATTTTTCGGGAAAAATTTAGACGGCAATCAAAAATTGTTAAGTGAAAAACCAATAAAATCAGAGACTAAAGAGGGGAGGATGGTGACACTTTAACTAAATTTGAATAGTCTTTGATTACAGATAACACGTTGTGGAAAAGTTCTGTCACCGGCTGGTTTTTCAATATTTTTAAATAAGTGTATTAAATAAATTAAAAAAGTTTTTAAGTAAATTTGCTCAACATTTCCAAAAAAATCACAAAGAACCCTACCCACCCCTTAAACATAAGACATTTTCGAAATGCTGAAACAAAGAGGCTTTAGGCAAGGGTATCCAAACTTTGGCATTCCAAAGTTTACTTTTTCGGTACATTTTACGATCATAATGATAGTTGTATTGGTCCATATCTATTCAGTTGTATCAACAAAAAACAAGAAACAAAAAACACAAATAAATAATGCACGAAATTTATTTCAAAGCATCGATAGATTTCTCTAAATCGAAAAGTTAAATAAATCTTATTGAATTTAATTTCTTTGCTTTTGGGAGGGACTTAATTATTTCCAATAAAAAAATACCTTGTCAGGTGCCCCAAAAATCGAATGGGGTTTTGATTTCTTATCTACATTGCCAGCAAATTCGCACAATCACGTTATTTGTTTATACTCTTGTGCTATAAGGGCGAATGAATTGTATATTTCATTTGTATTTACGTTATTAATACAGGTGCAAAAAATCACTGCAAAAGCCTTTCTAAATCCACAATGAACCTAAAGACAACATAAAACAAAGTCACAGTCATTTTTGTTTTAAAATTTGCTCACCTTTGGCGATTTTTAAGAACCATTTTCCTAACAATAGAAAAATTGGAATTTTCAATTGGCGATATCACAAATCGCCTTTAGTTTTTTATTAATATTCTGTATAAGTTTTATTGTTTATATGTAAATTGTATTAAAAAGAAGTTAAGTTTAGTAGCATTATATAGTTCATTTTTTCCCCCATTTACGGTATACAAAATTTATTTAACATTATCTTAAGGTTAACTTTTGTTGTGTAAGTTGATGTTTATAAAAATTTTAAAATTTATCCAATAGGTTGATTAATTCTCTGACAGTTCTATTTCTGAAAAAGTCGGTAGAATTTGCAAAGGAAAAATCAAAACAAAAATAGTAAATGGGTTAATTAATTGACTATATATTAGATATATAGAGCATAAGGCATATTTGTTGTTGTTTTTAGAACATTAACAACTATGTATACATATAAAGAAAAACAATCTCTCCCAGCAGTTGGTTCTTCGCAAAGATAACCAACAACTCCTCCAAATTTGGGTCCTTCATTCACTACTGGGGCAACCGAGAGAGTGAGATCCCCTTAGCAATTTCGGTTTCAGATATACAAAATCAGTTCCTTTTTCTTGTATAAAAGATAACAGCAAAATTAAATCGCAATTCCGAGCGATTTGTTTCCCATTCTACTCTCAAGGCAAGGGTCCATTAAAAAAAAACAAATTATGAAAACATAAATTTTGTTTGTTTGTTCTCTCCATGTGACGATGATCCCAGTGGATATAACAAAAATAAACTATCCGACGACCTGCAAGCCTCTACGATTCGTGTTTTGGTGTATTCAGAACAGAAGTCTGATGTGCCAGCATTTGGCGACCTTCATTCTCATTCTGTTGTTTCGTATCGTCGAGGATATCAGAGAGGTCATACATTCCAGGTTGATAGGTCATTAGCTCCGAACCGCTATTAGCTGCAGAGTAAAATGAGTTAGTTTGGAATTATTTCGTGGAAATTTATAAGTAATGACTCACCTTTCTTATCCCCGCCTGACAGATTATCATTGGGAAAGGATAAACCGTAATTGTCCAGCAGGTCAGAGTCAGCAAAGAGCTAAAAAGAGAGTAGATAACCATTTAGTTTCTTATGTCAAAAAGCTTGCAAAAATTGAGAACAATTTGCAATATGATCTAGTTATCTGTAAAGACGGACCTTCAATAGCAGCTCATCTTCGGTTAGCTGCATTAGAGGCGTCCTTCGTGTTGACTAATTTTTGGTTAGATAAGTTTGATCTAGAATTTCCATATATTGCAATTTTTCAATTCAAATACTTACACCCAACAGCATATTTTGATCAATTGAGACATTATCGCTGCGAAGCAAATCTTTTAGGGTGTCGAGATCATCTTGCATATTATCCAAATGTCCATGGACTTCATCACTGTGAGAAGCAGAATGTTGTAAAGGATTGTGAGGATGAGTGTTATGTGAAAAGTTTGAAATAAATTGCTCTACTAACGCTGAGTTCATTCGCAAGAGTTGTTGGGCATTGCCATTGCCTTGACCTGCGGCTGATGCTTCACGATTATTGTCATTGTCACCAGTATATTTGGCCACTGCCATAAGATCAGCTTCTTCATCCTCCTGTTGTTGTTGCTGTTCATTGGCTGCAGCTGCTGCGGCCTTAGAAGTGGAGGCCAAACTGGCATCTAGTGGAGATAGACTATTGGCAAACCTGCCATTATTCACCGTACTCAGACCAAATTGTGCGGCATCTTCCACAACGGGCGGAGATCCAACCAGCAGTGAGGCAGAGGAATCATCCTCAAATATATTTGTGGGCATGTCATTGCTTATAAAGTTCACATTGTAGAGATCCGAATGGTTATGGGAAACGACTGGGACGCTAGCTTCGCTTTGTTCCTGCTTGACAAGCAGTGGCTGGTGTATTATCTTTGCCGGCGAGGGTGATGGTGATGAGGAGTTTCCTTCCTCGAGCAGCTGCTCCCGATGACGCTGCTTATTCTTTTCCTTTAATTGCATACGCTTACGCTGCTCCTCTTGCTGCCTAACCATAGGAGTGGTAAGGATATTTTGCTCTTCGGCCAATAAAGGACTATTGGGTAACTCCTGAATGTGTGTGGAGTCCGGGGCCTCAGTCACCGTGTACATGGCATTCGAAGGCGGTCCACCACGCTGGTTAATTAAATTTGCCCCAGTCATTTGGCTGAACTCATCGCCACCGCTTTGATTGGAGTAATCATAATTATGTGAGCTCATGCTTAAATTCGAGCGTGGTCGTTCCATTGCCTGTGGCGAAGCACTATCCTGCGGGTAAGGGGAAGGCGTGGCCTGTGGATTCATCACCTCTTCGAGTAACTCCTCGCTAAGCTCATGGATCACGGGTCCTTCACCGCTGTCGCTCTCCGTTTCGCTTGTGGTTCGTCCACGTGCATTTTCCGGCGTATCGTTAATCATCAATTGCATGTGACGTTTCACTCCGGACATATTCCTCGATGGCTGGACTATCGATATAAGGAATTGTATCAACTTATTCACTATCTGCTGCTGTTTGGCATGCTTTTGCCTTAGGCTGGCTATCTCCCGCCATAGAGCCTCATTTTCCTGCTTCATCACCGAGAAGCCGGAATCTATGGTATCCTGACGTCCACGAATGTTCTTCACATCGTTTAAAACCTTTGAGACAGTCTCCTGCTTCAATACGCTCTTCTCATCCACCGTTGTCTTCGTATTCGATATCTTTCGTTTAATATGATCCAATAGATAGGGATAATTGCGTTTGAAACACGGATGGGAAAACTCAATCTCATCGCGATCGAAACGCAAACCACCATTCTCTATCGATGTAATCTTGTGGAAACCATCTAAGGAACACAAACATAAAATTGATATCACAAGTCATTTCCGTGTTAGATTTTACTTACACATATTTAGTTGTCGTATAAAGCTGGCCATATTGTTGTGCTTATAGTTCAGGGGCAACAAATCGTGAGCAAACTGAGCCTGATTTTGTATAATAAAACTTGAACCATCCTGTGAAAAAAGTACAATAACGGAAATCATGCTGATAAATGAAAAAGCCACAAAAATATACAACAAATTGTGTGGTTGAGTGTGTGCACAACTAGAGATAAGAGTGAGGGAAACCAAAGCGATGGCTTTGACCATTTGTTTGGTCATAAATTATCTAACCAAACACAAAGTTGAAATACACGATACCAGATGATTGTTAAACATAAACATTAAAATTTAAATATTTTGATTGATCTAATGATCTTATACGTAACGATTGTAGTATCTCAGATCTAGCATGGAATTGTATTGTTTACCCTGAAAGCAGATTGTTGTGAAGGCGCTATAAGAGGTGTCCTGTCTTTGTGTAAACCTTTTTCATTGAAAATTTTGGATGTTTAATGGCTTTGGTGTATTTTTAACCCGATACCCCTCCTCCATCCCTCTAGTAAACTACCTTTATCATGCCTTTGGAATGCTTAATAGTGATAATAAATGATTAAGACCTTCGTATGGAGGAAATGGGAAAATTTTCCAAAGGGCACTGGGTACACGTACGCATAGCTCCGTGTAAAGAGGCAGCTGACGGACACGCAATGTGCGTATATGCAAATGGTAAACAACAACAACTTGCATACGTGCTGCCTTGCATGGCAACACCAACAACAATTGAAAAGGGGAGGGGGCGGTGTGAGAGAGGGAGAGCTACAGACAGCCAGAGAGAGTGCTGCACCAGATGATGTAGAGAGAAAGTGTCTGTCGAAAAAAAATGGTCTTACCTTATTCCAACATATTAAATTGTCCGTTTCAGCATCGTCCACAAGTCGCCAGAGTTTGGCCAGAAAGGCTGGAACACCTCCGCCGCCTCCGCCTCCAGAGGCAGCAGATCCATTTCCACCATTACCCAATTCTGTATGCATATTGCTGCGACGTTTCATACGCTGCTGGTGTTGCTGTTGCTGCTCCAGCTCTTCGTCGTCCTCCTCTTCACTTGAGTCGTGCCTAAATTGCACCGCTTTGGCAGTTGAACGCGACGGCCGGGACATGTAATCAATAAATAAGCTGAAAGCTAAAATCAAAATATAATGTTTAATCAATGAAATTTGTATTTTTTGTTGGTCCACAGTCCAATTACAGTTACAGATCCATATGAATACATATAGAAGAGTGTGCATGTGTGTACGCGTATGTGTGGGTTTTCGTATAAGTGTGTTAGTGAGGGTGAGCCTCTGAGAGAGCAACGAGAAGGCAGAGAGAGACTTTTATGTGTTGTGTTTCTTATTTTGTGCTGTGAAAGTTAGTGCTTAGTATTAGTTTTTAATGATCATAAGTGCGTCACTCTATGAACTATTAACTTGCACAAATTGAACCAATGCGTGTGGTTCTTCTTCTTCCATTCCACTAGAGATTACCTCTTACCTACCTTAACACACACTTGAAACTGCTGCGGAGAACAGATTTGAAGACTGTTAGTTTTTCACTTTCGTTTCCTTTAAGGCGTTATACACTCGTTATATTTTTGTTTTGTTTGTTCAAAGTTCTTTTAACTTGTTTAAAACACAGAATAATTAATATTTTTACTCGCAAATAACTTTTGTATTTCACTCCGTCTCTTTTCTCAACGTCAATCGCTATAGATGGACTGTTTGGCAAAACCGAAAGAAGTCAACCCTGCGTCTATTTATATCGTTTCCAGTCTGTCTCTAGATCTATCGGGCCTTCTGGCACCTTCTGGCGCGCGTATAAATTCCGATGTCCATTTGACTTGTTGGGTAAGCAGGTTTTAATTTGAATGTGAATTAGAGGAACACAACAATGTTGCAATATTGTATAAGTAATAAGTCACTTGGCCTGTCAATCTAGCTATGTATACCATGACCAGAACTGTCTCAGGATTGTATATTGTATGCGCATCTTTCTGATGTCAAATGCACAAAGCAAAACTCTGCTCTTTAGTGTTTATATGATTTGTATAAATAGGCTATTTAGCCGAAAGATTGCCACCATATTTATTTGATTGAATACCAGAAACTAACACGCACAACTTCATTTAAACTTATTTTACGTCAGTAGAGGCATAATAGCACTGGCAGAGTTGTCTGCAAATCGTTATCGGTGATTTCAAAATGTAAACAATGTATAAAACACATAATGTTCAGGTTATATCAGCAAAATCTGAAATTCCTCATTTAAGCAATTACATATTGAACTTTAGCTATGTCTCGGGCATCTCCAAATCATTCATAAACCGATTTTAACACCATTATAGATGGAAAAATTGTCTCAGTGAGAATAGGCTATTAGAGAGGCTGCATTTCAATATCATCGATACGAGGTCGCGAAAACACTCCACACAAAATTATATCGATACTTTTTGCATACGGACGAAAAAAGATGAAAAATGGCTGACTTCTTTAATTGCCGTATTTAAAGGATTTTTGTTTGATTTAATAATGAAATTGCTATAAAACTCTAGATAATATGTTTACGGATACTTTTAAAGACAAGACTAAATGATTAAATATGTGGGAACACATTAAAATGTAAGTGAAATTCACATTTGAAAACTGTCCCCGTTGTGGAAGAAAAGAAAGACTGCGCATACAAAAGAATTGCTTATGTGTGTATAAGTGAGGAGCAATAACAACAAAAATTTAATTGAAAAAGGCGCCAAGCAAATGAGAAAAAAGACAACAAAAATGCCGGCCAAATAATTTATGATTTTTATATTTATTTTTATTTGCGATCTATCCTAAATGGACATTAAGCAAGTATTGTCACAAATTTATGATTATTCATCAAAAAATGTCCATTACACATTTGTTTTCATTTTCTCTCCCACAGAAAAGACTGCGTAAAAACTGAACTCTCGAGCATACATCTCTAATCCAATATGATGAACAATCAGTTTCACACATCGCCCAACAATCCACTCCATTTGCCTGGAACTGGGAATGGAAGTATTGGGCTCGGCGTTGGAGGAACTCCGTCTACTTATGGCTATATGCCGAGTCCGGTTCAACAGCAGCCGTCGGCAACGCCGGGCCAATGGCTGACCTATCAAATACTGCCTCCGAGTAACCAGCAGATTATGGGTCAACAGAGTTTGCCCAAACGCTGGCAACCGACTACAACCCATCCAAACACCATTCAGATTACAACGACAACAACTAATCCTACTCTCCAAAACATGTCTACGCTCGGGAAACAACATTCAGAGGCGGCGGTGGTCACATCATCATCAAATCCGCACCCAATGGCCTATAAGACCAATAATATACGGATCATTTCAACGTCCCCTAATATATACAATTTAAATAAAACGTTGACAGATGCAACCCAACAACAACAACAACAACAGCAGCACGCTTTGTATGCTCCTGTCCAGTCGTATTACTTGCCTAGTGCTGGAAATCCTAGCCAATTAAATCGTTTGGTGGCCAACAATACATTGGCCAAGCAACAACAACAACTGTCGATACAGTCGCCGGTGCCACCGCTTGTGCCAGTAAGCAATCCGATATCAGCTTCTTCCTCTGCTGTGCCCTCCACCGTGGTTCTAGATAGAATTAACATTTGCATAAATAATCACTATGCCGACTCTGCTTCATCATCACAAGTGCTAGGACAACAGCAGCAGCCTTCACCCATTATACCAGCCATACAGCATAAGCCGCAGATGCCGCAAATGTCGTTGCCGTTGCCCTTAATTGACAGCAGTTGTAGTTCCGTCTCCAGCAGCAGCTATGAAGACGGTTCAGGAGGGGCAGGTGGTGTTCCAACCTTAGAGGAATGTGTTTCAACAGCCTCAACTGTTAGCAGCGCTCTAATTGTGATTGATGAACCAGATTCTACAACAGCGACCCCGCATACGCCACCCACAACACCAGAAACCATTGTTGGGTCTCCCGTGAAATCCAACATGTCTTCATCTTCAGCATCCCCATCCCCGCCTCCTGCAACTTCCAAGCCAAGCTTCAAGTCAAATGAACTACCTCTTACGCCTCCATCGCCATCACCAGCACCATCTCCAGCTATCGCTACAGCCCCACAGCCTCAACAACCGATTGTACTTAGCAATTATTCTTTGCAAGAAGATGTCTTCATTAAATGCCAAGATGGCAGATTCTATCTTGGCACGATCATCGAAGAAAGCCGTGAACAATTTCTAATACGATTCGATGATCAATCAGAGCAATGGTGTGGCCCCGAGAAGATGCGCAAACTGGGTGCTGGCAGCTCCAATACCAAGTCGTCGAATCTGCTTGGTGATGGTGCTAACAATTCTTCAAATGAAACAACCTCTCCAGCTTCCGCCAACAATTCCTCTCTCTCGAGCACATGCACTTCAATGTGTGTGGCCTGTAAGCGTTCTGATGTCAAGGATATTGTGGAAATATGCGAACGTTGTGGACGTGGCTATCATCGTGGCTGCACCACCGAAATTATTATTGGCAGTGACATTTGGTGTTGCAAGCGGTGCGCCAAGCCCATGAAAATGCAACTGCCTTTAAAGCAACTTTTGATTAGCAAACCTCAAGGCATTTGTCGTCAATTACCGTACCATGTAAGTAAAGAAAAATGCCAAAGTTCTTCTGAATCATAAAGCTTAAACTAATTTTGATTATGTTTCCTTGCAGGTGGATAAACTCAGCTGGGACGAGAAGCATCGTGTGAATGAAGAGCAAATCTATTGTTATTGTGGCAAGCCTGGAAAATTTGATCATAATATGTTGCAATGTTGCAAATGTCGTAATTGGTTTCATACTCAATGCATGCAGAATTTCAAGAAAAAACTGCTGCGCGGTGATATGTAAGTGAGATGAACTTGAAAATTCAAATGATGCAAATATAAATTTAACGTCCCTCTTTTCTTTTCTATGTGGCGGCAGGTTCTTTGTGTTCTGCTGCACTGTGTGCAACGAAGGTGTGGAATTTGTGCGGCGTTTACAAATCGACTGGGTTGATGTTCTCCACATTGCTCTCTACAATCTACGCAAGCATCAGCATCAAAAATATCATCATTTGCTTAAGGATATTTGGCCATTTGTATTGGAGCAACGTCACAATTTGCCCATATGCAAGGAATGGCGTTTGCTGCCAGAGACTACACTAATGGAGAGATTAAAGCAAACATTGAAGGATTATTCGGATCGATTTGTATGTGGTCGTGAGGTAAAACGTGCCCCAGCATATTATGCTCTACGCCACAGTGGACCACCGTTAATCCCGAAAGTATTCCTTGAAGAAAATGAAGAGCTAAACGATGACTTGTTGATAACAAAATATAATTTGCTACTATTGTCTGATGAGGATAAAGATAGTGCACTTCCAGCACCAACAGATGTGTATGAGTTTCACACAGACGAAGATGATGACCAGCAACAGCAGCTGCTGCCGGATGAGGATGAGACTTGTGTTGAGGTGTCAACTAGTGAGGAGGATGAGATTCCTATTAAACAGATAATCGAGAAGGTTAAAAAACAGGCGGAATTAAGGGAACTGAAATTGCCGCAACCACCGCCAGCGGATGATAATGCACATGATGCTTCTGCTGGCATCATCACTACCAGCACCATCACTTCCATGCCTGCTCAGCTTCAAATGATGGAGATGGTCAACAGTAGTCGTAAACGTAAGGCTTTTCGGCTCTCGAAACGTTATGATACCAGCAACAGCAACCGCAATCACTGTGATCTTTCATCCGATGAGAATTCAAGCAGCAGTCGTGGTACCAGCTCCCTAGATCTTATCATACCCCCACCAGTCAACTTCCTGGGTCGCAATAATCCCTTTCTAATGGCTACGCCCAAGAAATCACAGCAAATTAATAAATTGGGATCTGGAAACTTGGGAGTGGGTGTTACTGGTATCATCAATAGCTTGTTCAAGTTAAAGAGTGGAAGTGGTGCTGGGTGCTTAGCCAAGGAACAGCCGCGCATGGTGAGAACCATTAAGCGTAAACTGTGTGCCAAAGATATAACCATTGGGCCTAATCAAGAGGTTCGCCGACGCCGAACTCGTCGCCTAATCACAGATATGGAAGTAAGTGAAAACAAATACAATCATTTCCAATCACTTACTAAATCGTTTTATCTTCAAAGGTCATCAATACCACCACCATAAATCCTATACCTATCCACTATTTTCCCATCTATGCCAAAGATTCGCAACCACCAGCAGCAGCAGCGCATCCACCTCCTCCGCCACCACCACCACCGCCGCCGTCACTGTCAGCGTCAACGAGCAAGATATTGCCGCCATCCCACGGCCGTCTATTGCGTCAACGTCCACAGAAATCAGCACGACATGCACTTCATCAGAATCGCCGAATTTCCACTGCCACCGTAACTAGCAGCAGCAATGTCTCATCGGCGTCATCGTCCTTTTCATCGTCATCATCATCTTCGTCCGCCTCTTCCAATGGATCATCACCCATGCTGGATCTAAAGCAATCGGTCAATAAGTATTTCGGCGGAGCCATCAATCGTATCGATGCTGGTGAATCGTTTGCAATTCGAGCCAAACGTCGCATGGGAAACGGACAAGTGCAGTATTTAGTGGAGTGGACAAATGGCAACTGAAAAACAAATGATGCAACATTATACTTATTAATTATTATATTTTACGTTATTCGATTAAACTTTTTTTTTATTTCATTAATTTGCCCAGGGTTGGCAAAGATCATAGTTAAAAGCATGGCCGAAATAATTTGAATTCTATTTTCTGTTCTTTATTGTTTTGTTATTTAAGTAAAAAAAAAAAAAAACAGAGTTGAGGAATTATTTACCTATCTAATCCACTGCCAAAATAAGATTAAAATTATGGTTCGGCACTAAACTAAGCAGACAAAAACAAATAATGCAACTAAATACAGGTTTTTATTGTGCAATGGCAGTTTAAAAGTGGTCGATAAAAAGGACCCAAATTGGCATATTTGAAGTATTACAAAAATGATTTGAAAAGAGCATATGAGCTAAATAAAAATGAAAAGCGTATTAATTTCCATCTGTTCTATAGAATATAGAGTTACTTCTATTAATATATTTTCGAAAAATATATATATATATACGATAATCCCCCATGTGTTAATTGCATACAAAAATTTCTCTAACGTATTACCATATACCATTAAAAAAAAAAAAAACTATATATAATGCTATCAATAAATAATTTAGTTGTAATTTGAAATTGTATAAGTTTTCTAATTTTAAGTAATGAAATCAAAATCGAGTTGAATCACAAAAAAAGCAACACATCAATCTCATTGGCACGGCAAATAATGTTTTCTGTGTGTATAAAAAATATACACCAATTTATCGAAATAAATGTTTTTTCCAAATGGCATCAAGATGGCCTTGCATTTGATTTGACAGTTCCAAATTACATATAACCCTCAGGCATTCAGGTCTAGTTTCATTAGGTTCCCGAGAGCTGACTAGGCACATCTAAATAATATACAAAAAAGGTTTAAAGCCGTAAAAAGTACAAAAAAAAAAAAAAAAAAAAAAAATATTATATATATTTCGAAACGTTTGGAATACTCGGTAGAACGGTGAAGCTAAGTAATCCTTAAAAAAAGGAACAAACTTAAAAAAAAACAGTTATTTTATACTTTTATACCGTGAGACTCGCGCTCTGTGTTTATTAAAGGCTTTCTGTAAAGTGACTTCCCGGACAAGAGATTGGTGAGTATAGATAAGGGTACACAATTACGCATCCCAGATCCTTGTTGAATCCATAATTTTTCTATAATTTTTGTGTCATTTGCCAGATGTACTTGGCGAAAGGGCAATAGCTGTCAGTTTAGTCAGAAATAGGATATACAAGTTTTTTTTTTTTTAAGTGATAAAATTTTGTGTTGAACCTAAAATGCATAAGGATTAAGTTATAATTTGAATAGAGTAGTCAAGTGAGAAATAGTCATTTTTAGAGGTGTAACGGTTTAGTGTGTTTTTTTTTATAAAAGTCCTTCGAATAACTTCCTCAAATTCAAAAGGATTAAAATTTCTACCTAGACTAACTTTACGGACTGAAACTATTGTCATTCTTAGATGTCAAAATATTTAAATATTTTGCCAGTCAGTTTTATTTGACAAACGTCCCAGTGTGCCTAGGGATGGGAGTCCAGCGATTAAAAACCATCGACTTATCGCATTCGATTAGTGCGTGCGCCTTAATTTTCCAACACTGAGTCGAGTAGATTTCCCAGCTCTACCGGCTCGACAGCGCGGTTGGAGTTCGACTCTTTTGCTCGACAGCGCGGTTGGAGTTCGACTCTTTTGCTCGAGTTCGACTCTTTTGCTCGAGTTCGACTCTTTTGCTCGAGTTCGACTCTTTTGCTCGATTGGATGGTTGGAGTTCGACCCTTTTGCTCGAGTTCGATGGGATTGGGTTGGGTTGCATGTTGGATGATGTTGCCATGTTGTTTTGAAATTCGATAGATCGCCATCGAAAAATTTCAATCGATCTATCGCACTTTTTAATTTCCATCGATCTATCGCACTTTTTAATTTTCCAACACTGAGTCGAGTAGAGTCCGTTAAAGTGAGCGGTCGTGGACTTTTTGCACACGGCTTATCACATATTTTTTGTGAAGAAAAAAATTATAAAAAACCCCAAAAAAATAATAAAAATAAAAAACACAAAAATTAACAAAAAAAAATTGTAAAAAGTAGCAAAAATATAAAATTTCGAGCAAGTGTGTTGAAACTGTAAGTATAGAAAGGGTAATTTTTATGATGAAATGTGGCTGGAGTGTGACGTCGTCGACGTTGACGCAAGATGGCGACAACGACATCGCAACAATAAAAAAAAAACGTGTGCATACATAAGTATAGATGAACAAAGGCGCAGCCCCTTTGTTTCCATATGAATTTGGGCAGATAACTTTTATTAGAAATATCGAATTGCTTATTTGACTGACATTACGCGTTTGTATGAGTTTGTGTGCGTATGTGTATGTGTAAGAGTGTGTGAGAGTGGGCTATGCATATGTGTATATGTGTATAAATTTTCCAACCAACGAAATGAGAGAAAAAGAAATAGGCAACAACAAAGCACATGCCAGTGTTGCCATGCCGTGTATTTGACTGCTGCTGCTGTCACATGCGTCAGAGTTGCCACACATGCACGCACACATACAAACGAAGAACGAACTACAAATCAAAAGCCACGCCGCTTTTTCTTTCTTTTTCGCCAATTGCCGTTCCATCCGGTTCGTTCCATATCTAGAAGAGAAAAAAAATTATTAAAATGGGTGCAATTATTTGTTTTACTAATTTC
The DNA here is from genome assembly GCA_018150345.1 of Drosophila equinoxialis. NCBI lineage: Eukaryota > Metazoa > Arthropoda > Insecta > Diptera > Drosophilidae > Drosophila > Drosophila equinoxialis. Next base: position 15,925,007 of record JAECWI010000001.1, read on the forward strand.
TCTTTTGTTTCTATTTCTTATAGGTAGACCTGATCACCAAATATGGCTTCTCTATACGTCGGTGATTTGCATCAGGATATCAACGAAGCAGGACTTTTTGAAAAATTCTCGAGTGCGGGCCCAGTTCTGTCCATTCGCGTTTGTCGCGATGTGGTTACTCGTCGCTCATTGGGCTATGCTTACGTCAATTTCCAGCAGCCAGCTGATGGTGAGTAATCCTCGATAGGAAAACTGAAATTAACATACGATACGTCAGGGAAATATACTGATAATTGCAACGCCGCTGCTTCCCCTTACCCTATTCGAGCGCTGCCCCCGCTTGAAAGTGAAGAAAACACGTGTGCACACACACAGACTGTCGACGACACGCACACAAAGAGAACGAGGCGATGAGCCAGCCATGCACAGTGGTTCAAAGTCCAATTAAGGGGGATAAATTTGTATACAAAGTGAATCTTGTATTTAATTGCTATTTTCACCCAGTGTGTGATAGGAATTTCCCTGTTATCATATGGCCCGGGAAGGAAGCACTATAAACAGCTGCCGCCCCATTGTGTGTGTCAGCTGTGGAAGTTTCTAGAAATAAATTGTTATTATATGTGGGTTTAATGTTGGTTTTTCACACAAAAGAGAAAGGCTTGCTGTGTTTTGCTTATATTTGTGCCGACGAGACACGCCCACAAAGAGCAGATCTTTTGTGTTGCCAACTCCCTTCGGGTTTGCCATGTATGCAACTAAATTGTGTTTAGAATTTCAAATTCTTTATGAGCTGAAGCAAGGCGAAGACGAGTTTTGGTTATCTTAGTCATTTTAATGGAACCTCCCAGGATCATACCATCTGCGAATGGTATCCAAAGTCAATAGGAAAAATGGAAAGTTAAGAAAATTAGCAGTTTTCGCAAGGAAATCGGGTTTAAATTCAGATGTACTAAAATTCGGGAAGTAAAACCAAAATTCCCTTTTACTTTCACATTAAAAATCATTAAAATTCTTCTCCTCTTTCACCGCCTCTGCTCCATTCATGTTGTCTGGTCTATTCATTAACACCACCTAAATTCTTGTCATGCCATTGAACTCAACAACAACTAACCAATCCTACCACTTACTACAACGTTTCCTCTGCTTATTTCTCCATTCATTCATTCCACTAACCAAAAAATAAGCAGAGACAAAAAAGCGAAAACAAAACTTTCACTTGCTGTTGCTTCATGACATTGTTGTTGTTGTTTTGGCTTTGCTTTTTATGAAAATTTTGTATTGGATTGAGCTCTCTTTCTTCTTCCTCTTTCCTCCGCATTCCACAAAGTTTAGTGAACTTTAGGTTTTCAATTTTAACATTTAATACATTTTTTTTTTTTTGCGCACTTATGAGAATTCTGTTTGCAATTTATTATATTAAGATCAATTTGTCTTTAAATTGGCAACTTCTACCCATTGGTTGGTCAAATGAATTTGTTTTGATACGACTAAGATTCAAAGTTTGCTAGATCAATTGACGTGACTTACCGTGTGATTGGGCTTATCTACGATTACTATTCACAGAAGAAGAAGCGTTACAAATTAAGCAAGAGCACATTGGTCTCAGAGAAAGGCAACTTCTACCCATTGGTTGGTCAAATTTATTCTTTTTGAAACAACTAAGATTCAAAGTTGCCAGATAAATGTTTACGTGACTTACCATGTGAATGGAATTAATCATTCAACTATTCACAGAAGAAGAAGCGTAACAAGGTACTCAGAAATCGCCAGCCACAGGGCATCTTCTCATTGGTTAATCAAATGTTACAATTTTGATTTGCCTGATTTAAGGAATGCCATAGGAATGTTCGTTAAATACCCTGTAAATATGTGCGACACTTTGGTGTACTATTTACAGAAATTAAAGGCGCTACAGATTGGTACATTAGATTATAGAATGGCAACTTCTACCCATTGGTTGGTCAAACTAATTTATTTTGATACGACTAAGATTCAAAGTTTGCTAGATCAATTGACGTGACTTACCGTGTGATTGGGCTTTACTTTGATAGCTATTCACAGAAGTAGAAGCGTAACAATTAAACAGAAAATGTCCTTTCAGAAGGAAAGGATATGGTAAATGTTTTCCTAATAGGGTTAATCTACTTGCCATTCGCAGAAGTAGAATGATTCTTGAACTAATCACACATTTTCTTTGTTTTTTTTAGCCGAACGTGCTCTGGATACGATGAACTTTGATTTGATTCGCAATAAACCCATTCGCATAATGTGGTCTCAACGCGATCCTTCACTCCGTCGCTCCGGGGTGGGCAATGTGTTCATAAAGAACCTAGATAGACAAATCGATAACAAAGCCATTTATGATACATTTTCGGCCTTTGGCAATATTTTGAGCTGCAAGGTCGCTCTCGACGAGAAGGGCAACTCAAAGGGCTATGGCTTCGTCCATTTCGAAACAGAAGAAGCAGCCAATACATCGATCGAGAAAGTCAATGGCATGTTGCTCAATGGCAAGAAGGTCTACGTGGGCAAATTCATTCCGCGCAAGGAACGCGAGAAGGAGTTGGGCGAAAAGGCCAAACTTTTCACGAATGTCTATGTGAAGAATTTCACCGAAGAGTTCGATGATGAGAAGTTGAAGGAGTTCTTCGAGCCGTATGGCAAAATTACCAGCTACAAAGTTATGTCCAAGGAGGACGGCAAAAGTAAGGGTTTTGGTTTCGTGGCATTTGAGACCACTGAAGCGGCCGAGGCAGCTGTTCAGGCCCTGAACGGTAAGGATATGGGTGAGGGCAAATCCCTCTATGTGGCACGTGCCCAGAAGAAGGCCGAACGCCAACAGGAGTTGAAACGCAAATTCGAGGAGCTGAAAAAGAAGCGCCACGAGTCAGTCTTTGGTGTAAACTTGTACGTTAAGAATTTGGATGACTCAATTGACGATGAGCGTCTCCGTAAGGAGTTCTCTCTATACGGAACCATCACATCGGCCAAGGTTATGACCGATGAAGAAGGTCGCTCCAAAGGATTTGGGTTCGTTTGCTTTATCTCACCCAATGAAGCCACCTGTGCCGTGACAGAGCTCAATGGTCGTGTTGTTGGCAGCAAGCCTCTCTATGTGGCATTGGCTCAACGCAAGGAGGAACGCAAGGCTCATCTGGCCTCTCAGTACATGCGTCACATGACCGGAATGCGTATGCAGCAACTGGGGCAAATCTTCCAGCCCAACACAACTGGAGGTTTCTATGTGCCCACAATGGCGCCGGGACAACGGTTCTTCAGCCCCCAGATTGCCACACAGATGCGCAATGCCCCACGCTGGGCTTCGCAAGTGCGTCCCGCTGCCACCGTGCAAAGCGTCCAGGCTGGATCTGCCGCCGCCGCAGGTGGATTCCAGGGAGCTGCCGGGGCAGTGCCCACACAATTCCGTCAAGCAGCCGCCGGAGCACGCGGTGCCCAGCCCCCCCAGGTGCAGGGTACACATGCTGCTGCCGCAGCCGCTGCAGCCAACAATATGCGCAACTCTGGAGCACGCGCCATTACCGGACAACAGTCTGTTGCCGCTCCCAACATGCAGATTGCTGGAGCCCAGATTGCCGGCGGAGCGCAACAACGTGCTCCGAGCTACAAATACACCGCCAACATGCGTAACCCCCCAGTACAGCAGATGCAGCAGGCCCAACCAATGCCGCAGTTGCAGGGCAAGAGTAAGTTAGCCCCCGAAAATGAATTATTACAACTCCTATTCTAATTTGTGCATTTGTGTTTTGCAGATCCCGAGAAGCTTATTGCTTCGCTCTTGGCTAATGCCAAGCCACAGGAGCAGAAACAGATCCTGGGCGAGCGGCTGTACCCGATGATTGAGCGTATGCACGCTACTCTTGCTGGCAAAATCACCGGCATGTTGCTGGAAATCGAGAACTCAGAGTTGTTGCACATGATCGAGGATCAGGAGGCTCTCAAGGCCAAGGTGGAGGAGGCTGTTGCTGTCCTTCAGGTGCATCGTGTTACAGAACCAGCCAACTAGAGAGAAGGAAGAGTAAAAGAAAAGCTCGACCAATAAATAACAACAAAAAGTAAAAATAGAAAAAGCGGATGAAAAAATGAACACTCGACACCCAAAAAATGTAAGTTTCAATCGGGCCCAACCCTCTAGTTCCAGTTTTTAACCATATCTTTTTTTCGTATTGCAGTTTTTTCCTCTTCCTTCAGTTTCAATTAATTAATGAACACGTTTGCAAGATCAGCAGAGGATGAATAAGCAAAACGCGTCGCGCGTTTCCTTTCCTTTTTAAATTTTTAATTTTTCAAATTTTCACATGCACACTGTCACCCCACCAGCTACCACGCTTCTTATTCACATTAGTCAATTTCCACTTTTCGAACCTTCGAAAACATAAGAAAAATCATTTATTTTCGAACGCATTTACGAAAGCAAATATACACAATGCAAGAGAATTTCCATGAAAAGAAGTAAATCATTATAAAAACATAGAAGGAGATTTGAATGATAATTTAAAAAATAGAAAAGGCGATAATGAACAATAAGAAAGATGTATAAAGACATGCAGCATATAATAGTTATACGAAATGAAGAAACTGAATCCATACAAGAATTACCATTACCGCCTTTTCTCGTTTTTTAAATTTGATTTTTACCTTTTCGTTTGCATATATATAGATAGATATATAACTAGACAAAAAAACTTATCCTCACAGCAATCACTATATAATATACATACACATATAAAATTGAGTTACATCTTAATTTTTTACATAACGAAAAATGTAAAATCAAACAATTTATCTGTATAATGCCGAAAATTTGAAAAAACACAAACAACTTAGGAAAAAACGCGAAATAAAAGCGAAAATCTATCGAAAGCTGAAATCATTAGAATTGAGCGATATTGTGTTCCATCCCCTGCTCCCTCCTCCTACAACCCCCTTTTTCAAACACTCAAATATTTCTTTGACAAAATGTAATTTCTTTTTTTTTTTTTGTTCTTAAAACAACAAAGATTTTTTAACAAGGAAAAAAAAACACAAGTAAAAGAAAAAAATAAAATACAAAAAAATTGCAAAAAACGTATAAAATATAAAAAACGAAAAATGTAAAAGAAACAAAACAACAAAACTGAAATGAAAGCGAAGAGCAGTAGAAGATAAAAGAGAAACGGAAAGATTGTAAACCGCAAGAATATGAAAGTCAAGTTTTTGCTACTTTTGAAAAAGGGAAAAAACAAAGAAAATATGTTGAAAATCAACAAGAAAAGAAATTTAAAACAATTTAAAAGAAGAAAACAAAAAACAAGAAAAAACATTACAAAAAAATTGCAAAATCTATGTAAAACCTAAAAAAAAAAAAAACACAAACTACAACCAACAAACATATATATATATATATATTATATACACATATTAAAAACGTCAGCAACAAAACACACAGAAGGAAATAAAACAAAAATCAGAAGGTTAATAAAGATAGGAAACGCGCTAAAGCGTAAAACAAACTTATGATGGATGAATAATTTTCGATTCGTAGAAGAAACGAGAGCAACAAGATATTTTTATGTTGATTATCCAATTTATATTGAAAGTAAACAAATAAAAATCAGAAAACAAAATAAACGAATGTAATGAATGGTAGGTGAAGCCAGAACGCCACGTTTTTTATTTGCGTTCAGAGCCTTTTGTTATATATGAAAAGAAAATTTAAAAACAAAATGGAAGAAAACAAAAAATACAAGAAATAATGTTTTTACAATACAACAACCAATGCATAAAAACAGATATATAAAAGAAAATACAACTCCACGCACCGCCCACCGCACCGATCGCCGCAGCTCTGCCAATCCCATCCAATCTGTAAATGGTGATTTGGTTGTGTGTGTGTGTGTATGGGTCTGGGTGTTTGTGTGTGCGTGTTTGCGAAAATTCATATTTTTTTATTAAATGCAAAAAAACCAAGCAAAAAAATGTAAAATCTTTGAAAAAAATTGCAAAAAAACCACTTTATATTTGAAACAAAATGAAAAAAAAAAAGAAAATTAAAAAAAATCTATATAATAACCAAACCCGGAATTGGATGAAGAATAATTATTGATGGTAAAATTTTGAAGTATTTTGCTGAAGAAAAACAAAAGCTGAGCGAAAGGAGAAGAGATGATAGAAATGAAATAATACCTTTTAATTTTTATCAAATAACACCTATTATATATATTAGCTATAGCTGGATATATGTACCATTAATTTGTATAATTCATGAAAACAAAAAGAACATAAAATTGTTAAAATGATTGAGGTAAAAGAAACTGTAATAGGGCGCTCTGAATCCAGCAGATTTATACACAACCTTTCCAAAAAGTAAAGAGAAACAACAAATTTAACTACAATAAAATTCCACTTCGGCAAAAAACAAGTCTTATTATTTTATTGGGGGCCTGTCCACAATTGACCGATCTCGAAGGGGTTGGAAATAAATGTCACAGGTTCATAGCCTGCTAATCTTTCTGGTTTGGTTATTGATTCCATATTAGTTAATCGTGACATCACGTCACATAAATTATCTAATTGGAATTATGCAACATTCACTCGGAGAACGTGAATTTCTTGATCTTTTATCAACAAGGTTTGAGCTAGTGTGTTTCTATGCAAAAACTTGTTACTAAGCTAGAATACAAAAAGCTAATCTAAGAGCATTGCATTTTAGATTGTTGCTGGACTCAAGCCATGAGATACTCTTCGACGATTAAAATTCTGTATTCCCAGCAATTTACAATTGTAAAATTATTGGTATTCGCATTGAAAATTCAAAAATTCACATTTTATTTTAATTTCTTGTACAATCTCTACAACAACAGACATCAGTATCACTTAATCTTGCTTTAATTTTGTATCGCTTGCTAATATCGCATCTTTGAAATTTACGACACTTTTAACATTACAATTAGACTATATAGTTTTTGATATTGCCAGATTTGGTAGATGTAGTTATAGTTCGATCCTCAAGATCGGTATTCCCTATGTTAAAAACAGTTCAATTGTTGAAACAATACGCATTGGGCGTATTTAAATCAAATGGATCGGAACGCATCTTTTGCTGATTATCCTCAACAAAGCCTGTAATATCGCCAATGAGATTTGATCTCTCCGATGGACTGGGAGCACAGGGAGACCAAATTTTAATATCCTGATCAATGCCACTGGTGGCCAGCATACATATGCTAGGATGAGGTTGCACACAATTGACTATGGCGCTGTCGGCGCGATAGGCGGCGCATATTTTGCCCGTATCTCCCTCCCAGATATAGAAATTACCATCGTCAGAGCCAGCTACAATGAACTCGCCATTGCTGCCCAGATAGTTGGCTTCTTTAATATCTGTGGTGATATTACAATGGCCGCAATAACGTTGCATATAATCCTTTGAGGCCGAACGTAAGGCGAATTCGGCATTTGAAAAATGTCGATTACGGTAAATCCCTTCATCCTGTGGTAGGAATTCAAATGCCGATTTACTCGCTCCCTGGTCATTTTTGATATTCGCTTGTTTACGATTCAGCTTGATGTCCTTGTTGAGCATCAGCACGCCATGATTGTTGGCAAAGCTGGGAAAGCGTTGTATTAGCGCCTGAAGACACTCATCAGCATCCTGTGGACGATGTAGCTCCAGCAATGCACGAGCTAAACGAAAATGGGCCTTTACATAGCACGGATCTAGACGCAAGGCGTCATGACAATCCCGCAAAGCTGCATAGATATCACCGAACCAGCCACGACGCATCAAAGCAGTAGCTCTATTGAGATAGAGAACTTCGCCCTGCGGATACTTGGCCAAGGCAGACGAATAGGCATCGATGGCGGCCATTAGTTTTCCATTTTGAAGAAATTCATTGCCCTGTTTCTTATGCATCTCTATGCTGGATGGCAGCCAATGGCTTCTATGTGATTCACTCTTTCCCCCGTCTCTGATGACTGATTGTCCACTGGCACCACTGTTTCTGTCGACGCCTCTTGAGATGCTGCTGGTGGTGCTGGTGGTGGACTATAAAAGACTGGTGGTCCGGCATTATTTAAATCATAGCGATAGATGTGTTCAGATCCCATATTGACCAGCAATTCGGTTCCATTCTCATTGAAGGTGAGATAAGTTATAGCCCGGGAATCATGGGCAATAATCCGGGTATTGTTCTTAACAATATGCCCCGGAGCATAGTAGCTAACAGCACCTGGAAAATAGAGATAAAAAATTAGAATTATTGGACATTAGTGGTATATTTGGATATATTTTATACCCGTGGCATCTGCCGAGTCTGGAGAAGTTGGCAACTTGCGTCGATCATAGATCCGAGCATATGGATCATTGGCGCCCACAGCCAAATATTCAGTACGTCTTGGATTTATGGCCAAACACTTGGCTTCCGTTGTGGATTCCACCTGACTCGATAGACTTATCAAACGTGCTCCATTGGCACGTTCTTCGCTACGACATTGATGCGATTCCCTCATATCCAATTGCAAGATGCAACCGTCTTCGCCTGCTGACCAAAATATATATGGTGAGTCCGGGGCAGTGGCTAATCTCTTCGCTCGCATCGAATGGCAATTACAGGAATATAAAGTTTCATTTGGATGATTGATATCGTAGACATATATAAATTTATCGGCTGCACAAGTGGCCACAATATTATTATTATGCTTGGGCAGAAATTTCACCGAAAACATATTGCCCAAATGTTTAGTGTTTAACGTAAAGACTCGTCGACGTCTGAAAGGGTCCCATATCATCACTTTGTAATCATCCGATCCCGAGGCCAGCCACAGTCCATCTTTTGTGAATTCCAAGCAATTGACACATCCTTCGTGTCCCGTTAGTAGGGTCTCCAGTTCAATCCTATCTATGTAGGCAGCATTGCACTGCAGACGACGACGCACTTGCTCATTGACCGCCAAATCGTAGCCAAATTGCTGTCGATGCCAATGCAAGGCAGTAGCATTTATGGGTAACCTCCGGTAAGTTGCGCCGATTCCATTATTCATCTCGATCTCACAGTGATAACGAGACATTATCGGCGGCGGGGTCAATTTTTTTTCCTCTTTTAGTTCTCGATTGCTTTCGGTGATTACTTCATTTTGCATTTAGCAAATACCCCGCTCCTCTCTCTCTTTCACAAATTAATATTGAATAAAAAACAAAACGAGGAAATAAATTTGATTTACGTTTCAATGTATTTTAATATCTACGTGTGTAAAGTTTGTTTTTTTGAACGCATCAAGAGCCAAAGCCTCCTTTTGTATACCCTTATCAACTTCTTCAATATGACCGAATCGAATTGTGCCAACAACATACATATGTACATATATTGTTTTAATTTTTATATATTTTTAGCAAATCAAATTGTTTTTTTTTTCAGCTGTTTTTTGAACGTTTCCCGTGTGTGTATGTTGCTAATTCGCCTCACTTTATACACCGTGAGAAACGGGTCCCATTTCGTCTTAAATTTTCAAAACAAAAACAAGTGTACAACAGCTGTTTGTACCAAGCGTAAGATGTGTGAAAAAAGTAACGTTGAAGTAAAATTGGCGCCCTCTAGGTAGGCAGCGCAGTAAGTAAGTAAGTATCTGGCAACTCTCCGCATTAGGGCTACCATACTTTTATTAAGCTAGATGCAGACACGGCAACACTGGTACTGGTTGCAACAAGACACGGTATTTGGAACTAACAAAAACTAAATTATCTGTGAAATTACTGATTTGTCGGTCCAAACGAGGGGCAAACACAGGGACGAATACACCGCGCATAATACCGAAGAGAGATAGACCCAATTTGGAGCGGCCTAGACGCAGAAACCTCATCACAAACACGAGGGGGACGAAGGAACGCGTGGAATTGAACCGAGCCGGAGGCCACCAGAAGTCTAATCCTAGTCTCCAAGAGAAGTGTCCAATAATGGATGTATACGACGTGAGCGATGATCTTGTGAAGAAGCTCAATGATTGGAAGCTGATTGGGATAATTTCTGGAAAATTTCGAGAGCTAAAGGAGAATTACTCCAAAGTTAATTTTGTGGAACATGCTCTAATTGACTTCAAATACATGGAGAAGATATATTTAAATGTGGTCATGCGGGAAGATAAATCGAATAAACGTAGCGTTGAGTTCCGTATGCTTGGCAATGAGCAGTTCTCATTGAAGAATCGCAAATACTTTCAGGTAAGTTTCTCCACGTTAAACTCATTGGATGATCAATGCTTAACCCCCCACACTCTTCTATTTTTAGGCACTGGAACTGTATAACAAAAGTATTTGCTTCGCAGAACCGAATTCAGAGCATTTGTCCATAGGTTATGCCAACCGATCGGCAGTATTGTTTGAATGGAAACGGTATCGAGAGTGTCTGGCCAACATAGAGTTAGCACGCAAAGCAAATTATCCGGCCCGACTGAGCCACAAGTTGGACAAACGAGAGCGTGATTGCCAGCAATTGTTGGATCAACAGCAACCTGATGTCCAGCCATATGAATTTAAGCTAGGATTCGAACCCCATCCACAATTACCGTATGTAGCCGATTGCCTAGAGTTAAGGGAATCCCCGGACGAGGGTCGTTTTATTGTGACCAAACAGGATTTGGTTGTCGGCGATTTGGTGGCCATTGAGCAACCGTTTTGTTCCACCCTCCTACCACCCATGCGCTATATACGATGTGCCACATGCAAAATGGAGAACTATCTGACCCTTATACCCTGCGATAGTTGTTGTTCGGTTATGTTCTGCTCGGAGGAATGCAAAACGAAGGCCATGACAACATTTCATCGTTACGAGTGTCCGATTATTGATTTCCTTCATCGTATGTTTAATAAGATTCACGGCATTGCGCTGAGGACTACATTGGCTGCCCTTGAATTGCATTCAAGCATTGAGGATCTGATGAGCTATTGCGACAAGCCCGAGAATCAAGACAAATGCGCATTTGACCTGGATTATGGCCAATTGACGCCGCAAGAAAGTTATCGGGCCATACATGGCTTAGTGACGAATCAACATCTGCGCTCGGTATCCGATCTCTTTCAGCGCTCGGTTGTCTGTGCGGTGCTGAAGCATTTCATCATTGAATATACACCCCTCAAGGAATATTTGGGCGGTGAAGATGGACGCAATTTCTTCACAGATCTATTGTTTCGACACTTGCAGACATCACCCTCGAATATGCATGGCATTGACTTGGTCGAGCAAGTAAACGAAACGAAAGACGATCAGACGCATTCATCGGGGGCATATGCCTTTCTATCTCTCCTAAATCACTCATGTGCACCAAATACTTTGCGTATATACGAGGGCACGAAGGCATATCTTTTTGTGCTGAGACCCATTAAGGCTGGCGATGTGCTCTATGATAATTATGGGTCAGTTTCAATTAAAATTATTATCGATTCCTGACTAAACATTAAGTATTAACATTTGTTCCCCCATTTTTTAGCGCTCACTTTGCCATATTCAGTAAGAAACAACGCCAGGAGACTCTTTCCATGCAATATCGATTTAATTGTAAATGCGAGGCCTGTGAATTGGATTATCCCACGTTTGTGCGTATGCCACGCAAGGCAACAGTTCCTTCTGTCAATGATGATCGGGATATGAAATCATTGGGTGCCTATAATTATGATTTTGCTGCTAGCAATTATCGCAAATATTGCGAGTTTCTCACACAATATGCCGCTGCCTATCCCTGCGAGCAAATTAGCTCCGCTGAGGAATGCTTGAAAATGGCATTGCATATTATGGTGGATGCAGTGCCTCTTAAGGCGAAAATGTAATCTTTTCAGACCTGTCAACAAGGCGCAGCACCCAGCACCCACCACAACCCCCAGCCACTCCGCCCGCCCAACCATTCACCTTTAAGCAACCATCAAGAAGCACGGACACAAATTTGTTTTTAAAAAATCTTTTTCGGCCCCCTTACCCCCATCGTGTCTTTTCTCTTTTTTATATCTTTGTAATTGTAAATTTGCCTATATATATTTTGGATTTTTCTTGTTTAACAATCACCTTATTCTTCACCAACCTGCAATACACACAAAAAGTCGATAAGCTCAAAATTTCTAATGTCTTCGAGAAAAAAAAAAAACAAAAACAAAAAATAAAAGATTTTTGTAATTATTTTACAAAGCAAAAGCAAACAAAAAAAATACAATATTTTCGAACTAAAACAAAGCTAATTTGTTTATAAATTTTTATTGAAATTGTTATAAAAATCAAATGAATATTGATTTGATTGATTTGAGCCTTTCACAATATTTTTACGATATCAATAATTTAGGGAATGCAACGAATACATCAACCTAAATAAACTTCAAAATAATACGCACTATTTAACGTGAAAATATAAACCAAATTTTGTTAAGAACTTGAGTTACCTTAATTCTATGACTAGAAGCAATTTGAATAATTAAAACTATGACTTTTCGAATAATTTTAGTTAAAACGATATACGCATCTTAGTTGCATTCCCCAATTATATTCTAATCACAATTTTGGTGTACATGTTTAGAACAAACTTTTCGTATGCCTTTCTATGGCATTTGACTATATAAATCCAAAAGATTTTGATTCAGTATCGATCCGTTGCTGTTGCCCTTAACCGAATCACCGGACTTATTGTTCTGAACTTGAACAAACTCACAACCCTTTGAGGTATTACTGCTACTGGCGTTGTCCTGATTTTTAGAAGAATCTGAACCGACATCGAAATCGAAATCATCAAACAAAATATTATTGAAGGTTTGTTCAAGTTGCTGTTGAAATTGTCCCGCGAAAATTGGTTGTAAGTCTTCGCCAAAGGATTGATTTATATTTAGTTGGGCAGCCAATTGGTTCATACTATTCGATTCCGTTTCATTTGCCTGCTGCTGATTCATTTGGTTGGCACTCTTGATATATATATTATCGCCAATGGACATTGCATAACCATTGAAATAATCTTGATCCACATTGGCAATGAAACTTCCATCCATCGCCTGAAATCCCAAGCGTATCAGCAAGGATATTTTTGTATTAAAACATTGTAGCCAAGCCTTGTTTGTGTTGTATATGGTTAGCTGCATCTCTTCATCACAGGCATTCCAAAAATCCAGGAGAGTATTCTTGGTAAAATCAATTAACATATGTCGCTTAGTATCGGGATACAGTTTATTAATCGAATCCAGGTGGCGAAATGTTATTTCAAGTAAGTGAAGCTGATGTCGGGAGACAAACAATTGCCATTTGTATATCATTGTCATCAGGCTCCACAGTTTGTCCATAGAGGAGTCATCGAGGCGCATTAAAGAACAGGTGGCTATATCATTCAGCATAAATTTGCAATGTTCGCTGGTCAGAACTTGCGCACTACGATGGGTCGATCCACTTAGAAGGGAATCTATAAACTTGGGCTCCAGTAAAACAGTTGTTACATCGTGTATAACTGCAAAGAAGAAGGCATCTTTCTTTATACAAGGATTTATAATAGTTTAAAAAGTTGCAAAGTAATCAAGGTGAAGTCTGGAACGATGGTCGTACAGTTACTTTGGATTCAAATGGGAATGCTACTACCTCAATGCTTCCTTTTGGCTGAACTGATTGTTAAAATATATAGAGGTTTGTTTTCTACGAAAGAACTTTACTGTCAATTTGGAAATACGAAGTAACGGCTTATCAGGCGGAGCTCCTAATTAGAACAAGAATTCGGAACATCCTTTTTAAATTCACATCACACAAAAGGTCTAATTTTACTGAAATCAATTTCTAGAACATACGGACATAGGAAAGAAGCCCGACAATTTGTTTTTTCTTTTACACTTCGGACCTTCTTAAAGATATAGAAATATTGGGGCACTAAGGCTAACCTTGAACCGATTTATCAGCTGCTATACGTTGAGCTTTCAATCTTTGATCTATTACATATAACATCTCACAGCCCAAATTGACTAAAATGAATACATTTGCACGAGGATTAAAGTTTGACATTTTGTTTAAAAAGCACACTTTATACTGCTCGCGTTGCTGGGAAAGTCGAAACTAAACTGAAACTGAAACTCCAAAGACAGCACGCAAAGCTCAAAAATATTCACACATACATTTAGTTTATTCGATTTTTCGTTTCCATGCTTAGAGGACCCACACCAAGACCCCTTCAAGCAATTGTGGATAAGCGAGGGGGAGGAGGGGAAAGGGGCTCGGTTCCTGTTTTATATGAGCCCCGCGGCAACGTCTTTTTAGTGCAAACAAAAGCAACCGACAGCGACAGACGACAAGCGACGTCTATAATTATGGCAGCCGCAGGTTTGGTTGAAGGGGGATTTTCAGGGTGTAAACGTTATTGATTGAGGTCGTTTTTTGTATTGCAAAACGACAATTATTATGGAAATTATGAAAGCCCATTAAAAAGTTTAGATACGTGTCCTTAGAAAATTTAGAGCCCGAATGGGGGAGGAGGGGTGAGTGCGGGCTTGCATACAATTTGGCGGAAAAAGATGGAGAAGAATTATGGCAGCTTTATGCTAATAGGCAACGCATTGTTGTGGTAAATAAACGCCTGCATTGTCAAGGGTGCACCCGGTCGACGGAAAAAGGAAGCCAAAGCGGAAGTTGCATTGCGTGCAATTAGGCCTTAACGGGGTTGCTGGGCCATAGAAATTTTAAATTTTGAATTAACGCCCGCAATTTAACAGTGCAGAAGGCGCTGCCAATCTGTTAAAAAAATCTTACATTCACAGTTTCTAAGTGAGTAATTTTTCACGCCTATATTAAACTCCAAAAAATTACAAACTTTTTTAAATTAATAATTCATTAAAACTGCAGTTTTGAATTAACGTTTTGTGTTACACGTTGTGCGTCCCGCTGCGTTGTTCAACACTTTTTGTTGGTCACGGTGAGTGAAATGTGAAAATACAGAATATCACTTCACGGAGTAATACCCAATGAAAGGGTATATTTGTTCAGTCAAAAGACTTCGAAGTATACCACAAATTAAGCCGTTTAAGTGGTTTCTTTATTTACTATAAATAGATTTTGCCAAAAATTTCGACAGTCGTAGCTAAAACTACTAGCAAATATTTAGTTAACTGCAATTTTAACCAGATATTGATTTTTACACGGTATGCTAGGGCGATCATTTGCTGGCCACTTAACCTCAAGAGTGCTGTTGTTTTTAATTTCAGTGTGTTTGTGTGTGTCACCAAGTCAATTTCCTTTCAATTTTAGAAAAAAGATGATTGTTTCTCGTTTGGGATGTCCTCTCAATGCTGCACTGCAGCAATTCACTCGCCAAACTCCATCCCGATGCAATAAAACCAACCTCAAACTCCTGAGACGTCAGATGTCAGGAATAACTTATCGCAGTGGAGCCTTCAAGCCAAAACCTGATGAAATGCCATTTGGTTTACTGGCCATCATTTGCGCCGTAATCCCGGGACTTTTTGTCGGAGCTACTATCAGCAAAAACGTTGCCAACTTTTTGGAGGAAAACGATTTGTTTGTCCCATCCGATGATGATGATGACGAGGATTAAATTGGACTTTGCAGTGGGACCAAACCAGTTCTAGTCGGAGTCGGAGTTGCACTTGACTTCTCCTCAGCTAGAGGAAAACTATTTATTTATCTATGTAAATTGTCCTAGCAAATGATTTATTCTTAAGTCCTTTTTGCACTTGATCTGCATGTATATTATATTTGACTTGAGTATCGATACCTCCAATAGGATTTCGAATTGTGCGAATTGTTTTTGCTTAAACAATACTTTTAATATAAATTTGTCTCGACTAAAATCATTTAAATGTATGATTGTTATAGCCTAAAATAAAGTTTATAAATTTATTATAAAGCAAAAGAAAAAAAAAACAACTCAATATCGCACATTCATGTTATATAATGTGTGTCTGGGTATTTTTTAAAAATATTTATGCATATATGTATATGTATATGAAAAATTATATTCTGAGTATATATGTATGTGCGGATAACAGTTTTTATTCTGGACAAAACAATGGATTATCCTTCTCATTGAATGTCCCATTTGCAAAAATATATCCGAGATTTCACCTGAAATTGTTTCTCAATCAAATTCCAATAAGGAAGAGCAAAATCTCGAAATTCTAAATATGCGTGCAAATTCTTCTATCTGCCAATAAGTTTCCGAGCAATTTGAGGAAGAGGAACCCCCCAGGAGAAATGCGAAATGACAATTTACTGAAAAATAGGAAATAAATTGATAGGCATTTTGGAAAAGTGTTGTCACTGTAATGCTTCGTCAAAAATTGCTTGGCTGCCTATGAAATAAAGCTAGTGAGTGATTTTTCATACTTTTATCTAAATCAAACAAAATGATAAAACTGCGACAACATTTAAAACAATAATTTCGTATACTTTGGATTTGTCAACTATTCAAGCTGAAAACCCGAAAGTTTTATTTTTTATTTATTTTATTCTTTAATTTGTCAGAGGAATGTTCCTTTGAAGCAATGAGATACTAATTGGATCGTTCTTAGACATTAAAACCGCCCATTTTAAATTAACAAAGTCCTCGATTTGTCGTGCGTTTCAATGACTTAAAGATCTTTTGGTTTTTGTTTTTTGGAATTATTTTTGTTTATTTACCGTAGTTTTATTTAAATCTATGCTCACATGTATACATATACATACATATAAATATTTTACTTTATGTAATAATATTCAAGTATAGTTCTTATATATTTTTTTCATTCTGAAGGTTTTTTTTTTGCATTTTAAAACTACGTAGAATTGATAGCTTCACTTGCAACATGTTGTGGATTCAGTAAATGTTGCCCTCTCTATTATGTGTGAAAAAAAAAAAACAATTCTTATAAATGAAAAATGTTGCAAATATTTTATGAAAGTTGACTCGAAAGAAGAAAACGAATTAAAGTACAATTTTTGTTGGTTGTTAAGTATGTAGGAAATGGGGAGGGGCCTGGGAGGAAAGTGAAGAGTTTTTATGTTTGTAACTGTCTGGGTGTGTGTGCTTTAATGTCTCTGTGTGTTTGTGTTTTGGGCGGGAGGGCGTGACATGTTAGTGGCTTAAAACTAACTGAATGTGTTTTTATAATTATTTTTTTCGCCCATTTCTCAAGCGGATACTCTCTCATTTCTTCTTTAATCTTCTTTGTTTAAAGTTCTACTTGCACATTTCACACTATATTTATAATTATCTTTATTTCTTTAATTATTTTTCATGAATATGAATTCTCGTTTGTTTTTTTTTAATTACTTTACAAAAGTGATTTTGGGTTGAGGGGGATGGGGGGTTTCCTTGTTTTGTTGTGGGTATTTCGTTATTTAGTCCATCGACAGCTTTTGCCCTCTTCTTTCTATACAGATTGTTTTTCTTTAGTATTTATGTTAAGAATATATTACAAACTATTTATGCAAAAAATTAAAACGGTTTAATATTAGAAAAATTAAATTGCAAAAACATTTTTTGTTTTCTTTCAAGGGTCGTCTTAATTGAGTAGTTGAAGAGATGCGTCGGCGTCGGCTGTGTAACCATTTTTTTATATAACTTTACAGGTTGAACTTATATCTTTCTCTTTTCCCTTATTCTGCGTTTTTTTTTTTTGTTTTGTTTTTTTGTTTAAGTCAAATTGTGTTTTTTGTTTTGTTTCTGTTTATCCTTAACTTCTTCACATTTGCTCTGGTTGGAATTTTGTTGTTGTTTGTTGTTTGCATATAAGTTTCTTAAAGTTGATTTTGTTGTTTATGTTTTTGTTTTTTCTTCTTTCTTTGTTAATTATTTGTTATTTTGATTAATATCATCATCAACCCTCCCGCTTTATAGAACTAGGTGTCTCTGCTAGGCCTTTCACTTTAAGGCGATCCGCGGTCTTAAGAAATGCTGGCAGTTGTTCTTGGGATACATTCACTTCGCCGGCATACATGAACTCTAATATAGCCTGGAGGTGTATATAGGAGACGTCCTTAAGTATAATAATCGGGTGCTTTGATGGATTTTCCTGTAAAAAAAAAAAATTAGTCAGGTTTTCAATTCATTCAGGCATAACATTCTGCCTACTAAACATTATCTTAACTGGTCTTCAGTGAATAACTTGCACAGCTTTGTACTTACCTCCAGAAGCGCCTTGAAGTAGGGACTGCAAGCAGATAGCACCATTTTGTGGGCTTTGCAGGTTTGGCCTTCACAGGCGAGTGTTACCTGTAAGTAAATGAAATAGAAATCCCATTGAATGAACTCAATAACATTTGTAAATAAACGGAAATCAAAGAATTGGTGGGGAGCAGAAAACATCTCACAGGTAGAAACCTATGAACCGACCAAATTAAAAACTCAGGTAGAGATTTTTCCAAATAACCCCTAGAACAGGAGCGGATTTAAGCGAATCGTTTTAGGATTTTCTTTAAGGGGATTCTAGGGTTTATAATAGTAAAAAATTAAAGATGCTTTCGCAGTATCCATTTAAAAATTTAGAATTGGGACGGGAATTGCATATCCCTACCGATACAGGAATCTTCAGAGATCTTTTCTTTAGCACTCTCTTGGTTTACTTACATCTGTGAAACTCTTCTCATCACGCAAGTGGCGGAACGAGGTCACCATATTTGTTTGAAAATCGTTCCATTTTAAAAAGAACTGTTGATCCGACGACATCATGTATAAGCTTTATGTTTGTTTGTCTCTTCTGGGGAGTTCTTGGTTTATAATGGACGTTAAAGAAACGCCAAGTCAGGCAGGAAGCCGATGTTTAATTTTGATAATTGGCCGAAAGGGTTTTTTACTACTTTAGCGTTTAAGAGTAGTTACTGTTTAGAACTTGTAGCTTTAATCAATTCGTGTTACCTGTAAAAAATGAAAATTAAAATTAGAAAAGGGAACAAAAAAGTTGAAGAAATTATTTACAATGAGTTTTTGGTAAATTGCAAAAAATAAAAACAAATAACACAAACATTATTCTATTTGCCGCGCATGTGCAACGGCTTACAACTTAAAGACAACAACAACATGAAAATGGAAATTCATGGAATGTGTGAACTGGCCTAACGGTGTGTGCTTGTGTCTGTGTGTGTGGGAGCGTTGGAAAATGTCAAATGTGCAAGCAAAGCAGCAATAGCCAAGTAAAGGTTAAACAAAGCTCGCTGCCCTGAGAGTGTGTCTCTATCTCTGTCTCGGACTCGAAAACTCTCAGTTGAATGCCTTTCACTTTTCAAGGCGATTTCTGCATTTTTAGTTATTTGCTTTGCTTATTTGAATGTGCGCTCGTCGCACAGTGACCCCAAGTGAACTGAATTTGTCTGAGCAAGGGGAACAATTTAAAAATAATGAGAATATCTGGTTTTTAAGCACTCGAATTGAATATTCTAATTTAAAACGAAACCCCAATAAAAACATTTCAATTTTAAGGAACTCATCAATTGCATACCCAAACTATCTAGAATATACAATTTGTTTATTGTGTAAAAAACAAATTAGAAATTTTCGTTTACATTCGTTCTTGTTCCACTGTCCATAGACAACATGTGTTAAGCTCCAAACATCCCCCACCTCACTTCCATCCTGCCATCAGCCTACCAGGCAATGTTGACAAGCCATATGCTCTACACTTGCGCCGGCTAACGACTTGCACATATGTACCACACACAGATTGCGTGGGCGAAGTTAAAGCCGAAAAGAAAAATATATACATATGTATGTGCATACACTTTTTTAAGGTAAAGTAGAAGTTGTAGGAGCTTATAAGTTTACACTCCTCTCACGCTCTCAACTTTCAACTGCCGTTATGATTTCGCAATTATATTACAACAACAGCAAGCAAGCAGCAGCGCCGCGCCGACATTTACTGGAAATTTCAACTTTTGGGCTGGTGTGTGTGTGTGTGTTTGTGTAGCGTGCAACTATCTCGCTTGCTCCTAAGCGATTAGGGCTTATCTTTTTTGCTGTCGCTGCACTCTTTCAGCCTTCATGCCTCCTCTCTTTTCCACTGTTGCAATAGAAAATTCAACAAAAATAACTAAAAACTTATTATGTCGAAATGTTTGTCTACTTTGCCGTTCTATTTTATTGATTTTTTCACCCACTACACACTAACTGCAGGGCCATCAAGTTAATGGGTTTAATACGCAGAGTGAGTTTTTAGTTTCAAGACAACAACAGAGAGACGAGAGACTAAAAACTGAGCGAGCAAACGAGCGACGAGGAAAGTTGCAACATCCACGAAATATGTACATATGTATGTATGTACGTTGTTTCCGAGCGTTGTTGTTGTTGTTCGAGTTTGCATTATTACTCAATTAAGAAGTGAAATGTTTTTTGTACTTCTGTTTATGCAAATATTATTGTAAAATGCTGTTTAAAATTGGGTCGCGCTTCGATTTACTTTGTTTCATTTTGATACACACGCATATACAGTCACGCACACACTCTCACATACAGAAAGGCAAAGGCAGACACATGCACAGACACAAACACATATACACTTGTGTCTTTTTCTTCGCACACACACGCACACTTTCCTAATTACATTTGGTCTTTAAATCTGTACTTTTACCTCGCAATCTAAAGTTTGTATGAATTACAAGTCGTGGCGTTGCACATTATTTCTCACTACTCTTTGTTTTATTTAAAATACACACACACGCGCTTTTTTTATTTAACACTCACCTTCTGCTTTCGCTGAACGCTGCTTTCTTTTTTCTCCTCTCGCCAAACGATTAGATTAGAGATGAGCATAAGCACCATAGAGTGTTTTTAAGGTAACGAGTCACCAGTGATGCCAGAATCTCCTTAACAAAAATTGTTAAATTTGGAGAGATTTGCCAAAATATGTCAAAATTGCCAGAAACAATTGCCTAACTATTAAAAAGTTTTCCAACAATACTGTTCGTCTGCTTGACGTACATTTGAATTATTATGCCAAATTGACAATACTTTAATAAAATAGCTAACAAAAATTTTAAAATTGCTATATTTGTGGCTAACTAAAGTGCTAGACTGGCAGTACTGCGAGTCACAGTCATAAGTCACATAATCAGTCGCTGTGCAACACTGGGTTAGAAAATAAAACCTTGATAAAAACATTTATATTTAAAATAAAGCGTTAATTTTTGATCACGAATGCAAGACAGAAATGAATTATACAGTGTTTTTTTTTTTTTTTTTTGCAAAATTATAATTTGGCTCATTTACAGTTTGACTCATCGCACGATCAGTAGCGCTTTGCAACACTGTCAAATCAAACATGAGTTGGTCAACAATTTGAAAATAAACTTTTTAAAACATTTCGATTTATTTTTGAAACACAAACGGTTTTGATGTGTTATATGCCAGCGAGTAACGTATATGTTTGCCCACCAGACGATCAGCAAGAGGGACGAGAGCAGGTTTTCGCACATATACACCAGCGGCTAGTGGTGTCCAAGCTCGAAGATGGCACTCTGAATTTGAGGGCATTAGTAGTCCAATCCAGCCCGCCGAACTTAAAGTAATATCACAACTAAGCTTTCCAACATTTTTCTCACTATTGGAGATTACAATATCAGCGTCTCCACTCTGAAGGCCGGGCCATCTTTTGATTCGTTCTGCGTCACCTGCGTCCTGTCCAGAAATGGGCAAACCCAATAGCTCAGTTCCTAGATATCTTTGGTAAACTGTTTCCGCATGCTCGGTATCGACTATAAGCAGTGGCAGTTGCTCCGAAGCAAATACAATAACTTTTAGATATTCTAATTTTCTTTCGTCACTTAAACAATCCAAGAAATCCAATCGTGCTAGTCCACCTATCATGAGGCTCATATTTGGTTTTAAACGAAATGCGCGTGGCCGTATCATCATTCTTGGTTGAAGTAACGTTAACTCCTCAGAGGTCAAGAGAGGAGTTAGTTGATCTGGCTGCATTACCCCGGGTGTATCGTAGACCCATCGGGCTTCCCGATATTCTGCCCGACGTTCATTTAGTGTTGTTACCGGCTTAACGCCAGAGGACATGGCAAACACATCGTTGACCACATTTCTGCGATCAAACGTGCGTCCGACTACGGCCATTGGCTGGGCAGCTGACGTATCGCCTTTGCTTTCTTTGGCCTGATCCCGACGCAGCTTCTCCATGGCCGCTCGCTGTCCCCGTTCGGAAAATAGGCGCTTAAAGCGTTGATAGACCCTTAGGTCAGATGGACGCAAAATGGGAAATCTTAGCAGTTTAAGTGTGGTACCTGGCCATGGACAGGTTGTTGCCTTGGGCACCAAATCGCTGACCTCCGGACGGCAGTAGTCGGAATTAAGCAGAATGTTGAACAATGTACTTTTGCCTACATTTGTGCATCCAAGAAGATAGACATCGCCCTTGTAGGCCCAGATTTTGTGCAGTTGAGTGATGAGTTCCTCAATTCCGTAGCCTGTCTTGGCAGAGATTAAGCTGACATGTTTAATGTTCATGCCTTGGCCACCACCATGTTTTATGAATTCCTGCGACAAGCAACTCCGTACATGATTCAAATAGCTATTGGAGTCTCGCGGCAGAAGATCGACTTTATTGCCCACCAAAAAAACCGGACGTTTGGAACCCAGAATGCGCAACATGCCTGGCCAAATGGAGCTGGGGAAATCTAGTAAATCGACCAAAACAATTGCCAATGCAAATTTGTCTTGAATTCGAGAAATCGTATCCACATAAGAAGACGAAGGTACCTCCACATCCAGGGCCAGGTTATAATGTTTAAGAAAATGGCAACGTTTGCAAACAATCGTTCGCAACTCTGTCTCTGTGCGTCCTTTAAATATTTCACTTGGTATATAGCCAGGATACGAAGAATTACGACAATGCAGATGAGCACCACATCCACTGCAAGGCACTGATGATGATGCTATTGATTTATCCTCTGAACCATCTGGTGATTCGGCATTGCCCGCATAGAACTCGTAATCCTCCAGCCAGTTGGGGTTGAGCAATGAGAAGCCAGAAGATGAATTGTTAGCTGGTTTTTTCGGCACAAGCCCTGTTTCTACGACCGAGCTGTAATGGATGTGTTCATAGTTCTTATACCGCTCTCTGGCAACTTGCCAGGCCCTTTGGCGCGAGCTACGCTGTTCATGGGCTTCAGTATTGTGGCGTCGTACAGATCTTTGAGAATAATTAAAAAGCCGGCTATTTGATTCCAATTGAAGAATATCGACTTTACTGCCCACCAGAAACGGCGGTCGTTTTGGGGCCAGTACTCGCAACATTTAACTAAATGTTGTGATTTAAAATAATGAATTGTGCACTCTTTATCCAGTCGCAGGTGCTAGACTCCCCGCACTTGTTGCTTTCTTTATCTACGCGACTTTTGGGTCTTCGCAATTTACAAATTTGCTTTTTTGTTTTGCTCGGTATTCGCAAAATAGTGGGAGTCGGACTCATGTGGGTAGGTTTATCGATATCTTGTTAAACTATATCGATATCTTATATCGAAAGTTTCTTTTGTCCTCTTTTGGCTGAATTCGTATTCCTGCAGTGGCGGTAATTTTAAAAAATCTCCGCTTTTGTGTTGTTTGCTAGCAAAACAGCTGCGTTATTACGATATTATCAGGCTCAACTGAGGACACCAACGACAGGAGCTACTGCCCACCATTTAAATGTGCTATATGTAATTTATATACGAGTACAAGGAGTCAAATTCACATACTTAATATAACAAAAATTATAAAATGTTGGAAAGTTGAAATTGCAACTTGCGGCGTGAACCGGCAGCCGTTACAGCCGCAAAGTTGTTATGGCCAGCCCTGAGGTTATCGGTAGAGACCTATCGATAGTGATAATAGGGGCCGAAAATAGTGGGCAAGTCGGGGAATAGTGGGGGGATCTAGTGTTGGGTAGGTTAGAATTATAAAGGGATTTTTTTTGAATTTGAAAGTCGGCCAGCGGTCAAAAGGCTGTTGACCCAGGCTCGGAGCTAAGAAAGGAACCGTAAGATCAGGCGATGAGTCGTCTGATTCTAGAAGGTTAAAGGGGTTAAAAATCAGTTTAACGTGGACAGTGAGGTGCGGTGGTTGGTAAAAAAAAAAAAAAAAAAAAGAACAAGGAGAAAGAAGTGAAGTTTAAATAATTTTACAAGAAAGTATAATCGATTGTGAATGTATCTTTGAAGAAAATTTGAAAAAAACTCCTTCCATCGAGCCGAGGAGCTCAAGTTTGGCCAAAGGAGCCAAACAGAAAATTTTTGTATTTTTTTTGGGTGAAAAATTTTATGTAATCCTGAGGCGCAGCGAGGCGAGACCGGCCGTAAAAATTGGGCCGGTTTAATTGAGCTGCGCCGGAGCACCCGCAGCCTGTCCACGTTGAAAAAAAACAACATTTTATTTGTACCCGTCCCCCAACTAAATTCTTGGCCCCGTTGGCCCATTGGGCCCAAAGATAAGATCACAAGAGGAACGCCGAAATAATTAGATTCCAGGCCAGACGTTTTTTTGGTACCCCCATCGCCCAGCAAAGCCATAAGAGCAGCAGAGTTTTGGCTGAAGGGAGCAAAGAAAGATTTCAGCTCTCATCCCCGTCAATTTTTGGTGTGGACCGCTCCAAAAAAAACCCCAAATTTGTTGGAGAACTCCACCTGGCTGGAAAAAAAAAAAAAAAATTTAAAACCAAATAGTAGTCTTTTATTCCGTTTTTTTTTTTTGTAAATTTTGTTAATTTATTCATTTATTTAATTCGCTAGCTTATTTATTTATCTATTTATTCCCTTATTTATTTATCTATTTATTCCCTTATTTATTTATCTATTTATTCCCTTATTTATTTATCTATATAATTAAGTCCTTATTTATTATTTTTCTGTTATTTTAAATATTTATTTTGTCCTTTTTGGTTGCCCACGTGCGCATTCTTTTGTTTTGTCGGTCATTATTCCTAAGTCCAATATTGTTCACGACCCTTGGTGTGGTTTTGACAGTGGATAGCTGAAAAAAAATTAAAAAAAAAAAAAGAGGTGAAAAAGGATACCAATAAACGGGATAATTTTTCTTCGATCTTGCCCCCCTAAAAGAGCTCTGATAGGTAGGTGGGAATCGGGAAGGGAATTCATCGCGATTTTAAAAAAAAAAAAAAAAAGAGGTAAAAGTAATTGTAATGTAATCTGTGGCAGACACCTGCTCAAATATACACCAGGGCAAGCATCGTTAATAAATTCGTGTGTAAATAATATTTAAGAGTAAAGAACAACAAAAAAATGAATTGCTGAGTGTTTTCTTAAGGGGGGGAAATGGGGAGAAGGGAGCATGACGACTCCAGGAGGAGGAGATGAGTGGTGATGATGATGGTCTCAGGTGACGACTGACATATATATGGGGGTGGCATACCTCATCGACATGCCACGAAGGAAAGGGAGGGCCCGTTCGACCTCAATAATCCGGAAGAGGAGGTCCGGTTCACATGGAGCGGCGGCGACGACATCATTCCTGTGAGGGGGTAAGAATAAATGATTAGTGGGTTCGTTAGTTAGTTGTGATTCGTGTAGTGTATGTATCATAAGTGTTGTCCAGTGAAGTGGCGTCTGAAGTGATCCTCGTACTGTGTTGGGATTCCTTCAGACGAAGGGGTGTTGATGTCCAGCTGTTCGTCAATTACCTGAATGTTTATTGTTGCGTGTATTGGGGATGGGTTGTAGGAACTCACGACCTTCTTTTCCGATAGCTAGCCGGAGTGAGCCCCTATCGATATACGTGGGACCAGGGTGAGAATACTTTTTTTTTCATCTGGCAGGTCCATAACAATAATGGCGCCCAATTAAAATTATGAATATCCCTTGGTCCGATTCCAATCCAGCATCTCGAGAGCAGAAGGGGAATTGGCCTGAGGGATAGAAAAAGACACGGAATTAGATAAGTCCAGTTCGGTGAAATCGCTAAGATGACGTGTCATTCCCCGTGGCAGAGAGCAGGCAGCGCGCTCGAATCTCTACACGGAGTAGGACACGGCAAATATAATGTGATAATCAAACTGTGATACTAGAGTTAGGTTAATAGAATTAATTAGGAAATTTTGGGGGGAATCCTCGTTGCTCCTTGAAGTCACCAGCTGAGGAGCTGAGCTATTGGCGGTTTGCGCGAGGAGCAAGAGGATTGATAGGGTTAAGGATAGGTATTAGAATAAAGTTAGATTTATATGTTCAATGTTTGTAGTTCCGTAATTTTCTATGTTCTCTGTTCTTTTTACATGACTGTGTTCTGGGAAGGATGTGTCCGTGGCGGCTTCTTACGTCCTTGCGTGGCTGAAGAATAGCGCCATCGGAACGAAGATTGGTGACCGTGCTCGATCGGTATCCAGTAACGATGCACCAATCTGGGAATCCTGAACGGTTCAGCCATCTAAAAATAAGAGAAGAACAAGTAAATATGTGTAAAATGTTCTCGACTGTCAGCCATCAGCATGACTGATGACTCGATCAGTCGACAATGTTGCTCACTGTGTACGTCATGAATGTTTTATGTTCTTCGCTCTTTCCAGCGCGATTGTCCCGAACAGAAGTCGAGGCCCTGGCGACCTCAACGTTCAAGATATGAACGGAGGAGTAGCGCCGGTGTGCCAGAAGACGAGAGACCGAGCTGCAACGAAAGCGGCCGCGTTGACCTGTCGGAGTGGCTTCAGTTTGGGGGATCGCAGCTGGAAAGGCAAGAAGAGCGTAAAAAAATAGGTATGTGTCTAAAAAAAAAAAAAAAAAAAAAAGTGAGTATGTTCTCGACTGTCGGCCATTAAGCATTTTTATGGCCGAAACAGTCGACAATGTATCACCTTCTAGGGCTTAGAATACAGGAATCGGTGTTGTCGTCGTGGCACCAGAGCCGCACAGAACGGGAGTCTATTCGCATCACTAAAGATATAAGAAAACACCAAAAAGAGAAGATAATAAGACCGGATGAGTCGTGCTCCTGAATCCTTTCTCTCCCCCTTTTGTTTAATTCGTGTCCTGTACCAAAGTAAGAAAGAAGGGAGAAAGAGTCGCACTTAGACAGAAATAATTGAGATTATTACTATTATTATTATTGAGATACTCAAACATATTTGTTTTATATAAATCCGGAAAGGCCGAAAAACACTTTTTTTGAACAAAAAAATGAGCACCGAAGACACGAGAGACTCTCAGTCTCATTTCTCCACGCAGACGGCGGCCCAGCTCTTAGCCGGCATGAGGCAGCCGCCCACATGGGCCAAGTCGCAGGGGGCAATTCCAAAGCGATTAGCTCTGGAAGAGAATAGTACTCCAGTAGGGCAAATGGGGAATAAGGGGCTGGATCCCATTCAGGAACAAATTTCCCAAGAGAATGCGGCAGCGGTTAATGCGGCAGGTTTAAGACAGGTGACCCAGATGCTTACTCAGTCCCAAGATCAATTCAGACAGGAGATGGTAGACCTGATGAATCGAAGGATAGACAAGAGTTTGGAGGAAGGGTTTGACAAATTGTTGGATAGGCTAGATGTTAGAAAAAGCCCGTCATCTGGATCCACCATGTCCAAAGACACACAGGTGACTCAACCGGGGGGCGCGAGCATGCGGGGGCGATCGTCCACAGCCTACGGATCAGAGGTCGACTAAATCCTTTCATGCCAGAGATTTAGGCACTTTTCAATGGAGAAACGAGGCCTACCAAGCGCCTAGAATAGATTTAAATCCAGATATGAGGATCCATGGGCAGCCGCTACCGTGTCCACCTAGCGCCATATCCGGGCTCGGAGTATCGGCTTCGACAGCGATATTGCCAACTCAGCGATACCAGCCTGAAGGAAATTTCAGATATCGACGTGGAGGTCAACGAGAGACAGAGAGGGCTGGAGGTCAGCCACCTAGTGTACCACCAACAGGGATGCGAACCGAGCCAGCCAGACTGTCAGAGCACCATCGAAGACCCTATATACCGGTGTACAAGTGGCAACTGCAATTCTCTGGACGAGCGGGGGGTATCACAGCAGAGGATTTTCTCTTCCGAGTCGAGTACCTTCAGAGACATTATTCTACGCCATGGGAAGACATTTTGAGGGACTTTCACCAGCTCCTGGTAGAAGAGGCGTCCGAGTGGTACTGGCTAGAGATGCGCACTAGGCCTCCAACGGATTGGAAAGCACTGAAGTCGGCCCTGGAAGTGCAGTATTGTGACTCTCGCTGCGATCACGAGAGGATGCAGGACATGGCCGAGAGGAAGCAGCAGCCAGGAGAATCCCTTGATGCGTATTTCCAGGCGATGAGACGGTTGCGAGCGGCGGTTCGATCACCGCTTTCGGAAGACTGGGCGGTTAAGACAATAAAGAGGAATCTGCTGGAGCCCATGAAACAGTGGGTGTACCCAGTGCGAGCCTATACGGTAGAGCATTTGAGGGATGAATGTCGGGACGCCGAGAAAAACTTCGCCGAGGTACTGGCTAAACCCGTAAGCATGAACAAGTACGCTCAACCTCGTCGAGTTGACTTCCGAGCTGGGCAAAGAGCGAACTCGGACATTCGCAGGATGATGGATCAATCCGATCACCCCCAGAAGAGGCCGGAGATGTCGCGCAAATTGACGTCGGGGCAGGGAATGGTGCCAAACGCCCTTTAGTCTGCTGGAATTGCCAGAGAGAAGGCCATGTCTACATGGAATGCGAGGACCAACAGCGCAGCCTGTTCTGCTACAAGTGTGGCATGCGGAACACCGTGACTCCAAGATGCTCAAGGTGTTCGGGAAACCAAAGACGGAGCGAGATGAGACCGGCCGTGTCGCGCTCCGAACAATAAGTCCTGGGCCGAACGCAGTGCGAGAAGGACCGAAGGGCAGTGAGGGCCAGTGTAGGATACCAAAGTCGTTTGAGGAAAGGATGAGAGTCTACTCTGAGGCCCGCAACAGGATTTTTGAAAACAACGCCCTCAATGGGATGACCAGACTATCTAGGCGCGTTCGCAAGGCACGAGAGAGATTCAGGCAGAGGAAGTGGGAAAGGAAGCAGATCCGTCTGACAGTAGCTGCTATCGGCCCTCGAGATGAATATGATCCCAGGGCTTATGCGCAGATAAGTCTGGGAGGACGAACGATAGAAGGTCTCCTCGATTCCGGGGCGACAGTAAGCGTGCTGGGAAACGGATGCCGAGAGTTGATCACGGAGACTGGTTTAGACTGGAAACCGTTTTGCTCATCGTTGGCCACAGCAGGTGGCGATAGGAAAGCAATAATCGGGAAGGTCCTGGTAGAGGTAGAATACAGGGGAAAGAGTCGACCAGTTCTGTTTTATCTGTGTCCCACATTGCAGCAAAACGCATATTTCGGAGTAAATTTTTGGAAGGAGTTCGATTTGGCTCCAGAAATTTTTGTTCAAGGCAGCGGGCAGCGATCTCAGGATGCCCCAAAGGTTGAGGAAATAGGCCAGGAGCCACACGAATTGTCCGAGGGAGAACAGGAGAGATTAGAGGCCGTTAAAGCATCGTTCCTGTCATACGAGACTGAAGGTTTAGGACGTACTACTCTCATGAGGCATCGGATTGAGCTGCTGGAGGGGACCGTGCCGGTCAAGTCAAGGCATTACCCGATTTCTCCGGCCAAACAACGCCTTATTTATGAGGAACTGGATGAGATGCTGCGCCTCGGGGTAATCGAGGAGAGTGAAAGCGCCTGGAGCAATCCAGTTACCCTTGTGATGAAGCCAGGAAAAAATAGGCTCTGTTTGGACGCCAGAAAGATTAATCAAGCCACCAAGAAGGATGCGTATCCGTTACAACAAATTGATGGCATACTCAGTCGGATCGGAGAAACAATATATATTAGCAGTGTCGATCTGAAGCATGCGTATTGGCAGATTGAACTGGAGGAACGAAGTCGCCCGATCACGGCTTTTACGGTCCCTGGAAGACCTCTATATCAGTTCGTGGTGATGCCATTCGGTCTGTGTAATGCGGGACAGAGTTTGTGTCGACTGATGGACCAAGTGATCCCTGCTAGGCTTAGGGAGAAGGTTTTTGTTTATCTGGACGATTTGCTGGTGGTGACACCCGACTTCGAATCACATTTGGAGGTTCTCCAACAGGTCGCGGATTGTCTGAGGGCGGCGGGATTAACGATTGGCTTAAAAAAGTCCCACTTTTGCCACAAGGAGTTAAGGTACTTGGGATTTATCATTGGAAAAGGTATATTGCGGACCGACCCGAGGAAGGTGGAGGCCATCCAAAATTTAACGACCCCACGAAGCGTTCGGGAAGTGCGAAGCTTTCTGGGTACTGTGGGATGGTACCGCAGGTTTATCAAAAACTTTGCGGAGTTAGCTGCTCCACTAACGGACACCCTCAAGAAAGCCGGTAAATTTCAGATGACCGACGAGGCCAGGGAGTCGGTGAGGAGCTTGAAAGATGCCATGACCACGGCCCCGGTTCTAAACCACCCGGATTTCGAAAGAAGGTTTTTCATCCAGTGCGATGCCTCAAACCTTGGAGTAGGAGCGGTACTGTTCCAAGAGGAACCCGGAGGAGGCGAGAAACCAATTGAGTTTTATTCGCAAAAACTCAACCGATGCCAGCGGAACTACAGCGTCACAGAGAAGGAGTGTCTCGCAGCTGTGTTGGCAATTAAACGTTTCAGGCCGTACGTCGAGATGCTGCCCTTTACAGTCATCACGGACCACGCGAGCCTTAAGTGGCTGATGTCGTTGAAGGATCTGGATGGACGACTGGCGCGATGGTCGCTGAAGCTGCAGGCTTTCGACTTCGAAATTGTGCATAGAAAGGGGTCAGAGAACGTGGTGGCGGACACATTATCCCGGATGGTCGAAGGATTGATGGTGGAATCCATCTTGGGCCTAGAAACGACCGAGTTCGACTCTGCCGAGTATGATGAACTGCGTAGGGAAATCCTAGCGAACAAAGAAAAGCTTCCGGACCTACTGGTGCAAGATGGATACATTTTTAAAAAGGCACCCGCGCATCAGGGGCCACCTGAATTACAGGATAGTGGAGGTTGGAGATTGTGGATACCTACGGCCTTGACGACGACACTAGTCGCTCAAGCGCACGAGCCCACAATCCGAAGTCATGGAGGGATCGCAAAGACACTGTCTATTCTGCGGCAGCGTTATCACTGGCCAGGAATGGTGGCACAAGTGAAAGCGTATGTCCGAAACTGCAGCGTGTGTAAAGAGACGAAATCGACAAACTGTGGGCCGAAGCCAGGGATCGGAACTGAGGTAAGGTCCTACCGGCCGTTCCAGAAAATTTATATAGATTTTCTGGGGAAGTATCCACGGTCGAAGGGCGGACACGCGTATGTGTTCGTAGTGGTGGATCATTTCTCAAAATTTGTGTTCCTCCACGCCATGCGAGAGGCCACGGCCAACGGGGTGGTAAAATTTCTCAAGCGGGAGGTTTTTCACAAATTCGGAGTGCCTGAACTGGTTCATAGTGACAATGGGAAGCAGTTTGTGTCGAAGCAATTTCAGCAATTACTCCGAGAATACGGAGTAAGGCATCTACGCACAGCGGTATATTCGCCCCAATCTAATGCGGCTGAAAGGGTGAATCAGTCGGTGTTGAACGCTATACGGGCCTATTTGGACACCGATCACCGCGACTGGGACCTGTACCTTAGCGAGATTGAGTGCAGTTTGAGAGGGGCGATACATCAGGCCTTGGGGGTGTCGCCGTACTTTGCATTGTTCGGGCAAAATATGTTCACAAATGGGACGGATTACCAGCTGGCTCGGAAACTGAAGTCATTGGAGGATCACGAGATAAACGTATTAGATCGGGAGACAAAGATGGCTTTGATGAGGGACGAGGTCAGAAAAGGATTGCACGTTGCTCACGAAAGGAGCGCGACGTCTTACAACCGGCGTGCTAGGGAAGTGAAGTTTCACCCTGGACAGGAAGTTTATAGGCGCAATTTCGTATTAAGCAATTTTGGTAAAAATTTTAATGCGAAATTTGCACGAAAATATCTTAAATGTCGGATACGAACACTGGTGGGAAATCATATGTATGAGACTGAGACTCTTGAGGGTAAGCCCTGCGGAATCTACCACGCGAAGGATTTGAAACAATAGAGAGAGAAGAGAAATTATTGTAAAAAGTTACCTGGAAAAAAAATTGATCGTTGTGAGCAAGGGGAGAAAGCCTAATATCTCAATCACTTACCTGAGTCCCGCGAAGAGGCATGCATCGTCCCGTGGCTTTGAGTCGTCTGGCATAATGTGGGCGTTTTCCCTCGTTGGGCGCGTTTCCCCCTGGTCCCTGGTGTGGGTGGGTCGTTGGTGTGGCTTCTTATGGGGAGGGTTCATCCTTATTTTGGTGGCGTCTTGTTGGTTTATTTATTTCTGTCCATTTTTTCACTGCCATATCTGGCGTGTGTCTTAGAGATGTCAGTGTGTTGTTATGGCCAGCCCTGAGGTTATCGGTAGAGACCTATCGATAGTGATAATAGGGGCCGAAAATAGTGGGCAAGTCGGGGAATAGTGGGGGATCTAGTGTTGGGTAGGTTAGAATTATAAAGGGATTTTTTTTGAATTTGAAAGTCGGCCAGCGGTCAAAAGGCTGTTGACCCAGGCTCGGAGCTAAGAAAGGAACCGTAAGATCAGGCGATGAGTCGTCTGATTCTAGAAGGTTAAAGGGGTTAAAAATCAGTTTAACGTGGACAGTGAGGTGCGGTGGTTGGTAAAAAAAAAAAAAAAAAAAGAACAAGGAGAAAGAAGTGAAGTTTAAATAATTTTACAAGAAAGTATAATCGATTGTGAATGTATCTTTGAAGAAAATTTGAAAAAAACTCCTTCCATCGAGCCGAGGAGCTCAAGTTTGGCCAAAGGAGCCAAACAGAAAATTTTTGTATTTTTTTTGGGTGAAAAATTTTATGTAATCCTGAGGCGCAGCGAGGCGAGACCGGCCTGTAAAAGTTTGGGCCGGTTTAATTGAGCTGCGCCGGAGCACCCGCAGCCTGTCCACGTTGAAAAAAAACAACATTTTATTTGTACCCGTCCCCCAACTAAATTCTTGGCCCCGTTGGCCCATTGGGCCCAAAGATAAGATCACAAGAGGAACGCCGAAATAATTAGATTCCAGGCCAGACGTTTTTTTGGTACCCCCATCGCCCAGCAAAGCCATAAGAGCAGCAGAGTTTTGGCTGAAGGGAGCAAAGAAAGATTTCAGCTCTCATCCCCGTCAATTTTTGGTGTGGACCGCTCCAAAAAAAACCCCAAATTTGTTGGAGAACTCCACCTGGCTGGAAAAAAGAAAAAAAATTTAAAACCAAATAGTAGTCTTTTATTCTTTTTTTTTTTGTAAATTTTGTTAATTTATTCATTTATTTAATTCGCTAGCTTATTTATTTATCTATTTATTCCCTTATTTATTTATCTATTTATTCCCTTATTTATTTATCTATTTATTCCCTTATTTATTTATCTATATAATTAAGTCCTTATTTATTATTTTTTTGTTATTTTAAATATTTATTTTGTCCTTTTTGGTTGCCCACGTGCGCATTCTTTTGTTTTGTCGGTCATTATTCCTAAGTCCAATATTGTTCACGACCCTTGGTGTGGTTTTGACAGTGGATAGCTGAAAAAAATTAAAAAAAAAAAAGAGGTGAAAAAGGATACCAATAAACGGGATAATTTTTCTTCGATCTTGCCCCCTAAAAGAGCTCTGATAGGTAGGTGGGAATCGGGAAGGGAATTCATCGCGATTTAAAAAAAAAAAAAAAAAGAGGTAAAAGTAATTGTAATGTAATCTGTGGCAGACACCTGCTCAAATATACACCAGGGCAAGCATCGTTAATAAATTCGTGTGTAAATAATATTTAAGAGTAAAGAACAACAAAAAAATGAATTGCTGAGTGTTTTCTTAAGGGGGGAAATGGGGAGAAGGGAGCATGACGACTCCAGGAGGAGGAGATGAGTGGTGATGATGATGGTCTCAGGTGACGACTGACATATATATGGGGGTGGCATACCTCATCGACATGCCACGAAGGAAAGGGAGGGCCCGTTCGACCTCAATAATCCGGAAGAGGAGGTCCGGTTCACATGGAGCGGCGGCGACGACATCATTCCTGTGAGGGGGTAAGAATAAATGATTAGTGGGTTCGTTAGTTAGTTGTGATTCGTGTAGTGTATGTATCATAAGTGTTGTCCAGTGAAGTGGCGTCTGAAGTGATCCTCGTACTGTGTTGGGATTCCTTCAGACGAAGGGGTGTTGATGTCCAGCTGTTCGTCAATTACCTGAATGTTTATTGTTGCGTGTATTGGGGATGGGTTGTAGGAACTCACGACCTTCTTTTCCGATAGCTAGCCGGAGTGAGCCCCTATCGATATACGTGGGACCAGGGTGAGAATACTTTTTTTTTCATCTGGCAGGTCCATAACAAAGTAAGTATTTCAAGAGTTTGCATTATAAACATTGTAAACAGATTTACTTTTAATTCTTTTTCAGACGGCAAGTGTCCTGATGCTGTTCCCTACCGTTGCGGAGAGTGGCGTCAAATCTTTGATCGAGCAGATTGGCGTCACCAAAGACGCTATGAACAAAATTGCGGAGGTATGTAAATTTGTATATTTTTATACCCTTGCATTGATTTCATATGCATACATATTTTGTATGGTGATATAATAGGGGGAAGAAGAAGACAGCTGAGCAGCAAATCTCAAATTGAGCCACGAGCATCAAATCAGAGCGGCGAATTGCCATTGCTGAAGCGAAATTTATTTCTTCGAGGCGCCTATATATTTATGCATATTTCTCGAAAAATTTTTAAACACTTTTTAAAGGAAACTCTACGCACATATTCCAGAAAGTCCATTGATCATTCAGGCATTTAATCTTTTTTGAGCTGTGCTCTTGGAATTTGTGATTTCCGCCAAAGTCGGCCCATTTTTTTGACATATTTTGCATGGTGATATAAAAAGGGGAAAAAGAAGAAAATTGAGGCGAATTGCGATATACCAAAAAGAGCTGAGAATTAATCGATGATCATCGATATCGACATCATCGAAGGAACTCCCATTACTAACGCCAACCAAATTAAGCCACGTCAGCTTTTCACAATTTTGAACCACGTAGAATTACAAAGTTTAAAGGAGAAATTGCGTGAGAAAAGCAAAGCAATAAGTTGGTCATGAAGCAGGCAAATATTGTAGAGCGATTAAGTAGCGCGAGACAGAAGATGCAGATGAAGGCACTAAACTAATAACAAAAAATTATCACAATCAGATAAATATCAGAGGGCCGTGCGAACACAACACGGAATTAGTTTTTCCAACCTCTTGAAAAATCAATAATAATGCAATTTTAATTAACCTTTACTGAAACGGATTTTATTTAATCGAAAACGGAAACATTTTTACAACATGGCACCACCAGCAACAACAGCAAATTCGGTATTTGTTACATTGCCTAAACTTAGGCCTGGACCAGCTCCCGCAGTAGCTGCGCTACTAAAGGGTGCAGTCCCCTCGCCTACACATTCAAGTTCAGGATATGCGTCATCGTCGTCGGTGATGGATGAAGATCAAATGGAGGTGGTGCAGGTGCAGGCACCTAAGGCCAAGAAACGCCGCTTGGACCACCTCACATGGGAGGAGAAAGTCCAGAGAAAGTAAGTCGGAAGGAGAGATAAGAGGAGAAAGTAATTTTTATATTTATTGATTGTTTGTGGGTACTTTACAGGAAGCTAAAAAATCGTGTGGCCGCACAAACATCACGTGACCGCAAAAAGGCTCGCATGGAGGAAATGGATTACGAAATCAAAGAACTAACAGATAAAACAGAAATATTGCAAAACAAATGCGAAAGTCTACAGGCCATTAATGAGGCGCTTTTATCAAAGAACCAAAAGCTTGATGCAGAGATGGAACAAATGCGCCAGGAACTGGCCGAAATGAAGAAGCAGCAACAAGCCAAAGTCAACGCCAACAGCAACGGCATCAGCTCACCAGTCAGCTTAGGCGCTGAGGGCTGTGCGTCCACAAACCTTGGATCTGCAGCATCCAATTATAATGCTGACCCTCTGCCGCAGGGTTTAACACAACTGGTGGACACACAGTCGTCAGCGCGTTCGCTGATCGGGGAACTGAATCTGGAGTTGAAACGCACACGAACTATGGCCTCTCTGTGGAGGATTGTGGCTCTCTGCCTACTCTACAAGACATGCTTCTCGTCGACGACGAAGAGTTCGATGCCCGAAGGCTTGAAGAGCTGGCCGAAACTCTACTCGCGGAAGTTTATGAAACAGACGCTCGAGCATGCGATGAAATTGCTCCCCAAGATGCAGGCAACCAAGAGCGATTGCCTAGATCAATGGTGGGGACCACAGCAAAGTGCCTGGAATCCAGCGGGCATAGAATTGATGGCTTAGAAAGCAAGGAAGTAAAAACGATAAGCACACAGAGCATGACGAACACGCAAGTGTTAAATATAAATGGAAATCTAGAGCACGCAGCAACGATAAAAGCGGAACTTGCCTCGTGCCCTAGCACTAGTACTACGCCCACTCCACCAGATACAGTCTATGGCACATATGATGCCAAAACAAATTCCATTACAATTGTTATGGATGGTGATGCAGTGCCTGTAAACGAGGCCGTTGAGGAGATTTACTGTGAGGGTGTTACCGCTGCCGAAGACGGCACGGATGATGAAGATACTGTCATGATGATGAAATGTGCTCAGCCAGCGACATCGCCCTCACAGGTCTATCTCAATGTTATGAATGCCACACCAGATACAGATGATGATGATTCAGATATTGAGAATACTTTTGATAATATACCAGATTTTCTTTGCACGTCGCGTACGATTAAAGCCATTTCGCCACTGGCCAGATCACCGGCCATGTCTCTCAATTCACATTCGGCCATTTCAGATCATGGCTATGAGTCTATAATGGGCTCGCCCACATCACACACAGCGGATCTGACTTTGCCGACAGCCGATGAGGACTTTCCATGGGAAAGTGGTTTTGATGTACTGTTTCCCAGTTTAATTTAATTTCGATTTTATTTTTCAAATTGAAAATAGGTATACATCGTTTATCTCTCTCTATATATATCTGTAATTATTGTTAAGTTTTGTATAGAATTTGTAATGTCATAAAAGGCTTTTCTATATTTATATATCACATATATATGTATGGATATGAATTGATATTTAATCACACTGAGCTAAGCTTGTATTTAAGATTACCATTTATATTTAACACTCGTCTGTAATTATTCACTGTGCTCAAAAAAAAAAAAAAAAATCGGTAAATGAAAAAAAAAACCATAACAAATTGTCCTTATTTAAATGAAATATCAGGTCATAAAAGTGGTGCCATACTGTAAATCGGAAAAAATAGCGTGACTTACAAAAAGATAAGATTATGAAATCATTTATAAACATGGGCAGATAACGCATGAACTGAAACAGCTTGTCGTATCAGGAATGTAAAGATGTGCACATGGGAACTAAATCCAACGCAATTTTTATCTTGCTCGACTTGGTCGAAAAATGTATGTCGAAAATACATAAATTTATCAAGCCATCTAATGTTTCTCTTTGAAATAATCTGAAACTCATGTCCGCACCATTTTTTGCGCTTTGTATTTGAACTAGCCGGGCATCATTCTTTTTTTATAGAAACAATCCCAAAAGTATGCAATGCCCTAGAATACCAAATATAATATTAACATCATATGGGATTCGATAGATTCGATAGGTTCGATAGATTCGATAGAAAAACTAGATTAGACAGATTGGCAGAAAAAAATTATTTATTTAATCACAGTTTCAAAATTCAAACAAAATTTAACAAATTAATATTCAATTTAGAACCATGGCAGAGCCTGTGGAATCGGTCAAAGATAATGAGGAAGTTGCTCCTCCTGCCACGGACGGAGCCGAAGATGACCTGACGAAAAGTGTTGGTCCGGTTCCGAAGTCACATTCGCTGGATACCACTGCAGAGATTACTGAGTCTGCCCCGAATGATGTGGATGTGGACGAAAGCGATAAGAAGACAAGTGCCTCGGGAGCAGGAAAGGGTAAAAAAGGAGCCAAAGGACGTCGTTCTGACACAGATTTGGATTCCAAGCTAAAAAAGCTTACCCAGCGACGAATCAATGTAGTTGGAGCTCCAAAGATGCCCCTTAATGGTTATGTTCGCTTCATGAATGATCGTCGTGAACAACTAAGGAGAGAACAACCTCAGCGAACAGCGCTAGAGCATACCAAGATCATTGGTGAGGAATGGCATCAACTGACCGAAGAGAAAAAGGCACCGTACATGGAGGCAGCGGCCAAGGATAAAGCCATGTTAATATAAATCAAACCCCTTGGTTAAATATGTTTTTGAAATTCATTTATTTTTATTTTTAGATATCAAGAGCAGCTGCAAATGTTCTTTAAGGAACACCCTGAAATCGTAGCCAAAGAGCTGGTCAAGGCAAAAAAAAGCCAACAAGGTGGAAACCACAAAATCCTCCAAAGGTGATCTGAAAATGAAAAAACAAACCAAAACAGGAGCCAACAAAAGGCCAAGTGAGCCAGATCCCGATGATATACCCTTGGCACAAGTAAAACGTCGTTCACCGACACCTCCACCGCAACCACCTCCACCGCCAGCACAGTCATCGGTTCTGGTTCCAAGAACTTTTCCAGCTGGCGAAATACCCATCTATACCAATGAGTTTCTCGAGCACAATCGCAGCACAGAGAATGAGCTGCGTTTGCTGCGTAAAACTAAAACAGATCTTGAACAACAAAACGCCGTACTGGAGCAGCATGTAGATAATACAAAGGCAGGATACGCTAAGGTCATGTCCGAAGTAAAGGAGCTCAAGGAGGAGAATCAACGTTTAGATGCATACTTGAATGGTTTGCGCGCTAAATTGGCCATGGCCTTGAATATTCCTGGTCTGCCGGCATTGGAACCCGATGGTGTAAATGTCCATAACGTCGATAAATATATGCATCATTTGGCCAGTCTCACCACACAATCTTCAAGCAGTTGTATATTGCTCAAGGTGAGAGATGTTCTACGTAAATTGGATTTCATAAAGCAATAAGACACACACGAAAACGCAGGATTCAGGAGTAAAGACTGTACAGTATTTTAATTAAGCACAAAACCAGTTTAGAATTTTAGCTTTTGTAAGTTTCCTGTAACTCAATGTATTTGCCAACTGTCCTTTTAAAAAACGCATAATTACGTTAATAAA
The DNA here is from genome assembly GCA_018150345.1 of Drosophila equinoxialis. Lineage (NCBI taxonomy): Eukaryota > Metazoa > Arthropoda > Insecta > Diptera > Drosophilidae > Drosophila > Drosophila equinoxialis. Next base: position 15,964,152 of record JAECWI010000001.1, read on the forward strand.
AACAAATAGTCCGGACAAACTTCTAATATGCGATAGTAAATATATAAACTAGGATCAGTTAACTCAAAGGGCGTTCCTCTTCAGATCCCTCAAGGCAGTCAAAGCTGCGAGATGTGTTATTTCCCAGACTGCGATAGGAACGTAGGCGTGGACTGCGTCCAAAAGCCCGTGGTTTGGGTGGCATGACACTGGCGGGTAAAGCACATCCATCCTGAATGCCACTGACAGTTCGGCGACGACGTTGCCAAAAGTTGCGCAGCGTATAGAACGCACCAATAAGCATGGGCAGGATCAGCACAGGATGACACATCACACGCAATCCGAACAAGAAACACGTCATCATGAAGTGAATTGAAACTTCTGTGTCGAATTGGGCAGGTCTATTATGAATCAATTAAAGTTAATACATGTATTTGATATCTTTACCTTCGATTTTCCAAATCACTGCCACTGTATTATATGTGGCACTTGATATGGAGGTCAGCACCGTAAAGAGAATATCAAAGATCATTTTGAAATGCTGCAGTAATTACCGGAATCTTGTTTTATAAGAATAATTATTCTTTTTTTTTCTATAACCCAATTGGTTTCTGAATTAGTTTTTGGTTTGTGTGGCTGACTGTATTGAAAGTTGACGCAAGAATCCCAAGCTCCTATGGAAGAACCTAAGGAAATAATTTGACAGAAAGAATTTTCGTTCTCGATCAATATCACATTTGCATCACATCGCTGTAATAATGCGGTTGTCCTTATTAAAAGCCGAAATTGACGTTACGAAAAACCAAAACAGAAAACACAAATTAAATCAAACCAAGAATAAGATAAATAAAATAAGAATTCAAAATGATATGTTCTAGCTTAACGTAGCGGAAAGCTTGTTATTTTCACTTTTTTTTTATTATTATTATACTTATTATTATTAAACAAAATAGTCGATCGACGTTTCACTTTTCGTTCGTAATTAAACTTAAGCGTTTTTTTCAATTAGTTCTTATTTTCGTTTTTCTTTTCTTTTTTCTTAGGAACACCAAAATGATTAAACAAAAAAATAAATTAAAACTTAAAAAGAGAATAATTGTATGAACTGTTTCTCGTTTTTGTTTTCAAATTAAGAAGAAATAATAGTAGTTAATTCTAAATTAAACCATACAATTTAAGGTTGTGTGTGTGTGTGTGTGGTGTGTTTTTTTTTTCTTTTAATAACAAAAAATAATTTAATGAGATAATATAAATCAAGGGAGCAGACTTCAAAAATTAATATATAAATTCCTTGGCGAAAATGGAGGATGACACCCTTTTGACATCCCCACACTATTATGGACCAAGGGCCATCATCACTTAGGGCTGGTCCAGCAACTTCTCTCACAGCGTTTCGGTAAATAAAATATATAGTATATAATATATCATATCATATAGGTTGGTTCGTTAGGTGGTAGTAGTAGTAGTAGTTGGTCAGGATTTGCATCACCAGTTTATACAAAATACAAATTTCCTTTTTTTGTTTTTGTGTTATTATTCTTAGAAATTCATTCAAATCAGTATTTTTTGTTAAAGTAAAAGGACTCGTTTCTTGGAGAGGAAGGAAGATTGAGAATGTGGGGACATAGATTGAGAATGTGTGTGTGTGTGTCTGAGTTGTAATGAATCTCAATGTTTTGTTTTACAATTTCTTAGTGTGGTGGGTGTCGGAGTGGGTGTTTTTGCTTTGTGTATGAATTTTACTATTTTTGGTATTGCAATTTGTTAATGTTGGTGGAATGCCAAATTGTTGGATTGAAGTAAAAAGAAAACTGTTTAATCATATGCTTTTTAGTCAGTGTACTCTCAAATGTTTATATGTGGTGATTGTTATGAGTGTGTGTCTGTGTGTGTCGGTGTGTGGAAAGAAAACTGCTTATGCTTATTACGGACATACAGATATCATAGGCAAACGACTTCGATCCTTTGAAACTCCTGATCCTGGCTTATCATCTGTTCATTTGCTTCTTATTCTCATCATATAAAGTATAATAATCTCATCAAACTTGCCGTCTCAGATGCAAATGTGAGGACGACGACTGTTGCTGCTGCTGCTGCGGCTGTTGCTGCTGGCGTCAGGCATCCGTGCCATTGGGATTCATCCCAACCGGCGACACAACCATCATGTTGCCGGCCTTGGGCGTGTAAACACTGGCATTAGGATCTAAAGTCGAGACACCACCATTAACATTTGCAGCAGCCACCTGTAGAGCAGCTGCTACACTCACTGGTACCATTTGTTGCTGCTGTTGCTGGGATACGGGCACCTGATGCTGTTGTTGATGCAAAGACATGCCGCCGCCTACGATATTAGGAGAACACTCAATTAATTATCAACCAGTTGCAACCAAATGCTGCCACTACTTACTAAACTGAATACTTGAAACTGAGTTGTTGTCTTGTCCTGCAGCACTCAGGCTAAGCAACGGTGATGCGGGACCGGGTCCTGATTGCAATGGAGGCGTGTCATTCATGCGCAACATGCTACTAGCTGAACCAGTGTTCATGCACATGCTGTCGGGCATTACAGCCAACAATTGGGCAATTTTGGCCTTGAGATCAATGACCTCATCCTCCTTAGAGCGGCGATTACCTACAAAAAAAAAAAAAAAAAAACAAAAAATTTATTACTCAAGCACAGGATGAAAGGTTTTTAAAGTTTTTAAGAAATTTTTCAAGCAGCGGTTTACTTACAGTCGGATATTTCCAGTTGTCGCTTAGCTGCTCCGAGAGCCGAGAACAAGTCCAGCTTAACTCTCGTCTCTGCGGATAGATTTTTCTCCAATATCTTATTCTTATCCTGCATTGTGGCAAGGGCATTCATTAGCAATTCGGTATCCGATTGTGACGCTTCACGATTACGCATCTCTGCTTCCAGCATATGATACTGGAAAAAGATCGAAAATGTTCAGAAATTAGAAATTCTTATTGATCTTTCAAACAATTACCTCTTGCTCGAACTTTCGACCATGTTCCACCGCCAGTTGCTTAGCCTCTTCCGTTTGCTTTAGTTCTTGCCGCAACCGTTTTAGTTCCTCATCCATTTGCTGGCGTCGCTGTTTGCACTGGGCGCTGCATTCAGGACGAGCGGCCTTCTCTTCAGCTGCCTTGCGTGCCTTTTTCTCATTAGCCAATTGGGCATCGAGCGATTGTTTTTGTCGTCGCTCCTCATGCAGTCGTCTCTCCACGGATTGCAAGCAAAGCATATCCGTGTGTCGGGTATTCGTTTGCTCTTGGACACGTTTCTCAAGCTCATCGCATTCCTTTTGCTTGGCATGCAGTAGTGATTTGCTTGTTAGATTAACATCTAACTTTTGCCGCAGTTCGTTTTCGATCTGTTTCATGTGACTGATCTCGGCACGATATTTTTTCACATCGGCTTCCAGTTTGAGGCATGTTTCACAGATTTTCGATACTACTTTGCTGGCTAATTGTGAGATGATGGCATTCTTATTATTATTATTATTATTATTATTAGTATTGGAGGTGGAGTTGCTAGAGGATGTTGTTGAGCTGGCTGAAGAAGATACTGAGCTGGCATCGTTATTATTATTGTTGTTTGTGTTGCTATTGTTATTGTTGTTAGTACTGTTGCTCGATGATTGCTCTTTGTCCTTTTGTTGTTGTTGTTGCTGCTGCTGCTGACTATTATGATTGTCCTTTTTGCCGCGATTCCGACGACCTAGAGTAGAAAGGAGCACGAAAAGACATTAGCTATAGATTCATTTAATACCCCAAAAGAACGTGAAACCTTTAGCTTATTTAAATCGTTGAAGTCTAAGTTAATGGAAAGCCAATAAATCGAAATACCTTAAAGTAATTGAACTCACTCTTTGTAGCCTTTTCCACTACTTGTGGAGTTGGCTCTGGAGCAGATGTTTCCTCTGGATCGATTTGCACAACATTGCCATTGGACACCGAATTGGAAGCCTTTTTCTCTGCAAGGAAATAAAGGAGAATTGATTTCATATTCTTCCATATGTTTATTGAATGGACTTACCCTGCTTATCCTTTGCACCTTGTTGTTGATGCTGTTGTTGTGGATAGTTGCTATTGCTACCATCCCAGTCTGACTTCTCCTTATCCTTATCCTTACTGTTACTGGTTGTGGCTGCTGACGTTGCTGCGGGTGCTGTATTGGTATCTACCTGGTGATAGTTACTATTATTTTTATTATTATCCGTCTCAGCGCTGCTGCCTTTATTCCGATGTTTTTCCTTGTCCATACTACGGCGATGATTTCTGGAGCCACCGCCCCCAGCATGGCCATTGGCTGTAAATTAACACAGATAAGTATATACATATCTTATGGAGACAACTTTATAGCACATAAAATCATAAAAAGGGCAAGACTAGTAGCGGGTAATATGATCATGATTAATGCTTATATGTGTGTGTGTGTGTGTGTAAGTGTGTTTGTTGTGCAGGTGTGCGGTATGAAAAGTTTTATGCTGACGATAATTAGTAAGTCTCCAGCATCTCTTGGATTAAAAGATTGTGAATGAATTACGCTCGCTTCATCACATATTTCTGCTTCTCGAAGAGAGCTCTTTGAATAAAATGAAATAATAAAGCCTGAAATTCATTTAAACTCTATTTGAAATGGGAAACAGGTCCCGATTTTATATTTTGTTTTTTTTTTTTTTGGCTTGGAACGAGGATCGGAAAACTTCTTAATAGTTTGGACTTTGAGACGACCTTCATTTCATTTATGCAAATTTGTTGTTAATTACTGAATTGTTAGTAATAATTTATCCATCATAATTCGAGTAAGTTAAGGAAAGCAGCATAAAACATTATTTTACCACCACAACAACCACCAACAAAACCACCGTCAATATCGCCAATGCCAAGTGGTCCAAGTGGTGAACCACAGGCGGAAAGTAGTAGAGTAGAAATAGATGAACAGTAGACTTTGGCAAATCCTGTTGAATAATTTGAAGTTAATGTGGCACCTGTTGTTGTTGCTGATGTTGTTGCTGCCGCTGATGCTGCTGTCGACTGTTGATGCTTCGCTGAAGACGAGGACGACGGCGTTCCCGCTATTGCAGTATGATTTGTGTCATTTGTAGCATTATCCTTGATATTGTTATTGTTATTACTACTGCTGTTGCTCTGTTGTTGTTGTTGTTGATGATGATGATGATGCTGATGATGATGATTACTATTGCTCGTCGTGCTATTGGCGCCGGCGCCGCCGCTGCTGCTGCTGTTAAGATGATGCTCATGATGATTTTGTGCTGTGACTAAAATGCCATTTGCCTGTCCAACTACTGATGATGAAGAGGTTAATGCTGCGGCGGCGGTGACTCCTAGAGTAGCCGAACCATTCGCCATCACAACTGTGGAAGAGTTGACATTGGCATTGGTAGTGGCGGCAGTTGTTGTCGCCGACGTCGTCGCGGCAGTCTCATCGCTGGCCTCCTCAGCGGGCAGAGCCTGCTGCAACAATTGCATATAAAATTCGTTCTCTTTAGCCACTTCACGTTGCTTGCGCTGACGCATACGGTAGCCCACGTAGCTTTTAAAGCCAAATCCAAGCGTGACAACCGGATACCCAATGCTAGAACAAGACATATTTTTATTACAATATAATATCGAGCAATTGCAATATCGAGCTCTCAATTCCTAACTTACCAATGCGCAGCGAAGGGCCGACAAAGATCCAAATGCGGCATATGGCGACTATCTTTCCATCGAATGCCCACCTCAAGGTAGACAAATAACATCCACAGAATTATGGTTGGCAAACAAATGCCCTTATCTACAAAAAAAAGTACAAAGAGATATGGTAAGGGATAAATTATACCACACAAAGAGTCATCCATATGGACTTACCTGTATGCCACACATACTGCACCCAGACATATGTGCTGGCCAAAAAGAGTAGCCAGTGAACTGGTATGAAAAATAGACACACCAAATCCGATGTAATCGCTATGCACACGAAAAGTACGGAGAATGCCTGCAAAAAAGGATTTCGTGTTTGGTTTCAATCACAGTTAACATTTTAATTAATTAATCTATCACTTACCAGGCCCTTGTATTTGAAAGAATCGTGCACAGAGCGTAATAACAGCCAAAATGGCCATAAGAACTCGAAGCGGAACATAAACATAAAATCAGCAACCATCACTATGGCCCATAGAATTAGAAATTTCATATATAAAACCGTTGTGCTGTAATAAGGAATAAGAGATACATTAAGCAATGCATCATGGTGGCGTATACTTAATTTAATCGTAGAAGAAGTAAAACGATCCTGACAAACAAATTAACAAAGACCCAAATAAAAAGCGTAGCGGTGAGAAATTTTGGATGCCATCCATAAACAAGTTGCTTTGAGAGTTTATCGGAGGAGGACCAAGTGCAGGCTTAAAATTCATAAATATCTGTAATTTGGTTCGCTTACAGAGCTCGAGATTCACTTAAGAAAGTGCCCCCCCTTGCTACAGCACTGCATAAACGTTTTACGAATTAAAATTGTTTTTTAATTTACATAAAGTTTTTCACTTCAACTGCAAACAAGCTTTTTGTCAAGGGACCAATTTGATTTTGGATTTGCCATGAAAAAAGTAAATTATCGCTGTTTAACTGTATAACGAAGTTTACTTGTATAATTTCATATAAGAATCGGTTGTACGTACATATCTATGTACATATATAAAATATTAATCTTTTAGCAAGAAATTGAGAAATCTGTGTAATAAAAACTCTTCTACGCCAAGTCAATTATCAAGTGCTCCTAATTAAAGTGGCTAATTGTGATACACATACATACGTACATATGTAGTTGAAAATTTACCTTTTGTCATTAAAGAAATCAAATTGTCAACAAAATATCAGAAAATGCCAAAAACCCGATCCTAAAAGGCATAAGTGGATTGGCCTTCGCGCTCATCAATCACTCAATAAAACTGTCAAACGAGATTAACGGACGGGGAGAACGAAAGAAAGAGAGAGTGCCAAAGATTCAAAACAAGTAGCGTCCAAATAAATTCATGTATAACAACATCATCATAAAGCAACAACAAATAAAACCCACCAAATCAAAAAGTAAACAAACATATAAATAATAAATAAAAAAGAAACAACAACAAGTCGTGTTTGCTTTTGACGCCTCGCATAAGAAAATATACATATATGTACATATATAATTAAAACAGACCAAAGGAGAGAGAATATTTGCTATGTTAATCATACTATGAATTTCTCTTATTCTTCTCACCTGCCGTACATGCCCTCTGTAATTTTGTTGCGTTTCATCGGTCGACGCAATTTACCGTAATCTGCATTGCGTCGCTTCATTTTCTCGTGTTTTGTTGTGTTTTTTTGGTTATTTGAAATTTGAAATTTGTTTCACACCTTTTATTCTTATTTTGCTCTTTTCGATCTTTTGTTCGCTTTCAGATGCACTTCTTATAATTTTTGGAAATCAATTGTTGTTCTTTTGCTTTAGCTTTTTGCACACACAAATTCTTGTTGTTATTCACTTAGTATATTCACTTAATTATTAGATTTTTGCTGCTGACTCGGATGATGCGATGAATAAGGCATCGATATCGACGACGACGTAGTTGCTGCTGCCGACACGAAGGCATTTCTCATCCCCCAACATCTCATGCGTAATGCCAAATACAATTTATATATGTATGTATGTATGTGTATTTCTTTAATTCCTTTTGCTTTGCGTTGACCTCCTGCTGAGCCGGCTTGTTCGTGTTCACTTATTTTCTTACACTGGGGGGAATAAAAGAGCGTGAGAAAGAGATAAAAACAAAGACAGAGTCAGATTGGAGTGTGTGAGTGTGTGGAATCTCTTAAGATCTTGCTGTGATCTAGATAGGTAAAAACTAATCTTTCTTTTTGCCTAATTCACATTCAATATTTATTGTAAAATTGCATCAGTAAAATATCTTCAATTTAGAGTATTTTATCCTCTTCAACCTATAAATACACATGTATGGACATTCATACATACATATGTATGTATGTATGTATGTATGTACATATATTGAAACTAAACAACGCAGCTATTTTTAAATCCTGTTATTTTCTTTTTTGCACTTTCGCTTTGTTGCAATTTCTTGTCCCTGTGTAAGTGTGTGGGCGTACTAAAAATGCGGTCAGTTGCATTTAATGTGCAACAAATAAACAAAGTTTAACACTTTCAAGCAAAGAGAGGGAGAAAAGAAAAGGATATTATAGACCTTTTCGTTCTCACAATGTTACATTATGCAGTGGGGAATATTTGACATTCAACTTGTAAAATATAATTCCAATTTGATTTTTCTGTTACAAATGCACTTTCTGAAAATAAACAATGCCCCCGAGAAACGTCAAGGAAAATTATTTTATTTGTTGCCAAAGAAATGTGCATTTTCTAAACATCTGGGAGTAAGTGTGGGTGAGAGACTGACTTGGGGGAAAGTGCATACATTTCCACAGAGAGGCTAACATTAAACGGTACTTATTACGTTTGATGACAAATCAAGGAAAATCCAGGAGATTGGCAAGAAGTTGATGTACGTAGGCGTAACAGGCAAAAAAAAAACACACACACACACACAGATATGATGAACAAGCGTGTATAAGCAAGAAGAGACAAGTGCACGCTTCTCAACATGTGTGGATGCTGCCTGCTGGATAAATGGATACCCGGTGGTTAAGAGTATTTAAAGTGGAACGTGGAACATCATCATTATCGTCATCAACACTATGGACTCCAAACTGCGACTGCGCTGTACTAAACAACTCAATCGGAAGCGGAACTATGCAGATTTAACGGAAACATCATACAGCAGCAGCATCAGCACAATCCCAATCCGAATCTGTATGTGTGCATGTGTATGTATACGGGTTGAAAAACTGTTTATAAATAGCATCCAAAAGTGGAGCGCCACGCAGGAAGAAGCTCAGCTTATTGATGGTTGTCTGGGAAGGTGTAGAATGGGAGTGGGGGTGGGGATATGAGTATGCTTATGAGGCTTGTTGCTTAATTATCCTTGCTGAATGTCTGTGTGGGCGCCATTTTGTTGCAAAATTTTAAAGATGTCACTGTTTGTGTGCATTTTATTCCCCGCCGGCTGCATTTCGTCGAAAATTGGATGGTTATTAAGGTACAAACATATGTATGTATGTATGGGTGTAAATTGCTTGCAAGTGACCTCAAGCCAATGTTGCAACTTCTTGTAGTAATGTCGCCCCTTTATTCTTGGTATCCTAATGTTTTCAAATGCCAGGATCATTGGGTAATTTTAATTCTTCGCGATTTTAACCATCTTAATTGCATAAAAAATGTCTTAAAACAAAATCGCACACACACTAACTAACACATATCCAAAACGTATTTTTGCATGGTCTATGGAAAAATAGCTGGAGTTAAGAATTTTTCGGTTTTATTATTCTTTGATGGAATTTTTTTTAAAAGTATCCAATTGTGATTTAATGATAGCGACTTTATTGTTCTAACACCGTACGTCATAATTGAAAAGATTCTTTAAAGAGGGGTTTTGGTGGGCCAACATTACAAAAACGGGGGCGGGAGCACAGACAGCATCCACATAGAGAGAGCAAGAGAGAGTAAGCCAGGAAACGAAATAAGGATGCCTTCTTGCCTCTGCGCTGCTGCAAACATCGACAGCGATTACGTTTACTCTTTCAATGTATAAAGGGCAGTGGGGGTAAATGGAAATTGTGCTGCTATTGCTGCTGCTGTTTTGTTGGCGGCTATGTATATTTTTTTCACACTCCTCACGTACACATACACATCCACAAATATATATAATACATGTGTATATATATACACTCTTTTGATACACTTATACACAAATATATGGGAATTGCGCACGTTTCTGGTTTTTCTTGACGATTTTCGATGCTTGCTTTGCTTTAAGCTATAAACAATTTCGTTTTTGATCAATTTAACCCACACTCTTTACACGATTTTCCCTAGAAATTATGCGCTATGGATTTTTTGATACAATTTTGCACATTATTTCTCCCAACTGCGCGTGTATATGAATGTTCGTATGTATGAGAGCGAGTGAATTTACACTGTTATCGACTAGTCGATTGTTCACAATGAATTTTATATCGATTATGCGCAATGAAATCGATTAAAATAGACAGAATCAGCTGACCGTTACAGCTTTGCGCCGCCATTACACAATATTTCAAATGAATTTGCGCGCATGCAAGATTTGTTCAAATTGGTTTTATTTAATAGTATCGATATTGTATTTAAATCGTGCATATATAGAATATGCTCATTAGAAACAATTTAAGTGTTAAATAGACTGCTTAAAATTAAATACGTAACAAAATTATAAACATTCCAATTCTAATTGCAATTGTTCTTTTTTTTTTGTGTATGTGTGTTGTTTTCTTTCTATGCTTGTTGTGTATGTAGTGTGGTTTTTTTTCTTTTCTGCTAATTATTTCTTAACTTTGTTAAAATTCTATTGCGGATCTGAACCCCGATATATTTCCATTGTTGTTGTGGATTTGTTTTAGTGGCTGCGAGCTTATATTAAGAATGAAATTAAATGGATAGTAAGAGTGACGCGTTCTAGTCAACAAATGCGTGTATATAATTGTAATCTCAAAAAGCTACAAAGTGTATGGAAAAATGTCCGAATTGTGTGTGTGTATGTAAAATTACATGGTAAGGAAAATCATAAATTACAAATTACAGGGTGTTCCTACTCGAAAATAGCCATTAAAGTGTTGGTCTTTCCTGCTGGTCTTGGGTTTATGTCTTCGATTCATCAGCTGCTGCTGTTTCGGCTTCGTTGACTGTCTCCTTTGTGTTTGGTGGAGCGGGAGTTGGCGAAGGAGGAGCCGCCATTGCTGCAACATTTTCCTCCTTAGCCTCAGCCTGTAATAGTGCGGCAGAATCAGCGACAGGCGGTGGCGTTGGAGTGGGTACTCTGGGGGGAGGCGGAGAGGCAGCCTCCGGCGCCGGCTCAGGCGCTATTTGTTCTTGTTGTTCCACCACTGGCATCATTGACGGCAGCGCTTGAGGAGTTGGCGCCGGTGGAGGCAATTCATCATACAAAGGAGTGCAAGCGGGTGACGCATTTGCCGGCTTTGCAGCCTCATCCTCCACAACTGGTCGAACGAAAGCCTCTTCGGCAACTGGTTTCAAAGATTCTGCCTCAGCTTTCGCTGCAGCAGCTGCCTCGGCCTCCATTCTTGCATCATATTCCTGCAGCTCGCGATCCCAATCCTCTTCGGTATCTACCGCAGTTGTTGCTGTCGTCGGTGTTGTCTTTGTTTCTGTTGCTGTTGCAATCATATTGTCTTGTCGCTCTGGCTGCTTTGAATTATCTTTACTGAGGCTGCTCTTGGCATCTGTTACCGCCGGCTCCACATTATTTTGCTTGCTTTTGTTGTTGTTATTGTTGCTTAGATTACCATCCATGGAGCTAATCGAATGGCGGCTATTCTCATCGCGAGAATTTCGTCTATTACCAACTCCAGCGGACCGTTCATCGCGCGACATACGATTACCGCCATTACCACCAACGCCACGAGAGTTGCCTGGCCTGCGATCCTCGCCTTGATCACGGAAGCGATTGTTGTTGTTGCCACCAGGACCTCCTCTTCCACGTTGATTATCATTGTTGAATGGATTGCGGGGATTGAAGAAACCTGTAGACCCAATAATAAATAAAGGAATAAGTTAAGGCTAGCAATATCAATTTCTTAACTGTAACTTTTTTTTATATACAACACATTGCAACTGATAATTGTTAATGATTTAAACAATCAGTTTTGCGTCAATATTTTTGTGTTCTTGCTTTGATTGCGAATTGTTTTTGGAGATCCATGTATTTATATACTTCGGTTATTGAATTTTTAAAATCTTTTATGCCTTTCCATTCTGTTAGGGAAATTCATTCGAGTCGCAGGTCTCCATTTGATCTCACCTTGTCCTTGCTGTCTGCCTGGGCCACCGCCACCACCACCTCCCTGGTTATTATTACGCATGAACATGGGTCCACCATTTCCAGGATTATTCCCTAGCCCACCTGGACCACCTACTCCGGGGGGTCCTCCCATGCGTTGATTGAACGCTGCTGGCGGAGGAATCCGCATTTGCATTAAGCTGGTTGGTTGATTGAAACGATTTTGCTGCATATTGTTTGGAGAAAAGAAGTCGCCACCTGGGCCGCCGGGGCCTCCATTGTGGTTCCCACTGCGTGGACCAGGCCCAGGACCCATGCCCCGTGGTGGGCCACCGCGATTATCAAATTCTGTAAAAAGCAACAGAACAAAGAAAGGGTTAATAAGGGAATGCAACGGAAGACAATTGACTTACCGCCCATAAAGTCTGGCCTTGGCATACCTCCGTGATCCATTGGATTCAGATTCAGACGAGCTCGAGCCTCATTGAAGGCGGCATTTGGACCGCCACCATTCTCAACTCGCCATCGTTCAGCCGCTTCGGCAACATCATCTCTACCACCCCAGCGAGAGCCAGGGCCACGGGAACGATCTCTTTCCCGTTCCCTTTCACGTTGGAACATCATCTCATTGGCAACGGCGGCGACAGCTGCCTCTACTTGGTTTTGCGGCTGCGGATTAAAGCTGGGTGGCTGCGGTTGGGGCGGTGGTGGTGGTGCAGCGTCCTCCAACTCCATTTCAACATCCATCTGATCATCGCTTACATTACTGGCAGCACTTGATGGTGCTGCTGCAGGCGCCATCGGCGGAGGAACAGCTCCAGGAGGTGGAAATGGCGCTCCTGGAGGTAGTCCCATGGGATGCGGAGGACCACCGATGCCCGGAAATCCGGGTTGCATCATTGTCGGTGGCAACATCATGGGCGGAGGCATATTGGTTGTCGGCATCATCATGGGTGGCGGCATATTCGTCGGTGGAATCATCATCGGCGGCGGCATATTAATGCCCATGGGCGGGCCCAATGGAGGAAATTGAGCACGCATTCCCATGCCCATTATCCCTGGAGGCGGCGGACCGCCAACTGGCGGCGGTTGAGTTGTGTCGATTCCAAAGAGCATGGCAGGTGGCGCTACCGGAACGGGTGGTACACTGCCAGCAACGGCTGTCAGATCCACTGACTTGTTATCCTTGACTGTATTCTTTCCCTGATTAATCTTCTGCTTCATCCAACTAGGCATGGTATCCTCATCGAACATACCGCCCTCCTCCAGACTATCGAAGTCCGTTTCCTGGCTCAATTTGTTCCACGGTATATATGTGACGCCCAATTCCAAATCCCAGAAATCTTTCCACTCCTTACTTTTCACACCTTTGCCAGCAGCCCAGGAAATGGTAATGGCTCTTCCTTGGAGCTTGTGATTCTTGAGAGATTGCATCGCTTTATGGGCATCTTGACGACGATTCATTACAATAAATGCACAACCGCGTGGCACAATTTGATCGATGCTCACAATATCGCCATATTCCCCGAAAGTATCCGACAGTTCTTCTTGATACACCAGTTTGGATAGATGACCCACCCACAGAGTTGTACTGCAAACTGCAAAGAGTGAGGAAAAAAAGTAAATTAGCCAAAATGATAAGAACAAATGCACTTATACACTACATAAATCCAAAAATAAAATTATAAACTTTTGTTTTTATTATTATCAAACATCCTGAAAAAAGCCAAATTAAATCATATTTATTCTCATTCAAAAAACAGGCTTGATTTTCGCTAAGTTAAAAAACTATTCTCTTTAAACTTGGTACGGTAGACGCTCGTTTACTAGAACCACTTCAAAGAATCTAATTTCCTAATGGATGTAGAAAAGTCCCCTTTTTGGGACCTTTTTGCGCAAAATATGCATAAAATGTATAATCGACTCAGTATTTTTTTGGTCGACATTTGTAAGTGTTCTACTTTTCGAGCGTGTACTGTACAAATATGCAAATCTTGTATGTTAAAGGTTCGATTGAGCTTGGCTGTGTGTGCAGTTAAAGCTTTAGTTGTTTGATTTCATCACATAAATTCATTTTTCAAAGTAGAGTTTAATTAAATTGAATTTAAAGTAACTCTAATTTGAACTCTTCCTCTCGAAATTTTTCGTTTCTTTTGGTATAAATTAAGAACATGTGATAATATGGACTAATATTGTAAATTAATATGTTGAATTCACAGAAATTGTTAGTAACAGAACTTGGATAAACCAGTTCAAGTTAAATTTATGAAAATTCACTTTTTAAATACTTTGATAACCTATCATCAAAGTAACTGTAAGTATAATTTACAAACAAAAAAGTTGTTTTTTATATAGTATACAATTCAAAATTTTCAAAAACTTTTGCTCAAAAACGCGTGTTTCAAAATGGGGTGTTAAAAATGTAGTTCTAATAATTGGTAAGTGAAGGGGCAAGGAAGTTTGAACCATCTAAAGCTAAAACACACACTACAGACACAACACACATGTCAACCACGAGCCAAGAGATGGAGCTGGAGAGAAGAATAAAGAATAAACTTTTTGTGATTTAAGATAGGCAATCAAACATAAAAAACCTTTCTCTCTTTTTTGATTTCAATTGTGCACAATTTTTTGTTTATAGTTACCACTCAGATGATCCTTTTTGATATCCGGCAAACCCTTCTTACGTCTCTCACGCTCATGCTCTCGATCCCGCTCCTTGTCCCGATTGCTACGTTCCATGCGATCGCGATCTCGGGAACCACCACGACGTCGACTTGAACGAGGTGAGCGACTTCGTGAACGGGAACGTGAGGAGCCACCACGACGACGGCCACTATTATTGCCTCCGCCAGCGCCTCCACCAGAGCCTCGACCACGTGGTGAACGACTTCGACTGCGGCTGCTCCTTCTACTGCGTTTACTATAGCGGTCGCGATCAGGTGTGGGACTACGCGAGTCGGCGCCATCCAGATTGATAACCTATTTGCATAAAATGGAAGTTTGGAAGTGTTTGCAAGAAGATTTGAGAGAAGTGATTTTGTGATTTTTTTTGTTTGCATAAATTAAGTAAGTGGCACCTAGGAGTGGGAGGGATGTGGGGGTGGGAAACATTCGGATAGGTTGGAGAGGTTCTACATATACAGGACATATAAGAAACTGCATTCTTGGCGTGTGTTGACGTGTGTTTTGTTCTTTTCGCTATCTCTGTTCGTTAAGGTATTTTTTCGTTTCATTTTTGACGACGTTTTTGAGCAAGTAAGTTTATGATTTGAATTTTGGGATTTTTTTTAGTCATTTTACTTTAAAGAACTTACCAAAACGTTGTTATAGCCATCGGGTAATGGATGTTCCGCCGGGATTTATTTTTATATAAATTCTTACCTTTGACTCTTCTTGTAATGTATTTTAACTTTAATATATTTTTTGTTTAATAATTCTAAGAATTCTAAGAATTGGTATGAAAAACTTAAGGCGTTCTCTTTGTTCGATTTCGCATTAACAAAAGTTGAAACAATTTTTTTTAGTGTAAATTTTAAATAATTCAACTTTTCAACTTTTTCCTTTCCCCATTTGACCGAAACTCCCCCGAGATTATAACAACATTTTCGTCTTTCGTTTTAGTATTCGTTTTCGTTTTTAACTGCACGTCAGCACAATGAAAATGGGGTCACCATTTTTTTTGTTTTTGTCTTATTTAAATATTTTTGAACTAAGTGAAAAAGTTATGTGGACTAAGGAGTTTTTTGTAAATACTTTTGACCCAAGCACAACAAGATATTGATGCAGATCAAAAATATATACTAAATCAAGACTATATACATATGTAGATATAAACATAGAAATTTGGGATATACCTCAATGGGCTGCTGTTCCGATATAAATTCGACATCCTTGTTCAGATCTGATACATCATTGAGATTAAGATTTATGCCCATTCCCAAGCCAGGATTACCCTACACAAAAATCAAGAGCAAAAGGAAGAATATTAAGAGTCAATGAGCTTTCATTCTTTAATAGTTGCCCACCTTTAAGACATTCTGCAAATGCTGTTGCAATGCCTCATCTTGATAGCGTAACTTCTGATTCTCCTCCTGTTGCTTGAACTTTTGAAAATTCTGCAAAGTCTGCAACTGACGCAACACATTTGGATCGTTTAGCAGTTGCTTCAAATTGTTGTTCTGTAACAAAAGTATTAATATTAGTATTTCAAAACGTAAAACAAACTTAAAAAAAAAAAAAAAATTGGGTAAAAAATTATCCTTAAAAAATAAAAGTAACTATAAATTAAAAAAAAAAAAACAAATCTAAAATAAAAAAAAAAAAAGGGAATTTTTCCATTTCCATACATCTAATAGATTTGAAGATGTTGGCGGTGAATCGTCGCCCATACAATGATGATCGTCGGCCATTAACATCTGCATATCATCTTCATCGTCATCGTCTATAATCTCTCTCACATCATAATCAATATCATGGGAACTGGACTTATTGCTCCCATATTTATGATGATGAGATTTGCTTGATTTTGAGCTACAGCCAGCTATTGATCCGGATTGACCTCGTTGCTGCTGCTGTTGTTGTTGTTTCATGGCATAATGCTGTTCCATGTGATGACGTTTCGAGTTACTGCTGGTAGAGCCCCCCAAATTGCATTTGTCATGCTGGGCCATTAGGTTTACAGATGAAAAATATTTGTTGATAGATTTAGGCAAGACATGGCATAAGAAAAAAGTTGCAATGATTACCCTAGCTAGGTTTTACAATATACATATTTTAGTCTAATGCTATATCTATCTGATTAGGAACTGCATTCCCGTATCATTTTTTTGTCTAAGATTCTTACCGATAAATCCGGCATTGTCCCGCCCATTTTATCATCTGTCAAACTGCTTAAGCTCAGATCCAAGCTGTTATTTAAGCCATTTGCTCCACTAGATATATCCGCCAGACTCAAGGCTCCACTACTGCTGGGGCCTGGGCCCACATTTCCGCTGCCTCCTCCACCGCCACCGCCGACACCCACAGGTGGCAGTTGATGATAGATTGGATGATTGGGATCGGCCAAATCGAATATGGGCTGTATCACCTCCGATTTAAAGACATTGTTTTTTTGCCACAAATTCAGCACTCGAATGATTCGACTCTTATCCTCTGGCGCACATCGAAAAAGATTGGCGAATGTCTCCGTGAGGTTGCGTTGAAATCGGGGCGCAAAAACATCCTTATCCGTGCCGTATTGATGCCGCGACTGACGAACTATAGAATCGATTACATATAGTCCGGGCACCTTATACTCCGGCTTGCACTTGAGTATGAATTTCTCCACACTCTGGACGACATGTTTATAAAATTTGATGGCACGCATCGCCGATTTGGTGATGGCGGCCATTTTGGCCTTGGATATGGGTGGACGGCTGTCATAGAGCCCGGAAAGCTGTAATCAAGAAAAAAAGAAAAACAAAGCACGATCAGGTCAGGTCATGTCAGGCCAGCCAGTTGCCAAGTTTATATTAGTTGCCATCGAAGGTGGAGGGTATTGTTATCGTTATCGAAAAAGAAAAATGCAAATTGCAACTCTGAGCGGCGCTTGTCGTGAAATTGGGGCTAGTACCCGAAAAATATGTTTATTAAATCCACTTTTATAGTTATAGTAGATGAATAATTGCACTTTGCTCCCAAAATTGGTTACTTTGTTGCCTTTTTCAGTACCCTCGCCTACCTTCTCGCTACACATTTTGATCATGTCCTGCCCAAATGTTCGCTTACCTCATTGTTGAAAGCCACAACAGTTTCCATGTTGCTGTTTTCGTGGGATCAGGTTCACTATCACTGCACGCTTTCACAATCTTCAGTTTGGCATACTTTCCGTAGGCAAAAAGCACACTGTTTTTAATATTTCTCAGTTGTTTTCTTGGAAAAAAATTATTAATTTCCACAACTTTTTTTTACACAAAGCTGAAAAAATGGCTGCCACCTAGAGATGTGTCGACATGTGACAGAGTTGAGGCAACGTCCAAATCGAATAAGTGAATCGATATCGGTATCGATAGTTTCGGACCACTGATGCTAATCGGAACAGCAAATCTTTTACAGCACTGAAAACGCCAGCAAATGAAAATAACACAATTTTCCATAACATAATAAATACTCAATTTTCCCCCATTATTTTTGGCGGCTAATTGAAATTAATTACAAAAAGACCAAGCGCGATGAGTGCCCATCACAGGCCACTGGACGAATCGGATGTATTGCTTATACGAACCATACGCGAAACACCCTCGCTGTACGATCCCCAACTCCCCTCCTTCCGTGCCTCTCACCGTAAAACTGAGGATTGGATGAAGGTAGCAGAAATTCTTAATATAACACCAACGGATGCCAGGCGCCGATGGACTTGCCTAAGAGATCGTTACTCACGAGAACTTAAGCAAATGCGTCTGCATCCGACCAGTGATTTTGGTCGCAACGATTTTTTTAGAAAGATGGACTTTTTGAGAGATTTTGTAAGGAAACGTAGAGAACGCAATCGAAGGGATCGTAATCAGACACCTTCCAGCTGGCTTACAGTCGATATGCGCAAATCATCAATTGTAAAAGTGCAACCCATTACGGAGTCAATGATTGACGAGACCGAGGCAAATATTACCTATGAAGAAAGCCAGGATCACAACTATGAAACAAAAATGGAAGTGCAATCAGAAACATACTCGGTTTTGGTGGAAGCAGATGAAGGGGCAGAGGATGAACAGGAAGACGTAAATGAAGATACGTACGCAGAGTTTATGACGGACAGTGTGGTAGGGGAGGCAAAGGTTTTGCCCAGTTTGCAGGCGGCACGGAATGTTATCACTATCAATCCAGGTGAGGAGATACCACCAAACACCAGTGCGACACCAACAGCAGGCGTATCTGTAAATGCACAGCACGGTGGCCATTCATCGGATTTGGGATACATGGTGTGTATAACAGATCAAACGAAAACTAATGTCCCGTGCACAGGAGTCTCAGTAGATACGAAGTCAATAATTGAAACTGAAGATGATTTCTTTTGCAAATCCGTGGCCGCCTATCTCCGTCAACTGTCCCGGGTTCATAAGATTAAAGCTAAGGTTGAAATGTATCAAATACTTGAGAAATATATATTGGTGGAGGAGACGAGAAGTCCGGGCGAAGGTTCAGCCCATTCTGTGCAAGATACGTAGTGTTTTTTAAGTTAGTTTTTTAATGCAGTACAAAAAAAAAAAATACATTAAAGCAAAGAAATGTAACATAAATGGAATTTAATTTAATGTTGCTCAATGTTTATAGTTAGCAAAAGTCCTCATTGATTAACTCGGCGTTAACTGCCAAGCCGCGTTCTTTTAACGCTTTGGATACCAAACGGTGTTTCTCCTGTCGCTGCTCCTGCTCGCGACGTTGGGCATCAAGGATTTCATCCACCGAGATCTCTTTCAATGGTAGTTTCTGTTCCTTATCACGATCCTAGTTTATAAAAAAGATAATTGCAATTCATATATGATGTTTAATCAATATGTATGTACTTACAATCTCCCCAAGGAGTACTACGTTCTCTCCTCTGATGATGAATACGCCTCGAGGAATATCGCCATACTCGTTGCCTACATGTATTCGCTCTATGGTACGTTGCAGAACCAAGTTGGCAAACTGATCCACTGAGCGCAGGTAACCAATTAAAGTTCTTCCATCTCGCAGCAGAACCATTAATTTTTCTAAATAAACAAAGTGCTTGAGAATGTAAAACGGTTTCACAGACACTTTTTGCTTTCTGGCTTACTGTCTACTTCTTCCAGCAGATGTGCGGTGCCCGCCAAAGGATTAAGATCGTCCATACTTTTAATAGACTTAAACAATGTATAAATATGAGAAATAAACTTAATTCCGGACCCCGCAACAATCAACCACGTCAGTGTGACCGAAGATCTTAGCGACACCCTCTATTTTTTTATTAGACTCCCACTATTTTGCACACCCATATTTTTTACCGTTGGAGCGAAAAAATACAAACTGACAAATGACTTTCTTCTGACAAGTTTAACATTTACAAAATCAAATAAAAAACCCTATGGAAGAACCCTTTTATATGGTATTATAAAATTGTTCAGATGTTTATAGCGCAGAGATGGATACGTTTCCGACCCCATAAAGTATATATGTACATATACATATATTTATTCTGATCAGCATGAGAAGCTGCATACACTGTGTGTTGCGTATGCAATTGGTTTACTCTGATTTACACAAAAAAAAAGAATTTTGAACACGTAAAAATATATTGCCAAGAACTGCGGGGTATGTACATATATAATCTTCGACATAGCCGAAGCTAGCTTCTTTGATAGTTTTCATTACAATCTGTAACAAGGATAGAACATGATTTTTTTTAATAAAACAAAACTTTATGTTGTTCTAAAAAGTTAATGATTAAGGAAAGAATTAAAAATACAAAAGGAAAAAAAAAATTAACAGTGGGTTGACAGAGGGACGTTCAGATGTTCAGTCTATCGCTATATTTTCGATTATCGTGCCAGGGATGAAAGCTTGATTAACGGAGAGCACCGTGTCTTTGAGTCTTCAAGTAAATTCGGCGAATTCAAAATTTCGAAGCGAAAATTTATTGTGTTTATGTTTCACTAGTCGGACATAGTTGCGGACGGTGAGACAAAAAAATAATTTTAAAAATTAAAAAAAAAAAAAAACATAAATTAACTTGTGCTCCAATACTTTTAGATAACTTAAGTTATCTTTAAGTTAGATTGATAAATTATCTCAACTGGTAAGTCGATTAAAATTTTTCGTAGTTAATTCATTTAATAATAAGTCAATTATTTTATAATATTATATATTAATTTTTTTTCGTTAACCGTTCTTAATTTAAGTATTGTTAATTTTAATTCGAAGTTACTTCATAGTACGTGAGTGTTCATACAGATAGTTCTGTCTTTGGGCTTCTTCACTTTTGTTTGTTTCTAGGGTTGTCAGGTGGTATGTTGCGGTCCTTTGTTAAAGTAAAAATATCCGCATTCTTAAACTTTTTTCCTTAAAAATGTTTAGCAAATAAGATTTCAAATTATTGTAGCATCAGGCGGTGTCCGTTTAACGTAACCAGGTACTATATTGTTAATATTTTTCGGAAAATATTAAAGGCGACAACTCTAATACATATTGGGTATATGGCAATTTCTTCTACATTTGCAAATTTTCTATAAAATCAGGTTTATATATAAGGTCGTGGGTATGTTTGCCTTCGTGCGCTCTTTGGCAACCCTTAAAACATTAAAATGTACGAAAACGGCAGAATAAAATGAAGCAAAAACAAAATGTAGCTTCCATTAACTTATATTGTATGGTACTTTTACTTTGGCTTAATGTTTAACGTCTTAGGGAGAGTGATCTGATAAAACAGGTTAATATATATGTATACATACATATGTGTAGGGATCTGTAATATTTTTGGGTCTTTATACCTATGTATAATGCGTATCTTCAACATAACCTCTCTTTCATCATCAAAATCGATACGTAACCTAAAAAGAATGTGAACGGCGCACGCTAATATACACATCTAGGGTGTGAGAGAGCGAGAGAGCGAACAGACTTTCATAGACATAACGCCCAGCGGTTGAAGGTTAATCTAACGAAACTTTATTTTGGAGACAACTTCTAGTCCAGCGACTTGATGAATTATACTAATCTCTAAAGCAAAAGGAATTGCCTACATACATACATACATACATACATAGTATTTCCAAAGTCAAGTAAAAACTGCAGTTTCCAATGCAGTTGTTCAAAAATTTACAACATTTGTCATATAAGTAAATATTTGTATTTTCACTTCTTTTTTGGTTATTGTTGCTTTGTACTATGCGTATACATCATTCATACATTATACATACATACATATGTAAGTTTTGATGTGTGGCCCTCCCCCATCTGCTCTCTTGTTCTCCCAAACCGGTATCCTGTGACGAGGGAAACACCTTTTGGCAAGAAATACTTAGGTTCTTTTAGTAGGTTCCGAAATTTTTAGCCAGACAGCTTTAATATTGTGAACAAAATTTGAAAAATTATATGACCAGTTCATGAACATACATATGTACATACATTTGTATGTATGTACATACATATGTTACATATGTATGCGTATCGCTACCCTAGGCAGCTCTCGTCTGTCTTAATAGTTGTCTCTTTCTAACAAGCAGATTGCATGTATTTTCGATGTCTATTTAAGTTTAACTTTTTATATTTGCGTTGTTGTCTAATATGCGAGATCTCTTTTATCAAATCACGGAATCCTTCCTCCCCCTCGAAAACTGTGAAATAGCGCTGCCAACTTGCTATTGATGTATGAAAATAAGTATATACATACATACATACATATGTATGTATGTATGTATACCCAAAAGCGTTATGATGACGTCACATTCATCATATCTTTGCTTGAAGATGTAAAACAAATTTTTATTTGATTCTTAAAATTTGTTAACCTTACACGCCCGCCTTTTAATCCTTTTTGGCTTATATGTATGTATGTATATACATATGTATATATAAATATTATATATATATATATATAAATACACATACATATATATATATGCATAAATGTCCTCTCTCATTCTCTCACCAGCTCTTGCTCTCTTCTTTTTTTTTCTTGTTGCTCTCATTCTCTGCCATCAGCTGGTTTGCATTCGCGTTCGCTTCGTAACAAAAATTGTTTTCAGTGCCTACATCTACAAGCTTGAAGTCAATATCCAATTTTTACCCAGCCTGTGGCACCCGAATTGAATAATACTAGGTTAAGAAATAGTTATAAAACTCTAATATAAACAATTAAGAGGCGAACTTCGCCGTCCCTGAGAAACGCATTCAACATAACCTAACTTTGGTCGAAAATAATTTTTCAATTAATGGAATACAAATTTACGATTTTAAAATATATGTACATATGTATGTGCAATGTTTTAACTGCTATTGTTTGTTTCATTAATTTTCTATTGTTCTCCCTCTCTCCAAATATTTTGAATTGTATTTTGTCGGCTGCATACATGTTTCTCTCTCTCTCTCTCCTTCTTTTTATTGTAGTAAAGCATAGATACACACAAACTTATATGTATATCTTTAAGATTCGATAATCTGATCTTCCAAACAAATATTGATAAGTTGTTATTACCTGCTCCCTTCTTTTTGTAAAATCAAAATCTTAATCTTTCTCATTCAGTCATATGAAGGGGTCGCTATCCCCCCCTCCCCCCTCCCCCACAAGTTACTACTTATTCACTTCCCTCTTTTATTTTTTTCCTCTCCCTGCCCTGGCTTGCGTTTCCGGTATTACCTATCAATTTAGTCAGAAGTGAATATTTATTTTTTCTTTAATACATAAGTTTGAATCTTATCAGCATTTCTTTCCTTGTTAATAAATTTCTTTTATATTACCTACTGTCAGCAGTTCAATGTAACCGAAATCAATAAAAGAAACTAAAAGCTAACAAATAAAAGAGAAAGTGGATAGAAATCAAAATGATGCAAATAACGCAGAATGTGGAAATGAAAGAACTACCAAAGGATGTACCGTTAACGGCCAGAACCGTTACACCGGAGCTCAATGGTGAAGAAGATAAAGATTTTCAAACATCGAGTCCGAGTCAGAGTAAGTTGGCCAAGTTTCTTAGGATTTAAAGAAAATTGATTACTAATTTTCCATGTTTCAGATACGCAAATTGGAACACAGAATGGATTAAAGCGTACAAAAAGCGTAGATCAACAGGATAAGGAATTAGTCAATGGCCAAGGTCACGATAGTAATGACAAATCTTTCGCGGTAAACGCGAGTTCAGATCAAGAACGTAATGCTGGAACGGATCTAGATGATTTGTTGGACAAAATAAGCTCGATTGTGGATCGAAGTCCCAAAGACTCGAACGTTCACATTGAAGGTGATAACGATAATGATCAGATTCAACAAGACAAGATTGAATTGGTCGAAGCCGAAGACGCGCAGAGCAGAAAAAGTACAGAAACTGAAGAGATCGTGGAGGAAGAACCTGTAGAAAAATTGTTAGCCGAGAGCAGAGGCGATGAGAAGCTGAATGCAAAAAAAGAACTAAAAGCGGCATCGCATATTGCTTTAAAATCGCCAGTTACTATAAAAGAAACAATCGAAGAGCCTGGAGTAGAAAAATGTCCTGACCAGGAGCAACCAAATGCTAAGCAGATGGAAGAGCCAATCAACGGTTCAGGAGAGAATTCCCATGAAGCTGGGATCGATGATGAAGACAAACCAAATGGCAATTCAGTTAATGATGAACAAACAGTAGAGGCGGATGTAACTATTATTGATTTAGATTCATCGGATGAAGGTGTGGCTGATGAGGTGGAAAAACTATCAAAAAACAACACTAAAGCCAATAATGAGTTAGAATCAATACAAGAAGAGGAAGCGCAGGGAGAAAAGGACGTTGAAGGAAAAATAAACAAAAGTGAAAAAGATGAAGATAAGGAAGAGAAGGATCTATCAAATGAAATTGCAAAAGAGAAGAAAGACAATGACAAAGGCAATGATGAGGAGCTGAAATCGAATGGTTTCCTGAAACCCGATAAAGCTACACCCATTGAAGAGTCAAAAGAAAAAGAGCAGGATAAACCTCAAGTGGCGGAAGACGACGATGATGATGTTATATTTTTTGAGCTGTACGATAAGGACAAAGAGAAAGAAGTAGAAAGGAAAATAGAAGAGAAACAAGAAACAAAGCCAGATGAGCCAGGGGAAATGAAAACAGACACAACGACAGACAAAAAGAACGATGAAATTGTCTTGGTTTCCGAAGATGAAGACGAAGAGGAACCACAGTCTAAAAAGATTGAGGAAAACACTGAAAAAGACGATACTCGCAGAACTGATAAAGAGTTTCAGGCTGATAACTCGGACAATGCTTGCGATCAGTTTGATAAATTGAAACCTCAAGCTAAGTCAAAACCTCTGGTAAATGATAATCACATAGAGAATAATTCAAACAGCAGCAATTTGCTGCGTCCTGCAGAAGATATAGAACTACCGCCAATCAAACGCAAGCGTTTGAGTAACGAGGATGAAATGGTCGATGCTCCAAAGTTAGAAACAGCAACGACTGAATCGGACAAATTGCCGATAGCTAAACGTGGTCATAGTCTAGTTGAGAATAGTCCCTCGGACATCAAAAAGACCAAACTCCTATTAAGAAATTAAAAACCGATGATTCCGATTCAAATAGCTCCAATGATGGTACTTTACAAATAGACTTAGATGCTAAGGAAGAGCTGGAGGAAATAAAAACAGAATGCAAAGATGATCCAGAGAAAGTTCAATTGAAGCTAGATACGATATACAAGCCCATACGCATGGAATTTGTAAAGACTTTTCGCAAAAGTTTTGACAAAATGACACGACAAGATTTGGAAGATCTTGTGCTCCAAAAAAGTCGTTGAAGGCATGCTGGTAAAAAGTGAATTTGCCGATATACGCCGACAATTGGATAAATACGAGTCAACGCTGGCCAACTATCGACGTAAAATCGCCGAGGTATCTAAACAATTTGTTGACTTAGAGACCGTGCACAAGCGTGTGCTTAAGGATCTAGAAACGAAGAATTCCCAGTTTACAGTACCAGTGAGAATAACTCGGGCTGTCGGGCTACAAGTGGGTATGTCCATGAAGGCAATGAAATCGGATGGTGGCCAGACGTCGTCGTCCCAAGCGAATGCTGCAGGCAGTAATTCGGCATTGCCAAGTGGTAGTCTATCAAAGGCTAGCACTTCGCCATTAAGATCTCCCTTAAGGGGCGTGCAGTCGGGACGGTCGCCACATCAACACCAACAGGCGGCACTTCAACATCATCCGCAGCAGCAGCAGTCCCGCCCTTCCCTCATGTCGTCTCCATCGAGTTCATCAACCTCTTCTTCGTTTGTTAAGACTATGCAACCTGCTGCAAGTGCCTCGACTCCTCCTGTACGCAGGGGCTGCATGCAAAAGGTTACTCCCCAAAGACCGGGACCAGGACATCACATTACGCAAGCTACAACATCACCACCAACAGGAATCAATCGATCCCCTCAAGTAGGAAGGCCGTCTCTTGGTGTCCATGTATCGAAGCACACGGGAGGCGCTTCAGCTGGATCTACAGCAGCGGCGGCAGCGGCTGCAGCCTCGAGAGCACGCAATGCTGGAGCGCCATACTCGAATATGGCTCAGAAGCAACAACAACAAGCACAGCAATATTCGTCGTAAGACATATATTGGATAATAAAGCTTTGTAATTAATACTAATTCATAAATTTCCGTTTAGATCGCGACCCGGACCCGGTCCCCAAGCCAGTCCTAACAAATCGTTGGGCAAAATGCCATCTAAAGCAAGAGCCATACCCACAGTATCAGTGCCTATTTCATCAGCTGCCGCAGGAGGATCCCAACCGAATTTAGCTCCAGCTAAGCCCAAGGACAAATCAGTCATTGATCTTACAGATGAAGATGAGGCGGCAGCAGCAGCTGCTGCGGTTCAATCACGACTAAATCAATCCGCTAGCATTGCAATGAAGAGGCCAGGACCTGCAAGTGCTGCAGGGGGAACGAATCGAGCCAGTTCAAGTGGTGCTGGAAATGTTGTAAGAGTCTCACCCATGCCGGGTCCCACATGCAGGACAAATGTGGTGTCACGCTCAAGTGGAGGAGGTAACGACACTTCTTTTTTATACCCTTGCAAAAGGTATTATAAAATTGGTCAGATGTTTGTAACGCACAGAAGGAGACGTTTTCGTCCCCATAAAGTATATACATATATTCTTGATCAGTATGAGAAGCTGAGTTGATATTGGCATGTCCGTCTGACCGTCTGTCTCTGCGTACGCGTTTTACTCAGCCATCTTAAGAGCTATCGGGTTGACATTTTTTTTTTTGGGAGCTTTTTATTATCCGGGTGAGATAAAGTATGACAATCATCGGGATCGGGACTATACTAGTTCTAGAAAAAACATTTTTGCAAAATTTTTTTTTTTTTTTTGTATCTCCATAAAACCAATATGATAGATTTGTATATAAAACCTCAGATCCCAAAATTTGAATCTGATAGGATAAATAGAACACAAGTTACAGTCAATACAGATCTGTTCAAGCGCTGCCGGCAGCGCACATGCATACACACACACACAGACGCAGCGCTACACGAACTGTATGTGTATGCGTGTTCTGCTTCGCTTAGGGAATGATGGAAGAAGAAGAAAAATTTGTAGTAAAATAAAAAACAAAATATTTATACCCTTGCAAAAAGGGTATATTAATTTTGGTCAGAAGTGTGCAACGCATAGAAGGAAGCATCTCCGACCATATAAAGTATATATATTCTTGATCAGCACGACGAGGCGTGCTTATTGCACCTATAAGCAACTGTGCCAAATTTGATCAAGATCGGGTGACTATATCGTATACCTCCCATAGGAACGATCGGTCGAAAACAGTGAATTTCATCAAAATGTTCGTTATATCCAACGCTAAGGTTGAAGGTCGTTCTTTCGCAAACATTACCTTTTTTAGATTAAACAGTTGGTTTAGATAAAAGAGTTACTAAAAAACTTGCAAGGGTATACAAACTTTGACGCGGTCGAAGTTAGCCCCGGCCCTCTGGTTTAAATGTTTTGTTTGTGTATTGATGAACTTATTGCAGGGAAAGACATTTAAAAATGAATAAAAAATTATTGCCAAGGATTGCAAGGGTATATAAATATTTTCTTGTTTATATTGGTATTATTGCACTTCCTTTGTTTTTTTTTTCAGCTCAACGGAATTCCATGGGTTCCAATGTAACAATGCAAATCCGTTCCGAGAATACACCACCATCGGCTTCACGTTTGCGTTATTCGCATCCAGCTCCGTTACCCTCTTCGCCCGCCCAGCCTTTTAATCCAGCCTGGAAATTGCCACCATCGCGACCCGTCATTCGCATCAATCTACATGATTCGGGTATTGTGATTTCTTGGACCCTGGAGGATACTAGTAATCGTTTTTCCGATTGCGTCACCTATCAGATCTATGCCTATCAGGAAACAATTCACGAGCCTAGCACCGATTCCTGGCGCCATGTGGGTGACGTCAAGGCCATGTTATTGCCCATGGCCGTGACTTTAAATCAATTTCAAGAGAATCAGCGGTACTATTTTGCTGTTCGTGGAGTGGATGATCATCAACGTTTTGGTCCCTTCAGTTTACCCAAGACGTGGACACAGAGTTAGAGATAGAGAGAGAAAGAGATCACGGTAGATTGTTTATTTTTTTTATCATTATTATTTTTCCATTACGTTTATTGTATTTATTCTTATTCTCTATCCATAAGGTATTCTATAGTAAGTTTCTACTTTTTAGTACACAATGGGGCAAAAGTTAGCATTTTTGCAACATTTACTAAATTAGAGATTGCTGCTGAGTTTTATTTGGCCCGGCTGCTTGGTACAGGAGATCTGAAATACTTTATTAAAGAACTTTATTGTTTTTCTTTTAGTTCTCCTCGTTTCTTGAGTGGTTTTTAGATCCAAGATTTATTGTCAATATTAAAAAAATTCAAATATAAAAGTAAAAATTGTAATATAATTTAAATACAAAATAACAATACAATGAATAAATATCAAATGAATATTGGTCTATTTTTGGGATTGTAATTGAATCTAGAAAAATTGATTTCCATCTCTTTTTTGCACTTTAATGGAAAGCATGGATAATTGATTTTAAAAACGAACCCCCCTTGAGAAATATATGACTTGTGTAGACTTTTTCACGAGAGACTGTTTAAAACTGACAAAAAATTAGATAATTGCTTTTAGGGATATTTTCTGTTGGGTGTTCAGTATATCTACATAAGTATGTACTTATATTTAAACACTCGAACTTTTATTTCCTGTAAAGTGAATTTTTTAAAGATGCCTTAACACGAATTCAAATCTGATGATTTACTTCACATGTAGTCCCAATATTTTAAAATATATATGTAAATATATAAAATATATGCAACAGAACAGGAGTAAATGTATTTTGACTAACAGGCTTAAACCTAGAGTCTTGATCGTTAAACGTGAAAATATAATTTTAAAATTCAAATATTATTCAAGTATTTTAATTTATGTTTAGTGTTTACACTTTGAAAGTATTCAGTTTTCTCAGCAAGAATGAAATTGCTTAGCAACACATTTATTATGCTACTATATAATTACAAATATTGAAGTAGCACATCGAGGACAGCAACAAGGGCAAGGAAGAGACGGAGATGGGCAATTTGCAATCGATGACACATAAAATGCAGCAAAAACATTTCGAGGGGGGTTAGTTGAAGTGGTACCCATGTACTTGACATTGCCAGGGGTAACATTTTTGTTCATTCATGCAAAGTGCTTTAAGATAGACATGGAGGGAGGAAGGTCCTTTTGAGGAGGCATATTTGTGTGCAGGCCACGTGCAGCGCAGTCGAAAAAAACCTTGACATTAGGCTCTACACACACACACACGCACGTTCTTAAACACATTATCATCCACACATATGTACATATGTATGTGCAATTGGCTATACCGGAAAACCATGTTAGAGCTAAATCATCCCATTTTCAGATTTACATATGTATGTGCTTTGAGCAACTCTAACAAAAGAATGTTTACATGCCTTGGTAATTTATTTTCATTACTTCCTTAAAGTTTAAAATTATAAAATAAAAACAAAAGTTTGAGAGTCATTGGTATGCTCTCTTTCTCCCTCATAGACCACAGCGCCTGCGTTAATTAACAGTCCTGTTAAAAGTTAACAGCAAAAAATGGTTTGTTATTGGCCAAACCGAAGTCCTTCTTGAGCGCGCTAACAAAATGGTTGTCGTCGGATCCAAAAAGGGATATGAGCTTTGTCGTGGCGGCGGTAAAACAGCTATAAGGCGCGTGTAATAACAACATTTTCCAAATAAACAATTTGTAGAATATAAGTAAGAAAGAAACCCCCGAAGTTTGAGTGTGTGAAAAGTGTGTATAGGAAAATAGATCGAATAAACTGACTAGTTTTATTTGTGAAATCAATAAAAACAAATCAATGAAACAAATGGTACGACAGTTTGTTCTTGTGTTATTGTAAGTAAAACTCATTTGCCTCGCCTTTGCTTTGCTCATACTCTCCCCCTTTTTTTTTGTTGGCCATTCTGCTTATGTATGTTAATTAAATTACCGTTATGTGAGCTTAACATGGCCGCCGCCACAGAACACACAAAAACGCACGTAAATAACGTCTATCAAAGTAATTATAAAAGAAAAACAAAATGGAAATAAAACATCATTAAACGTTTGCTCACCCCAACTGTTTCCTTTCCTGTGTTTAGGTTCAAAGTTTTGTCACAAAATTGAAATTCTTTAAAGGAAAACTTGCAATCTGTAAGGGAAATATGTATGTTTATGTTTATTTTGCTTTAATTTAAATGTTTTGAACCGTTATATTGCTTAGTGTTTGCCTTATTTTATTGTCTGTCACCATTAGCATATCCATTTCTTCTTTTTTTAGTTCTAGTAAATTGTAATAACTTCCAGTAATGAAATTTAATAAGCCTTGGGTTATAGTTGAACAATTAAAAGCATATACATATCTACACAAATGAATGCAATTCAATTGTGTTCTAGTATTGTAGTGACATATATTGATTATTATTTTTACATACCAATCATATAAAACCCTCTAATGTTCCTCTTACACACTTCATGTGGAAACTCTTACTTTTTGCTATTATGGAAATTACTTGTTTATTTATTAATGCTGCTTCTAGTGGACTAAAACAATGATTAGGTAATTAAAATGTGTGATAAAAAGAGCTGTTTGAATGACAATAAGAATGTTAGACGCGGCAGATAGCAGAAATATTCCCGTCAATAAGCGGATCCTACCACTTAATTAACTGTTTACAGAAATGCTAGTTATATAAATAGTTCCCAAATTTTCATTTATAATTCATCCAACTAGACAAACCAATGGACAAGGCTCAAAATTATTGTTTGATTTGCATAAACTGTTTATATTAATATGTCCTATACATGTGTCTCATTTTGGGGTGTGTATCTATGAGTTTTTCCTTCGTTTGTGAATGTTTTCCTGGTGTATTTCCATCACACCAATAATGACGAATTAACTGATAACAACAAGGATCTCTAACTGAGTAATGGGATCGGCAGTTTTGGGTGACTTTATCTAAGGAACCCAAATATCTTTTGACTTTATGTAATCAGTTATTGAACGCTAAGAAATTTTTACAATTTATTTTAAATTTTAACGTATATTAAATCAAATTGGATAATTAAATTTCAAAATAATAATTGTCTTCCTATTACACCTCTTAGATTTCTATGGTATTTCGCTCAAGGGAGACGTTGTTATTAAAATTATCAATACCTTTTTGCATTTTCTTTGCAGAAATTATTGTTAAGCAGAAGTCTAACCTCCTAAACCAAAATAACGACTGCCTTAAAAAAGATGGGCATAGAAAATGGGCTAACCAGAAATCGCAAACAAATCCCATAGCCACACTTAAGGCATAAATCTAAACCCAATCAAAGAGACAGGAAGGACCTAGAGGGGAAGAGTAAGTGGGTAGCGTAAGGCATACACAGACAGAGACAAATGATGTGAGTGGCTGCCTCCAGATTCAGTCTACGTCCGTAACCAATCCAATCATCCTCATCACCAGCATCTTGGTGTGCATGTAGATTTAACTGGGAAGGGGGAAGAGGATAAAGTGAAATGAAGCAGTAGGGAGTAGGCCTGAGCCTTGTAAACATGGTCACACACACGCACATCTGAGGAAGGAGGAGGCTTCGACTATATCAACAACACTAACAGTTCGACAGTTTTTGCGAAAGATTCAAGGACAAAAAAAAAAAACCGAAGGGAATTTCAATCGAAAAGTGTGGCAAGGAAAGCGACGAGTAAAATAATAATGGATGCTATCATCATGGCCAGGTAAACTTCTATTCCCTTTTACTAGGCTAGGAAAGGAAACTTCCTTACTAAACTAAATTTTCGCTTATGTAATTTGCTTAAAATATTTCCGTTAGTTTTTCTTTATTTCTCTCCAACAACTTTCTCACTTGTGTTTTTTTTTTTTTTTTTCTTACGTTTGTTTGCTTTTGGCAAACACACATACATCCACTCCCTCGCTTACACACACACCCACATATCCACACACACAATTACACAAAAAGGACTTCTGACAATAAGTGAAATTTAAAACTGTACGCCTTTTTGTTTCTGCGTTTGTTCACTTTCTTTTTGCGTTTAAATTAAATTAATGACAAACAATTTTTCATCGTCCCAGCCGTCTGTCGTCTGTCCCCCCTTTATCATTGAATACTTAGCACGCGCAGGAAATGTAGCCATATCCTTTGAAAAACTTTGGGCATTGTTCGAGCGCCAAACCCCACAGACAGATGATTAGTAAACAATAGAAAGGCGCCTCTTTATGTATATGATGGAAGCCATATTAACATTCGACTAAACGACCGACTCTGAATACCTACAAAACGTTCAGGTTTTTTCCTCAAGAGGTTGAGAAAAAACTTTACTTTACTTTCGTAAAAGTAATGACCAGCTATTAGCACCGTAAAAAGTGCAAAACGGTTGCCACATTATCAATAATTACAGCATAAACTTATTTGTTTTAGACGATAACAAAATCACGGCTATAAAATGTGTAATGATGGTGAGAATGTAAAGTATTTAATTCGGCTTATTTGGTTACTGTTTGTTCGACATTAAATTGATGAATATGTTGCTCATATTCTTGGTAGTTGCACTTATCACGAGTTTTGGCTTAATTAATGTAACTAAAAGTAATAAATAAATGTAATAGACGATATAGGCCATCCTAATGTACGTAATGAGGCTTCGATGTGTAATTGAAGGGCTTCTATTTAATGATCTCCGAGGTAAAGAATTTAATAGAATTTGACTGCTCTTTTCTAGTTTCTTTCTAGCACACTCAGTTGTCAGTTTTCACCAAACTATGTATATGTACATATATGCAAATTTGTTAGTTCAATTCTCTATTTCTGCCATTACAATTTTTGACAAGGTTTAATTTTCCATTCGAGTGAAAGTTGAGATATGAATTTGTTTGATTTCACTTGAACGTTTTTTATTCCAATGAGCCTAAAGAGGAGAACGAGTAATGTGGCACAAAGTGCCAACGGAAAAACTGATTCCATAATATTTTGTCCTTGGTTTTCTTGGATTTGCGTGTGTGAGAAAAAAAACAGCTGTCGCTTTTATTTTGACTGAAATTCGTAAAGTCCTTACGCTTGGCCGATTCGTTGAACTGAGGTCGCAGTAGCAAGAAATCTTTTCAAATAGTTATTCTTCTCTGTCTTGAGTATTGAAATTGAAATTGGAAAAATGTCACCTAAATAACAAAATTGTCTTGACTTCCTCAAAACCATTCCAATGCCAGCGATGAATGCTGAATTAAGCTGAAAACAGGAAAGGGGGGTTCGGCTTATATATTTTGGGTAACCAAGAAGAATTAAAAGCAATGTTTTAATTTAAAAGGCAAAAAGTAGAAAAATAAAATAAGCTCAAGGACAAGCCCTAAAATAAGCTATTAAGCCAGACTGTGGAAGAAGAAGGGTCAAACGGTTAACCTTTCCTTGCTGTTCTTGTTTTGTGTATGTGTTTTTTTTTTTCTGTGGCCTTGATTGTTTTTGCTCCCTGCCTTAGTTTTTCTGGCGGTGGGCCAAGTTTATCTGAGAGTGGTCAACTTCGGCAGTCATTTCCCCCTTCAAGAGTAATTATGTTCAAAGGGTTTTGTCAGCTTTTCCCTTTTTCTATGGTCAAGTTGGGTTTTGGGTAGAGAGTGATTTCATTTGAATTCCCTAGAACCACAGAAAAGACTCCTTTGTATATTTTCCTCTTTACTGCGGGTTTGTGTTTTAAATTAAATTTTTAGTTTGTAATGATGAGATTGAGTAAACAACTTCCTTTTGGAGAAAAAAAGAAGCAAAGAAGAGAAATGAAGAACTCTCAGAACTATCACAAAAATATAAAGAAACTCTTAGTAAACTGAAAGTGTTTAGTTACACCAGGTACAAAATATTTATTTCTTTTTTAAATTGTATAAAATTTAAGAAAAATAAAAGTTCCTTTTCGAATGTATATATATTTCAGAATATCTCTCTAAGCTAAAAATTGTTCAGACACAAAATCTCAAGTTCCAATTGGCGATTTGGTCGAACTTTTGGCATGAATGTTCTCATTCAACTCATTTAATTTAGTCTTTACTAATATTAGAAAATTCAACTTTCCACGCGGAAATCAACAGTCTTATTTTACTTTTTTGTTGAAGATGGCCAAAATGGTAGAAAAAACACATTCTTTCTTCCCCAGCCTCCACTCTCGAGAGTTTTGGTCAATAATTGATGAAATACATATGTATGATGAAGCATTTTCATGCAGTCTCTTCCTTTTATTATTTGTAACATTTCTTCATAATAAAACGTGTGTAACAGAAACATTTTTTTTTTGTATTTTAACATTTCAAATAAAGAAACTCCTCTATTCAGGACTCAGTACAGGAACTGGCAATGACGAAAGAGGGGGACAATTATTATTCTTGCTCGGCAGTCTCTATCTTTCTCTCTGTCAGCATCATTATCATCAAAAAACATGAGTAACAACTACGGCTGCTGGTCTGGTTGTTGGTGAATCCTGCTGCTGGGTCCTTAGCAATCAAGAGGCGGGGTGTACAAATGAAACTTGACAGGCAGCAAACAAAATCAGCTCAGTTTGTCCTAGAAGGTTGTATGTAGCTCATGCTGCAAACATTTTTTCTTATTTTTATTGCAGCAATTTGCAGGAAAAAAAAAGTTGATAATATTTCGATTTTGTGATTTTTCTGCTACTTTCATTTATTTTACCTTTATTGCTCTAGTAAAAAGGTTCCTTTTGGGTTTACTCACGGAATTGGGGAACCGTTTGAGTTATTTAAACCTACTTAGCCGTTATTATTAATGAGATTTTTATGAATTTATCGTTGCCCAAAATATCTGTGATTTGTTTTTACTTATTTGCTTGTATTTACTATACATATTCTTGACTTTAAAAATGAAACTTAAAATTACCAGCAATATTCGGTTTGCTTTAGCCATGATTATTTTTTCGTATATATTTTAGTTCGAAGGCGTATTGATTTATTTGTTTCCGACTCGGCCTCTTACCTTGCTTTTGGGTTATTATTTTTACGGAGGTCTTGCGTGACGAATATACACGATGCACTGTAGATATTATTGATCTAAGGAAATCCCCCAAACCACTTGGTTACGTTTAAAATAGTTTCGCTTCTTGCATGTGATAAAAGAAACATATGAACAACATAATGTCCTTACAAAGAGTTTCTAATCAAAAAAATAACTTAAAAAAAAAAAAAACTAAAATATCAAAGTCTTAAGACCTGGTGACCTTAAAACATTTTATTTAAAAGCCTCTGAATATTCAATAGTTCCAACATAAAATTATCTCAAAAGCTTCAAAAAATATTTGCGAATATGACTTTAAAAAAATTCATCTTCTCGCATTTGAATTTCGCGCCAACTTGGCAGTCTATCGATTACTTATCGGTTAAGAAAAAAATTTATTGTTGCTTTTAATGTGACCAAATAACAATTTTTCAGCATTTTTTCAGTAATTGTTTTTGTCAGAATCGCGGAGGAGGAGGCAACGGAATAATAAGAAAAAAAATAAACAAGGAAAAATGAATAAAATGCTGACTAGAATTCTATTAAATTGTTACGCACAATTGGCTTAAAATTGAATGCGAGTGGATAAAAAACATTGAACGAATCTGTCTCTCCTACCAATCTCTGTTCCTCTAGTG